>OY754328.1:19608662-20340137 GCA_963573305.1 Pyrrhosoma nymphula
GTTCAAATATACTTTGAGAGATTACCTAATTCTTAGCGACCATTTTTTCATTTCCTTATTCCACCATCTGATTAGCGGTAATTGTGAAAAAACATCCAATCCTCTTATTGTATCTACTGTTCGTGATCCAACATATTCATTGCTATAGATATTCAGAGTGCTCTTATAGCCCACCTTAAGAATGTGCAATTAGGGGTGAATCTCGGACAAGCATTCTATAAATTACTTGAAAACCAACTAGTTTGAATTCTCGTGGACGGGTTTCTCATAAATTGATCTACACTACTTATTGTATTTGAACTTTGGGTATATAAGCAAGGAGAAGTAACTTCTGGAGAGTTGAGGGAGGTAGATCAGGTGGTTGGAACAGGGAATGAGGAGCGAAGGGATGCTGAAGGCCGTGATAAGAGGATGCTTGGTGATCGGGGAAAGGGAAGACAGAATATGCTTCATGCACGGAATGAAGAGAGTTAGGACGTACGCTGAGATGAAGAAAGAAATTGTGCAAGGGAACGGGACCCTGCGAATGAGAAATTATTGAGGATTTTCACTTTCTTCCCTTTAAACCTACGTTAACCAGTAGAAGACCCTAATAATAATAGCAATCGGGCATGCGAAACGTTTTGTTAGTATCAAAATAAATATCGTCACTAAATGAATTTGCACTTTGTTGTGTTCCACACTTTTATTTCCAACCGTGGTTTCGACAATCATTGTCACTATCAAGGTCGCATTCGACAATGATTATCGAAACCATGGTCGGAAAAAAGTGTGGTGTATGCAAAGTACAAAGTCATTTAGTGACGTATACCAATTCCATATGCATAGTTTCACTGGAAACCTTCACTTTTCAAATAAAAATCATATTTAACATATTCTACGTTATATCATCTTTGAACAACGGTTGTAGAATTGCTACAAACTAGGCTACATCTCTAACAACCACTCCATATAGCCTTGATGACGTATTTCCTGGTCCATTATGGTGCGTAGAAAGGAAGGGGACATGAATATGTCCGTTCGGCAGTCCATCACTCTAATCTTGCGTTTAGGATCGAGACCACCGAAGGATGTCGGGAGTCCGCGATATGGTTTTCGCGACTCATGGGAAATGAATCGCCCGCGATGCGGTGTACGGAGATTATTTATTAAATTCACCGAGGCAGGTCAGTTTTATTGGCCATCAATTTGCAAGCTCGGATGCGAGAAAGACGTTTTAAACCTCCTATTCCCCCTTTCCTCTTAACTCCGTAGACTCGCACGCAAAGTGGATAACGAGAGTTGGAGGGCGTCGATGTGGGAGACCGGCCCTCGGTGATTTACCGCAGAAGGGTGTTTCATTGCTCTCCCCTGCGGTGATCTAGTTTTCTCCCGCCCATCGGTCGCATTCCAAGCCGCTTTACGTAACGGACGACTGGGCGGGCAGTATGGCTCTAGCGCCTTTCTCGAACGCTTAAAAGGATAAAAGAATACGAAGTCAGTATTTGGGATCCTTAAGAAGTAGGCTTAGATACACCGTATTAGAACGTGCGTGCGGCGAAGATGAGCGAGATAAGCAAAAGGTCAGGCGCGATGGTTTTATTCGTCTCAAAAGTAGTGCCGACCCAAGATAATGTACAAGTGTGGGCATCACTTTGGCCGCCTTTAACAAACAATTTATTAACTGACTATGATTTTATTTATTCGCGTGTTAATATGAAGTATTCTCTAGAGTTTCAGAACGATCCTGTTAACATTGTAGTTTCATTTCTCGTCAGGGTCCCAAAGTTTAAATCTAGGTATACGTTTTCTCCAAGGTTCGAGTTTTACGAAGAAAAGCGTTTATAATGATAATTTATATTTTTCCTTTTTTTTGTGGGTTGGTTTAATTTCAACTGTGAATTTTAGTGCCAATTCAGCCTCAGTTCCTTTCAATGGGCTGGTGACCCAAGAATGCTAATGGAGAAAATGGTTACTCCGTAGGTTTTACCGTGCTTTGGTTGTAGTTAGGTATGAGTGCAAGTCATTTTTACGATGGACTAAAAAAATCAATTTGGATATAAAAACATGCCGGAAGTTAGTAATATTTCTCTTAATTTCATAATTTGTCTCCTTTTCACATTCATCAATAAGTCGCAGACTGGCCGGCCCTGCGACCGGTTGCCTCCTGTTTCGTTTGCCCACGTTGCGTACGCGTTCGGCCGGCACTGGTCACTTTAGCCGTTATTAAAATCCGGGGGCGGCGGTATGGCTGTTTGATTTTTCATATACGAATCGAAAAATTGATTTAAAATAAAAAATAGGTAATGGATTGGGATTCGGGCGGAAACTATTGTAAATTTGTTGGAGGAAATTTACATGATTGCGCGGTTCTGACGTCCCGCTCGACTGCGACTCAATTTTCGAATTTTACCATAGATAAAATACCGATCGGTAAAAAATGTGTGTTACTACCCCCCAAGATGGCATTCTTTATCAGGCCTTTGTTGGTTGGTTAGCATTTCAAGTTTATCTTTTATGAAAGTACGAAGCCTGTATTTTTTTCAGGCTATTTCAATTAAATTTTACGAATCCTGACGTAAAGCTATCGAATATCGTAAGCCCAAAATAAATAGGTTACTCTATATATATTCTAGATCTTTGAATTGATGAATAAATCTTATTTATTGAGGTGTTAACTACTAATATCCACATGGGTGTCATGAGGGATTTATTTATCGATTCTAATATCTGTCAGCTGGTTATGTATTTGCTTAATCCATGAACAAACGTTTACTTATATTTAGTCTCTATATATTTCATAGCATGCCCGCCGCACGCCGTAAAGGTGGCTTGCAGGGTATTCTGTAGAAGTAGGTGAAGGTTCCAAATGCTTCTCTGTGGAAACCTTCGCTGCGTTTGGCCGGGGTAGTTCATTCGGGATCTGGTCCGCCGACCGTATCCCATGATGAGAAGGCAACTTGCTTTTAAAGTGACTCCGAAAATCTGGTCCTTGTACTCATATTTACTTACCGCTGAATATCCCCGTAACTGGTGTCTTTTTGACTTAAGACCCACGTATGTTAAAAAGTGGCTCAAGGCAAACGAAGCCAGATGCTTTTGAGAGAGCCTACCGTTTAATACGGATGCTGACCGATGGATGCCGTGTTTTTTTAAGTAGTCTACGAGGACATGTGTTATAACGGTGTGGAGTTTGTATTACACGATTTAAGTCTCCCTCGTGAGCTTCTATCACTCCTAAGCTCGTTAAAGTGAACGGTGTCTTCTAAATTATTTTTTGTTTGAATACCTTGGCTTTATCGCTGATAGCGACACCAGCCGAATGGAAAAAGATGTTCCGGGAAGAATACTGGCAAAGGAGAACATTTCTTGCCATTGTCTGTAGATTTAAAAATCTAATCTCATAATGAATCTGAGATTTAAACTAATTCAAATTGGCAAAGTCTGTGGAAGGGATTATAGTTATAATGGCAGTGTTATTTTAATAATGCAATACATGGAAGCGTGCTTTAATTACGGGGTTGGAAGAGAGAGTAAACACATTTTTACATGTTAATAGTACGGGTAAGGAAGTTAAGACTGAAGAAGCTTGAATAAGAGATATTCTTGCTTTTTAGGAGTGCTTCAAAAGCCGACCACCCTGTGTGCCGCCCGAAAGAGAATATGTAAATAGTTTTGACGACCGAATAAATCCTTGGGCTGCTCCTAATCATAGAATAGTAAAAATGATTCGTAATTATTCGAAATTATATACTTCAAATTTCCAATTGGTAATTTTTTCTCGGATATAGAACGCGTTGTATTACTTGACTATGTCCGAAGATTGTACTGCTCGTTATACACGTTGCACTACTCGTCCAAAGTTCCCACTAGACATTAAGAAGTATTTTATTTCAAATTCTGTAGGCGTTTTTTTATAAAACATACCTCAAATGATCTTTTATCGCAGGTCGTTACCTCCTTCGTGTGCTTTCTTTATTCAACTCGGCACACGTAAAAATGGTGCTATTGATTCACGTTAGTGAGAATCCGAAATGAAGCGCTTTGCACTGTCAATTGTTAATTTTAATTCAGCTGTACTTCTCGTTGCAATGCTTACTAAAATTTACCATGGGATATTACGGAGTGTTTTATTTCGAATCGACGTGTTTTTTCACCACGTCTTCCCCATACAACGGCTGTTTCGAGCAGTAGTCACTTGACCATGTGGAAAGTTATTTGGTGTAATTCATCACGCAGCTTTTTAGTTGAGCTTCCACGCCGCCAGTTCGTTCAATTTTTTTCGCGAATTCTTCCTCGTGTCCAACCGGAATCGACGAACTTCCCATTATTGTGTGTGAGTTTATGAAAAGAAAAACAGAGAGGGTTATTTGGTTTCTCGCCCGTGGTAATTGAACGAATGAGCTGACGTTGACGAAGAGTACTTTCACTCATACGGCACAATTATATCCGGCGGCTACACCTCTTTCTTCTCCCAAACTTCACTGGAGAGAAACCCATCGCTTCCGTTGGTCGTGAGTTTATGATATTGCCGCGGTCCACTATTTTTCAAGGGAGAACCTCTCGTCATTTCGAGAAAAATTTTCAGCGTATTTCCGCGTGGTGAGCGACTCCGTTGTCATTTCCGCGTCGCTAATGGAATACCGCTGCGAAAACGGACAGCGTGTGGTGTTCCCCCAGTGGTCAATTGTGCACGCAGCCCCACAATCCAGCCTTTCTCTCCATCTCCAGAAGGTCGAGTACCAGAGCATCCATTCTGTTGAATTCACATAGCTCTCTCTCACTCCCTTTGGCGGTCTCGTAGCTTTAAGGTGGCTGGTAAGGCGGTAATTGTTGGCCACTGAGTGTACATTTTAATAACTTATCAAGTCTGTCGAAAAAAAATATTCTAGGGCCATATTTCATTTAAGTAACTCTGTTTATGAGGTGGAACTTGCCATACATGAAGTAATGGAAATGATACAGTAATTATATTTTACATTTTTGCCTTAATTAAAACGTGTTATGATTAGATTTTTCGGCGTGGTATTCGAAATTTAATCGAAAATTATATTTTAAAACGTTTTTTTTTTAACCTTTGACTCGGCGTGATACCTAGATATTTTATAGCAAACATTGTACATATTAATATGAAATGTAGCATTTCGCGATTGGAAGAAAATCTGTACATATGCAATCGTATTATTACGAAATATATCTCATTTGGCATTTAAACTGCGAGTGAAAATAGCATTGAATTCCCAAAAAACTAAATCGGTAAACTTTAATTTTTTCGCTTTTATTTATAAATATCACCAATTAAAACAATTATGCAAAGTGTCAGGTAAATCTGTGCATGCACAGAAATCGCTCCAAACATCTTAAGATAGAAGATCACATCCTCTGAATGAAAGTTATGATTCGGTAATTCAGATTTAGCTTAGGGAATCGCATAGGTTCTACTGTGCAGGCATGACAATGTCATCATTGGAGCTATGAGGACTGTGCTTAAAGGCCAGTACTATTTCTGTCGGATGAAATGTTTGATTGTAGATCATATGGGTTGGCCTTTTGTCGTGAAGAAAGTTTTAAAGCTGGTGCAGGATTAGTCTCCAGCCTTGTTTCAATCCCTAGGCATTTCACCCTTAATTAATTCGTAACCCTAAGTAATATCTTTTAATCGTAAGTCATTACATCAAATTCTCCATACGTATTAGTAAGTCATTATGAGGAACATTGTTGACTCAGTCTTGTTTTTATTTACAATGGACGGGTGAGCAATATGGTGAAAAGAATGTGGTTCGACCGATTATCTACCGCTTTTTCTGTCATCTTGCGGGAAACAATTCCAAAAATAAAAAAGTTAAAGTGAAGGAGACACTATTCATGACACCATAAAGTACTAATTATTTTGCCAAACATTTCTTATTAATTAGCGTTCTTATTAACTTCAGTATCTCAATTTCAGTGATCAAATGAGCCTGCTCGTCTCTTGTTCCAGAACGCGAAAATTGACTCGTAAAGCATGACTTCGCGAACTTTTGGTTACCAAGGTATTCTTTTCCAAATAAATGCGAAGTCAGTTATAAATATACAGTATAATATTATTCGGAAAGTAATTCGACGTAACGGCTTTACCAATCCATTGCTGCTTGCTGACGTTTCCCCGCTACCCGTTCGTGTCGTTGACTGCGACGAAATATCTGAGATCTCTTGCTTTTTCATTCGAGTAATGTAAACAATGGCCGAAGTTGGATCAAATCGAAATCTCGGCAGTTGAGCAGGGAGTGTTGTTGGTGAAACTGTTCCCTAGTCAAGCGCGTAATCGTTCTGCTTCTAAAGTTCTCTCAAAAGCTGTTCGCTAACTTCCGCCTTTCCGATTCCAAAGATTCTGTTTCTGAATCACCGATCCTGGACGAAACTTTGTCGGATGCACTTGTTTTATTCAAGAAAAATTTCTGCTTCCGTTCCCCGAATTGCCATCATGTTTCCTTTCATACGATAACAGTATCGGTAATCGGTAAAGACGCACGAATCGCTGCTTGCTCTGCATCTTGAGCCAGTTTGAGCCTCGGAGGTCTCGGCATGCGGAAATAGACTCTACTATAAGTAGGTTATTTTTTATTTTTTAAGAATAAAGACTTCCACTTCTACATGCCATCCTACTAGCCCCCGCGGGGGATAGTGGCAGGAGGTGTTAGGACACCAGACGTGAAAAGGGGAAGGAGTAGGGAGAACGAATACGAAGAGGGAAAGGACTGAAGTGAATTGTAGGTTTAAATTTATTGGTCTTAAAATTCAGTTTTCGGGGAGCAGTCCCGGCAACACCTTAATACTTATCTCAAATCTCTCGACAATCCCTTTTTTCCTCTTTCAACAGCCTCCTCACAAACAATAAACAAATCTTTTTTCGTAGATTTTCGCAATTAATTTTATTTTTGGTAAGTTTCTTTTGTTTTTCTGCGATTAAACTTAAATTTTTAGCAACAGTTTCGCCGTGCTATTCTCCCGGCTTCGTCAAGCCGGAATAAGATGGCTACTACCTTCCTTATACGTGGAAAAGACTTTTGAAAAACTAAAGTATTAATTAATCATGCTGTACATAATAACCTCTTAAGTTTGTTTATTTATTTTTCATTGTTGATTTCGAATGCCTGACGAAGCCGGCAGAATAGCGCGGCGAAACTGTTGCTAAAAAGGTTTAATTTAATCGCAGAAAAACAAAAGAAACTTACCAAAAATAAAAAAATCTGTTCACATTTTTTCAAAATCAAATAAAAATACAAACCCGAATATAATTATCACATTTTAAATAAAAGTTCTAAGAATACGTTTGAAAGTATAAGAAAAAAATTTACATCAATCATACGTTAGCGTGATTAAGGATGTTTTGTAACTCTTACTTTGCAGTGTTTTTCTTTGACTTTGTCGCTTCTATGAGCTCAAGATGAAGAGAGAGTTTCATGTCAAAGTAATGTTTAATCAATTAAATGTCACTTTTCCACGAAAAATACTTTATTATCACTAAATAATATAGTGATAATAATGTTTTTAGTTAAATATTTCCTATTTGATTTCTGCTATACTGGAGCCTTCCACTGAATCTTGCCGGAGACGGTCAACTTCGTGAAAACAATACTTGACACCCTTCTCCTAAAATTGCCTAATCCGCTTTTTCTGCTGCCGATTACTACTACTTAGAGACTAGCCACCCACGATGATCGTGTTTCGCTCTGCGCTTATCCTTCATTAAATGGGGGATGGATTTCTTCGGCCCCTTTCAACTTCCACGCTGGTGGGCCACAAGGGGGTACTCCTTCCGCCCATATGGGGACAAGCGAAGCCGCCGAATTCCGCGGAACTCGAGTGTTTTCTCCAAGGTGTGCCCGAAGAGAATCCCCAACCCATCGCGTGTCCTTCGGGCTCTCTGCCTCAATCGCAGCCGTCAACCGATGCGAGCGGCCGGGATCCGCCGCCGCTCTCTGCCTACTGGCCCACATTTCTCGGGAATGGCGACTTGGAAAGACGTCCTCCTGCGGGCAGGGATTCGTTGTCTAATGACAGGGAGAGGAGGGATATTAGCGGCGTATTTGTGGAATCAAAGGGAGTGGGGAAGGGAAATTCCAGTAGTTAGGAAAAGCCTTCCTCCTTCCTGTGGAACCGTGATGCCATTGGTTGGCTGGCTCTTTTGGGGAGGTGACTGACAACTAAGGTCATTTGCGCCATTTGGGGTTGCTAGGAAATAGAGGAAGGGTGGAGTGGAACCCGGAGTCGCCATTAGCCCACCGTCAATGAAATACTTCTATAGGGGTCCACAGCTCAACGTCCTGTCCGATGAACGGAGTACTACGCTCGAAGTGCCCTCCAATAGCATCCATGTACAGGTCGAGATTTTACCGAAATAATGTCTTCTACTGCCGGGTTTCGAACGTGAACCCCCGGAATGGGAAGCCGGTACTCTGGCCACCACACCTACACGATCCCTGTGAGCTATAGACAGAACTGGCATAAAAATATGTTCCACCTTGAAACGGATATGTTGCATTTTTAATGGAAGTCGATTAATGATCTTCATATTATGTCAGATTGATACGAGTGATGGTAGGAATATGAAGAGATTACCTAGAAAAGGGGGATTTAGTGCTTGGACTATCTGGAAACCTAATAACCAGGTGTACAGATATCCAGTAACGGTGATTAAATCCTTCTTAGTATAGTTATTCTTTTATATGACGTCATTCGAGAGTTGAATCACTATGCTTCGGCGAAAATCATTGCAAAAAAAGCATTTTTCTCCTAGCAAGTTTTACGGCCACCTGCTCGGAAATAGAACAACACATTTCTTCGATCCTTGCACGCTTTCTTCAGCGCATTCTTCTATTCGATTTTCTGCTTTACATGATGCAATGACGTAATAGGCCGCGCACCCAAATACTTCGAAGTAAACGTGCCGTTAGTTTTTATTACCTAATGTAAAACGGTCTGCAGTTCACTTATCAGCATATCCCTTGGCAAGCCAATTTTAAATTTATGAAAATATACCTAGAGAAAATGAATATCTTTGTTGTATTTTAAGCCACTTTTCCTGATAATTGCACCTGACGTGATGAGTTTTGTGACAATTTCTCGTATTTGTTTGGATCAGCTTGAGAAAACTGCAAGGCCTGGTAAATCAACTGGTCGCTTCGGGAAAAGAGTTCCCTAATGAGTCTTGAAAATAAAAAGACAACCAGTAGGCTATAATTTCGCTTTTTCTGCTACCGCACTGTCTCTTTCTGATTGCACTTTCTCCTTTTCTCACCGCCCGGGCAGTCTTTGTTCTAGGCTCACGCGATTTTCTTGCTTTCTCCATCACCTGTGCTTTAAAGCTTGTTTGGGAGAAAATAGGTTATTTTAAAGTAGTTAATGTCTTCGTTTTAATTCCTAAAATTATCCCTGCTCTAATAAAGCCTGGGGCGGCATTGGTGGGCACATATAGGTGTAGCGACTCTTGGTGGCACTCGCATGATAAAAGAATGATGCAAGGAAGAGGAAAGCATACAAGTTATGTGGGATAAAGTTGCCGAGTCTTCCTCTAGATGTAACTCCGAGAGTCATTCGGCACATTTACCCGCTCACAAACGATTAATTTACCCTCTGTGATCTCTGATTCCCCTCTGGTGAGTGCCACCAAGTTTCGCTATACCTATACATGACAAGGGAGAAAAAATTGAAAACATTGTGAAGTCCAGAATTTTTGGACGATAACTATTGAGGAACCACGAGGAGAAACATATCTGCGTGGATTTGGTGATCCGCCAATCCTGGGATTTGAGCTTAGATATTTAGAGCGTTCCACGTTTGATTGGCAGTATAAGTGTTATAGAAGACACTGTTGCCAAACCCACTCTCCGCGTGCTCACCTCTAGGCTATGTAGGCAGCCATTTAAGTGAGTTGCGTTCTGGAATAATATTTGTTTATTGAAAGACTTCTAGATGTTCAGCGGGTCAACTTAAATCTATATTCATCTTTTGCTGCTCTTAGCAACATCGCATCGTATTTCCATTGGAGCCCATACTTTCAGCTAAAAATGGAACGCCCTATATATCGCGTAAAATGCGTCATCCTGTTGAATGACAGTACTTACGAAATGACTTGAGGTGGTTGAAGCGATTTTGTTCATTTAAAGATTTCTGTGAAACTTTGCAAACGTGTTATAATTATTTACATCTATGGATAAAAGTGAAAAAAGTTGTATTAGACCGATTTGTATTTACAATTCAATGCTATTTTAACACGTAGCCTTACGGCACATGGCATATATTTTGTATTAATTCGATAACATGTGTACAGCTTTTATTCTAAACGCGAAATAACATATTTCATGTCACAATAATGGTTTCTAACATGTATAAAGGTCTCACGCCGATTAAAACAAGCATAAATATAATATGCGCCTGCATTTTGAATACCTCTCCGATAAGCCGAGTCATAACATGCTTTAATTTTAGAAAAAAATTCAAATTCTAATTCTTGAATCGTTTCCATTACTGCATGTATGGTGAGTTTCAACACAAGAACTGACGTGCTTAAATAATATGTGGACGTAGACTTTTTTTGATGTACTTGAAAGATTATTACAATGACCCATGATTACCACTCCATCCATCATAACAGAACAATCTATGCATCCACAGATACTAGAGCGCTTGCATTCGTAATGGGAAGAAAGGTCTTTTGCGACCACACCAATTCGATCCCAAACATGATTACTTCACTGCGACTTTCACACATTCATACCTAGGGAGGGTACCATTGCCGGTGAAATCCTTGGTACTGTAGGGGGGGGGGGGGTGTGCTCGGAGTGGTCGGTGCCCTTGGGGCATCCAAATGCCGGCCGGCCGGCTTGCCATCACCGGTGATCGTTCACGCCCACCTGCCTTGGAGGAGGGGGAGTAGGTGGTATCTTTGTCTTTTGAAAGATTGCCCCGGTGCGGCTTCCTAACATGGAATACAATCTTCGGGTGGTCTTCTGCCTTCGGGGGTGATGGTGTTTTTTCCCTCCTTAGCCCCTCGCATGTTCGCCTCGGGCCCCGGATACGGGGCGTGGCTGTCAATTTTTTTTCGGAATGCGTACGCTTTCGTTGAGAATGCGAAGCTCCATCCGCTTTCCCGATTGACGAGGTAGTCATCATTTTGTCTCACTCTTCTGACCTGAGGTGGGTACGGTATTGATTCACGATTTATTTTATCGCTTCGAGCCATTGTGAAGTAATTACTGCAACATTGAGTCGCAAGTGTGGCTTCCGGACGCTCCGGGCGATGTATGTTATGGGTTTTCTTCATTAACTCTTATTTGGCTTTCTACCAGTTAGGACTTTCGCGTCTGACCGTTTCATAGCCGGTAAACCACTGCAGACTGGCCGGCAATGACATTTTTTATCAACCATTCTCAACAAAAACATAATTAATAGTGATAGAGTTTTTGTTAATAAAATGAAATTTTCTTTGTATTTGATGCAGCAGATCATTGTACGTCTACCTGAACATAGCATTATTATTGTTGATATTTGTGAATACTACCTTTTTTAAGTCTTATGTAAAATATTCGGAAATCATCCGCCTGGAGTAATGACCTCCAACGTATCACGTACAGGCTTAGACCAGAATGTTTTAGGGTTGTTTTTTGATATGGCATTGCTACTCTCCTATATATCTCTCTGAGATACATATACTCTCTCCGAGGATTGCACTATTTCCTCTCGTGATCACCCTCATCAGTTCACCATACTTTCTACCCTTCTTCATGACATGCACAATGCTTATCCTTATTTTCTCCGCTTTACCAGCATTCAACCTTCCAAAACGGCCTTCAGTATCCAATCCTTCTCTATTACTTTCTCCATTCATCGACTATCTTTTTCTCTTGATTTTCTCCCTTTCATTCATTCTACTGCCATCCCAAGAACTACCTCTGAAACTGTTATCCTCTTCTTTTGAGGTGTGGCTAGTTTTTTTTACCCATGCGTTCGTCTCATAGCTGTTTGAACAATTATTGTACATGCTGGAATCAAGAAGTGCGTTACATTTACTCGTTGGCGAATATTTTTTTCTCTTTTGTGCGTCAAATCCTCTCGAATGGAAATATGCCAATTAGATTATTTCGCTTCTAGCTGCTAAATTGAATACTATTTGTCATCTGAAAGCTAATTAAAAGATTGCTCTACCGTTAAGTTACCGGCTGTCCTCTATATAGTTCATATTTATTTCCCTGGTCAATTGGATATTCAGGAACCGAGAAGCTCTATTTTCGTCCCAACGCTTAAATATTGTATTGATAATGGACTATCCTAATGTGTTTTATTCTTAACATAAAGAGAACGGATGTAATAACGTAATGCAAGATGACTTCGACCTTCATATAATCTGATAAGTCGCGTCCTCTCCGTGCTTCAGTCATTTTCTTTTTTTCTTCTAAATGTTCTCGTAATGAGTCTCAACCCACGCCTCCTCTGTTTATCCTCGCTCCACTTTCTCCTGCTTACTGTTTTATTCGCCCCAGTCAGTTTGTCGGCTACATAAAATCGTTTTTGCATTTTAATGACTTGTGTTTAGATGATATTGTACGTCAGTCTCCAAGGTTACACTGTCCTTGGGCAAATGCATTCCACTGAAGTTTTGTGTGGGTCAGGGAAATTTATTTAAATAACTAACTTATAGTTCATATATTCAAATTACTATAAAATGATTTGTGCTGTCAAAATTTCATTTGAATGAATCGTTTCGTTGTTCTAGATGTAATAGATTGATATGTTGGTATAAAATTATCCATGCACTTATTTTTATGGCGTGCATGGCGCATATATTTGAACAAGTTGTGCCTAAATAGTTCCTAAGTTCGCTGTTTACTCGTGATCCTATGCGCACCAACTTGCGGACTGTATTGGCTCCCGTGTTCTTATTTAAGCGCATAAGATCTCAGGATATAAGTGAGTTATTATGCATAGGATCCCGAGAAATTCATCAAAATGGCCAGCCAGGGTGGCAAAATATGTGGACTTTTAAGATCCCTCAAATGCATGTTTCCCGCGTTACACCTGGGACCCTTGGCTGGAAGTGTGCGCATAACGAACTCGGTTGCATATAATTAACCCCGAATTACGAAGCTGGACCCGAAATTTGCCTTCGGATGAAATACCTTCATTGATGATGCGACGAAATATTATCCCCGCGATGAAATGTTACCGTTTATACGATCAGTTATGCCTTATGGGAAATGAGAAACCCCAGAAGTTTAGGAACTCTTATCGTTGGGTATGAGTGCTGGCTTATTAATCATTTACTTTGACTGGAAAGGCATTCCTCCTATGCAGCAATGTCTTGAGCCTAGAATAGAGTTTTAACGGAAACGCTTACCCGTACGGCCACGGTAACTAGGTAGATAACTCGCCGTCCTGATAGCCCAAAGGTCTCGTGTTCGAATCCTACCTTGGGTGTGGGTGTTGTATTTGTCTCGCGATTAAGGCTTTCGGTTTGATTGTGCGATATGAATTCCGCGGGTGGAGGGCGTAATAAACTCAAAATCAATTCCTGAATTTGGTCGAAGATAGTGGTGATTTAATCATTTCTGGAGAGGTGAAGAATTGGATTGTATAAAGAATAAGAATCTTTCTTTACAAGATCTATATTAATCTAAAACTCCTATGGTTGACAGATTACCTTTAATGCGTAGTAATTGCCTTAGGAAAAAATCCACTTGGACATGGAATCGAACCACCCACCTTCGGTTTGCCGATGCGCAAGCACCACGATATCCAGGCTTCCTAATTCCTTAGACAATTTTTAGAAGGATTCAAGGGAAGTATTTTCATTAGATGTTCACCTCTTAAGGTCGATCAAGGATCGCACTCATAAGGGAATATGGGCTTCCCTCTAAAGCCTCTAATGGTGAGGATAGATCCTGTAACATCTTCAGAAGTGAAATATCTCCATAGAGAATACTTTTAAAACTTGTACATATTATACAAGGCTTCATATACCAGTGTAGGTACTTCTCATTCAACCAAACTATTCGCAGTAGCAAAATATTTCTAAAGAAGATATATATATATATATAGAAGATAAATATTAGTAAATATATTATATATATATAATTTCTATAGAAGATAAATATAGAAGCAAACACTTTCATTAACGATCCCAAGTCACTTGAGCATCTCGTCTAATTGTGGTCTTTCAGTTTTCACTCTCTCTTTCTCCCTCGTGTTCTTTTTTGGGAGTTAAGTCCACGATGTCACTTTAATGAGTGATATCGCCCGTTTGTTTCACCCGTCCGTGTGCACGTTGGACGTTGGTCTTCCCAACTTTTCCCCCGAAGAGGTTCGAATCTCTCCGTCTCCTCCCACCCCCGTCTTGTCCCCTCCTTTCTCCCTTCGACCCGCGGCGCTATTTAACCAAGGTATGTTTATCGGCCGTCTTTTTCCGTTTTGGAATGCGGGATGGAATGCGTCCCGTCTTCCGAGGAGAGGCGAAGGAGATGGGGAGGGTGGTGTGAGAGCAAGAGCGGGTTGATGAAGCCGAGAGGGTGGGGAGAGTTTTTTTTGTTTAATTTAATTTTTTTTTCAAGTTCTCCTTTTGAGAGAAAGTGAGTCAGCCAGATCGACCGGCTGCTTCTGCCTTAAGTCGCCGCAGGTTCTCATTTTGCTCGTCCGGCGATGTTGTTGTTCTTTTTTTGTCTCTCATCCCCTCTTTTTTTTCTCCCTCCATTCCGCACCCCCGCCGCACCATGCGTCATCCCCCTGCTAGTTTGTTTCCCGAGTGGTTGTGTGCTCCTGATCGCGGTAGGTAGGTAGTAAGTAGCCTCGTCATTTGGAACTCCGGGAATCTTCTGTACGTCGACGGAAGAAGGTTCATCCGATTCACTCCTCTCTTCAGGATGGGATCGTGTCAACTTTAATCTAAAAATTTGTCGTGAACATCATAATACATCTGCATTAAGGCGTGGTGTTGATTGCTATCACGTTGTACACATTGACTGGTATAGCGGTAGCGGAACATTCATCTACGTCTAGAAAATACCCTGCGAGCCACCTCAAGGGTGTGAGGCAGGGGGTGAGTACTAGAGTAGTCACCAACATGCATTACGCTATACCCTATTAAAGTTAATGTAACTACGAGTGTTAATGCATTGACAAAAATCGTTAAAGCTTGGCAGGAGACGAAGCCTCTCATATTAATTTATTTTACAACTATATAAATAGACAGAGATACAAGAGGTTTGCTGAAAACATGCACGGCGTGCCCCTGTGGTGCTCACAATGACTGATTCGATGTGGTGACATTGTGGTGATCACAATGACTATCAAGCGCTAACGAAGGGATTTTAAGCCATTCAAAAGTGTTGCGGCACATGGAAGATAGAATTAATTTTTTTTTAAATGTATACGACTAATAATTTATTTATGGAAAAGAAACCACTCTCATCATTAAACCTACTACACTAGATTAGATCCTGAGAATAAAATTAGGAAAATAGACTGAGGAACGGACAGGTTTAAAAGGTCTTTTTCCCTGCAAACGATAAGAGGCCCATAATAGCTTCCACTGACAATGAGACCTTCTAATGTGGTTTGTTGATTGGTAGTCTTGATAATTAGTTGATTTTCTCTCTAATGTTTGTATCTTAATTCGTAGTATTTACTAAAAGCAGGTCTCGCATGCTTCCTGCTTAGCTCATGTCCTCTCTTTGTCGTTTCGTTAACTAAAATAGAATATAGCGTGATGAATGTTGGTGAAAACTCCCCTCCTTCCACACATCCTTGAGGTGACTTGCAGGGTATTATGTAGATATGAGAGTTGCGCAGAAGACCCTTTTCTGTGGAAGAATGTACTTCCTACGAACTGGCTCTGCTAAATTAGTCTCCGTGTTTGACTGCCATTGTTCCGATCTCGGAAACATTCGCTGCCAACTTCAAAATGATCAATCTGTTTTTCCCATCAACTTTATCGCTCTCTATTGCTCGCAATACCATTGATTGGATGGGCTGAAAGTTATTTAAACAGAGCCAGTTTTACGGGCCTAACACCGAGTACTAAGCGCTTTTGACTGCGTCTATCCCGAATGGGAGCGGCGTGATGGATATGTGTATAGATTTCCTTCACAATGAAGGAAGGACAACCAATTTACGTAATAATTTTCTCTTTTTAAGTCTCTGAATTCACTCCCTTTTTTGTTCTAAATATTTGTGTATTCGACCAATTGAAATTAACGTCATTATAAAATCATTCTTTCGCTTTATTCCGTTGCCTCTGTTCTCTAAAACATTTTCGCATTGGTGTTACGGGAAGGGTGGTCTTCGAACGTCGAGTAAAATGATGATAGAGCTCAAGCCATTTCGGGAAACTAATGTATTTAACGGATAATAACGGAATTGCATGATCGCTCGTTACTCGTGTGAATGCTGGACGTTTTCCGTGGTCACATCGCAATTAGAGGTCTATAATTAGATGTACATTCGTAGTCCACAATTAAACTGAGCAACGTAACTAAACAACACTAAAGTGGTGCGATGCGTGGCAACTGGAATAAAATTTGAAAATAAATGTGTTCTTATGAATTTCTGAAAAAAAAAGGAAAAATTCTCCTCATCACACCTATGGAATACAACATAGCTAATAGGAGACTGCAGAATTCGTTAAATACTTCGGAGATAAAGTGAATAATGATCTCTCGTGGAGTAAACATATTCGGGAAATAACTGGTCAAGGTAATCGTAAATTAGGATTTTTTACAAGGATTCTCGGCAAGTGCGAAAATAAAGTTAGGGATATTAGCTACTGCTCCCTCGTTACACCCCACTTGGAATACGCTGCCAGTATTTGAGATCCTTATGAGGTACCTAGACTTAAAAATCGAGTTAGAACGCGTGCAGCGAAGATCGGCAAGGTTTTCTGACAGACGTCAATAATATTTTATGAAACTGTACACACTGCGGTAGATTAGATCATCAGAATATGTTTAGGGAAATAGAATGCTGAATAGACGGGTTAAACATTTCATTTTTCCCGCGATCGATAAGAGACCATAATAGCTGCCAATGAAACTTTAACCTAGGTTTGTCGATTACTAGTTTAGCTAATTAGTTGATTTTCTCCCTAATGCTTGTTTCGTGATCCTGCAACTTAGTGCTAACATCACGGTTCGCATTCTTCCTGCATGACTCTTGTGTCTCTGTGCGTTTATGTAGCTACTTGTAAAATTCATTTGTAAACTTGTAAAAAACATCACCCCCTCACACCCCTGAGGTGGCTTGCAGGGTATTTTGTAGATGTAGATGTACATTAATACAAAATTGTTTCAGTAGTATTGGTAGCATATCTATTGTGTAGTGCATGCTGATGAAAAGTCACCCTCTGCCATACACTCTTGAGGTTACTTGCAGGGTGTTGTGTAGATGTAGATGTAAACAATTAACCGAATTTCAAGGGAACTTAAATTTATCCACGCGAAGTTTTATTTCCTTCGAAATAAATGTCCCCGACAATTCATTAAAACTATTTATAATGCGTTAGTGCAATCAAAATTAAACTACGGGATAATCTGCTGGGGAGGTGCATATAAAAATTCGCTCAATCCGATGCTGATTCTCCAAAAAGCAATAGTGAGACTGATTGCTAGAAAATGTCAATTTGAACCGTCCTTCCCCATAATTGTGGATTTACAGTTACTCCCTTTACGTCATCTTTACGTTTACAAAGTATTGAAATTGTTCTACCTCAGAAGTGGTAATAAACCTAAGGAAGAACCAAAAACCAATGTATACAACCTAAGATCTACAAATATGTACATTTTGCCCAAGCCAAATTTGACCCTGTTCAAACGCTCATTTATCTATGTAGGGCCAAAATTATTTCCTAGATTGTCAGATAATATAAGAGGTTCAAAAAGTTTAACATCTTTTTTGAAAAGAGTAAAAAAATGGTTACTTAATGTAGAAAATCCAGATGTATTTTTTTGTTAATAGTAAGGTTAATACTCACTATATTTTGTATGCACGACAGGTTGAGATTAAAAAACAAATTGTTATATTTTCATGCATTTATTTATGTCTCGTATTTGGTCTCAGTTTACTTATTTTTTTTCAATTATTCATATTGTAATTTCTCTTGAGGTATCCCAATACAGGCAATGCCTAAAGGGATTCCTAATTAATTTATCCTTACTTAATTGAAATGTAAAATATGCTTGTAATCTTGATTCTAAGGGATAAATAAATATAATTATGTTATTAAATAAAAAAACGTCCCAGGCGGTGAAACAATAGTTGACGATCGGGTGCGTTTCTCTCAATTCGGCATCACACATGTAGCTCAGTTTAACTTAGAGGATTTTGTGTAACACGCGTGCGTGAATAGCTCTAAAGAATGAATGAATGAGGGAGGAGAGTGGGCTTTTTTCATGTTTCATCCCCTCTTCTTTCTCCCCCCGGACCCACCCCTCCGCCTCCAATGAGTCATCCTCCTCGTGTGCCGAGAGCCTGTGTCCTGACAGCGATCGTGAGGTAGTCGTCTCGCCATTTCTCGAATCTCCGGGAATATTCTTGTTTTCGTCGGAAGAGGATTCATCCGATGTCCGCTTATTTTTTTCCTCCCGCCAAGATAAGTCATTTTTGGTGTTTTGCGGTGAAAAATCCCATCTCCTCTCGTTGTGGTTATGGGTGAGGAACGTCGAACGGTCGAAAAATGGCATCATTCCTCTTCGCCTCTGTTCCGTTGAGAATTTTTGTACGCGCGCGAGGACGGATCTAGTTAAAGATAAAACGTTTTAAGCTTACACCACGTTCACTATGTGTTGTTCCATTGTGCTGTTTAACATTTGAAACTTAGCGTGCGTTTCCTGCTTTAAGAGTAAATAAAAAGGAGTTGCTTGCTTTTGTATGCTCCCCGATGATAATGCTCAAGCATGGAAGTTCGGGCCGTGTTTAAATTTTGCCCGTGGTGTATGCAAAATATTGTTATTATTAAATATTATCATAAACAAGATAACAGTTCATGGATAACTGATGGCAGCTAATGTGTGTTCATGCGATGTGTTCATCTCTCTCGCTGTTGTTAGCAATTCGTAGATTGGTTTGTAAGAAGTCTCCATCTTCTCCTGTCTTGGGCCATTCTTTTCATTTCTACGTAGTTGGTGCAATTGACGCCTTCATTATTAGATTTACGAACTGAAGCCTGCTTCTCACACGGTGGTTTTTTCCTTCTGCCATTTCTTCCAAAATGGTGTTTAGAATTCCCAGGTGCCTCAGATTATGACCAACCAGTGTCTCCGCTTTGTCAATGCCTTATGCATATTTCTTTCTTCTCCTATTTCTTTCTTCTCCTAACCGTTGAAGTACTTTTTCATTTGTCACTCCATCAGTCCACCGTATCTTGAGTGGTCATCTGTAACACCACATCTCGAAGACCTCTTATTTTCTTCTCTCCGCTACCCCAATCGTCCAACTTTCATTTCCGTATGTACTACACTTCATACATTCGTCTTTAGGAACTGTTTTCTTATGTTCAAGCTGCTGTTATTAGTTCAGAGGATTGTTTTCTCCTTATTGAATGCTATCTATTAGCCTGGGCGATCGTAATTTTTATATCTTTGCTGCTTCGTCCATCGGTAGTATTGCAGCTGCCCAAGTATGTACTGGAATCCCGTTACTGTTAAATATGTGCATCAGTAGACCGATATTGAATAAAGGCTTGCAGATCATCATATACTTACAAAAATATGAATTGTCATTCTGTTATGCCTCAACGACTCTCGCTTCGCAGAAAATATTTTCGGTAATTGTGATTGCAGATGAGTCTTGTGACGCTGCTGGTGCTATGTTAAAGTCTGAGTATTATTCATAGTGTGATTGTGTTTTGATTTTCAGTCATTCAGCAAGGCGGGTGTAAAATAAAATTTCATTCTCGTATTTTTACTGCAATTCTAGCTAATTATAGCCTGACCGTCATGGTAGAGTTGTTTGATTTGCAGTTAAACCACATAAGCTGCGGTACTTTACGACTCAATTTCTTCATCGTCTGGAATTCGGAATTTTAATCCCTTGAGAGAGCCAGCGAGCATGAATGAGTGGTTTCCAATTTCATGCTCCGCGTAGACGACCTTCAGCCCACCAAATTAGGTGTGTCCAATCTTTTCTGTAGGCACGTTCACTTTTTCCTGATGAACGTTATTGTTGTCCACCCATAGATGATTTTATAACTTCATTGTAGTTTTTGACAGCGTATTCTGCGCAAAATTTTTAGTTTAAACTAAGATTTATGGCAGCGAGAGACCAATTTTTTTCACCTATTCATTACAGGTTTAAAATACACAATGCCAGTCGTACTGCCTCTTGCTGATTTTGAAGAGCTTACGTTTGCCACTTAAAATATATATTTATTACGAAATTTTCCATATATTTGGCGGAGAAAAAATCATGCATTATGAAGAAAACTTGATGATATTTTATACTTGATATGATTTAGTAGTTCTGTTTCTGATCAAGAAGCTCAGTTTCAAACCCCGGTGATGCCATTGGATGATAATTTTTATTCACTTTGCGGCATTGAGCGTGGAGGTCGTATCTCTGTCTTCTCTGTGCGCAGCGGACATTCTCCGTCAAGTATTTAAAGGAAGTTTTATCTATCATGTAGGTGTATTATATTGCCTTGAACTTCGGAGAAGTTCGTCAAAATGTCTCGAAACGCTGTCATTTTTGGGGGAAATGTTCGAAAAAAATTCAACACAAATCAGTGATTCCTTATGAATATTGTGTCTAAAGACTATTCTGACATCTAAATTAACTCCATAGAACGTTGATAATTCGGAGAAGTTTACATAACCTCAGTAGCGCTTTTGTCAATGTATTTCCGTAAGACTTCCGCTTTTTACGTTGTATCTCAAACACTTAGGTTTTGGTGACTGGATGGCTTCAAGAGAAATCGTTTAGCGTGATGCATAATAGTTTATGGCTTGTGATGGAGCGAACACTTTCTCCCTTTCACTTAGCCAAATTAGAGGGAAACTTTGTTCAGGTAGTAAGTGCCAAAATTAAATGCGGTTGTCCCTCGGGCGCATACTGGTTTTCAGTACATATTTTAAGTGTTGCAAGCCGGGCAAAATCAAACTACGGATTCCTATGCTTGAAATTTTGAATCGAAAGCTCTTTTTAAAAATTATTTAATTACCCTACGAAAGTCATCATTCTTTTATTCGAGGTGTGACTCGGGTAGGAAGCTAAGTGGATTCTCTTTTAATTATGATAATTTTCCCGAAAGTGTTGTTTTTCCAAAGAGCCCGAAAAGGAACCCACGGTCGTATTCATTGACTTGCAGATCGTCTTGGAGAATGATTCAGATGAAGACGTGCCCGAACCGCGTGGAATTTTCTTTTTTATGTTCGTCAATCCTTTGATGTTTCGAATGAAAATCAAATTCAGGTTTCATTCTGAATTTTTTATTTGGAAATTCTTAAAGGAAAAAAGTCTCGAAACACTATGCGGGACCCTTCGTTCTTTTATTGACCTCTGTGACTCAGGTGAGGAACTGAGTGGGATACCTCTATGGCGTAATCGTGTATCCCGGGACGGTGTGTTATTATCCCCAATGCCCGAAAAGGAACATCGTTAATTGATAGAGTCAATAACGCTGATTATACAGAGGAAAATTTCGGATAAGTCCTAAACTTGTGGAGTTTACTATGTCTATAACTCAGTCATATAAAGAAAAGTTGCTGGAAAAAGGAATTGAGGAGAAATGGCATCAAGGGCGTGTTTTCTTAGAATAAGTGTCACGATCTGATCTGGTTGTAATCGTGAATGGCGCGCGGGAAGAGAAAACTAATTTATTCGAAAGCGGAATTTGTCATATTTTGTCGATTTTGTCTACTCTAAAGATTTAGAGTCGAAGTAAAGGTTTATCCGCCGTGTAGATTTGAAACTTGAATGACATATGAATTTTTCTCGTAACCTTAGCCTATCGGATAAGCTTCGAATCCTTAGCGGCTCTCAACCTGCACCTTTTAATAGATTTGTCACCATTCATATTCGCACTCGGCAGTTTTTAATGAAAACGCTCAGCTTTTTTTTATTTAATTGAACTCGAACGAAATTTTTAGATGCTCATAGTAAAATTGTCTGCATAAAAAATAACACGAGGTAAAGTGGTGTAATTTACTTTACATATGAGTTTAGGCAAAATATCTTTTTGCATGATCCGATGAGTCGGCACCTTGAGCATTTTTAAGGTAGCTGGTGCGAGATATCACTTTACATATGATTCGATGAATTTGACCTCATTTTAAATAAAATAGTACCATCTTTTCAATTATAATAAAATGTCAGCCTACTAACCATTATGCTTCTGGAGATATTTGCTTAAAAATACCAGCCATTTTTTATGGTAAATGGTTCGGGTATGCGCTGCAGAGAGACTTTATTGAAAAAATGAGAAGTTTATAATGCACAGATCTCGTCAAACATGTTGCTGCGTGTAGTTCGTAGTATTTCGAATCGTACTATTTAAAAAAATAAATCAATTACTCACCACAGTGTTTTTACAGAATCGCAAATAAAACTTTGGCTGTGAAGGCGTTTTCAGCGTATGGCATTAAACAAATGATTTAAGTTACAATCATTTAAAGGAATATTTAGTTAATTATTGAGAACCTCTGTCATATAAAAAAAAGTTTTTGCGCCCTTAATATTGCAATATTTATCGTACTTCTTGCTTATTACTGCCTGCAAACTGTATTATTATTATTTTTGTTCTTATGGAATTTATTCCTGAGCAACAAATATTTTTCTATCTATTTCTATCTATCTTACTGTAGTTTAAAATTAAAAATATTATTCGGATAATGTATTCACTAAGACTATGGAAAAATCTCGCTTAAACCATCTTAAGGCTGTGGTACCTAGACGTTATAATGGCAATTTATGCATCAAAGGGTAAAATATGCATACAGCTATAAAATTATTCAATTGGCACGTATAGACGGTATAGTTGCATAGGGAACTGAAAGAATTCTTCTGAAATACATATTATAAAAAATTTAAAAATTAATTGTGAAGTCTAATTGAAACGCTGGTGAAATTCTGCTTTCTTTATAAACACTAAAACATCATCTAACTTAGATATCGCCTACTATTGATTGGAGAACACCTAGAGTATTAAATTTCGTTAGGATTGGTTCGATTTGGTGGCACTCAGTCAAATAGTGTTTCGTATTGAAAAAAATACAGTTGGAGTCATCACAGTGAGGTGACCGCCTCCTTTTTTTTACGTTCATCAATCTTCCGAGTTCGCCAATGAAATTCGTTGTATTGGGAGTCCCGAGAGGTAGCTCGGTGCGTTTTTACTGCCACTATGCGGCACGCCATTTCTCCACGCTTTATGGCCCATTTTGTTCAATTAGTGCAAATTTCTCGGAGCTGGCGGAGCGTAGACATTTTCCTCCATCCGGGTGCAATGCGTGCGCTTGGAAGCGGTCGTTTGTTCGTTCGTCGCTTGATTGTCTCCAAGGGAACCACGCCCATAATGAACCGCGTTCGCTCTTTCTCTCTCTCTCTCTGGAGCCCGAAAATGTTCGTTTTTTTATCTTTTTCGTTATCGCTGTTTTTCTTTCCCTTTCAACTGTGTAAACTTGATGTTACTGTTCTCCCAGTCTTTCTTCTTAAGTGCTGTAAGGCGTGCCACAGCCTTCAGCCGGGAGTCAATGAAAACTTCAGCTCAGGTATAGCGAGCGGTGTAATGCTCCGGTTCTAGTCTCCATTGGGCCATTTATTCCTCGCTCCATCGCCATGAATAGTTTTAGCCTGCGGCAGGGAATGGACTCATTTTATTTTTTTAACTACATATTGCGTGTTTTTAATTGAAAGACCGAATATGGTCTTGTCAGACAAATAGGGAACTTGGGCAGAGTGGCCGTAAAATGGAGTGTTTAAACTCTTTTGACGTGAGAACTTGAGCCTTTTCTTGAATTCTATGTTACATACATACACCCCTTCCCCCTATTACACCTTTCCCTTTCAGAGTAACCTCAGTCAATAAGAGTTTATTTCTTGGTGTTAGGCCTATAAAACCGGCTCAGTTTTAAATAAAATTATTCCATACTGCCCTGTACTTATAAGCTCTTTTCTTTCTCTTGCTCTCATGCATTGATTATACACGCGCCCTCCTGTCCTTAAGACTCCTAATATCTTATTCATAGGATATTTAATCACATTCATCCCTGAATTTCTTGGTGTTCTCCTCCCTTTCGCACCATTCACTCCTCTATCATAAGTAAATCTGATTATTTATTCTTCGAATCTAATTCATTCTCTCAACCCAGCCAAACCAACGCAGAACTCTCCTCACGTATTACCGGAGCATATATTTAATATTCTTTCATAGCCCACTCATCATTACTAACTCTATTTCTTCTTCTTATATCGCAAACACTTATCAGATATCCCATTTTCACTGTATTTAACCAACACTAATGGTTGTCCTTATCATAAATACAATGGATAAATACTATGGTTTTCATTTTAATTCAAAGGCAATACTGAATGAAGATGTTAACTTTCAGCGATCATTTTAACTTCCCCATTAATATTATACTGTTCACTTGGATTCTTTTAGAAAGATTAGATTGTATTTCATAACAGCGAATCTTATGGTTGCCTTTTCGATTTCGGTCTTGGTCGTAGTGTGTTTTGTGGACGAGTGCAAGACGAATTATTTTTCAATCGTTAGGCTTTTCGCGTTTGGATACTCACTAGTTCCTGAATGCTTGGATGCCAATGCCACAGAGTCCCACATCATTTATTTGATTTAATTCTGAGCGTTATTTCTTTTATTCGAACATCTCAAGTCATTAAATGTGTCTTGAAAACCGGCTTAGAATATCCCTTTTTAGGTAGTGTGGCGTTAATCGAAGAAAAAACAGGTTAAACTTTTGACTTTAGAATATTTCACCTACCACTGACAAAACGGCTGACTGAATATTCAAAGCACTCTTTTTCTTCAGAAAGCGAAAATGAGATGAGAGTAGCGAGGTGTTAAGGTTAACCGAACACTACCCGATATCGTGGTAAATCAAAGATGGAAGGAGTTTGGAAAGTTCGCGAATCAAAGTTCAAAAAAGTATGTTTTTCCATTCTGTACATGAATGCAACTCGGCCACCGTAGAGTGTATACGTAATAATAATCTCCCCTGCCTTTGCAATATTTTAAAAGTTGCAAAATGGCCTTGATGTCTAAGCACCCATAGAAGCTGCAACTACCTTTACTTCTGAAGCTGAAAGATTTACTGTTTTAGTCCAGTCCGTTAATATTTTCACTCGAAATCTGGTCTATTTTTGTAATTTTAACTATACAACTTTACATATGTGATCATTTACTATCGTATAAAGCGTACCATGCATAATTACTGTATTGGGGAAAGGGAGGACATGCTTGTCCTGTTCAGACCAGGTTGAAGAAATCAAATCATAGTTGTGATTTCCCCTCTTATTTATTGCTGTTTGGTTAAGGTAGTTAAAAATATGATCTTTCTAATGATACCAAAATATCACCCACTAATTGAATCATTTTTCGAAATATAATCCAGAAATTAAATCCATTTTCCATGACATTTGGTACGGCTGTGCACTTCGGAGAAACATTACTTAAAAAAAATGAAGTCCCCAGAAATTGCGTTAGAAATATAACGGTGTGTCGTTCGCATGATATCTCAATTACTAAAAATAACATTTTTTACTCACCGTAATGCGTTTAAGAAAATGGAGAAAATGACTTTGGCCGTGAGGGTGTTTTCAGTGTACAGAATGAATTATGTAAGTTAAAGCCTCAAATATGAGTATTTAGTTAATTGCTCCGAAGTTCATTCATAAAAACCAAGTTAAGTTTTTGTGTCATTAATCAATTTTTTTCTGTAATTACATCATTCATGTAATTAAATTAAATTATTGTATGGTCTCCATTAGGACTAGAGAAAAATCTCGCTCATTTTGTCTGAAATCCATTCAAATAACATGAATCGGAGGGAGCATTGAAGGCGTTGGATCCCCATGTCGCGCTCTGTTTAATGGCGATCAGTGCGGCCATCTCCCTTCTTTTGTTTTCACTTTCTTCCGCGGTCCCCTATCGCTCGTAGCATCGGTTGCCGGGAGCACCCACACAACACACACTTGGCGTACACATGCGAGCGGCCATGTATTGCCACACCCTTTCTCGCCCGGCCGCCTCTCCGCTCTCATTAACTGGCTGGATGGGGAGGGTGTTTGCCTTTGAACCCGTGGGAACGGGGAAAGGGGGAAGAAAGGCGCTTGTGATTACCAATTGCCTCCGCGGGAGATTGCTTCATGAACCTCGTGCTCTGCCGTGGAAATTTAATATGTGCGTTTTTCCTATTCGATGCGCGCAAAGTATCTAGCTCGGCTTCTTCTGAATGAAATATCGTTCGCGTGTCGCTTTAGAGTTCACGGGAAATATTTACTCTATACAGGAACGGGTCCAGATACTTCTCCAGATCGGTGATGATGGGATTACTACGATTTATCCATTTGAGTGAGGGAAACTTGGGTAAATTTCTTAAATTTTGTCCAAATTACGCTGCAGTTTACAGTGTCCTAGTTAGTCTTCAATTTTTCCATGACTAGTCGTTGGTATTTTTTTTACTATATTGAGGTACCTATACCGTAACCAATTTGAGATAGTGAAATCTATTTTGCTGACTTAGTTTATTTTGGTTTCGTAATACTCCTGATGTAGCCGTTTTTGAGTCATTTTCGAGATTTCTCGTAATGAACTCGTGGTATTACGAATTGAGGAATGGTTATTCTCGTGGACATTTTTAAGGCCCTACCGAAAACTTCCCAGAGAAAAATTCCTCGCCTTACTTACCTCGCCTGTCATTGCTTACGTCTCATT
Source organism: Pyrrhosoma nymphula (assembly GCA_963573305.1). NCBI lineage: Eukaryota > Metazoa > Arthropoda > Insecta > Odonata > Coenagrionidae > Pyrrhosoma > Pyrrhosoma nymphula. The sequence goes on from OY754328.1 coordinate 19,635,553, forward strand.
TATAATTTATTACCTGCTAAATTATGTATAATTTACATTTATATTCCGTTTATTTATTATCGATATAATATTATTTTAATTGCTTCATCAGCATAGCTATTTCATGAAAGTTCTTGTTTCAATATTTGTTGGAGTGTTGCCGAGTTTCCTTGCCGTCCGATATGGGCCTCGAGACCGCAGCTGCCAACATGTGAAGTTAGTGGGTTAGCGTCCCATTCCTTGAGCGGTTATGATTCCAGTTGCCCTGCCTCCGGGCCTCACTTCTGTAACTTCGTTTCAATCGTCGCAGCACTTTTTTCCGATTGATTTCGGTCCTCGGGACCATCTATTAATTGGCTGTAGGATAAATATAATACCGCTACAGCAGGGACGTAGGTGAGATTTAGTTTCGGGAGGGGGGAAGAGAAGTATAAGCGGGGAAGGGGAGAAGTTAAAATTTTTCAAAATCAGGAACAAAATTGTGTTTTGAGGGAATTAAGATTGCAATTGCGACGGAAGTTTAGCAGACGATTTTTAATATTATTGCTGTACATATACCTGCAATAATACAATACTCACAATTATTTACATTAAAAAAATACCAATACATCATTGAAAAGTAGTTCAAAGTAAAGAAGAAATAAAATATGCATTATTTGATTAAACAAATAAGTACAACTTTCTCCCTTAGTGCCATTAAAAATAAATAAATTCTAAATTTCGGGGGGCCCGGACCCCATGGACCCCCTCCATGGCTTCGTCACTACACTTCAGTGCAAATGTGATAACAGGATCGACTCAGCGTCGGTAAATGCTAATGGTTCGAGAATAATGAAAACCCAGAACACTTGTCATCAGTCCGAACAGTACTTTCCGGGCAATTTAATGAAGATTACATTCATCGGGGAAACATGGGAAGTTAAACAGTGCCGAGGGCGTTTCAATACCACCACGTTGATAGCGACCGCAAATGTGAAAACTCTACGTGCTACGCCAGGTGTGAAATAAAGCAGCATTTATCTCAAGGTCGATATTATTATATAAAATGATGAGCTCTGCTCACTCTCTCAAGTCTTACTTATTGCTTGTTGTTATTGTCTTAATGTTTTCCGGTTGAAATTGACTTTCGCTGGGTGTTAAGTTATTTCACGCTGCTTTGACTAATCTCTGGATTTTCATTGACAATTACCTTCGATGCCTTGTGATTATCATCATTCTTATGTTCTGTTACTCTTTAACTGTAAAGTATTTTCTTATCCCTCTTTCGACGAATGCATAGATGTCTTTCCATTAAATGTGAAGTAGTTTTAATTTCTTAAGTGGATATCTCGAGATTACTACGTCGAATCAACGAAGCTAAGATGTAATTTCCACCTATGCTTCTCATAAAAAGAAAAGAAAAAGAAATTGGTGCACAAAAAGTAGTTCCTTGTGAGCTTCATTTACTGACGGAGTTTATAACACATGTGTTTACTATCATGATATTATATCCGACTCAACATCTGAAAGTTCTTGTCCCATGAGAGGCGTCGTGCCCTGTAATAAAGATTTTCTGTTTTAGGGTAAATTTTGCTAACCACTTTTAGTGCCGCAATATTGAATTTTTTATTGCATAGTATTAGTGGATAGTGCATCCTAATGGGGAAATGGTCTGTGATAAACGTGCAAATGTTATTGGGTCATTGGGTGAGCCAGCGATGAAGTTTGGCTAAATTTTCTTCCAACCAAATGCAGCTGCCATTGTTTTTGTGGTCTTATCCTGGAAGAACTACTGGCCCATTATTGTATCCAATCATTCAAATATAAAACCCGGTCTTAATTTTTCCATCTGCTCTCAGGTTTTCAGGAAACATCAATCAAATTGACGTAATTTAGAGCTACCTTTATGTATAAATCTATGAACCTCTAAAGTCTCTCCTCTAAATATGTATAAATCTATGAACCTCTAAAGTCTCTCCTCTAAATATGTATAAATCTATGAACCTCCCCCTTTATGTATAAATCTATGAATCCTTATCTGTTACCTAGTACATACTAACAGCTCGCCTAGCATGTTTTCTACATGGGTCTTGAGTCTCTGTCCATCTGTGTAGTTGTAGAATGCATGTATATTGACGGTCCCTCTCCATTGTGATGACATCTGCAGTGTAGATGTGCATGCTTGCGAGGCTTCGCCTCGTGACAGGCATTAGCGATTTATGCTAATGCATAATTAGTCGTAGTTACACTAACTCTAGGGTATAGTGTAATGCATGTTGGTGATTACTGACCCCCTTCCACACACCCCTGAGGTGGCTTGCAGGGTATTTTGTAGATGTAGATGAACATTTTTCTTCCAATTATTTTACTGGTGTAAAAAATGTATTCAGTGAATACGTCCCATTTGAAGTGATATTAGATGAAGTAGAGAAATTGTACTTCATAGAGCGTATACAATTGATTCCACGATTAATGTTATCTCCTGTGCCTCTGCTGCTCTCGGTCTTTGGATCGATTATGATTGCAGTTGTGAAATATCCTCTTATTTACGGGTATGCCTTACAAAGTTTGTATCGGACAATGACTTTTTAACCTGTTTCGTTTCGTATTCCATTCGCTTGAAAATAGTAGTTACCTCCTAGTTTACTAAAAGATGTTTTGGCTATGTTCACCACCAATCCATTTTAATTAGAGGCAAATATCCAAAGGTTTGTATGCGAATTAGCATACTAATTACTTTAAACCAATTAATATAACTAGATAACACACCTGACCGCCTATCGGCAGATATGGTTTCGGATACCGATCTAATCAAATTACAAGAAAAATCATAAATTCTTTATTTTTGGCGCTAAAATTTGCACTAAATTGCGTGGGCAATAATTGCCCTTTGTGGAGTTCAGAACGGGTTATTTCTTTAATTTTCAGTTCGAAAAGTTTGGTTTTATGCTCTGTTGTCTAATGGTGATGATACAAAACGTCTATTATTATCTGAACTATGCTATTGGTTTTTACATTATTGTCAACCAATAACTGATCAGTGAACACACACACAAACAGTACTACGCGCAACCTACCGGTTAAAAACTAAAACTTGATTAGTTACTTGTGTAAATTAAAAAGTTAAGTAAATTAATATCAGATTCCATACATTTTTTATGCTCGACTGAAGTTGTCCGGATAATTTTATGGCCACCATTTACTATTTTTCGTCATCTCGTCATGTTGGTCGATCGACGTGACATTACCCCATCTCAGTGGAAACATGACGCTTTGACAATCTCGGTGACTCGTGCTCCCGGCGTCATGTGGCGGACTCCCAGTGCCCCTGGGTAGGGTTAAGGTCTCCTCCCGACATGGGCGCAGCTGCCCCACTCGGTCGCATCCAGAATGCTGTCTCCCTCCTTCATGCATCGGCTCCCGCTCTTGTGTTGTGGACGGGGGCCATCGAGACGCCTCTTCCCCCCTGTGGCCCTTCCACTGGTCCTCCCCGAATCTTAAGCCGACCGGAAAAGGCGAAGCCGCAAAAGATAGAAGATAATCAATCTCGACCTTCAGCTGTTCTCGGCGTGCGTTGTCCCCGGTACACCTGCCGCTCACTCCGTAAAAAAATAAATGATTTCGACAAACTACGGTGGGTGGGTCGAGAAATAGTTACCCAGAAGGCATTTTGAGGTGGTAATCCCCGTGGCCGAATCCGTGAAGAAGGATAATATGGTTTTATGTGCGGATCTTCCGAGGATCGGACTGCGAAGGTAATCCATGTATAACATACATCGAATAATGACATACTGGCTGTTCATCGTCTCGATTACAAAGATCTCAAAGGTCTCCAAATTTGGTTTCTCAGAAGTCTCCCAGTAGGTTTGATCCGTAGCTTGTGAATCCGTAGCACAGTTTAAAAGTCTTTTGCTAGTGAAAGTTTTAAGTATTACCGTAAATATCTTATATTCTTGATGCTTTTCCGTTGTTGAAATGCGGGCAACAGGAATATTATTTTGCATTAGAAATATTCCATATAAGAAACATTCGATAGAGTTATTTCTTTCATAAATATTTTAAAAACTTATTTAGCCTGTTGATATGGATTTTAATACCTGTGAGTCCCATTGTCAATTAAGATGGCGGTTGTGTAATGAGCTGCTCGGAGGCTTAACTACTTGATAAAAGAATTATCATGAGACGTATGTACTCATGCTAACTGTTATTGTGATATACATACTAATTCTAGTATACTAATGTGCATAAGAAATTTAAAACAATAAATAAACATACATATATTGTATGCAGAGTTAGTAGACCAAACATTCAAATCAATAACTATCGGGGGGATGATATAACAAAGCGATAGATTCTGCACCATAAATTGAGTGATGGTACCCATAACTTTATAGATTTCATTGCTATCGATCCCATTGCAATTTATTTTCTATAAATGGCCATTAGTGAACAACTTTACAATTATTGCTAACCAGCATTGAAGGCCGGGGCGGATAGGGAATCGCCTCCTTTATTCCTGAGAAAATATAGAAAATTTTAATCATTAAGATTTTTCTCCAACCCAAGGCTACGACCTAGGCTACGACTCAGGAAAGTAGCGTCTCCCCCAACCCCCTTCCAAAAAACAACGTTCTTAGTCCTTCCACTGAATTGTAGCTCTTGAAATAAAGCTAACCTCAAGGAAGCTAAAAGCCTCAAGCTAAAAATAAATAAATCTAAATAAATAAAGCTAAAAGCCTCAAGCAAAAATTGAAATAAATCTAAAAGCCTCAAGGAAGTCACCGTCCGCGAGTTTGAATCCTAATGATAAGCACGTCGCGTAATTATACGCATTTATTAGCCGTAATTTCCTGCCTTGTTAATATCTTTGAATGTACGTCTCGCGCTTGTCACGGCTTGCGATAGTCTTTGGGACCTCGCGGGTGATGACTTCCTTGAAGCCTTTATAGCGTTTACCTTCCTATGCAATGGAACGACATATTTATCCTTCAAATCTCTCTAAATTGTACGGAGTATCAGGAGCCCTGAGTAGCGAGGTCGTCTTCAGATTGACCCGACACACAAGCTTCCCATGACGATCACCTGTTCGGATGGACTTTTTCAGCGGCAATTTTAACGTTCATTACAGGTGTAGTCATGGCTAGCCTGGTTGAATGTGCTAGGAAATCGTGGAACTTTGCCTTCCCCAGATCTGAAAATATCCTTTCCATTCTTGATTTTTTTATCGCCTCACTCCTCCATTGAAGCCCATTGAATGGGTTATTGGCGCTAGTTAACATCTATCTTCGGCCCCCGTTAGTTATTCTGCTCTACAATTCCTCCTATTAGGATCATTTGTGAAAGACTGTTTCCATGTCTTTCCATCTATCCACAGATTCACGTCGTGTGGAATGAATTCCTTGCTTAGAGTTAAAAAAAAATGCTCCGTTGAATTTTGTGGTTGATGATTAGGGATCACGTCATCTGAGGCAATCGAAAATAAAAGTATTTGATTTGGTAATGCTTATAATACTACCCATTTCCGAATCCGAAAACGATTAATCAGCGAGTGAGAGAATGCGGTTGAAGAGTCTTCTCTGTTTTTGGCGATTGAGTTCCCGAGAAAGTTGTCGGCCCTTAAAATCGAATTCAAGTGGAGCCACTTCGGCTGTCCATCCTCCTCCTTTAAACTTTGCGAATTGTAATCATCTGAAATTTCACTTTTATTTTGAGTTTAAGAAACAGCGAAAAATTGTCAGCATTTTTAGTAGCCAGAGAAAATTATCTCTATTTATTCATGGGAAAAGGAGGATGAAACTGACTTTCGTGAGGTGGTGAAAACCCACAAACCCACGTTGAGCGATAGGTCATAAAAAAAACCTCACCTCGTATTTTTATTTGCACTACTCATTATTATTAAAATGCTTTCATATGTAGTTTATCCCCTTGCATACCGACCGAGTGAGATGTAATAGAAATGAATGCACAGATAAAGGACTTAACATGAATTTATTTGTGTTCTGTCGTCATAGGCTTTAGGATATGTTACAAATTCCATCATGTTTTTATTTTAGACATATTTATCAAACTCGGAACGCTTTTTATAAGTTATACGTAATTAACACTTTCCCTTACGCCTTCTCAACCATTTTAGAGGCACGTGTTTACGAGCGTATTTCAACGTTTTTCTCATTTCGAGAAAATGTATTATTATCCTATACTGAAGTATCCTATACTTCAACACAATTGTGCAGTTTCCTTTGAATTATCGTCGGATTTAACCGGTCCTGGCCTGAATATCTCGAATATTCTGAAAAATTAACCTGCAACGTACGGGAAACCTAGAGAATTCTTGTAAATTAAAAACGGTGGACCAGTAACATAATATCAAGCCGGAAAGATGAAACACAATGAAGATTCATGATGAAAAAACCACCTTTGTTAATTCCACAAACTTTCTTACGCTGGCACGACGCGCGTTTCACCACACGTAAGAAAGTTTGTGGAATTAACAAAGGTGGTTTTCTCATCATGGATATCCACAATTTCCACGAGGTCAGGCCTGAGATCATCAGTTTTACAATGAAGATTGTCGTTGAAAATTCACCCTGATGTGGGTGAATAACGTCTTTTCCAACTAGACTGCATCAAAAATTTATTTCATCTTCATATTCTGCGATAAAGGAGGAATTACAGCATGGGAAATCAATATCCATATGGAATGCGTAATAGGAACGGCAAAATGTGGCCGATATAACGGGGATAACTGAAGCAACATTCTCTTTGACATGACCGTGAAAAATACTTGCTGTTTAAAAAACATTAATTGAAGAATTTGTATTGATAGTATGTACTTCATGTCAGGTTGAGATGAGATTTGTCATGAGATTTGGGTATACATAAGGTTTAAAAAGTTTCATTGATGCATTTATTCTATTGTACCACAGCGTGAGTTTTACTTGTTATGTAATGAGTGTGTTTGAAATTGGTGAATTCAGGGAATATGATTATGTTTTAATAGAGTATTGATAGCTTTAAAATAAATCATTTTTTTTAATTAATATTGTTTTGAAATTTTCCTCAGTCCTTTTTATTTTTCATTTAGAGATACCATTCGATATTCCCCATGAAGATACGTTTGTAATTATTTAATAGTTTATGGTTTCTGACGTGTCTTTCGCGGTTAATAATTTTACACAATAATGAAGGTTCGGACGTGCTTCTAATTCCTATGAAATGCATTAAAATACCATTTTCCTGTATTTATTGTGATTTCCTAGCATTAGTTTGCGAGTCATTGCGAGTGACTAAGATTATTGTCTTGGCTGAAAGTCATGCTGGTAAGGTATTAGGAATTCTCGCTTATTTCGAAAATTCGTTCAAACTTTCCGTGAAAGTGAGAACATTATTCCTATTCAAGCACGACGAGGACGCAATATATTCGGCCGAGAGAGCTCCAAATTCTCTTATTTACATAGTCACCTTTACACGCATCTCTGAACATTGTCTTGGGATTGGCCGTTATGCCCCAATAAAAAGTCTCGATGTGATTATTTTCCTTGGAAATATTTGCTCTTTGAATTGCGAAAAGTTCCGAAATGGAAAGCTTTGGTAGTTCCACGAGAGTAGTTTTGAGGTGAAACTCCTATGTCAACCATCCGCGATCGCTTATATTTTTTTATATAAGTATCAAACTTTAACTGTCACTTAAATTATCTCTTACGCGAATATAGAGGTTGTCATCCTGTTTTTAGTTGATTAATTTGTGAACAAAATGTCTTCTGACATCCAAAAACTAAACTTACTTCACGGAAATAATAAAAGTTTGTTTCTGTTTTACGTACAAAACCACTAAGGTGGCTATTATAATTAAATAGGTGTATAATTCGCTTCTTCTCGAGTTTCAGTTATGTCATTCCGCATAGAGGTGGTACGGATCGATTACGAGTCAGCAATCTTCTAAACTAATGATAACATAAATGAATATTATACACACGATTGCAAATTTATTTTGGCCAAATCACAGGAATTTAGTTACTTAACATTTCTACAATTTGTATACAACCGGCTACATTGAATTTTGCTATCGAAAAATTACGATTGGGTATTTCAAACGTTATTGAACTGTTTATGTAAACAAACAACGCCATGTTGCTAAGTTTGTTGGTTGGTTATTTCGGGGAGGCGACTGACTTGAGACCATGAAGGTCGTTGAGGACATTTGGTTAGGTTGGCAAGGGATATGTAAGCGATATTGAAGTGGAGAAAGGGTGGATAGAAACCTAGCGTTGGTATCAACTATGTCTTAATGGAAGGCGCCAAGGGATTGACAGCTTAAAGTTCCATCCGACGGGCGGACAACGAACTTGAAGTTCTCTCTACATAGCACCCCAGTAGAGATCGGGACTCGCGTGAAAAATCTCTGCCACTTCTGGGATTTGAACCCAGAACCTCGGGATGGGAAGGCATAGCCATGGCGCATAACTCTAACCCAAGTTTCATCGAGCGTGCTTACCTCGCCAATTAATTGATACCTGAAAAATAACAGCAATCCAGTTTGGTGTAAATGTTACTTTCCTATTAAATATAAGCAATTGGTCGTATACTTGGCTATTTCTTGCCCTTTGTATAGCACTCAATCGATATTATAATTGACATTGTAGTGGTAGTATTTTAGTTGAACGTGCCTCGACGGCTAAAGAGGATCACCCCTTCCAAATGCGAGCGGAACCCAGCGATGTTCAACTTCGGTGACTGATCGGGAACCCCTGATTCCATCTTGACAGGCCGTTTCCCTAATTTAAATTATAATGATGAAGTTACTATTGTTTTTCATTGAAAATGGATGTCAAATGTTCCCACAAAGTTCAGCCTGATACGCTTTTATATGATGATGAAAATGTGGACTGCTTATTGTAATCAAATGTATTTTGGTGTTCTACCTGAAATTAAGTAGAAAATAAAGTGGAAAAACTTCTTAACGTTTCAGCGTTATGTTCTCCCCCTAGACGTTGAAGGTGAAATTAAATTTATCACTAATGCTAGAGCTGCGCTTTCCGTTCTCTCTGCGCTCTATTGAATATGGAAATGTGCCGTCGGTTTCGGAACTGATAATTTTTTAAACCATATTTCCAAAATACCACCATGCTCTCCACTCCAGTGAAGTTTCATTGCCTTATTACGGCATTCCCGGCATTTACATTCAAGACGTAGACTCAACAGTTAAAGAGGTGGAGTTTACAAAGAAATGCCTTTTCCTTTTGAATGGATTGAGTAACGGGTTTTCAAAGGCGCTCTGGGGCGTTGGTTTCAAATCGTACGGATCAGAAATGCGTTCGAATTCCATTCGGTCTCACCATTCATTCCTTTTGTCAAAATTCACGTTCGGTTCCATACAAGGGGGCAACTTGTGCCGCGAGAGAAGTTTTTTTAATCCTCGACGAAAGGGCTGTGCGATATCAACGTGGTAACAAACAGGCCTGGTCTCTTTTTTTTGCCAATGTGTATTCCGTTTAACTTTTGAGTTTCGAACGATAAATATTCCTGGATTTCATGAGATCCATAAAAACTGGACATTCCGTAGTTCAAGAATGTTTGGAATCTAAAGGCATGATTGGATTTTATATGTTTGGCATTAATGAGGTCACCGGACGGGCTAATTGCGCTGCCGTATCTGTATTAATAGTCAGACATGCGTTTTTATGAGATAATATATAGTCACGCATGCCTTAGTATTCGTCAGGAGATAGGTTCAGTTTAGCGGTTCGGACACTGGCTTTCCATGTCGGGAACCCAGAAATAATGATCAATGACGACCATCATCATCGGTCGTTCAATCCTAAGATTGGTTGACTGCAGCACCCCATCCTTCCTTGTCTAATCCTAGTTCCCTTACTGCCTAATAGGTCTTCTAATGTATTTTATTATGTATCTATCCCTTTGCCTTCCTCTTGGGACTTACCCCACTATTATTCCCTCAATTATATTCCTTGCAAACTCATTGTGCCTCAGGATGAGCCCAATTCTTCTGGTTATTCTTTTCTGTATACTGTTCCATGTGGTCCTTTCCTCTTCTACTCTTCTGTACACTCCTTAATTTCGTATTTTATCCGTCCATTTGATCTTCTATTCCTCCTCCAACACCAGGGGGGCTATTCTGTATGTTCTCGGAACATCCGAGCCTCGAAAGTGACGAAATTTTGACGTCACAGTTTCTAAAATTTCAAATAGAGCTTGGATTAGGGATTTTAAAGCTTTTGGTTGGCAGGGCGGGGGATGGGGGGAGGGGATGGAGAGTGTAGTTTTGCGGAACCAAGGTGGCTCGAAAAAGTTGGAGAAACACTGGATTTGAAGATAGGGCAATTAAACTAGGGATTTAGTTGCTCCAACAATTATTTTTTTCATGCTAATACTCAGTTAAAAATTATCCCCGTATAGTTTGTCGTTTGCGACGTTTGTTATATATATTATTGTATGGAAATCGATGGAATACCATTGAATTACCTTTCAGTGTTTGAGAGCGTAGAGAAAAATCGAGAAATGACGAGAGTTAATTCTTCGAAAAGTTCACCCGAGTGCTTATTTCCCTTTAGTGGAAGCAGCTGCGAAATCGTTCTTCGGCACGAGGACGTGTAACATCTCTGGAAAGGAGAAGTTCTTCTCCTTGGACTCATTGGCAATGAAGGAATTCCAAACCAAAGACGACGGAAGCCAAGCAATCCTTATTTAGGATCGAGTCGAAAAGGGGGAGTTGATGGGGGGTCCTGGGGGGAGGGGGTCTCCCTCTCAACGCACCTCACGCCTTCCTTTCCCTACTCCGTGAACACCCAACTCCTCCTTAACCTCCTTTCCCGCGCCTTCTCTCCCCGAGAGCCTTTCGATTTGAACCACTAACGTATATACCGACCATCGAAAGCGGAGAGACCTCTTCGTGAATGTGCGTTGGTATAGTGCAAGGAGGTTAAAATGAAATGGAGTAGGCATGACCGTGAACGCTCATGGGTGAGAGTGAAGCAAGAATAGGGGTGCTTGGGAGGTATTTTGTGCCTAGTAGGTGTAGCCAAACCAGCCACAAAACATCGCCTTGCCTGTGGTTATTAACTTAGATTTGACGAAAATCGAATATGACCACCGGACACGTAAGCCAGAGGAAGGTCTAAACTGTGCCGACTGCAATGGCGGAATTGGCTTCAAGAATCAAATGGTATGTCGCCTCCATTTCTTTTCCAACCTCTTTGGTATTGTGATACTTAAGCATGATGGCAGTTCCGCAGTAGGCCCTTTTCAGTGGAAGAGTACATTCCCTACGGACTAGCTCCCACGGAGGAGGTAGGTAGTCTCCTCGTTGGACTACCAGGCAGGGTTGCTACAGGCCTGAAAATCCTGGAAAAGTCGTGGAAATTGAAAATGAGCCTGAAAAACCTGGAAAAGTCTGAGAACATTGAAAGAAAGAAAGTTGTAAATGAGAGATTAGCGTGGAAATTTCCTTTTCTGAGCCAAAATCTGGTTGTTTTCAGTAAGCCAGTAGTGCCATTTTAGGTCCTTCTTAGTATCTTGCCTAAATGAGGCAAAGGAGCTGTTGTTTGGGGTTTAATGATTAATTGTGCTTCTGAAATAAACTTTTAGGTCCTATTTTCTATACTCATGCTGAGGAAGACGGAATATTATTTCACCTTAGATTTTGTTCGAGTAATTCGTGGCCCTCATCGTGGCTGAGACCTAAGAATAATATGCCATCAGAAAGGAAGCTTCCAATTTTCCCACAGAGCGATGGTGATGGCTCTCCGTTTGTTGGGAAACTTAATTACCCCGTAGAAAATACGTTAATGTGTGATGCCCCTATCATTACTCCTTCTTTAAATTACACCTTTGTCAAACAACAGATATTTTCAATTGGAAAAATGAAAATTTTGGCGTGGAAAACCAGAAAAAGTGCTGGAATTTCATACTATCTGGTCTGTAGTAACCCTGCAAGTAGGATCGGAAATCATCATTGCCTAGGAGAAGGGTCTTCAGCTCAGCTGCCACCATGTTCCGAATCCACCATACATGTCGATGCGTACACAGGATTGTATTCTTTCGTATTATGATGTTCACGACATAAGATTTGAGTTAACGTTGACAGTTCCAGCCTGATGATAAGTGTGCATCGGATAAGCCTTCTTCCGTGGAGCTGAAAAAAAATCCCGGAGATCAGATTGGCGAGTGGCAGTGAAACATCGTGGCAGTTGCGAAGAAGATCCTTTTCAGTGGAAGGGTCGAGTGCCTACGAACTGGATCCTCGCGAGGGATTAAGGTAGTCTCCACGTTTCACATACAGGGTTCCCCAAGTCGCAAATCTCAATTGCCAGCTTCAAAATCCTAAGTCTGTTATTACCATAAGCTCTCTTGCTCTCTATGGCTCTTAATCCAATTGTTTTGATCGGTTTCACCGACTTTTGCGAACTATATCACCGTGTTATATTTTCCCCTCCGCTCATTTGCCTACCCTTGCCTCACGAGCCTTCCACTCGTTAGCCTCACGCTTCGCGCAGGTGACTGCCACCATGTTTCACTCCCTTTATACCATTTTAAATAGTATTTGGTGCAGTAATACCCTAGCGTTTCTCCCACGCTTGTGCATATTTCATACATCTTTCATTTTTATTGCTTTATGTATATTGTGATAAATCGTAAAATGAACACATTTAAACTAACTTAATTTTGAGGATGGGTTGTTTGGAAATAGGGACTCTTTTTATTATCAACCTTAGATGTTGAATTTGCCTTAATATTATCCCAATAAAGAAGAAAATCTATTAGTAATTATAGCATGTGGACCACAGCTGAATTAGTTTTTGAAATCAGCCAAGGACAGGTGGAGATAACTTGATATATTTATGTTGGATTATTTAGGGATATGAACAAAATGGGACGAGCGTCGGCATTTTCCTACGCATGAAAAAAGGCGTCAATGGGTCCAACTATTAACGTCTAATCCGACGGATGGATTACTGTTCCTAAAGTGTCCTCCTAAAGGCACCCAGAAATCGGAATTCCACTTCAAAGTCTCTTCTAATGCCAGGATTTGAATCTGGACCCTGGAGTTGGAGAGCCAGTAGGTATTCTAGCCACTGGACAAATTTGATCCCCTTATGATTTGTCATACTTTTACTATTTTACTGCGCGAAGAGTTGAAATTTGGAGGAAAACTAGGTAATACTTGTAAAGTTTGACCGTGGAAAAGAAAATAAGGAAGCTGTAAGTGTCAGCGTACCGCTTGGTACGTTTCAATGATCGACAGATGTTTTAAAAGCGCCATTAGATTATGGTATTCAGCATACCCACTCGGTGTAATTATCCGTGCGGATGGATTTATCTTAATGTGAGTTATAGATGGCTCTAGCACTTCGGGAAAATCGTTCTTGAATCGCTCTTTTACCTTTAAATGGCTCCGAACTCGGGTCTGAATTTCGTGACCTTCGACTCGGGGACCTAAGTGTGGTTGACTTTTACAGCCTATCAATCCGTGGGCGTCGTTGAGTCTGCGTCGTTGAGTCTGCGTCTGAGTCTGGTGTTTGTTATCCGAGTCGAACCTTCTCATGCTATTCGCTGAGCATGTTCCGTTTGGGCGAAAGTATGCGGCGGGCTTAGTGAGCGCTTCAAACGTCGCCGACGGCGGCAAATCCACGTTCCCTGAATGATCTCGATCACAAGGACGTGGCTTTGGATGCGCTCGGATGGAAAGGTAAATGCTTCGGCAAACTCCGGTCGTTTCGCGAGTCTTGAAGAATTTGAGTCTAACCGCTCACCGCTTGAGTGTGAACGTGGCATGCATTGCTTTGCGTGACATGTCTGGGCCGTTAAAATGCGAATAATCAGATGACCGCTCAATCCTGGGTTATTCCCAAGGAGGTTAAAATGAAATGGAGTAGGCATGTCCGTGAACGCTCATGGGCGAAAGTGAAACAAGAATAGGGGTGCTTGGGAAGGGTTTTGTGCCGAGTAGGTGTTGCCAAACCAGTCACAAAACATCGCCTTGCCTGTGGTTTTTAACTTAGATTTGACGAAAATCGAACGCGACCGCCGGACATGTAAGCCAGAGGAAGATCTCAACTATGCCGACTGCAATGGCGGAATTGGCTTCAAGAATCAAGTGATATGTCGCCTCCATTTCTTTTCTAACCTCCTTGGTTATTCCTCGTTCATATTACTAGTGGAAAATTTTCCGTGTGACCACAGGGTCAATGCGAACCATAGCAAGGTGGCGATCGTCAGAGAAAACAGTGAAAACCTGTAATTGTCAGGGAATTTTGAATTTCTGGAAAAGTCAGGGAAAACTCAGAGAATTCTCGCAACAGTCAGGGAGAAACTGGGATATTAAATTCTCATTATTTTTCTACCATTACGTTTATCGGCCAGTCTTGCCCACCCCTTTTTTCACCAAGAAATTTCACCATCTAAAACTATGCATGGCGTGCGTGGAATAAGCCCCATCAATTCGTGGAACATTTAGTTGTGAATCATACGTCCCATGTATCCCTATTGTGTATCCTTATTGCGATATTTGTCTAGTAGTGTTCAAATTCATGATCACAATGTATTACGCTCATCACAAAGAATCCGAGGATATGTTGTTCGGAAAATTTTACCTCGCGTTTTTTTTTAAATTTTGAAGGTTTAATATATTTTTTCATTAAGATAAACTTGTAGCTTTTAATGTATTGATTTCAGCTTTTAACATTTTCAAAATTGGAAAATTTAATTCAGCAGAAATTAAATATTCCAATAATAGGTAACCTTTTGGCGATCAGTCAGGGAAATTGTTAAATCCATCAGGGAAGAGTCAGGGAAAAGTCAGGGAATTAAAAAATTGGATATCAGTAGCCACCCTGCAAAATTTCCGTCAATCATTTGCGACCTGCGCATTCGAGCATTGTTCTTATGATCTTGAGCAGACTGAGAAAACAGTTATATGACTGAAACATAGCTAAAGCGCTGTATTGCAAAGAAAGTGGATAGCGTTACTACGTTATTTTTTAAAAGAAATACCTGCTTGGGCGTAAATTAATTTGGTGTTAAAGTTTTCAGCCGATTTGAGGTTAAATTCGGAAATTATACTTTTCCATTTTTCACCGAATTACATCTTTTCTAATTCCTTTCCATAAAGTATACTTTCTTCTTTCTTACCTTCTCTTGACCTCATCTTTCCAAACAACACATTTCTCCCCTCGCAAAAACACTGCCACCTACATTCATCCCATGTATAGCCAATTGCAAATTGATAACTCAGTTAATTTTGTTTACTCCGAATTTTTTTTCTAGTTTATTTTAACTGATTTTTTATTTGATTATACACAATGTAAAAAGCCTTAGCAAGCTGTTTTTGTGGTGAACTTACATCTGCTATAAAAACGAAGCTTGCGCACTCAACACACCTGTCATCGTCGAGTCTTGTTTTGTTAATAAAGTCTTCAAAAGCTCTTCACGGAAAAGCCTTTTTCATTCGTTGAGTCGTGCCTGATTAGAGCCAGGCGATTGCTTTGAATGTCTCGAAGCATTCTGTTGATTCGGTAATGAGATTAGGGCGGTAGGATTAGAGTAAGAGGGCGTCAGTATCTCTATCTAATGGGTGAGAGGGTGAGAGAGAAAGTTCTCGCGGCGTGAAATGCTACGAATTATTTTTGCCGAACGGGATTTCATTTATCTCTTCGCCTCGGATCGTTTGAGCCAAGCCTGGAGGCTTTTCAAATGCAACTTTGAGACTTTAACTTTCGTTTCCTTCGATCTTTCGTTCGAGGGAGGGGAAACGAAAAGGTTGAGAGAGAGAGAGAGCAGTGCAGGGGTACGAGAGGGTTTGTCAGTGAGAAGGGCGGGCGTTTTGTGGAAGGCCATGCGATGCTTCGAGAGATGAGCCAGCTCGCCCTCTTCTTCAAAGGGCGCCCCACTGCTGAGAGAGATTTACCAACCGTCTTATCCTCCTCCTCCCTTTTCTTGCATTTGCCCCCTCCGCCCTCTCTTCAAATGACGCAATTCCTCAAAAGCCAATTACCCGATAGGAGTTAAGTTAGCCCTCCATTTTTAGTAGGCGATACTTTTAACAATGCCATTGTGCGAGTAAGATAAGAGTTAGCAGCCGTATTACATGTGAAGTCTCTTCCACGCACGATGCATGCTCAACATGGAAGAATATATTTAGTGAACTGGCTAATAACAGTATGACAGCGTGTTTGACGGCTAATGCGTGCCTTGTGTGGAATCATCCCCTGCCACACACCCTTGAGGTGGCTTGCAGGGTATCGCGTAGACGTATCTGGTAAATCGCAGCGCCGCGCCGGTTCAAAGTGCACTAAACGTAGTTGTGGAAGACTGGGGCTCCAAATGCTTTGTTTTATCACATCGTCTAACGTCCATCGTTTAAGAAGGACTTAATGGGCATAAGTAGTACTTTGCACCTTGAGGAAATATTTTGAATCTTAATTTAAAAGAAGAAATTTTTATTGCCCTCCATGGGTCAGACGGGGTTCTTCATGCATGAGAATCTGCCATGTTTCAATAGATGCCGCGGAACACCTTCGGTATGTTGTGAGAAATACATCGCCATATGGCCAATTAGCTCCACTAAACCACACCATGAGACCCACAGTGACATTATAGAGGTGACATGGGCTATCTTTGAATTAGTTTCTCTGTTGATAGTAACGTAAATCATTGAAATGCGTGGGTGAATTTTTATATTTTAAAATAAACTGGACGGTGCAAAAACTTCTTGTATTTGGAAATTTATGAGTGTATTTTCACCACAAATTAACTATTAGTCATGCTTTAATAATTTTAAAGTATTGATACGAATATATGTCGCTACAAAATGATAACCTAAGAATCTGTTGGAACTTACTTCTCTTTACAAAATGCTCCGTATAGTGCTGCTAAGTTGGTATCCCCAGTTTACGTTAGGACAATGATCCATGCACAAAGCGGAATTTGCACCCGCGTCCTTCAGTCTGCGAGCCGGGCGCGTCGCCAAGTTGGCTCGTCACTAGGGATTGGAAATTTAAATCCAGAATCGATTTTCGATTAATCGACTTTCGATTTTGGCTTTTTAAATTCGATTTTCTAAAAATTCGATTTTTTGCCCAAAATAAACGAAAAACCGAAATCGAAATCGACATTTATTAATAGTCAAATAATTGTCTGGTGAAATACGGATGTGCTGTTGTAACAAAATGCAAAATATGGGTTAATGGAAGACCTAGGGATAAGAACTGAATGCAGTTAAATTTATTCATACAATATATTATTTTAAAGATATTAATAAGATATACAGGAAGGTAATAATCCATAACAGATACTTATAAACATATAGGTAATGTAACAAGCAAATTACATATAGTTTAGTAGCAATAAGAATTGTATATAGAAAAGTGGGCATACCACAAAATGAAAAACAGAATTTTATTTATTTCTTGTTTGCAAAGCCGTGGAAACAGTGTTCCTCAGGGATGGACCTTAAGAAAACTAACATATTTAAATGTTCTCCGGATAATTGATTTTGCACCTGAGTTGCAATTAACCCGGAATGAGAAAATAGTCGCTCACACGGCACACGGTAGAGGCAACTATAGATAAAATCCTGCTGGCTAGTTTGTATACGTGGGGATATTCTCTCTCAATCTCCTTCCAAGCTTGTCGTGGATTAGAGTTGGACTTGCGGTCGACTGGAGGGCGGTTTACGAACTGGCGCAGCTCGATTGGCAAAATTCAAACGCTAGCTTTAGCTATCAAGCTAAAAAACGAAAATCGATCGGCTAGAATCGATTTTGATCGGTTTTTCAAAACAAAAAGTAGACTTCGATTAAATCGAAAATCGGAGTGTGATAATCGATTTTCGATTAAAATCGAAATCGATTTTCCAATCCCTACTCGTCACCATCTTAGCTGACTGCATTAAACGTGGTCTCAGGAATGCAAAAAAATGTGTTGTTGACCAGAGTAATCATAGGTGGTCTAACCGAATCTATGGAGAATGCTGTCTCTAATTTCCCTCGCCATGGACAATTTACTCCAAGGTTTCCCGCACACTACTCTCCACTTTCCAGTATTAAATACCTTGTAAAATCTTCTTTGCCTTTGGCTTTCATACCGCCCAAGACTCCTGTTTCTCATTTCCCCCCTCTCTATCATGCTCATCAAACGTTCTCATCTCTATCACCCTCTTCAACATATCGTTTACTCCAAAGTGGGTCGTCCAGCCAAGTTTTTTTTGTCTTATTATGGCGGTCATCATCTGTTGTAATGTATAATTTTATGTGGTTGTTAACTTAAAAGAGTCTTTCTTGAGTGTAAGACTTCAAGTTAATGATGCACCTGTGACTTAATTTTTCTCTGTGCTTCATCTTCGAGTGGTGGTGCTATTTTGCAACTCGCTTAGACCTGCTAGCGACTTCTGTCGTTTCATCTTCTCCAATGAATGAATCAATCGTGCTTTGCTCCTCTGCGACTGTCCTACGAAATTAATCGCTTCCAACCAACAACTATGCAAAGCATAAAAATCGTTGAATATAGCTAAAAGAATTTCAATAGCAAGCCGCTTGGAAAGAAAAGAAACGGCAGATGTTGCTAGCGTTTTTAAATGAGTCGGTGAACAGACTATGTGGAGTTTCTTTAAAAGTTTGCTCACGCTGGATAAATATTCGCGTGCTCCGTATTGTCTTCCCTGTTGACTTAATATGCGTGAGTAATGAGATACTTTGACTCTTCATTTGTTTTTTTTTTAATCTTACATAACTACGTTTATCCACATTCATGTTTGTGTTTTGTGTCGACCCAATGTGTTTGGTTCTGTGCTCAATCCACTCGAAAATGACTGAGCGTCGTTAGATTTTTGTGACGACATCATGCTTCCCCTACTCTGATAATGGCCCATAAAAGAGAGACTGCGGTAAACAATCTTTGGATTTCGAGCCCTGAGGGGGCTTGCGAGGAGGGAAAATAAAAACGCATCGGAAATAAGACAGCCCGTGGAAATAATTCGCTTTAGAAAGATTTCTTAGAAAGCTTTCTTTCCCTCGAAATTTAAAATTGCTGGAAAACCAGTGTAGTTAAGTATCAAGACTTATAAATTTTACCCATTCTGGCGGAAAATAACATGTCCACGTCATCAATGTCAATGACGTCACTTTAAACTTAGGGGAAGGGACTCCGTGGCCAAGTTAAGGGAAGGGCCGTGGCCCATTTTCTTATTTTCCCAATATCGGAGTAATATGCTTTCCTTCTAACGCCGGCAATCAGTTCATGGATCGTTGGAAGGGCTGTCCTCGCTTTTCTCCTCCTTGGAATTTTCCTCTCGATGACCTTTGCTCCGTTGCCATTTAGGAAATATGCGCGTGTTAATTCTCTCGGCAAGACATCGATATAGATCTCGCCCCTATGAAGAAGATTATTACGTACTAATTTTAGAAAGATGTTCTTTTCCTGGTTCCCTCAACAAAATCCTAACTTTCCTCGCTATTCATTCCAAGTTTAACTCGAAATTATTCATGGCTTAGGAGCAAAATTGGATGAAGCTTAGGAAAAAATAGAACCTTTCTGCCGTGCGCAAATCTTATTTTCGCGAAAAACTGAAAAACTAACAAGCAAAGTTTCCCAGGAAATTAAATGGTAAAAATAATTGAAGGCATCAATTAATTTTAGTTTCTCAGTACCTACTAAGTATATCACTTAACTATTGAAGGCAGAATGCGTAAGTTCAACAGAAAAGTCGCAGTTGGCTCCTGTCTGGAAAAAGTATTCATTCAAAACTATATACGTCGACTAATTTGCCTTTATTGTGTAGTGTCTCATTTCTGCTTCCTAATAGTTTTCGCGTGCTTCCCAATAGTTTTCGCAGGTGAAATAAGTATATTTTAAACGAGGCGATTGAAATGTGGTATTTAATTTCTGTGTTCAGTCGACCAGTGGCGATGGATCTACCTTATTGATCACGTATGCTTTCCCACGCTAATAACCCAGGGCTTTTGATCTCGCACTTCGTTAATCGCCGCCTCCCGCGATGCAAATACTTACTTACTGTTACTCCCAGGGCCATCTATATCTAAGGCGATATTTAGCCGCATCAACAAATCCCCTCCACCTGGATCGATCTTCTGCCTCTCTTTCTGTTGCTCCAATTTTTTTTGCATATCCGTTCTCACTTGGTCCCACCATCTTAGTCGTGGTCTTCTTCCTTCAGGAATCCCATTTAGTACCTCCTTCAGCAAACATCCCTTCTCTTTCCATGGAATATGTCCAGCCCATCTGATTTTTCTTGCCTTTATTTCACTTGTTATGTCTGGATGTTTATATAGATTCCTGATTTCTCTGTTGTGTTTTTTTCTCCATTGTCCATCTTCGTATGTGGGCCCATAGATTTTTCGCAATATCTTATTCTCGAACACTATTAGTTTTTTCACATCCTTCTTCGACAGCCTCCACGTGTCGGATCCGTAGAGTAGTACTGGCGATATTATTGTTTTATAGAGTCTAATTTTGGTTTTGTGCCACAGGGCTTGCGCGTGCGCGATGCAAATACCGCGCGCAATTGAGAAGATGCTACATTTCAATCTAAGAGGATTGACGGTGGGTTTTGCGGTCTTGCGAGTCAAGGATGTTGACTTTTGGTTGGTTTTGTTGGCTGGGTTGTTTTGGTTCGGTTGACTTTTGTCTAGTGTGGCTCTCCTTTCCCTTGCTCTCCTTGCACGCTCCGGGGGGGTGGAAATGGAAAGGCCGTCGATGTTGAGGCTGAGGAAAGGAAGGGAAAAGCTCGAATAGGGTGAAAGGGATATTCCTTGAAAAAGTGATCCGATTCATGCTTCGTGACTTGAGAAATAGATAATGTTAATCCGCGAAGATTTTAGCTCTGAGCCTGGGTCACTCTTACTCCTAAGCTAGGCAATGTTAGCTTCGTTTGATCATTGTATTTTATGGTGCAAATTTCATGAGTATAGGTCAAATAATTTTTTATTTTTAAAATTTTGCCGACGTTTCGGATGTTTATTCATCCATCCTCTGGGCTATAAACAATGATTTATGATGTTAAATGATTGACAGTTCTGTTTTGGTTGCATAATTGTAAATTTACAGACATTAAATATAAAAAATACATAGACATAGACAAAACAGAACTGTCAATCATTTATCATCATACATCATTGTTTATAGCCCATAAAATGGATGAATAAACATTCGAAACGTCGGCAAAAGTTTAAAATTAAAAAATTATTTGACCTATACTCATGAATTTTGCACCATATAAAAAAAGAGGTCGAGAATAAATACCATTGTATTTTATGCAAAAACGTTTTCATTTCTCGTTAATGGAGTCCTGAGGTCATAGCGTAAAGCTTTACTGGACGAATACCATTATTTTCGTGCTCGTTGTCATTTATTTGCTGTTTACCATTTATTAATTTCAGCTTTAGTTAAATGTTACTTTTTAATTCTTATATTTTTAAGCAACAACTAAGTGGTTCGAATCTTTTTAGCGGGAAGCTTAATCATCCAATGATAGCTTCTTTTTGGTGGGTTATCATTGGAATATTGATCATAGTTTTTCTAAAATAAAATTAACTAATAATTTTATATCAGCTATGATCCTAAACATGCAATCGTACGATTGAAAATGCATTGGACATAAATAAATGGGTCATCTGATCCACTCAATGTTTTCGGAATAAAATGTTGACCGTCCTGACCCAATCACTGAGATTCCCAAGTTTTCAATTGATCACACCACACCAGAATACGTTTTATGATAAGGTGCGCATAGCAAAATTTTAACGCTATAAGTTTTCGTACCAGAAAATGGATAAATTTTGGGGAAAATCATGAAAGACCGATTGAGATGTATAAAATTTTGAGAGACTTACAGACATAGCGTCGCTGGTTGATGTATGTTGGTTTATGAAGATTTAGCTCTTTACTAGGTACGTAGAGAGGTATTCGAACACCGGAAGTCCCTGACGACCTTCTCCTATATTTCAAGAGGCAAACGATGACGGGCGGAAAAGCCGTGAGTGAGTCGAGTGGTCGACGTACTTAAGAGTAACAACCGCTCTTTAAGGTCCCTGGAATTGCTTCTTATAAGGCGGCCAAACGCGTAAAATGCGTGAGTCTTCCATTTTGCAGTACAAGGTGAGGGCAAGCCTTGAAAGAAAAAAATGGAGTATAAGGAAATGGTGCTTCCGAGAGAGTCTTGGGGAACTTCCTTTACTTGGGGAAGTGAAAGAAGCGGTCCAGACTTTTCCTTCTTCTAAGAACATCCAACCTGGAGATCAAATAGGCGACTCTTACCTTCATTGGAAGTCGCGGGGATGGGGTAGGGTAGATTTTCTTTAGTTCAAGAGCAAGTTCATAGCTTTTGTCGATCTCTTAAGGGGAGGAATTTGTTTAGAGACAAGGGGTGGAATAGTTCCGTGCAGCTATGCTCAGAGTTTTTTATCACCGTAGGAAACGTTGTCGGGTTTTCCATCGGGTCTTAAGATTGATTAGCACCGACGATTTGGCAGCTAATGTTGTCATCGTCTTCGTGGTATTGTACCCTGAAGATACCGCTGGTTTTTGGTGGTCTCAGCCGTCAAAACGTCAGTAGTAATAATAATAATCTCTATATACCTAACAGTCGATGCCAATTACTAGGTATTTATTAAATGGATTAACACACACAACCATGCCCTGGGAGGTGTAAATTTCCTCCCCAGGCGGGATTCGAACCCGCGACTTTTGGTTTGACAGGCGAGGACTTTACCCCGCCGCCACCGAGGCCGGCTAGTCATCCATCTAGTGAGCTGGTGGGAGACCCTTGTGCGCTTCTCACAATTCATTAGCTGGGAAAACCTGAGTTTCTGTAATACATTTTTTCATTTGAAAACCCGAAAAGTTATTCCTTGAACTTCTTTGATTGATGGTTAAGAATGCAAATCTGTAATCTATAAAAATTACCTAAGATGAAGAACATCCTCAAATTTAAACACTGTTTCCTCTGAATGTTTGTAGCATCGTTATTGGATAAGTTCACGAATAGATTTTTTAAGGAAGCAAGTTAATTGAGCTTCGCTGATGGCTTTGGCGTGGGCTTAATTGCTTTATTTAAAGGTGCTTAAATGCTATCTTTCCAGACACAGCGTGGCATGTCCGCGTCGTTTCGGATGAGGTAATTTTTTAAAGGAAATTTCACGGTTCCCAGTTTTTATCCTGAGCGTATCATTTCCGCTCAGACACGGTACGTGTAATACAAATGCTCCTGGCCTTGTCCGATCGAATATGGCACAGTAAAGCGCAGGTACAATACGGTTACCATTTGCCCCCTTTGAATCTGATAACTTTTTTATCATTTTAACTCTGCGAGTATGTACATTCGACTAGTTTTTGTGTTATTTACGCTTTGCCGACAGCAAACGCTGGTTTTGTTTAGCTCTGCGATTCGACTTCAGTGGTAAAATCTTGCCATCGTCCGTCCCAACTGATATGCACGTTGGCTTGCAGTACCTAATCTGAGATTCATGGATGAAATTCAGGCGAGAGTTGGGTATCCTCCCCGGGTACACCAATCCATAAATGGGTGCCATATGTAGAGCACTCGTGAAGCAAATTTGCCATTTGTAGGAATGGATGTAGGCTGTCTACTTTCATTGATGATGACACCTTATTTCTCTCAAAGTGAAAAATATCTGATGTTGACATAACCTTGTCGTCGCGAGAGTTAACTCATATCGGATTTTATCGCATTTGTCTCGCATTTCTTTAGCCTGCAACTTCCGTGTTTTCTCGCCCACCCTCTTCCTTACTAGTTTCTCTTTCGATTGAAGGAAGCTAAATGTAGTCATAACTATCCTCGACGTTGCTATCAGCATTAAGACGAACAGATTGTGTCCTCCTCGTCTTTAATGACGTAAGTTATCTCTTGAGTTGGAACGTTTCCCGCGACAGATACTATTGTTGGGACTTCAAAATGTTCACGATGATTTGGTCGTTAACAGTTACCCAGTGTGTAGTAATGGCACACATTATAATGTCTATTGACAACTAAAACAAATTACATTAAAATTAGTACTTCGTAATTACCTAACTACCATGCTTTTGAAAAGTGACCCATATCCTTATCAAACATTAACAGTTATTTCTTAATAATAGTGTTCTATCGCTTCGACCATGTTTGAACGGGTCGTGTTTCTCATCTTTTTCATATTTAAAAAATCTTCCACGTATGCATATTTCTCCAGACTTGTTACCTTTGTTCAATCTTTCTAAATCGCCTATTCTTTGCCACTTTCCCACTGTTTTTCACAACATGACCGTACTTATTGATGATGTCTGAAACATAAGATATGTGTCGTTCTAGCAGTGTTTACTAAATAACTTCCTTTCATCCAATTGGTATAGGTCATTGTAATTTGACTTTATAATGGTCACTGCAAATTGTGATGAACAAGGGTTTTACATTGCCATATCTCCGTAATTAAGTAGTTGCGTCCCATTGTCCACGAGACAAAAAATGTTTGGAATTACATCCATAATCACGTCCATTATTTACGTAAATTCCTCCATAAACACTGCGCATATTCTCACAATTAATAGTTATTTAACAGTTTGTTCTCTTAAAAAAAAACTAAAAAGTGTTAATTTGTTCTGAATTAAGTACGGTTGCTTACCAGTGGGGTGCCAAATTTTCTGCGCTGACTGAGCACTCCATTACCATTTTTGGTAAAAAGGATCTTCGGTTCACTTCTCGCGATGCAAGAAGGACGGAGGTGGCTCGCCACTACTGTTCTAGCCCAACACAATGGACGACGTTATTCACGGAGTTTAATTAGCGCCGTTGGTGAAAGACTTGTGTCTTTTGTCAATTTTCAGCACACTAGGTTGTGCTTCTCGCTGCAAGCACTTCCACCACGTCTTACGAAATCGCTGTCCCTTCTCCGGCAAGCAACATTAATTAATTCATTTAACTACTGCGTCTTACGTGAGCTCTTTTCTTAATTTTCTGGGAATGTGTTCCACTTTTTTGGCGATTCCTACCAATTGTAATGGAGGAAAAAACTTAAAAAAGCTCCATAACTTCAATTAGAAAAAATGTTCAGTTTCCTCGAATGAAACCTATCTTACGTCCAATTTGATATTTTTTAAAACATTAAATTAGTGTTCATTGTTGGAAAAACTCTGTACAAAATGCCACTAATTATTTTAATGCTGCCGACCGGTTTCGAAGTCTGAAGTATCATTTACAAGACGAAACATTTTAATACAGTCGACCGGTTTCGACGTGTAAAGCGTCATTTACAAGACACAACAGAAATGTTTTGTCTTGTATATGACGCTTTAGACGCCGAAACCGGTCGACAGACAGCATTAAAATAATTAGTGGAATTTTGTACTGTGTTTTTGTTACAGTGAATTCTATCTTAAATTTCCACAAAGTATCGCCACAATCGATTAAATTGATTAAATTAGTGGTTACTCTCGGCCAGCGAAGTTGAAACTATCTTTGTGTATATTTTCTACATTTGAATGCCATATTAATTCTGTATCGCATGCGATACGATGGATTGTATGATTTTGCATGTTGCAAATAAATTAGTTATGTTGCGTCGTCGTAAGTTCTTACTCGAGTTGATCAATTACCGTGCATCGCACATCGCCTCAGTGTGAACGCGGCCTAATATAGAAATGCGATATTCAATTGATATCGCACATTTATGTTGAGGTATCGCAACATCTCACAGCCCCAGTTAAAACCGCCCGGCGTCACTCCAACTACGTAATTGGGTTTCGCTTCGCCGGCAAAAGACCCGAACATGGGGCTGGTCCCTCCACCACCACCAGCAGCAATGGCAGCAGCCGTTGACCATATCGGTATTGCGTTCAAGGATGGCCAGGCTCTTGTCTGGCGGGCGGCGCCGAGTCTTGAGCGTGGTTGCTCAATGATCTCTCTCTCTCCTTCCCTCCCTATTCGCGAGGAGGCTTGAGTGATCTCTTCGGTATTTCGCGGGGAATGCCGTCTTTTCGCCCCGCGGGCCGAGATGTGCTCCTTGGCCGACGCGTGACTGAAAAACGCGGCTCGACTCCGATCGCATATGTCAAGGGGTCGAACGGCGTATTTGCGCATTTGCGCCATTAATCTGTCTACTAAGGTGGCGAACGGATACACCTTACCTTGCTCTCCGGGCTGCGAGGTGTATTGTCTCGGAGAAATCGTCTACATGTGCGCAACGCAAGCACAACGCTCCCCGCAAGCCGCTGAAATGGTTTGTTGCAGAGGGTTGTAGGGACACCATTAAAAAAAGGAAAGGTACAGGAATTGCGCGCGATAATCATAAAGCGATGGATAGGTAGGTGGACCATTTTTCGCAAAAACGGGATTCGTTTTTGTGCGTCAAGACGTCACGCAATCTACTCTCTCTTGTTAAATAGGTTCTTGCTCTGTAGATGTAATAAATTGAACGTTTAAAAGCAGCACAAACTTCTTCTCACCAAATTTTACGCATTTTATGTTTATGATTATATAATTACTATCATAAATTAAACATTAATTTATATAAAAATGAATGTTACCTCCCTCGACGCTCTCTATCTCTCGGTAAAAATTTGCACAACGCGATGAAGTAGCTATGATCCTATTGCTATTGGATTTCAGGAAAATAAATTTTATAGTGAAGAGTAAAAGAATGGATGGGAGTGAATAGTTTGAGAGGCAGGGATTGACCGAGAAAGTCTTTGTTGAATCCTGAATGTGGTGGAAGAATTCTCTTAAGAGAATATTAGGAACAGGAGGACATGTATAAAGCGATAAATGAGGATAGGTAATTGAAGCAAAGTAAAGACAATGGCAAGGTTCCACAGATATTTTATTGGCGACCGATTTCGATACAAGGTATCATCATTGTATCGAAACCGGTCGCCTCTAAAGTATCTGTGGAACCTTGCCATTGTCTTTCCTTTTTGAACAATCATGAAGGATTTCCTTCATATTTCGCCTGATACCATTGTATGAAGCAAAGTATGCAAGGATAGGGCAGTATGGAAGTATATTATTATTAAAACTGAGTCAACTTCACAGGCCTACCACCGAGAATTCAACTATTTCGACTGTGCCCATCCCGAAAGGGAACGGCGTGATGGGTATATATGTACGAATATTAGTGAAAGAGTTCGAAAGTTTGTGCCTCTTTTGATATAGATTTCTTCATAGACGTCTACGAGTCTTGAATATTTTCGATAAAATTGCCAGATAAGTTTTTGTTGGACGTGTGCTTTTGTCATATTCATTTCAGAATCGGTTCACACTTGCCTACAACCGCGACGACCCCAGCAATCGCACTGGGAACATCCTCCCTCAAGTAATCTTCAAGACAATCGAAAGCGGGTATTATCGTTTATATTGACTATCGTCGATAACACTCGTTTAGTCGATGGCAATTTACCAGTGTTTTGTGATCCTGCATCGGTTAAGTCATTTCGTAGGTATTCTGCAAATCATGGTGGTAGACTTCTATGTTGGGCAATGGTAATTGCCGGGTATGTCGAATTTTGCCTACCGTACTTTTGCTACCGTAATTGCTTGCTCCAGTTTTGCGTGGCAAGGTATTAATTTTTGAAAGAATCAATCATCTAACTCTCATGAAGTGTGAACGGGTTTATTGTGGAATCTAGGCTACCGAGGTACGTAATGACTGAGAGAATATTTCTTATGCATGCAAACAGTTTAAGTCGGTGTAGGTAGGTATATAATGATTCGGAAAGTTGTCTTCTCTCTCATCCGCCTAATGTGAGCAGTAATTGTTCCTCTTTGCTGAGTTTGGTTGGCGTAATACTCTTTCATTTGCGGGTAAATAAGTATGGAGTACGTAATCCCATCTTCTACATTAAATATTGAGGTTTGCTCTTGTCGTGTCGCCGTTCTAGGGAAGTGGTGGCTGAAATATTAGGTTCCACAATCATCATATTTTGGTTTCCTGGGATAATTATACTCAGAACCATTGATTCGCCTCTCAAAAAAGTTTAATTCTGCATGTGATAATCTATTGTGATGCCGCAAATCCGATTTTGAAGAAGTTGGGATAGCTCCCTTACTCGTTTTGTATTGTGTTATATGCTCCCCATATTCATTCATATTTAATTATATAAAATTCGGATATATAATTTCTTATTTAGGCTGGGTTCAGGTGAGTGTCACAGCGGCTGTCAGGCATGGAGCCGAATACGCTGTCCCGATATCACGTGGCCTTCACCTGCTCAATAATGTACATGGTACCCTTGTAACTAGATAGTGAGATGTTTTAGCGAGGTAGCTTGTCCATTGAATTTCGAAAGATAGTTACGTCAAAAGTTCCACGCAACGCTCCAACGGTAACAATTATAAACCTCTGCACCGGAAGAAATTCGCTCTTTCTTTTGGTCTTTAAGTATTTATGTAATGCATTATGTGAAATAAATTATTTTATTTGTAGACAAAGACGATTTGGGAATTATGCGTATGGCGTTGTTAATGTGCTCTTCCAGGCGTCAAATGATTGTGTGAGTGACATCGTCTTCTGAAGTTTTAATGCTCTTCTTCTTTCTCATCGGTAGACACAGTAGGTAAGGAATAATAATTGTTGAATTATGAATTAATAACAATCGAATTTTAGGAATTATTTTTTTATTAGCTTCATTATAATCGTTTTCAATATTTGTGGCCAACGGTCATCTTTGACTGAAAGCTTAAGTTTGTACCTTCTGCATGTAACATCCTATATGGCTATATATGAACTTGAGAGAGATTTCATTTATGAGGTAAAAGTGTTGAATTGTAAAAATTACTTTAATGATAGACTTTCACCTTCAGTGTGCTAAGTATTGTTCACCTGAAGCATCTTTTTCCCATTATCATATTAAAAGCACAGTGTATCGTCTCCAGGTGTTCAATCTCCCGAAGAAGTTAAACCTGTTTTATATTATGAATGGCCATGGGAAGGCAATATATTCGGGAAAATAGCATCGCCGTGACAGTTAATCCTTTTAAATTGCCACCGATTACCGGCGTTGATAGAAGATCGTGACTCAGGGCCTTCGTGGTCCCGAGTTAAGTGTTATAATTTTGGTAACAATGATCTCAGAATTTCTGAGAATTCGGTTAATAATTTCATTTTTTGTGTGTAATTTATGATTATTTTCACTTCTTCCATCCAATCACGACGGCCAAGTACTCAATCGTAACAAATTACTTCGGGCAGATTCAGGGGGTTGTGCGGTTGTATAGGCAGCGTTGTGAGGTTGTATATCTCTATCAATGGATGTATTTCATTAACGGCATGCAATCTTTCAACTCACATTTATGCTACCTCTGATTGCAGTGATGAATGTTGTTGACGCGTCAATGACATTTATAAGCTTCAGCAATTGAAATCCAAAGTTTCTGTCCCGTACCTAATCAACTTGAAATTTATCACTTCGATTCGTCTGTCTTCAAAATTAACCGTCAACTTGAAGTAATGTCTCGTATGAGGTTGGAATGTTACGCTACACTGCGGGAAAACTGCATATTAAAACTGTGAAAGTTTTAAGCGACCGGTATCGGGTTCGTGTGGTGGGTAGAGTGCAGGCTTCCCATTCCGGGGGCCCGGTATCGAACCTCGGTTTTTTATTGGAATCTCGGTCCTTACTTGGGGACTTCCTTCGTAGCGGAAATAACCCTAAAGTCTTGTATAAGCCTAATTCATACAATCTGCGGACAAATGTTTCGTATGTTTTGCCCATACCAAATATAACCCTTTTCAAACGATGCTTTCTTTATTTGGGGCCAAAATTTTTCAATAGCTTGCCACAGAGTATACAAGTCAGTTCTAGCATCAAAACTTTCCTAAAGCAGGTGAAACTCTGGCTATTTAATAGAGGAAATATGATTAGGGATCTATTTTAGAGATTTTTTTGCTATCAATATCCTTTTTTTTGTACTTTTGTGTATTTATTTCTAATCCTTTGTTTTTTTACTTATATATATTATTTTTTTGTTATAAAGAGTTTCTATTTCCAACTGGAGACTTTTTTGTGATAAAATATTGTGCTAGTATTACTATAATATTTTGAAGGTGACCTCACCAACAGGCAAATTCCTTAGGGATCACCTAAAGCTCCAGTCTGTGTTTATTGTAATATATTATGTACAAAACTTGATGGAGCCATATATATATTATTATATTATATTATTATATTGTGTAGAGACTTCTTCAAAGATTAGTAATGTGTCCGTTGTGTGGGATGTTTAACTGTGGGTCCTTTGGCATCTTTCTTTAAGAGTAGCCCAGTGCCAACGCCGGGTTTCTCTCCAACATTCCTATGTAACACAAGTAGTTTTTTCCATGGATTAAAGGAGAGAGTAGATTGAATCATCCAGTATGATAGCACGGGAGTATTGAAGGCTTCAAAATTCGCAATCGGCCATATTGAATGGATCAGCTGTGAATTTGTTACTTCGAAAACAACGGTATTAGTGGTGGAATTGTCGTGATATCGCAATGGTTTATCTAGAAAAATGCTAAATGGAAATAATTTTCATAGACGTACTGCATTATTAGTAAAACTTATGGATAAATTACGCGCCATGACAATGTTTAGGTGGATTATTTTTCGCGAAATAAACGGGCTTCACTTTCGTGTGTCTAGACACAATCTACTCTCTTCTGTAATCTATGGTTCTTCCCTTACAGTTTATACCCACCTACCCTCAATGGTGCCAATGGCTTTAGTTGTTTATCGCCTCCCCAAGCAACCACCCAAACCAATCATTAATCCATCGGCGTATATTCTATCACAAAGCGCAATTTTTTGTCAATACTTGCGCGTAGTAGGTATGTCTATCCGCTAAGCTCAGCTGAAATACTCTGACTCAATTCGTTCGATCGGGAACCCCACGGCACTTGAAATGGACCGAGCAGGAGGAGTCATTGCACTCTCCGCATCCGTATGTTGAATCGGCAGGCCGGAAACACTGGCATCAAACAAACAGGGGCGAAGGAAAAAGAAACGGCCGGACCGCAGTCTTTTTTTTTGCGCGCCCCTTGTATCGGGTGGTGCTCTGGAGAATTTTCACCTGCTCTCTCTGTGCTCTACTTCCTCCTCCTACTACTATTCCTCCCCTCCCCTAATCCTCCCCCTCGGCCCCCGATCTCATTAACATCGACTCGCCTCCAACACCAACAGCATGCGTAGAGGCGGGGCCGCGCCCACTTGGCTTGTCAAGTGGTACAGGCAGGCAAGAGCGGGGGTGGGGACCCCTCACCATTCCCCGCCAACTCCCACGCCCCTCTGCGGTGGCAGTGTTTGGGGGGAGGAGGAATTTCTGTGTTCGAATTCTCCTCTCGCGAAATGTGAACTGATGGTGAAAAAGAGAATGCAGTGTCCTGTCCTCTTTTCCACAAGGCACTCACGCTCGCGAAACTTGTTTGGCAAATATTTTGTTTTCAATTGTCATTCGTGTCTGGCTTCAGGTGGTCATGTTTTGCCCATTGTGTCTCTTGTTCTCTCTCTTCTGGAAATGTAGGAGTGGTGTCATTCCTCTGTTGCAATATAGTTTAACAAAATTGTTGGAAACAGTTGGCACCGTCATTTACGCTACGTTTTACTCCTAATTCTTGGAGCATCTTAGTGAGAAGTCTTTCGTTTTTTTATTAAAGGTAGCTGCGGAAACCCCAAATTCTAAAGTTGGTTCTATTACCATCAAGTTCGAACTCCTAATGCTACCCAGCAGAAACTTACAATAATTAATATAATGGGTTGAGACGCGCTTTCGTCATGAATACAATTGTCTTCAGATGATGAAATGTCGGCGTTTTAAGAGGCGAAAGCTGTAATAGGAAATGAACCGGAAAGACTATTTACTCTCTGAATTAAGCTTTACATTGCAATTTAGTTTAGCTCACTGGGATTTTTGGTGTTTACATAACTGATGGATTATTTATCCCACCCCTGGATTCCGACATCATTGGATAAAAGTTTAAAAAAATATAATTGTTTGATACGCTGCCGCGGGCGTGTCTCCTGAGTTTCCTTACTATGCCTCTCTAAGTATATTGATTCATCGCCGTTAATATGAAAAAAACTTTTACCATTATGCGTGATTGAAAATGTCCTACATTCCTTGAGTAGGAATGAATAAGTCATTTCTTTATGCTGTGGAACCTGGGTTGTCCGAAGTAATGGGGGCGGCCATTTGTTTTTCAGCATATTTTAGAATATTTCGGAAAAAGTTTAGTTTATCTCGAATCTGAATGGCTGGTAAACTTAATTCCTTTTGCCGTAATGATACGCATATTAAAATCAAACTTTAATTTTCGCGTTTCTTGGTACTAAAAATACTCGTAACTGCTCCCTTGCATTTTGGAGATTTCCTGACCGTAGAAGCGCATTTGATTTCGATTCTTCACGGACAAGTATTGCTCGTCTCTTCTCATCCGGAGTCCACATCAGCGAAGCATATTCAAGCCGAACTCTTCCTTGTTGAATCGATGTTGATTTCTCGACTTGATACTTGAAAGGATGAAGCTCAAATGTTTACTTAATTGAGGTAAATGGATGGAGTGGAAGGAATTTGGGACTTTGCTAATTGACAACCGACGTCGAGGTTTTAATAATCATCTTGAAGCGTACCTTCTCCCAAGAGTGTCCCGTACAATTCGAATTGATCCAAACGGTGCCAATCATATCTCTTCTCATGATGGCGACTCTGAGGTCAGGTGCCTCTGGACCACTGGGATACTGTGGATCATTTCCCTTTATCCGTCTCGCTGCCTTTGAAATGTGCGATTTTCGGGAAAACGACTAGTGGAGGAGTTGGCCTCAAAACGAGAAAAAATGGGCGTTTTTCTATTCCAACTGCAGTGGCAGGGCCTTCAATGCCTTTCGAAACGATTTTCCCCCTTAAACCTCGAACAAAAAATTTGAAATTTTCCAAGAAAATGTTGAACCAATCTCCACTTATGCTGCTGTAGCATGGGCCTTCAGACACGAAGAGCACGTGAAAAAATTATAAAAATAATTGTTATAATTTGTCTTTATTGCAAGCGAATTTAGGTAAATACAGTCCTCTCTTACAATTTACCCGTTATACTACACATTGAAGAGACAGAGAACAAAAAAAGCAAAGACCGCACAATCGCATGCTGCGTCAAGTTTGCCGGCGCCCTGGTTCGTGAGTAACAACGCAATCCACCGTGATATCTGTACCTCACACCGAACCAATATTTTCCAAACTTAACTTCTTTGACTCACTCCAATCAACAAACAGCCCTCATCTCACTGATCTCTGGACCTACAATGCCTATTCCCCCTTCTCCCCCTTTTCCCCTCCCAAAATCCTTCCTTCTTCCCTCAATAAACCATTAGTTCTATGACTCCCCAATATGATTGTTATTTTTAACAAAAAGGAAACGCAATATTTTTTAAACGGCAATATGTATGTACCTGTTTTTTTTCGACCAATAAATGTAGCATGAATGTTTTTACTAAATTCCGGAAAGATGGTACTAATAACCTAAAACCTTTCCAGCTATGTGAAAAATAATTAATTTTAGCTTAAATTTCATGCGTTAAATAAGAATTGAAAAATAAGTCCTGGATCGTAAATGATCATATATTCTCATTTATTTTGTTCTAAATAACAGTAATATAAAATATGAAATGTGCCTTTGTTGACATTTTCCTGTAAAAATGTGTTAGGGAAGCGGTTAAAGCCTCTGTCAATGGCCCTCGGCCTGTAAGCTAAATCCAACAAGGCGCTGTGAAGGCTTTGGTGCGATGCGGTGGCATCCAGTTGGAGAATTTTATTTTACATCTACATACTACCCCGCAAGCTGCCTCAATAGGTGTGTGGCAGGGGGTGTTAGGACTCCATCCGTTTACATATAAAAAGGAAACGCTCTAATGAAATTACGCCTAGCATTTACGCCTAGCCCTTATTGTTCGGGGGAAAAACGAATTCCCATACCTATCCGTTCGGAAAAATATCTCTCTTAATTTATCGTTTCTGTTGGACCTGGAAATACAGTGGGGTTCTAATATGATGTTCTCCATGTCGCTCTTAAAGATATCTATTCTTAATTGCTCAAGTAACCTAAGCCTAGCACGCAGCCTCCGTGTCTCTAGCGGCTCCCAGCCTAATTTGTTTAACATCTGTGTAACGCTGTCTGTACGCCCGTAGCAGTTTTGACGAATCGCGCAGCTTTCCTTTGTATTTTATTAAGTTCCCGAATTAATTCTTTCTGCACCGGATCCCATATGCTCCCTGCATATTCAAGGTGTGGCCGAACGAGTGCGAAATAGTACCTCTCTTTTACTTTTTCATCTGAAAATCTTCCCACAATACGCTTGACGAATCCTAGCTTCTTCAGAGCTCTGCCACAAATATTTCTTATATGTGTTCCCCACGATAGATCCGACTTTCCTTTACAATGAGGCGAGGACTGGAAATAAAGCAAGGTACAACGCTGATAAGGGGATTATGTTGTTGTGACGGCTAGGGCTCTCGTCTTTCCATCTAGAGAGTACTGGTTCTAATCCCGGAAAAGTTGGAAAGATTATTAGTTTCAGCGGATTGCCGATCCCTAGAATTTTAGAGCATCGGAAATCATTCTAGCAATAGGATATTCTAGTTGTCGCAGGAAGCATTTTATTGTCTCAAAAGGTGCCCAAAACTGTGTCACATTTGACGCACGAAACTGCGTCGCATCAGCCAAATAATAATTTTTTTTGGAAGGTTTTGTTTCATTATTCGCACCATCGGACAGAAAAATGCTTCACCACAGCATTTTTTCGCATGCCTCCGCTTCCTGTTTGGTACCCGGACGAAAAAATTTAATGGAGAAAAAAAATATACGGAAAACAGCATTTCAAATCACGTGAAATTATGGTTCCGCAAATCGAACCAGCACAATATTTTGCGAGAAGTGAAAGGCATAATATAATGCTGTTAATATTATTTCCGGGTCCGGAAATGTTCGATGATTCAAGACAGAGTGTGTGAGTTAAATTAAAATTCCATTTGAAGATAAAATGACAAGTCTGTTTGAGAAACCTTGTGATAGATTGTTGCTAGGGGCAGTTGTTGCTTCGTGAGGCAAGTACTAAGTATTAAAAAAATGAAATTCCTACTACAGAAAATGGCATTTCTTAAAATGGTATGAGAAGCGTGGTAGCAATGATGCTATAACTTCATGAACGTGATATGGTATTTGTAATTAATTTTAAAAACATACTTCGCGGAACATTCCTGAAACGTATTGCATTAACTGTTTCTTTAAAAACCAATGCAATATTAAAAGGTAGTCCCAAAATAGTAAACAAAATAACCTCAAGATGAAAGTAATTGCGTGTACTTCGTTATAAGAAAAACATTTTTTTTAGACTATGGAGTGCAGGCTATCCAATTCACCCCATTTTCAAGCGCCTCATTTTTTATTTAAATTCATCTTCTGCTATCGAATACTTTTATGGGTACCCCAAGAAGCAGTGTATTATTATCCTACCATTACACATACGAGACTGTCGTGTTAACAGTGATAACACCCTCTGTGTGTGGTCTCTGTAACGGATTATAGGTTATAGTGATCGATGTTTTATCTATCGACCATGAATCAGTGGTTGTATATGTTGTAATTTTATGCTTATGTGACCGGGTGAATAGTATGTATTTTTCTTATAAATCGGGTTATGATCTTCAATTCTCTGATACTTAAACATCGTCTTACTCATCATCACCATTGGTGTTGTAACAATGTTGGTAGGTCACAGGACAGTTGTTACTAAGGATGAGCATCCACGTCGGATAGTCAATAAACATCGATAGTTAGCCTCCCATGGTCGATATTTTCTCCATCGATAATGGTCAACGATATTTTCACGCTATCGATGGTTTAATTCGAAGCTTTCCTTCGATGAATTCCATTATATTGGCCTAATCCTTCATGTTTAAATTAAGCATTGTTATGTTTAGCTAATATAGCCCAAACTTGCTTCAGCTGAAACTTAATATTCAACAGCTGCTAAAAATATCATTAAAACGTAAAATTCCAATTTCCCACAGTTTCCTGTTGAGTTTCATACAAACGCCAACGGAGCTTACGAAATTTTCAGATTCGGCCTGATGCATCATGAACATCCTGATGATCGTAATATTCATCGGCGCTTGTGTGAAACAGGTTATTTTTAGCTGTGTGTGATAGGTTTTAGTGGTTTAATTTTTGTCGTAAAGTTTATAATGGAGGACCACTCAATTGGCTTTTCTGTTACTGGCATCTTGTTTAAATACGGTTATCATCGGTGGTGCGAGATCGATGCTTCCTCTACGTCGGTGGCTTAGCTTCGATGGTCTTTTATGTCAACAACTTAACGTCGTCCGGCAATGAATTCTATATGTACATATCACTGGAAAAATATTTATATCATGATAGTTAGTCTTTAAGTTCTTTATTCTCCTCTCAAACCTATGTCTATTGGTTCACAACCTACTCCAATTTCTCATCAAGTCACCATGTCCTTTTTATTGAAATATATGTATCTAGGGAACCAAGATCTTTTATGACAATTGACTGACAAAATAAGTTAGCAAATAAATAAATTAAAGTGACCAAATTGGTTAATAAATATACAAAAGTGATTTGAGTTCCAGTTCCATAATGCCAGTTCACTAACTTGACATACGACAAACTACCGCATGGAAATGGACCATTTATATGCTCATTCCTGTTTCTTACTAAGTTCCTCGGCCCAATATCATCGGCTTCAAGAACGAACTACGGCTTATGAACGAGAAATGCACCATCTTCTGGCAGCCGTCGGATTTTCCCGTATATTTCGAGAAACTGTAATCTCATGAAGGAGAGAGAGAGAACGTGTGTGGCTGAATGCATTTCCCACCGGAAAACATATGCGATCGTCCGGAGCGATGAATGTTGATGTCACTTGTTCTGCTCAATTTAAACAGTTCAATCCACTTCAATACACGTGTCCACGGCTTAAACACTTTTCATCATTCTCGAGTGAATTTCGGCCGGTTGCACACCATTGGATAACAAAAATCTTATCACTGAACGTTGCTCTTCTAGCGCACACGTTTCGAGAGGAGCTGGCATTTCGAAATGAACAAAAGTAGTTTATTTTTGCTTTATTTGTTTCAAACATCTTAATGAATTTGTCCCATTGGTTACAAAATTTACTCTCAGAAAGTTACATCTAATAATATTCAGTAGTTTTCCCGCCATTGCAATTTGTCTCCTTAATTAATGAACGGCCCTCGTATTCGAATTCGTAATTCTATTGTATCTGTCACGTCGACTTCCCTTCGATCCCGGAAACGTTAGGGCGTAACATAGAAACCTTATGTAATGGTAACGGAGCTTTGTATCGGTAGGTGGGTACCTAAGAAAAACCTTCTGATCGCACTTTTTCCTCACTCGGTTATTTCGTTCCATTCCAACGGCTTAACATACCTTAGGCGCGCAGTGGGTGTGTTTTTTTTCATGCTCTCTCCCCTCATCACCACAGAAAGGGAGAAATCGCCATCGGAGCCCTTTTTCGGGATTCGTTGAAGTGTACAGGTTATATGGACGGCGACGTGGCTTCATGGACTTCGTATTTTGTTGGTCAAAGGGGCGCGGACGGCTCTAAAAATGTTTTTTTTCGTCCAGGCAAGTTTTCTTTTCGGCATTCTGCTCCCTTAAGTCGTCTTTTTAACATTCTAAGTTTTATAATAAGCAAACTTATGAGTGATAAGACCATATAGATCATGTCCTGAAAACATTCTTGGGAAGAGTTGCGCTATATAGCTCTCTGAGACAAGGACCAATGGAAAGCTGGAACAAAAGAGAATGGAGGATTTCGAAACTTAGTGCTGGAGGAGGATGCTGAATATCAAATGGACAGATAACGTCAGAAACGAGGAAGTATGCAGAAGAATAGGATAGGAGAAAATCATGTGGACTGCTATCTGGAAGACCATACTAGGTGGATAGGCCATACTTTGAGACACCACGAACTTGTATGAAACACGATAGAAGGAAAACAGTGGGGAAATTCCCACGAGGAAGAAACAAATACATAGTCCAACTGAAACGAAATATAAAACGGAAGAGCTACAAAGACATATGAGGTGTCAGCAAAGGTGTAGAATGGTCGGCTGAAGTCTTATCTTGGGATTGAATGATTATGATCATTATTATAGTTTACGGTGTTCTAGCGATAGGATATAGTGATGAATCATTTCTAATCCTATATTTAAAAAGTCACCTTTCCAATGACTATTACTCTTTCTACAACTCAGTTCTGTTCAACCAGTGTGACATTTCAATCCCTTCTCTCGCGTGTTCAACCATTTAACTTTCTTCTGTTATGCCTTCTTCTCTCTTACCACTTCTTCGTTTGTCTCAGTGTACTCGACTGTCCGTGTACTCTCTGGCAACCACACCAGTGCGTCGGAATATTACGTGGCTGGCTGGCGGGGGGGGGGGAGGGGACTTTGGCGATATGGCTTTGGAGAGTCCTTGTCTCGCCAATTGTGAAAGGAACATTGATCGCGGCGTGGGGGAGGCCTTGGGTGGTATTCTTGAACTCTTCATCACACGTGCGTTGAGAGCGACGCCAGGAACTACCGTTGCCCTCGAGGGAAGTAAATGCACTCCGGCATCGCGTGGGACCCAGTCACGTGCCTTCCTAGCAGACCCCCGCACTTCGACAGGAGAGTGTTTATCTATCGATCGTATTTATTGGGCGGATTCCCCACGTAATAACGGGATGTTACTATGTCAATGTTTCCTTAATAAATTCTTTAACGTGCTCGACAACTCATGGGGATCGGATGAATTCTAATTTCGACGGCCCGGGTTCGAATCCAGGCTGTTTTCTATTCAGGGGGTTAATTTAAAAAAAAGAAATGAATTGGAGAGTTAAGCGCCAGCCGAGTAGTAACATTATATAAAACGCAAGTCACAGTAAGGGGTAATTCTTAAGGGGTAAAAGGACTTATTGCAATACTATGAAGTCAGCCATTTTTGTGCAGAAAAGAATAACTGGACATATCACTTAAAAGCCCCTGTTAAAATTCACTTCCTATATTTATTGGGCCTAAGATACTCCCTCTGGATGTACTGCTTCAAGGTATTAAAAAAAAAATTCAAACTTAGTGGTTATACTTCATAAGTATTTGGCTGCAATATGGCGTTTAATCTTCACAGAGTTTGCTGGATCCTTATGACTAAACCGAATTCAACGCTGAACAAAAGGTGTTTTTTTGTATATGGGGCTTAAATTTTATAATAAACTGCCAAGTACTATATAAAAATTACTTGCCTCAGTATATACTTAATGCTGATTCATCAATGGATATTGGCTACTGACAACATTGAAATGTTATTTGAAAGCGTATGTACGTCTGACCATCCCATGTTGTAAATCAGTCTTACTTTTCTATTACCCAGAAAAATTAATAATTTTACGTAATGTATATTTTTTTACCTAATCTATGCTACTTTTGGTGTAATTTGTTCATTTTTCACCAAATTCTTTTGTTAAAGTTGGCCTAAACACAGGCCAAATGCCTTATAAGCTATTCAAACTTTCTTGTAATGTAAATTCTTGGAAGAATTCTTGGATTCTTGATTCATGGAAGAATATATATTATAATATTATAAGTAAAAGGCAAGGGCTCAGTCACCAACGATATTCATAAAACATAGTGGCTGCTGAGTTAAAATATATAAAATAAGAGGACATATTTTACTGCCTCAGAATTTAATTTATTAATTATTTTAAACTTTGTGGAAGGTTCATGTTTCATTTCAATGAAATTATTCCCTTGACGGTTAGGAGATGTGACCCATGTGAAGATAGATGGAAACATAAAATGGGGGATCGGTTTGGTGCAGTGACTAGTTTACTGGCTTCCCAATACGACACCCTGGGTTCAAACCAAGGCAGTGGCGAAGATTTTTCTTAGTGGAATCTCTATCCCTGTGTTATTTTGAGAGCAGTTCAAGTGCAATTGTCCGTCCATCAGATGGGACGTTAATCTGTGGTTCCCCTTGTCACCTTTCGTTAAGTGTGGGCTAATGCCGACTCCGGGTTTTCTCTCCACACTTCAATTTCCCAAATAATACTTTCGTCATAGTGGTAGCGATACTTGGGAGGCAGTCGCCTGCGCGATGCGTGACTGCGCGATGGGGCAAGATCTCGTGGAAGAGGTCGGCTAAGGAGTGGCGAGGGAGGACATCTCGTGGTAGGCAACGCTGCCATCGTAACTGCATTTACCTTGAGAGATGAAGCTTCTCGCTGACTTGAGAGATGAAGCGTGTTTCTCGAAAATATTTCGATAAAAAACGAAGCTAGATCAAAGTACGCTGATAGTGAACGCAAACCATCAAAGTAACCTTACATAGAAGGGTCTAATAAACAATTGGATTAAGAGCCAGTGATAGCGAGAAAGCTGATGTAAATAGCATACTGAGCAATCTGAAGTCAATGAAGAATTCGTCGATAACAGTTGGCGACTTTGGGAACCCTGGTGGTAGAATGCGGAGAGAACCTTACTCCCCAGTGCGAAGCTAGTTCGTAACCAAAGGACTAGACCACTAAAGAGGGTTTTCTGCGTAATTGCTGCCTTGCTTTTCTTCTACTTTACAAACATACTCTCCTATCAATAATGGCGTGAGTTACGGCAACTACCGATCGCCTCTGCCAAATAATCAACCAATCGCCGGTAGCTCATTTTGGGTTGGAAATGATCAGTGACCCATAGTCGTCCGTGTTTGACTCTCATGACTGTAAACGCAGCCATTAAAGTACAAGAAGTAACAGGGTTGAGCGTTATCTAGCAACGGTGAGCTGTTAAGTGCACTTGTGCGCGTCTATGGACGAAACTGTACCGTGAAGTCACCCCC
Organism: Pyrrhosoma nymphula; assembly: GCA_963573305.1. NCBI lineage: Eukaryota > Metazoa > Arthropoda > Insecta > Odonata > Coenagrionidae > Pyrrhosoma > Pyrrhosoma nymphula. The sequence goes on from OY754328.1 coordinate 19,676,403, forward strand.
ATTTCACCCGAAGTGCGCTATCAGCTTTGATGACGTTTCTTTGTTTACTTCCTGCCGTATGATCGCTGGTAATTGGAACGGAGAGTTCTATTTATAAATTCAACTAATCTGCTGTTAAGGCCGTTTTTACAGGACGCACTTTACTGCATAGTCTGATGCAAATATGGGTGCTTGCAGTATAAAAATTGCATTGTATAAAGCAGAGGATTGCTAGATTGACTGTGCAAATGAATGAACTAGCAATGAGAAAATAGCCCATTCTCCGTGACCGCGTTCTCGCAATTTATGTACTTTTCAAGGCAAAATGCGCAATAAAGTGCCTCGTGTGAAACGACCTTATACATCATGAGTTCAGTTACGAATGTCATGGAAACTTGAGTTATCTGAACTGCAAAACGAAGTTGCATGTGGACTACGCGGAACGCTAGAATTGCATTTGAGTGTGTCGATTGAGAATGACGCTGCTATTATTTTCCTTTGTTAAACGTGTGTCATCTTACAACCGAATATCGAATCGAAAATTGAATTTTTCATTACTATGCATATTTGTTTTACTTATGCGTCTTCGTCGTAAATATTTTACGAGTGTAAATGTTTTGTTGCCCTGAACGAATGCGGATGATTCAGGAATCTGTGCTGTTAGCAGAGTTTCCCACGTGAAAGCAAAATTTTATGTCGAAGCAAAGCTGATTAATGACGTTTTGTAAACTTTGAGTTGAGGAATCCTTTTTTGTAAATACTTTTCCTGAGAAATTGAGAGTTAAGACTTGCCGCAGCATAAGAGAGAAATATGATATTTATAGAAATGTGATATTTCTTGTAAATGATCTAGATGGAATAAATAGAGCGACTTGTAAATTAAGTTTCGCCAGGGAAATGGGGAGTGCTATGACAAAGAAAATGCTTTGCTTGAGTAAAAGAAGTAACTTAGTAAAAACTTACATTCATATATTTTATGGAGATTTTAAAGATGTCCTTGTTGAGTGACGGATGAGTAAAGAGGTCATGTGAGATGAGATATCCAGAAATACAGTCCTCCGGTTCAAGTTTCTAATAAAAGTCAATTACTCAAATTACTTGCTAAATTTCTTTACTTAACGTTTTATTCACATCACAACTCTCTACATCATTCGAGTGCATTTTTGGCCGGAGTACATTTTGATTAACTGATAAAATTAAACGTTTCCTTCTCGTCCACTGAGAGATAGGCCACAATGCTTCCCCCCTTTTCGTGTGCTCTTTTCTGCATGTTTTATCAAGTTTTATGATCAACATGGTGTTCTAATAATGTCAATGTATTGTAGACTTCGTGCCTTGTTGGCAGCGTCATCTGTTATTTCACTCGGTTACTTGATAGGTAATTTTTTTATCCAGTCAATTTTCTGTTTTAGATGTAGTTTTTGTCATTTTTACGCTGCTCAATCTTGCGAATATTTTTTACTTCATTGAACTAAAAATGATACTTTAAAAAATTGAATTGTAAACAAAATAAAAATCATATAATATTATAAATTATAAAGTATAGTACATCAGGTTGTTTAATTATAATCTATGTGTATGTATATATTTCATTATATTTGGTGTACCGCTGAACAAAGTCCGCTTCCCCAGTGTGCCGTCGGGTCAAATCGTTTGTCTGACTCTGCTCTAAATGATATCTCATCGCAATTGTATTTTTCTAAGTGGGTCTTCAAACCCTGAGGTGCGTTCAATCGTAGGGTGTAGGTGAAGTGAAATAATGACCCGTGATTTTTTTACTCTTAAGCGAGCGTTTCCTCATCCGATTGTTTGGTAAGATGCAGGGTTCGCTGAGCACGTCCGAGAAGGCACCATTCCATCGTAAAATATTGTGTCAGCCGAAGGAATGCGGTGGTCATCCTGCCGGCCAAATGACCAAATCTCCGCTCTGAAAAATCCTCCGTTAAACGGACCCAACCGGCCGTAATAAGAGTGTGCAGGGACAATCGGCTTCATCGCATGGGAATGGCTTGGGGGGAGTACTAAGCGGCTTTTTTATTTTTCCAGTTCTGGTTCTCGACTCTTCGCTCGCCCCAAAAGCTCTTTGGGCTTGCAACTTCGCTCACTCCTTCGGAGTCTTGAGACTCGGGTAATTGCACGCATGGAATTAGGTGCTCACGGGCCAGTTGCTCGCCATGTCACGTTCAAGCGAATAAAGCCCAGTTTACGATCGGCGTCAACTTGAAACGTTAACCGTGAACAGAAGTCAAGTTCACGATTTTGGTTTACGGTCGCCTGTTAAGCGGAACTTGCGTCGGCAATCGTCGTCGACATTCGTTAATCTTCGGGCTATACAGTTTATTGTTAACATCCACCTCTGTGAATGTAAGTATTAAGGTGATAGAAAAAAGATTCAATGCTTTGGCCCCGGGGATCTGACGCTCTAATGCTGTTTTTTAATCATATGAACAACCAACATCCTAACATATAGTTCACAATGGAGACGGAGATAAACTTCCGGATTCCCTTTCTCGTCATCCTCGTCCACCGGAAGGATAATGGAAGGCTGGGCCACAGCGTCTTACCGCAAGACAATGCACTCGAATCTTTATCTGTGATGAAGCGACATTTACCCTAAAGACGATGGAGGTGTCGTCCGTCGAAGTGTTGGTACTTTTTGCCAAATCAACGCGGTGAAATTCCCGAGAAGAATTAACATTAAGGTTATAGATTTATTTTTCGTGGATTACGATGCACGTGCATACAGCATAATATACGAAAATAGTTACGTAACAGATTATTACTGTTACAAACCGATGAAGCGCGAGAAATTGGAGTCTTACGAATGAATAACTACTTAGATGATAAGCACATTTTATGAGGCGTGTAAAATATTAATTGCAAGATTTGAGTAATTCGATACAAGTGTTAATATCCCGTTGAAGAAAAATATGCTCATAGTGATCCGAGATGGCTTGGCGTTGTTGCTGTCGCATATCAGTCAATGATTTACTTTTATCTCCATCCTAAACTTTGAAGTATGTGAGATGCAAGACACTGAGTTCTCACAGATTAAATGCAGATTCTGTTCGTTTCAAGCTTGCAAAAGTTTGCTTCTATGTCAATGATGCAAACGGTGGAGACTACGGAATTTATTGAGTGATAGATCACTAACTCAAGACCAAGGTTTTACAGGAGACCATAGAAGTGAAGTGCTGGCTTCATAAATTAGCCTTCGGATACTTCAAGTATAAGGAACGGGCACTTAGCGAGGGAGTGCCTTTTGACAAGCCATCAATGTGTTCGTGTAATGCTATTACGGCTTCATTGTCTCGTATTAGCGTTAAATTTAGGGTTTAACAGTTGATTAATGCTGCAAATTAACTTCAAAACCTGTAGTACGTCTTCTTCTGACCACCACCACTCAGTGCGGCAAGCAAAATTTGGTGCTTCCGAGGGATAACTATATACATATTTTACACCCTAGTCGAAAACATTATGTATGCAACGGGAATCGATAACTTGAAAGCAAGCGAAATAACTTGGCAGCATTACATTCGAACTTCAATAGTGTTCACCGTAATGTCTCTGAGTAAATTATGCATATAACTTTTTAACTATGTCTGCCAATTAATACTTGTACCTGGCGCTAGTACCACCACATTATTTTGGATCTAATGCCATAGTTCTTCGCCAGGAGATGTAATCAGGAGTTACGCCTTCCAGCAGTGGGATCCGCATGATTGAAGCCAAGGTCTTAATAAATAATTACGAGCTGTAGGTTTATATTCTGACGTAGTACCTCTGCAAGTACTTTGTGTGGATAAAAATGTGTTGCTGTTCTTCATTTTTCTCTCCCTTTTTGTTTATTTTTATGTAAAAAAGTCCCCCAGGACCTATTGATTCTTACCGAATTACGGGCTGAAATCTTTTAACGCCGTGCATCGTCGATGGAACGACCCGGCTCACAACAATACGGCCTCCATCCTACAACACCGCGAAAGGTTTCGTTGCGATAACGGTCCTTCCTTTGTTTCAGCGGAGCAGCAGAGCTTTGTGTAGTTCCGAGACGTGAACTCCGGGAAAGAAGATGATATTCGATTGAGAGACTTTAGAGATGCGAGTTCGGAGGATGCAAAAGGTTGAGTGGGAAGAAAGACGAACGAATAAGTGCGTAGCGTAGTTGAGAAATAAATGATGGAGGAAATGGAAAGTCCAAGGGGACAGAATTGTTGGATGAAGGAGACAATAAGATGCAATTTGGTGTTGACAGAGGGGATAGATGGCACTAGTGAGCAAGGTAGAGTGAGGAAAAAGATGGGTATTTTAATAATCAGCTATGTATTGAGGGAATACTCTACGTTGAATTGTAGCTAAGGTTATGAATGTTTCGCTAAAGTTATGAAAGTAAAACGCAGCATTTTTAAATTGTGAGAAAGAAAGAAAAAAAATGCTGCAGCAATATATTTTGACACTTTGAGGTTGCTAATTGAGAGTGGTGCTTAATTTTTTTTGCAACAGCAGTTTTTTTCATTCGTCATCATGAAGGTGTTGCGGCCATTGAAGTTGTGTGTCATTGCACCTATAAATAGTCTTGAATGCTCATCGATACGCGAAACAAATCAATCAGATTACCATTAGTAATCATTATGGTTGGAGGCAGCTGTATTGCAAGAGCGGGATACATCGCCGACTATACCTTTAAGGAGAGTTGGCCCAGTGCCCTCGTCCTGTTAGCCAGCAGATCAACAGAATCATCGCCATTCAGATTGTTCCTCCAACGGTCCCTCGGATGAACCAAGCCCCACATGTGAAAAAAGAAGCGTTGCGTCCCGTTAAAAAAAAAAATACCGCGCCACTCGTCCCCCGAGGAGGCGTCTCTCCCGGCTGGAAGAAAGGGGAGAGGCGGCCGGTTTTGACCCAGAGAGAGTTGGTGCCCACTGGGTCGCCGCGGGGTGGGCGGGGCCCGGCCCAGCCATGGCGGTAGGTGGACGGGGGAAGGGATGGGGAATCGATGGAGGGATGATGCTTTGGTGCTGTGTGGGGTTCCCCCGTGCGTTCTTTCCTTGACCTTTCCCTCTGCCTCTCCTAGTCTATTTTCTCTATAGGAGAGCATTGAGGGGATGCCTATAACAGCACGAGCGATCAAGGCCTCTTTTTCGACAAAACCTGAATATCTATATCACTTTGAACTTATTATTGTTGTTGTTACCAATATAACAGGCCCCTCCGTATCTCCCGTAAGCATCAGGTTTAATTGCCGTCATAATGGTCGGAGACTCAGGAGGCGTTGGGCAGTATTCGCAGCCACGTCCGACGCCCATCGGATAGGTGGCTACGCTGCGTTAGGGTCATGCGTACGCAGCAGACAGAGTGACCCCAGGATGACGGCTTTCTGCATGCGTGCAACTATTGATTCCGCTTGTTCCACGAGGGACGGAATAAACTTGATGATATCTACCAGCGAGCCCTAAACTCCGCCAAGCACACCTGTGATGAGGACTACTGGTTTCACTGAGTGTTCGGGGTACATTTGCCGAAGTTCAAAAAGCAGGTCTTGATATTTCGTCCGGTTTTCTACCATCTTCGCATCCATGCTCGTTTCAGCCGGAGCCGAAATCCCAATCGCTTTGCATTTTTAAGGTAATTTTCTGGTTAAGGTAGATTTCTACATCCACACCTACGAAGTACCGTGAAAACCACCCCAGGGTGTGTGTCGCGGGGTCATTCCACACCAGGCATGCGGCCGCTAAGCGTAGACCAAAAAGTAGTCAGGTGAACAATGCTCGGTCAAACCAGAAACTTGGAGAGTGCTACATAGATGAACATAATAACATGCAGTACACTCGTTAAGATACATCTATTGGTTAGTATTAGCACAGAGTAATATCATAGAGTATGATTACTCTATGGTATTAGTAATCCTATTCATCTGAATACTACAAGGTACTAATCCATGTAGAAGACTAAATCATGCCGGACATTTCAAGTGGGGTGCGGTGTTAATGATGATGATATGTTATTTTCACCAGTACAAAGTCTACTCTATCTAGGGAGGGTGGGAGTATCATAGATTGATCCATGGAAACTATTATGGTCCCTTATTGTACGCGGAAAAAATGGCGAAGAGTTTCTTAAGACCGCGATAGAGGGGAGGATGTTGGGCAAGGGGGGAAGGAAGACAAGAGGTTTTATGGACGGGATGAAGAAAGGTAGGACGTATTGCTGGGATAAAGAGAGAAGTATTGTAGATAAATAGGACCCCGCACACGTAAAAATCTAGGGGATTTTTTCTCACTTCCATTTAAACCTAGCTTAACCGGTAGATTACCTAAAAACCATTTGTGAGAAGCGAGGTATATGAGGATTTGTATTCTTAATAAAATTTTTGAAATATAATTTAGACTGGACATGCGAAGACTTTGATTGATTCTCATGCGCAAAAGTTACTAAGCAGCTGATTATTATGAAGTAATCCACCGGTTAAGGTAGGTTTAAATGGAAGTGAGTTAAATTCCTCATGATTTTTCATACGTGCCCTATCTACCAATAGTATTTCTTCCCTCATCTCGGAGTACGTCCTACCCTTCTTCATCCCCTCCAGGAAACCAATATTCTTCCTTCCCCTCTTACCCAAAATCCTCCCCTCTATCACAGCCTTCAGTAACCCTACTCCCCTCATTACTTCTTCCTCCAACCATCTGCTTTGCCTCTTCCTAATCTCATCTAGGCGACGTATTCCAAAAAAATAAATTATATCTGAATTTTTTTAAGAAATAAAACACCCAAGCATGGGAAAAAGGACTAGGGATATTTTTAGCACCTTTCAGTATACTATATGCTCCAAACAATATCCGCCTCTCCTCGCCTTATTTTCCTCCTGCCCAGCAGCATCCCACTTGCTCTCTCATCTGCCAAACGGGTCTTCCTCCCCTTGGGGAAGCGATCTCGCGGGCGGATACACCTGCGCTGACTCCCTACCACGGATTAATATACACAGTCAGAGGAGAGCCCTCTCCTGCAACCTTTCCTCCTCCTTTCCTCACCCACCTCCCCTTCGCCACTGTCCCGTTCCACGGCCGGCCCGCGGCGAGATGAGCGGGAAAAAAATAAACAAATGAGTGGAGACTGAGCGCATGGACACGCTCGGGAATGTTTTCTCTTTCTACCTCTCCCTCCCTTCCCCACCAATCACAACAACTCGGGAGAGGATGTATCTGAATTTTCTTTTCGGGGCCGGTGACTCACTCGCTCAGCGCACATGAGGGCGTGAAGCGTCGTCGTTCTCAGCGACGTTTTGATGAAAGCGGCCGAAAATTGTTGACCTCCGCGTGAGTTTGGTTGGGGGGGGGGGAAAGGAGGTGTGGATGGGAACGGAAAACATTTTGGGTGCGGTGGGAGAGATATGTGAGAGTTAGGTCAGTATTCATCGTGATACGGATATTTCACCCTAGTAAACACACTAGTAGTGGCTTGTACGGTACTTCGTAGATGTAGATATTGTATCGCGGAGGACGAGATATCGCTCCTGGACTCAAATCATATAGATGCGATGACACAAATAGCGTGATATCGCGCATTGAATGGTGTCGCACACTGGTTTCGCATTTATATCGCGTATCAAGTTTTGTCACACTCGAGCGTATCGTAGGGCCAGCGCTGATGTTGCACACTTGTAAAAATTAATGGAGTTCCGTCCATAGTAATTCGGTTCACTCTTGGTTTATTTATTGTTTGCAGAGGCTACCGACAGCCGAGGTAATTTGCGCCGTTTGGAGCAGGCGGTTACGGCGGAATGGAGTGTTTGGGGAGCTGAGAAAGGATGGAGAGAAACCTGGCGTCAGTTTTATTTGACCCACAGCGAAAGGAGCAAATGAAACCACAAATAGACGTACCTGCCACCTCACCAGGACTATTCAACATATGCTATGAGGAGGCAATAAGAGAAGAACAAGAAATGGGACTGGACGGAATTAAGATAAACGGAGAAGAAATAAACATGCTCCGCTTCGGAGATGACATTGCAGTCATGGCAGGAAATGTTTTTGATCTTCAAAGATCGCTGAACGCAATGGACCAAGTACTTGAAGAATGTAACCTAAAAATAAATAAGAAGAAGACCAAAATCCTTGTTTGCGGAAGAGAGAAACTGAATCCAAAATTCACTCCAAGAGGAGAGAAATTAGAACAAGTGGATTCCTTCAACTAACCTCGGAAGTGCCGTCATGTGGGACTGAAGAAGTACGACGGGTTCAAGCATAGAATAGCTCATGCTAAGAAAGCGTTCATGATGAAAAAGCAAGTACTCTGTTCAAAGAAGAGAGGACTACGACCAAGGAAAGTGTACGTAAAAACATTCTTGTAGAGCGTGGCACTCTGTGGATCGGGAGCACGGACCATTTGAAAAGCAGACCAGAAGAGATGAGAAGCAATCGAAACCTGGTGTTGGAGGAGGAATTGAAGATCAAATGGACGGGTAAAATAAGAAATGAAGAATAATATGCAGAAGAATATAAGAGGAAAGGACCACATGGAACACTGCACATAAAAGAAGAACCAGATGAATTGGGCTTATCCTGAGGCACAATGGGTTTGTGAAGAATACTTGTATAATTGAAAGAAAAGCAGATGGAAAAATTCCTAGAGGAAGGTGAAGGGATAAATACATAGTCCAAAAAATAAGAAGGTAAATAAGAAGACCTATTAGGGAGTAATGGAACTAGCATTGGATAGGGAAGGATGGAGGGCTGCAGCCAACCAATCTTAGGGTTAAACGAGTAATGGTGATGACCATCCCAAGAATGCAGTGTTGCAGGACTCTCCACATGGTGCAGGAGTAGGGATTGGGGTTCCACTGAGAAATCTCGGTCATCAGTGGAACTCGAACCCGGGCTTCCGGAAATTGTAAGCCGTCGCTTTATAGCCATCACAGCAAACCCCCTTGGTTTTCTTCGCTGACGCGATGCTTATGGATATGGATGTGCGATGTTCATCTCATTGTGATGTGAGTGTTTTATCGTGAAATACGCGTTGTTCCGCATACATTATTATATCACTAGATATTATATCTCACATTCCTTGATAATCGTCCATCGAATGGTGTCGCTTATCTCACATGTATCGCATTGCTATCGTGTATCAAGTTAAGCTAAACATAGCACCTCGCATAATCCACGCTGATGAATAAAAATGTAAATCTTTGTATTTACTTAGGTACTTGGTCAGTCCTCTATCGCAGCTTATCAAGGTTACCGAATGATCTCGAATTTACATCGTGGATACCAAAAGCTTGGAATGGTTTCTCAAAAATTACATGCATTGTGATCACTAGACTCATTACATCATTGTTCAACGAAATTGCGGAAACGAATATATGAAAAATCTTAAGCACAGCATGCATTTCATTGCATCGTATATTGCATGGATTTGTATTTTTATATCACATCGCGCTTTGCCTTGATATAATGAAAGATATTTTTTGTCTAATGGAGTTGCAAAGCAATATGTTGGCTTTTTCTGTAGTCCAGGGGTGAAGGACGGTTCTCCATAACGCGTGCGCTCGCGTTATCGTTATTTTTCAATTGCGTTCTTAAGAGTGAAAACGCGGATGTCATTCCTCAAATTTTGTCAGGTACTTTATATCACCAGTGACAAATTGATGGAGTACGTTCTTAGAACAGTAGCTGCGACCATTACCCTTCTATAGAGCTTTGCGTTTTGGATAACGATAGTGACAACATGAAACCGTGATCCCACTTCTTTATCGATTTCGATATCTCACTAATGTCGCGCATCGAGGTCCATGAACGGAAACATCTCTCAGCCTTGCTGATGTGAGAGAGGATGTGACATCTGTGGTTAACGTTGGAGATGAAAGTTTTCTTTAACATCTTTCGTTGGAATTCACGAAAGTGTTTCCGGGCCGTGGCGGATGTTTGGTTCTGGATCCCGTATCTATTAGGTCGACGGAGGCATGTACTCGCACAGTACGGTGTCACCGGTGAAATCCACGCAGGCGTTGATCAATGAGGTCGATTGTTTATTCCTCGTTTTTAAAGTTGCGTCAAATAGGTTTCTCGAGGATATTCCGTGTTGGGTCTCTCCGCCATGTGTCGCTCTTGCCGGACAAGAAATCAGTCGGAAACTTTCTTCTCGACCTCGCTTTTCGAATAATGTTGGAGGGGACGCCAAGGTCTCGCGAGCATTTGAATATTTTCAAGTTCCATTTATAGCGCGTGATCATTTTTAAAAGAAAAATATTTTCTTGCATTTCTGAAGGTCTTTTTATTTGCTCCATGACTGTGTACATACATGACTCAGAATGAATGGCAGAGTCTGATGCTTTATCGCCATCGTTTGGTGTTCTATTAATTGTTTTTTTATGATCCTTCCTTGAACAACTCTAATGCGAAAATCTATATGTTCTTAATTCAATTGGGCGTATTTAGATTTTTTAATATAATTTTTTTCTAAATTTTTGTTGTTTTGGCGCAGGGCTCAGTACCTACTCATGACTCGAAAGCCTTTTTTTACCATTTGATGTTCTACCAATGGGTCGGTAGACTTTTAGAGTTAGGTACTCTAATGTTGGGTCTTCTCTACTTTTTTTCTGGAAAACAGTTTGCTTCCCATTTTATTGGGCAAGACGTTTGGAAACATTTTTCAACTCTTTTGTGCATTTCTGTTTCTCACAGGGGCTATTTTTTTACACACTTGTGCGTGCAGTGGGGCCCAAAATAACTACATATTTCTTAGCATCGTACACCACAGTCGTCTCTTAAGCTCTTCGTACTTACTGTTTCCTTTTTTTCGACAAATCTCTCACTATCTTCGTTCCTCTTCCGCAATTACCCAGCATTCTCCCACTTAATCCCTCTTCTACGGGGCCTATTATTATGTATTTCATAACTCCAGAGTTACAGAGAGTAAGGAGTTATAATGGCCGCCGTAGCTCCTTTGGCTTTTACAGAACTGAAAATAACTCCAAACGGAGTTACGAATTGGAGTGATACCCTTATAACTCCCAATTTGTAAATCCGATTGGAGTTGTTTTCAGTTCTGTAAAAGCCAAAGGAGCTATGGCGGCCAATACAACTCCTTACTGTCAATAACTCCGGAGTTATGAGTAACATCATAGTCCCATACATCCCGTTGACCGCCAAATCGTCCATCTTATATACGGTAATATTATGAAGACTACATCTTTTATCTGCTCTTCCCACCATCCGGATAAAATAAGATAATTTTATTGATCCTAGCAGTTTTGATTACTATATTTTTTCTTGCGTTATTTACATTCATAAAAATAGATTAAAAATCGTATTGGCTTTCTGATTCTAGCAGTTTTTTTGTGAGGACGAACACGCTATAATGTCGTCGAACCTATCCCAAAATATGCACCATTGCTTTTTGCTGTTTTACGTTGCAGATTTTTTTGTTCATTTTGGTCTTCTTTGGGTATTTATTTAGTGGAAATGAAATAAACAAGAGATTAGGCGAGAACAAGAAGAGCAGAAATTCTCTAAAAATCTCTAAACCAGTGACCGTTTCTTCAATTATACAGGATAAATGGTGATGTATGTTGTCTTAGCTATTACTAATGAATGAGAAAGACAGATATCCATTCTCTGTTTCAACTGATCTTCAGTTGATGCCTATTTTAAGTGATGACTTTATTTCTTTCTAAAAATGTGCGCAAATGGAGTGAAACTCTTTCCGAACTTTCAGGCTTGGCCTCGTAAATATTGATAGTTTTTCACACCCAATTAGAATTGTTGGTGTGTGCAGAAAATGATCTTGGGTTTTCTTTATTTCTGGTTATTTTTTCCGCTTCTGGTCCCGGTGACCTGCTTAAACATCGTATGCCATAGGTATACCAATAAAAATTCCTCGCCAACTGGAACCAACGAGATTCGCAACAAATCGTGCCGTGTAGTATGTACATCCTAGAGTGGGAGGGACAAGTGATTGGGGGCTTGTTCGGAAGTTAAAAAAAAAAGATTCCCATCGCCTTTTCCAGGGGCCATAAAACTTTCCACGGCCCTTTTAGAAGGGGTTGCCGGTTCTTCACGAACCCTGTTCTATGAACATCTCACCTCTCCCTTTTCAGTCGTGTCGATGCTCGGTTTCGGGTCTGACTGGTGCAATATAATTTAAATCACGACCGGTGGACCGCGAAAACCTTTCTCCTCAATCACTCAAAGATAAGATTGTCACCCCCGCCCTCGAATGCCATTATCGCCGCAGAATGTTTCTCTCAGCCCACGGTGTCAGTCGCCATCCTTTTGTCTGTCGTTGCTTCTACACCCCCTTTCATTCGCCTCCCTTTACACCACCCTTCTCTTCACTCTTTACTACTCCACGGATCGCTTCGGGAAAAGGTTAGCCAAAGAAGGACCTCTCGCTTTCCGAAGGTGAAAGCGCGGCAAGCAACACCCAATCCTCCCGGAGTATCCCAACCCCCCCAAGATCTGATTTAGTCACGCCAGGACCTCAAAATGAACGAGATCATTCCTGATATTGAGATTTTTTTGTCGAACTTGTGTTCAGCTGTGGAGAATCGATGAAAATAGTGGCAGCATGAGAATGGTTGCGCTCTGAAGGTGGTTTGAGCGAGATATTTCCCTAGTCACAATGGAGACCATATTCGAATTTTATTTTTTTATTTCAGCGTCTGTAAGAAGTATGAAGTAAATATTGTAATATTTATGGCGCAAAAATATATGCATAAATGACAGAAAAAATTTTTATTTCAGCGTCAGTAAGAAAAGTTTGAAGTAAATATTGTAATATTTATGGCGCAAAAATATATTTATAAATGACAAAAATTCTTTCCATGGTTTCAAGCCAGCTATGTGGAAGTTGAATTTCACTAATGAAATGTAACTTGGTTTCCTCTAGGTAACTTGGTAACAGCGGTGTGATCATCAGGTACCTGATGATGACACCGCTGTGTCGAAACATGTTGTACCAGGAAATAAGTCTGTGGAAGGAAACCAAGTTACTTTTTCATTTGGGACAAAAATTCTCAGTAATTATATAAATATAACTACATAAGTCTCTAACTTGACTCATCTCCTCGCGCCGTACGGTGAAAACGCCTTCACAAATGTTTTTTTTGTGATTCTGTATAAATTACTGCGTTGAGTAATTAATTAATTTTTATAAATATGTAGTTGATGAGTTTGTAGTTTTTGACGAAATCTAGGTGTTAGGAATTCCCATTTTTTTTTTCAATATTCCCCTCTGGAGCGCACAGCCGTAATCTATCCCATGTAAAACAGCCCATGTTTTTAGACAAATTGCTCGAAAAGTAGTTCGTCAAAGGGTTGATATTTTAATTTCATTGGATAGATAGGAGATATTCCTTCAAAATGAGGTCAACTTCATAAAATTCTATAGCTGAAGTGATATCTCGCTCAAACTACCTAAAATAGAATGATTTTCCTCGATATCGCGATTTCCTTTCGAAGGCCACGGGCATCAGGCAGCGAGCAGGCAGCACCCAGTCCTCCAGAAATATCAAGATCTGATTTAGTCACGTCAGAACCTTAAAATAAATTAGATCATTTGTGATCTTGAGGTTTTGTCTTGATCTTGAGGAGAGATCTTGAAGTTCAGCTTTGCAATGTACACGAAAAAAGCGACAGGATGATAACGGTTGCACTTTATAGGAGTGATTTTTCGCGATTTCGTCTCGAAGGCCGCGGACATCTGGCAAGGAGCGTGAAGCTTTGTCGTGCTTTACCGTTTAAGTCGTTTCGCAACTTGGCCCCCCCAATTCGAAGATTACTCCTCCTCATCTCGCAATGTCCCCCGTACCCCAAGTGTGTCCCCCAAAGAATACGCAAGCTCATAAAGAAGGCGAAATTTTTTTTGAGAAAAATTATGAATCTAATGTGACGAAAAAACACATTTTTATCGCGCTGACTCAGGTTTCAACATCACAAACCGTAAGGGAAGGAGTACGGCATAAAATGCGTATTCAAACTGCTTTCATCGCCACGGTTGCGTTCTGGTGAACATAATTCTTCTGTTTTCACCGTTCTGCGTTTAAAAGATGGGAGTATTTCGCGGTATTGAAAGGATGGAGGATTTCGTTTAAAGTACATCATTTTTAATGGAGTGGTACTCGGTAATTGATACATGTAAGAAAACCTGCTGACATATAGGTGTGCAATGATCCTTCGCTTTCATATTCTGTCATTTCTCGAGAACGTAGGTTGCAATGACTTTCATAGCCAACCCCTCATTACTTTTAGAATACTCGGCATTTGTGAAATACGCTTAGATTTTTCTATTGAAAAGTTGAAAGTTTTTTATCTTTAACTCTTGACTGTTAATTAAAACCTGTGATATGTCTTGCTAAGTACTAACAGTTTATTCAGTCTTTATTAATGTGCCTCATTCTGAACTTGACCTTGAATCAGTACCTATTACGTGTTTATTACTCATAAATTGTACTCCTCCAAGTGACCCAATGAGGCTTTTAAACCTGTACCTCTGCGATCCGCACTATCCCCTCTCCCCTGCCTTTCTCCCCTACCACTTCGACTGTGCCCGTAAGAGGCTGTGGACGGAGGCGGGCTGGATGGCTCCGCACCTTTTGGTGGGTCACTCACCGTTAACTTATTCCCGCTCTCCCGCATCCCCCCTCCCCCTCCTCTCTCTCCCTCCCCTCCGACCTCCCCCTCCAGCCCCCATCCCTCAACGCCTCGGCCACGTAACGAGCGATTGTTTTTGAGAAAGGTTGCCTCTCAAACTCTTTTACAGATCACTTTACCCGGGGAATATTCTTGCGAATGATCATGCGCATGACGTGCTTACATGTATCGTGTCAAACTGAAAATTCCACGCATGAAAAACCATGTGCATGATCATACGAGCAAAATTACAAAGCTTGTTTTGAGAAAGGTTTCCCCTCAAACTCTTTTTAGAGATCACTTTACCCGGAGAATATTCTTGCGAATGATCATGCGCATGATGTGCTTATATGCACCGTGTCAAACTGAAAATTCCACGCATGAAAAAACCATGCGCATGATCATTCGAGCAAAATTAAAAAAGCTTGTATTGAGAAGGATGCCTCCCAAAAAAAAAAATTTTAGAAATCACTTTACCCGGAGAATAACCTTGCGAATGATCATGCGCATGACGTGCTTACATGCCTCGTGTCAAACAGAAAATTCCACGCCAGTAGATGTGGTTTCCGGGTTAAATAAATAAAATTACCTGTAATATGTTTTCGCAAAGAAGCAAGTCACTTGTATATAGACACCGCAGGCTATTCATCGCACCATAGTTTACCTAGTAAAATAGTTTGTTCAGTTCTGTAGGTATGTGTGGTGGTAGAAATATCAGTGCTAACAGGGGCTGCTGATATTACAGGGTGAAGTGGGAAATACCTATGTAGACTCGAAATTGCCGGGATGAATGCACCGAACGAGATAAGGGGCTGCTTTCCGTTAAGCCATTCTTGCATTCGCGCTATCATCTGAGCAATCCTTTGCTATTCGCGTTGAAATTTTAACTGCGAATCCATCCTCAAGTCATTCTGCAAGAAAATTGTCAGCTTGACCCGGTCTTTTAAGATTTGCCAATCGTTACATTGAGCATATGATGTGATACGCTGCCACACGCAAGGGTGCAAATATATACACCCAAGGACTAGAAATTCGCCCCGAAAAAATCATTTGACTTGACCGAGATTCGAACCCGAATCTCCTAATTGCCGGTTAGGTGTTGTAGCCCGTGGCTAACACACCTAACCGGCCCGTGGCTAACACCAAGATGGCTTGGTGGTGTAACTAACTCACCTGACCGGCAATTGATAGATTCGGGTTCGAATATCGGTCAGGTTAAATAATATTTTCATGGCGACTTTCATCCCCATCGTGTATACCGGTCTTCTAAAGTTCAGTTCAGCAAGTATTTATTCACCCTGTGAAAATGAAAAGTAATATGACGAACGAGGTAGTGTTTCTTGTAGGTATCTTGGTGAGGAAATTTCTGGAGGAGATTAGGAAGAGGTGGAGTAGGTGGTTGGACAAGTAGTCAGGGGCAAAGGGATGCTGAAGGCCGTGATAGAGGGGAGAGAATGTTGAGTTAACGGGAGAGAGGGAAACGAAGAATAGGTTACATGGACGGGATGAAGAGAGGTAGGTCTGAAGTATGCTGAGATGCAGAGAGAAATAGTGTAAGGAGATCGGGGTCTGTGCCTGAAAAATGTAAAGGAATTTTTCTCTCTTCCATTTAAGCCAACATGGGTGGGTAAATAACCCGAATAACATTAATATAACAAACAAAAAAAGACTATCTCCTGCCTTGAGCGTCGCAAATATTTCTGCGCTGCCATCCTGCATCCATAAGACTGCGCATGGTAGTGCCTCGCGTTAAACCACTTGTGAAGAGACGGCGACCCAGGAGGGGAAGGGGTCGCCGGTGGCGGAGGAGCCGCTATGATGTCAGTCTGTCTTTCACCCACCTTCTCCCAGAGGGGGGCCGTGTCCGACCCCTTGCATCGGTTCGCTAGTATAGGTGGGTCAGTCGAGTAGTGGTTTTATTTTTTTCTCAATAATGCTACGTTCTCGCTTGTCTTTCGCCCGAAGGCATCTCTGGAATCGCGGGGAAGGTACGGCGTCCTCCGCCCGCCAATCTGAAGATGGTTATTTCCACGTTTTCAAAGCTCCGTTGCTTACGCGTCAGTATTTCGTGAATCAAGGCGTCGGTTTTTTTATTCGTGTTCTGATTTAGCTGAAATTTTAAAAACAAGCTCATAAAAGCCTTCGATTAGTGCGGTAGAGGCGAGAATTGTTTTATAAATTTCCGGGTTAGTTTCGCGATAGCTCAAGGTCGATTTCGTATCTCAACTGGGGTAAAATTATCGTCCTTGTGATATTTCCGCTTTGATTCTGGTAACCTTACACGTAAAGTACTCTCGCATACATCTTCGTCCGCAACCCACGTGGCCAAACCCTCCGAGAGCCATCTAATGTTATTGGGAATGATGAAATAATTTCAACGCTAACAAAGTACAAGTATGATTTCTGAATTTACTGATATTAATTCATAAAATTGAACTCACCTTGTAAATGGGGTAAACGCCATGCTCAACTCAGTCATCTAAACGTAAGGAATTAAAACTATGGGAGAATTACATTTGTGCTTTAATGCGATTATTAGCTATGTTTTGTAATTTCAAATTTTGTCTTTTTAATGCTTATTATATCCTAAAAGAATTATTTTTTTTACTAAAATGTACATTTGAAATTATCATGATTATTCGATTTTATAAACTTGAACCAAGTCGTATGCTCATTCCTTGAAATTAACCTGCATTATCTTTCATTCCAGGATAATTTGTCCTTGCTAATAGTTACGGAATGAATTTATGTTCTTTCGTTAGAAAAAATAAATCTTGTTCTCTGCTAGATAAATGGATCTGGTTCGTAAAGATGTTTTTTTTTAATTTCTAGAACCGTCTCTTCCACGTGATATCAAACTGCTATTGTGTCGATATATCAACATTTCTATGCTTTTCGACTCCATTTCATTTGAGGTTGGAGAATCCTATCTGTAGGCATTGTTGTGGTATTACGATGGGTCCCCTTATATCCTGGTTTATGAATCCTTTTTTCCTTGCATCGTTACAACCGCCGTTCTTACGCTATTGATATGTGTGCTAAATTTTCTCCAAATCATCACCAAGTCAATAATTTCGTGTCTGATATTTTAGATAGTTTG
Organism: Pyrrhosoma nymphula; assembly: GCA_963573305.1. NCBI lineage: Eukaryota > Metazoa > Arthropoda > Insecta > Odonata > Coenagrionidae > Pyrrhosoma > Pyrrhosoma nymphula. The sequence goes on from OY754328.1 coordinate 19,694,103, forward strand.
ATCCGAAATCATATAGCAAAAGAGAATTTATTGTTGGTGGGATTTGAACTCTTTGTTTTTTAGCTTTCTTTCACATAGCGGATGTGTATCATCATAACATCGCACTGTTCTATCGTCATCGGGCATTGAAGTCTCCCTCGAGAATGTAACATAAGCATGGCACTTCTTTCTCTGATAAGCTTAATCTCTTCCCTCAAATTCCCATGTCTCTCATCGCTCTCCAACGTAGATGAAAGAAGAGAAAAGATGCCTTCTGGACTCGCGTTGTTAGATGATGATGGTGAAATTTCGCTCGTTTTTTCGTGAAACGTGACCCCCCCTACACGATTTTCAAATTTTATTTTAGCTTAATGTAAAATGTGCATTTTGGGAGTCATTTACGCGTCAAACATGCATGTTTAGATGAATAATCATTACTGAACATAACTTTGTGGAGACTGCTTTTTTTAAAAAGAAAGGCTTGAAATGTTAAATTCCGAATTCAAGCTTTTCATTTTACATCGATGCATTATTATTACACATCTTTGTACTTCCCCACATTTTCTTAATAACTGCGAAGCGTTTCACCCTGATAAGGAATTTTCTGGATCTTCTGAGGTATCTTTTGGCATGAATTATCAAGGTGAAACCGGTCGTAGATATTAATCAAGTGCGGTAAAGTACAAAGTTGGTTCATTATAAGGTATCTCAGACACTTTCACGAAGTCACGCATGAAACCATCAAATTTATTCTACATCGATCAATAAAACCCGTTTCGTATTCATTAAGGAATACTTATAGCTTTTCATTTCAGTAAATAATCATGATATAGCTAAAACTTCTTATGCAGTGACAGTTTTTTTACTTGTTGAGGGCATTACTCTTTAAGATACTTGTAACATTATTCCTATATGACCGTTTAGATATATTTATTCCCTAAGCTATTGTGCCGTATAATTCCATCTGTCCTCTTATTTAATCTGTCCTCTCATATCTTGTCGCGTGCCTCATCTTAACCTCCGAAGGTCATGAAGGCGCGGCGACGTCATGCAACCTCCTGCGTAATAGTGTCAGCCACGTATTTGCGTGTTGTCGGGATTTGGGTGAAACACTCTGTCGCGTCCTGCTGCAATGCACGAACATTCCGTTCTTGCCGTCATTACTCGTCGTCGTAGATTCACAAGAGTGGGGTATTACGTTGACAATTTTCCCTATAATAACTTCAGCAAACTGCTCTGTGATGATTTGTTTCTTCTGCACAAGGAAACCATGTCGAAGAAGTTATTCATCGTTTTGTTCTATATCTATGGAATTGCAGGGAGGGTAGTCTGCTGCTTTTTCTTTAATGGTTCTGCTCCACTTTGGATAATTCTACCACACGCGGGCGGTGATGCTGGGGAAATGATCGAAGCAAAGCCATTTGGAGACGACCTTAAGATTAAAACCTGTGTGATCGAAGTGTATTCCCATCGACTAGAACTTCGTCTTGACGGGGGGGATACCTTGGTTTTATCGAAGTTTCCGAGGTTTATAAAACAATCTGCCTCTCCGACGCTAGAGGTCTCTCTTACTTGTATGCTTATATGTTACCCCAGAGAGATACAAATGCCGCCGAGGTATCCGCTTCTACTGAAAAGTCGAATCCTGGAAGTATATGCTTGAAACCATGCGAGAAACTCTGGAAATGGCAACTAAGGTGTCACTTCGGATAAACGACAATAGTTCGAGATTATGATGTGCTTAAATCTTATGAAAAATACCACGCATTCTTTGCACTTTCGTCTCTTTTCCTCGTGTAACAGCTTTACTCTTCTAATCTGAACCACCATATTCACTCACTTCGCTGTAGGCAAGCGTATTTCAAATGTTTAAAAATGCCATTGCTCTCTATGGTTTTTTGCGATTGCAAAAACTGGCAATGCAAACGTGAAGCAAAAAATATCACGTCACGGTGAAGCCGGATTCGTCTTATGATGTGCTATTAAAATGATTCAATTTTTCCTCTCGACTCAAATTACCGGGTCTATTCACTTTCTTATTATCATTTCTGGGGAGTATGAGTTAGAAATGTTATTGATTTAACATTGAGATATCTAGGTTAAGGTGTCATATTTTTGACTAATCTATGTATATGTCAATTTATTTTCGAGGTGAGTAGTTTTTTTTTTAATTTCCGTGTCCAACGATGTTTACGGAACGCTTTTTTTTGGGACTGACTTTTTTTTTAAGAGGTCCATAAATTCATCTCTGTAATTGTTGCATGTCGTAAATCCTTATAAGTGGATGTTTTCTGCTGACACGAGAAATCAGATGAAAAATATTTACCGTTAAGCGTGCAGGATTAAAATTTTCTGTGTCAATGAAACGTCTATTCCGTTCTATCGGCGTTTGCTGTTGCGTGATGAGCACGCAAGGTTCATTTTAATCATTATCCATCGGGTGACAAATATATTTCGACTTTAAAGGAATGATCTACATCTACATACTACTATACGACGCAGAGGCGTGTGGCAGGTGTGGCTAGGACACATAGCTATGAAAGGGGAGGGGATAGAGAAAAGGAGGGGGGTGAGAACAGAGGTCAATTGTATGTCAACGATTTGTCTTATGTTAGTGTCACGCAGTATTTGCATGGTATATGTGAGATTATAAGAAGTGCAAGTGCCATTTTCGAGTATCGGATTGGTGTGTAGCTCGAGTCCCAACTTGAGAGCCCGGGATTCGAATCCCGGCGGAGTCGGAATTTACAGTGGAATTCCGATCCCTGCTTGGGTGCCTTAGGGGCAGCTTTTCAAGTGTAGTGCTCCGTCCGTCGCATGGGAACGTTTAGATAGGTTCGTTTATCACGGATCCGTTTTTGCGTCGTTTCTCCGCAGCGTCGTGCGTCACTCATCGACCCCGTTGCACGTCATAGCACCGGAGGAAAAAAAAGTGGGCGGTGGTAAACCGTGACGTGCTCGTTCTTGCGAATTATTCCTGTTTGCCATGGAGTTGGTGTGTAGCAAAATGGATGTTTGCGAGGAGTATTGGCCCTGGTAGCGTTTCTTTTTAAAGGAGACAACAAGCTGAAAAGGTGGATATTTAAGGTTCATGTTCCTTTAGTCTTACCAGAAGAGGGTGAGTGTCTTGAACTTGTTCAATATATTTCTCCTCCTTAGCATGCGATTTTGAAGCCACGTATCCGCCAAAGTTCAATTGTGACGTGGACCATGATTCCTCGGAAACGATTTTCGTGATCAACAAGTGACAGGCAGAAAGCGCCTGTTCTCACTCCCCGCCGCAGCTCCGGAAATGCAGGCTGCGTTTATAGTTGAAACATGGCGAAATCCGACGACAACGTAACCTGCGTATTGGATCTCGACTCTGTTTGGCTACGCAGTGCGCGGCAACGCAAAACCGGATGCATGAAAACGTAGCTGTAAACTATGGTCCCCTTGGCGCCTTTCGTTGAGAGTGCCGACGCCGGGTTTCTCTCCACCCTTACTCCATTCCTCGAGTAATCCTTACCAACCAACCCACCGATCCGAAATGGGAAAAATGACTTCATTTGCCAGTCACCTCCCCCCTAAAACAACTTACCAATTTTTAAACCCTTTACCTTCTCTGATCCACCACCACCCCGAGGTAACTACCATTTTCGTTTCGATGGGGAAGACGTGTGTGTGCGAAGTGGGCCTCATAAGGAAAAGGGACGGTTAAGGTAGTTTGAGCGAGATTGTTCCCTAGTCATAATGGAGACCATATTGGAATTTTATTTTTTTGATTTCATCGTCTGTAAGAAGTGTGAAATAAATATTGAAATATTAATGACGCGAAATTGTATTTACTTGTATATGACAAAAATTCTCTGTAATTAAGAAAACAACTACATAAGTCTCTAACTTGACTCATTATTTCACGCCGTACGGCTAAAAAGCTTTCAAAACAGCAGTTTTTTTTGAGATTCTGTAAAACTTACTACGGTGAGTAATAGATTAATTTTTATAAATGGTTGAGAAAAATACAAACTATAAACCGTTAGTTTTTTGACGAAATCTAGGTGTTATAAATTCCTATTTTTTTCAATATTCTCCCTCTGGAGCGCACATCCCATGTAACCCAATCCCATGTAAAACATCTTGTATTTTCGGGCAAATGGCTCGAAAAGTAGTTCGGCCAGGGGTTAATATTTTGATATCATTGGAAAGATGGGAGTTTTCCATTCAAATGAGGTCACATTCATAAAATTCTAGGTGAAATGATTTTTCGCTCAAACTACCTTAAGGGGAAGTGTCCGGTGACGACGACGACGTTAGAAGTAGGCCGGAGGAGGAGAAAGGAAGAGTCGGGGGCGAAATGAGATAAGGGAGAGGAGCGGGACGAGTCCCACCGGGATGGACGCCCCGAGACGCGATGCGCCGGCGTGCGTCGCGTGGGAATCCATGCGGAGAAAGTTCGAGCGAGGAGACGGAGAAAATAGCCATTTCTGAGCAATTGAGGGGGGCTTCGAAAGGGGGAGGGGCATCGAAGACAAGTGGGGTATTTATTCGATATCTATCTCGCGTCTCAGATCCCAGAAAATTACCTGGTGGGGAGGGCGCGAGGAGTCAGTCGGTTTTAAGCTTAGGCATTGAAATACCCATGAATATACATATGGATCCTAAACTTGCCCCCAGTGGGTGTTGCCAAACATTCCGCATGCACCGAAAAATCAGGACCAAGCAGATCGTAACGCCGCCACTCTAGAGAAGGTGGTTCTAATAAGGAAAGTCCGTGATTCAAATGGACATACTTGAAATAAAGGTACCGGAATTGGCCTCCCTATTGACACCGGCCATTTTTGACACACACAAGCGAACCATGCTGAGGGAAAGGCACTGATTCAAATGGAGATACTGGAAATAAAGGTACCGACATTGGTCTCCCAATTAAACCGGCCATTTTTTACACAGAATTGGAACCATGCCGACTGCAGCGCGACCTATCTTTTGCGGAAAGCTAGGCAACACTGCTGCCCGTACAGTAGTGCCGAAGATTTAGATCCATATGTATATTCATGGAAATACCTAAGCCCAGTAACGAAGCCTTTAAACAAACATACGCATACCTTGCGCCGAAGTTGTTCTGCTCCCTCCCTATTGAACTGTGGAAACAAAACTCCACGGCTATATTTTTGCGCAAATTAAAACAATGGCTTCTGTCCAAGGAAAGTGATGAAGTGGAAAAATTATTAAAATTTGTTGTGAGATCTTCCTGATTTTGAATCTGTACTTTCTTTTGTCTTTTTTTACATGTTACTGCTGTTATATTTTTACTTGTCAACTGAACACACTATGATGAAAATTTAAAATTAAAACTGCTCAACTACTAGGTAAAAAGTATGTATTAGCACCAGCCGCTGCCATCGAATATTGATGATGGTAAACCCCAACACAGGTTATCCTCTGGGGTACCTATATCTCCCCTAAAATTGTATATATGTGTATTAACTGTACTTGTGTATTATTTAAGGTGGAATAAATAATTATTTTATTACTATATTATATTTTGCGACCGACAGCTGAGGCCCATTTGTCCATTGAGGACGGGTGGGTCTTATACCTATCACGGAAAGGATGCGAGTAGAATATATTTGAGGAGCGAGTATAGTGCTAGCGAAAAATGGTGGAAGTTGTGCAACAAACCCTTTTCAGTTGATGAATCCATTGCCTATAGTTTATATCTTTAGAAATTGGGTTTTCACCATTGTAAATCTCATCAAAAATATTTTTACGCAATTTCTCACTTGCTAAAGTATAAAACTTTCATTAATCACTCCCTAAATATATGCTAAGCACCTGTTCCCAGCATATGCTTAACACCTGTCCCCAGAACATGCTTAGCGTCTATCCCCATCATGTACTCAGCAGTGCCATTTGTTATATCTCCAGCATGTTTTTAGAGGATTTAACACTTCAGAATGACCTGAAAAGGACGAAACCGGTCGTGTTCTTAATAAATTTGTGCGGAATATAACCAAGTTTTCATTTTGCCTAAGAGGATATTCTCAGCGTATTCCTTTGTCTCAAAGGCATATTCTGAGGATATTCTAGTCACATGCTTTTGCTGACTGGGTAGGTACTAGCTCCGCACGGGGTAGAGCTATGCAGAATCCGCGTTTTGACTGGTATAGGGTTCCCAAAATCGCAAACCTTCGTTGCCTGCGTCGAAATACTCAATTTGTTATAAAAATATATCTTCTTGCTCTCTATTGATCTTAATGCTATTGTTTATATGGGCTTCCCCGTTGGGTTGCAAGCTCTATATGCGTCTTTTGATATTTAGTAGTATTAAAACGCGTGGTGCCGCTTTTAAAAAGCATTGCGGTGAGTGCCTAGGAGAATTAGTGTTGTAAGACACATTTCATTGTAATTTAGAAATGAGCATATTAGTTATTGTGTCAAAAGTTATTACTTAAAATGAAGGCCATAGTTTAAAGTTCCTGGTTAGTTATTCCTGCAGTTGAAAAGGGTCTTTTAGTTTTGCGCCTTGAATGTGACGCTTTCTGTAACACGCACCAGAGATTGAAGTATCTACCTACGATTTATGCGTAAGTAGGTAATATTTTGTTATTTGCACCAGAAGTCATTCTGAAAATTGTTTTGGTAATATTTCATTTGCTGCAAGTGTTTTTTTTTTGGCAATATAACTTGTCAGAAAAAACCGCTGAATTGGTCTAATGTCACTGTCACTTGCTTGACCCATTTAACATTTTCGGTGGAACTGAGAAATAAGGAATGGAAAGCACACCTAAGAATGAATGCATTGAATATCATTGGCATGTGTGAAGCAAAATATGCAGCAAATGCTTAGAGTAAATTTACAATGAAAATTGTTGAATGAAATTCCTTACATAGTTGACTGTTGAGTTCCCTAAAACGCCATTTTCATTGAAACCGCAAGTCACTGGTACTCAACAGTGTCCTTGCGTATTTTCCTCAATAATGCTGTGGTTCCACTATAACGCCTAACAACTTTAATTTTTTGCGTCTAAATTTGTTTATTCGCGGCTTTAGTTACCATTAACCGTCTTGGCTGTTTTGTCTTTCGCGAAATGGTTGCCGTCTCTCCTCTATCTTATTAATCAATGAGGGAGATCGGCGAGGTCTTTTCTCAGTGGCAAGGTTGACCGTGATACGATGGCGCGGTGCCCCACGGTTCTTCTTTTTTTCGAGAGAAGTGAATCCATTCACATATACCGGTCGGTCGATTTTGCGAGTGGGTGAGGTTTTTCTTTAATGGGACCGGTGGTAAGGAGTGGGGAGGAATGCGTTAAAAGGGAGGGGGGAGGGGGAGGGTGAAAGGTTAAGCACGCACGGGGCGATATGGGAATCCGTGCACGTGATGAATGAATTAATCCCTCGCCCGCGGAGCATTGCTTCGGAGTCACGTGTGCGGCATCAGTTGATAGCCAGAGGCGGCGAGCCGGGTATACCTGGGCGCCACTTGCAAGCAGGACCTGCTCCACCGGTTCTCCCTTCTCCTCGGCACCGCGGACTGCTGCAACAACAGTCCCTCTAGTTAAAGGTAGTTTGAGCGAGATATCGTTTCACGTAAAACTTAATTAATTTGGCGTCGTCTTAAAGAAAAATATATCGCCTTTCCCGTGGTACCAAAATACTATCCAGTTACCGCACTACCTTTCGAGATATTTTCCGATAAATACTATCCATTTTCCATGGGAAATAGTACGGGTATGCACTCAAGGGAGACTTTATTTTAAAAAAATAGGAATTGCTAACGTATTGATCTCGTTAGAAACTTTAAATTGTGTAGTTTGTACTGATTCATATTTTTTTCAAATATTAATCAAATAATCAACGGAGTAATTTTTACAGTATCGAAAAAAATCTTCTGCTGTCTAGTCGATTTCAGCGTGCGGTGTGAAAAAAATGAGTCAAGTTTAAGACTTACGAATGCATATTTAGTTAATTACTGAGAATTTCATTCATATAAAATTATATCTCTGCATAGGTAATTAATGCTTCTTACACCTGCTGAATTAAAAAATAAAATTCGATTATGGTCTGTATTGTGATTAGGGAAGTATCTCCCTCATACCACTTAAATGAGCTGCCCTCAATTCTATGTCGGTGGTTCCCAGCCTTTTTGATTCACGTAACCTTTGCCCTCCCATTTCCCAAAACTGTACCTCATGTGCAGTGAAGTCTCGATTATCCGATGTAATGTGGACTCAGCTTCCCCTTGGATAATAAAAAACTCGGATAATACGGAATGATTACGTGAAAGAGTTGCGACAAATATTTTGATATTTCTGTGGTTTGCCATGCGTACTTCATTTTTTGACATCGCCGGCCTCGGTGACAGCGGGGTAAAGTCCTCGCCTGCCAATCCGAAGGTCGCGGGTTCGAATCCCGCCTGGGGAGGATTTTTACACCTCCCAGGGCATGGATGTTTGTTAATGTTCAAGTTTATTGTAAGAGAGGACCTAATGGTCCTAAATACGCATGATGAAATAAAGAAGCAAAGCAGCAATCGTTGGGAAAAAATATTTCTTTGAATCGCCTTTTTCATTCGAAGATTGCAGTAATTGCCGCATTCTGATGTTCGTCTGCATTGGCTAAACAGCCTTGGTACGGCTGCTACATGGGGATCTGTGCCTCGGTTGATGTGGAACCTAGGTAAATTGGGCCCGGATAATCGAGACCCTGCTGTGTTATAAAGATGCATTCTATTCGCCGATGATCAGATTTTTATACAAGATGGAGAAGATAAATTAAGATTGGCTACACACAAATTACAACATATGAGAAACTCATATATAACATGAAAGTCCAGGTGGAAAAAAACGAAGGCTAAGACATTCTTAGGTAGCCACCCGTTAAGACTAACTTTTCATTGAAAACCATTTAATAGAACATGTATCTCATTTCCAATATTTAGGATGTGACATTACCTACGAAGAAGATTAAGACACAGCTAATAAAATGTTTTACAGAGGTTATAACATGGAACGAAAACGAGAACATTTCATGGTAAAGCAAGTAAAAAAAAAAACTTTTAAAAATTTTAAATGATGGCAGTCTCCAATCTGCTGTACGGATCGGAAAGCTGGGCAAAACGAAACAAAAAGGCCATAATAAAAATGAATGCATCGGGAATGAAATGTATTCATTTTGTCAAAGGTTGTATAAAAGTTGACAAAGGAATGCGTGAGTAACAGAAAGGCTGGGTATAAAACCCTATGCATATAAAATGGGAGAATTCCAAGAAGATCTAAGGCTTTTCCGGCGGATAGCGATGTCGGGGGTTGTTCGGGTTTCCAACCGGGTCAAACTCTCCATTTCTGCTGACATTTCGATAAACGATTCGTTCATCGAAACGTCGCGACGTCGGCAGAAATTGAAAGTTTGACCCGGTCAGAAACCCGAACAACCCCCAAATTCCAAGAAGACCTATAGAATTTTAAAGCCATGGGGAAAGAGTGTCTTCCTAGACTTTTTTTTTCTGGTGATAGAAGGGATAGTGTAATTAGCTTATCATAAACTGCTGTCATTGTTGTTGAAATTTGTATTTCATTATTTTGAAATATTTCCATTTTGATTCGGAAGTGTTGATTAGATGTGACACTTCTTTCCTCCAATGATCATCACTGATTATCTCGTTAGTGATGGAAGTATTTTGTAATAAAATGCCAGGTATTTTATCAAGGAAGTGGAATAGTGTATCTATTCACAGTATCAGTTACCTACCTTATCTTCCAACGTTTATCCGAGCTGCTTTGTGTAAATTTTGGTAGATACGTTTTCGAATTATCTTTGGCTCCTGTCCATAATATACCACGACCATTCTGGTCAGAGTCAGGTGGGTAGTTGGTTCAGTCGGAACCACTGCGAGATCAAATCGACTCTTAAGGTATGGAAATATTTTTTCACGCGTCGTGTACGTACGGGGCGGTAAAATGGGCAAAAAGGAACTCAAGGGATACCGTGTGAAATGTATTGTAATGCAAGGCCGACGGGTTCTGTTATTTAGGTTGCTTTTGTGAGTCATTTATGCTTTAAGATGTTCAAGAGCGTGTTTTAACCTATTTCACGCCGTTAGAATTTTCGAGCTAACTTCTCCAATCTTTTATGATCTGCCTATGTGGTAATATGCCCCGAAAACCTTCGGTATTTCTAAAATGGACATTTAAACCGTCGAAATAAGTATTAGAGCCCGGGAAAGAACGATGATTCACGTTAGTTATAGGTCCGTTGGTGGAGACATCTCGTGAAAGAAGGTTACATGTACATTCTCTCTGGTGCGCCCTTAAAGACCAACTGTCTATTTCTCGTCGTTCAATTGATTGTCTTGTTCTCTATATAAAGTTTTAAGACCTTCTTGACTACTCGAGTATTGTTTTTTTGAGTGAATTCACGCCTATTTCTCTATCTCGATTGCAGGTGGTGCCAAAGGAGTGCCCTTTAAGCCTGAACCTGGCTGCCTTATTACCGAGGCTCCCAGACCTGGGGTCGCTGTCCCAGCGTTTGGCCGGCGCGCTGCCGACTTCCCTGCGCCGACCGCGGAGGGCCACTTCAACCGACCCGGGTGACGCCAAAGACGCCACGGCGCCCGCTAACACCAAGCCACTGCACAAGCGGGCCTCCAACATGCCTGGACTCCGGGGTCGGCGCGGGTGGTGCGCCTGCTTCCAGGTGAGTGCGTGGGGAATTGGCGCTAGTGTAGCCTCTTCAAGTGAAGGTCCCTTTTCCTTGCATAAAGACGGGTTACCGGGTATAAATGACCTTGCTTCAAATTCCACACATGCGATCACTCGCCGGAGTTTATTATTCAATTCCTTGTACTTCCTCTTGCCTACTTCGGTGTTGAAGTTTTTCCATATCCTTCTCTCCTCCATTTTCTTAATCATTTCTTCCGTTACCCACTGCTTCTTAACCATCTTCTTTTCCACCGTTCCTGTTGTTTTCTCTGCCGCTCCTACGATGCCAGTTTTTATAATCTCCCATCTTCTCTCTGTTGTTCCCATCCGTTTTGCTTCACCTATGTTCTTTTCTACCAGCTCTTGGTATTCCTTCTTTGTCAACCCTTTTAATGCTTCAAGGTTCCACCTCTTTATTTCCTTACCTTTACAAAGCCTTTTGAATCTAACTTCACACTTCATCATCACCAAGTTATGATCTGAGTCCGCATCCGCCCCTGGATAGCTACTCGAGTTTTTTACACTTCCTAAATCTCTGCCTTACCATTATATAATCAATTTAGTATTTCCCAGTATCTTCCGGCGTTTTCCATGTGTACCTACGCCTGGGGTGATATTTAAACCAAGTGTTTGTCACTACTTATTTATTTCTTCTACAAAATTCAACTGCCTTTTCACCGCGATCATTTCTTCTTCCTAGCCCAAACCCTCCCACTTCTAATCTGTCCCTCCCTTCCCCCACCACTGCATTCCAGTCACCCATCACTATCAGGTTTTTCTTTCCCGGCACTTTTCTAATTATTTCTTCTACTTGCTTGTACACCTCTTCCACCTCTTCCTCCCTATGATTGCTCGTAGGCATGTATACCTGGACCAGTATGAAATTCGTCGGGCGTGCTTTTATTTCTACCACTAGTATCACCTGTTCAATGTTTACCACCCTCAGTCCCAATTTTGTGTTCTGTACCATGCCTACCCCACGTTGACTCTCATCTCCCCCACTATAGATTACCCTGTAGCTATCACTCCTATAGTCCCCGCTATCCTTCCATCTCACCTCGCACAATCACAAAGCATCTATTTTTCCTTTTTTCATTTCCTGCTTAATATTTTCAAGCTTCCCGGACCTCATCATGGTCCTTACGTTCCAAGTTCCTATTTTACCACTGTTTTCCTTATCATCCTCCTCTTCCTCTTTTTTCTTCTTCTTCTCCCTCCTATCTCTTGTATCCGCCGATGATGATGCTGTGCAAGGATTTCGTGTGATGACGACCGCGGAGGCCTTGCCTTCCCCGCTGCCGGGCACGACACCCGCCCTAGTGGTCGGGGTCCCGTAGTTTCCAGGAATCAATTCCCTGTGGATGACTTTCGTATTCTATGAAGTGATAGTTAAGAGGTATTCCCACGGCACTCAACGATATTTTTAACGTGACACCATCGCGGAACTACCTTTCGTTTGGCTGAGTGGCCCTACCAGGAGCAATAGTACTTACTCCTGCCAGTCCAGCTCTAGGGGTCATTGGAACGCTCAAGCCCTTCCACCACGTCAAGGTCGTAGTTCAAGGAAGAGCTCAGTTTGTTGGGAATCTATATTCCCCCATAATACATACATGCTGTGCATCTATTCCTGCGCCTTTAAATGCTCACCAAAGAATCTCGGAAATTACACCTGTAAAAATGAAAGCTTTGGCCTGGAATATCTGGAAAAGTGCTGGAATTTCATAGTCTCCAGTATGTAGCAACCCTGGTACTCTTTGATACCCCTATCAGTCAAGGGTCGTACAAATCCTAATGCCTCCGTATAATCGCAAAAAATACACCATTAATACACCAGCACAAAAAAACACGCAAATTATGTTTCATGAAGCTTAGAATGAAAACACATGAATATGCTAGGTTTAATGAAACATGGACGCTAGTACTTCGGCTATTAATCCCCGCCTCAAAATTATCTAGGAATAGCAGACATTTGCATATGGAATAACAAATTCACATGCATAATTATTATCAAGTAGTATTACGAGCAAAAAAATTGCAACGTTGAATTGGAAAGACCTCAATCAAGTCATCTAGTTTATTTTGCGTTCTTTCCACTGCCTTGAACAAACTTCCGTATTCCAACTTCGGCGTTCGATTTCTTCGTTTTCTTGTAATCCGTAGAACAACCAGGCTCAAAACAAGTGTACGAACTTGTGAACTTGTGCGAACTAACTTGATAATTTATTATCAAGATAGTTCGCATGAATATTAACAAAAATCTCATTCTGTATAAAATATTTTGGTCACAAGCTGTGATTATTAGTTCGTTCCGCAGTTATTCCTTGCGCCACCCTTTACAAATCACTAGCAGGCAAATAACGATGGCTAGTTTGGACATCACAAGCCCGCGGTATCCGACGCCATGTTAAAAATCTTACTCTCTAATATCCGCGCCTCGCAGTATAGGAATATGCTCATCCAGCCTACGTCATTACTCAGCTTTTGTCGTGTATCCCTTGTTGGGGTACACATAACAGGGTTGTTGGAAATCGCTGCCGCGTGGCAGTTTCCATTATGATAACACAAAATTAATTTTCGAAATTATTTCTTTTTTCGATATTTCGAACATATCACCATCCCTCTCTCAATCTCTAGAACTGAAAGAAGCGTTAAAACAAGAGAGATTCGACTGCCGAACAGATGTGTACGAAAATCCCTCCTTCACCCGTAACATTAGTGACTCAACAAATACAGGAACAAAGACATCTGGTTAAAACATGCATTACACTTTTCGTCCTTTCCCTCTTTCAATTAATTTTACCCATATTCTTCCCACACAGGACACTTCTTGTGAAAAAACTAAATGAAATATTCAATATATATTATGTATTATGCAGTGATTTGTTACTGCTATACTTCCTACTTTTAATACAGGTGGAATGCACTCGAGAATGTTGTCAACTCTATTGGGATATTTATCAGGTATAGATTGGCTCTGTCCACTGGACATGTAAATCTATATATGAATAGCGACAAATAGGGACAATGGCATGCCATGCATTGAAAATGTATTTGGAACACCTAGCTGAATTACGTATTCATAACATGCTTCAATACTAATACAAAATTAATATATTTATATGTCACCAATGTGTGTTAAACATGTATTTCACACGAAGTGTGCTGTGTGGGGGTCCCTTCTTCGTGACTGGTGTCCAAACATCCCCTGCCAACCGTACGGAGGGAACATTTCTTAGTTTTCTTACCTCTAACCAGTTACCTCATTGTGCTCAATGGGCGTAGCATACTAACTACCTGTGAACCCAAAATGAAAAATTTAATTCTTTCCGATGAACATTTGTCATGGATGTGGCATCTCGAAATTTAAACGATGAATCAGCTCTCTTTTATCCCCGGAAGTGTCATAATTGTGTGCATACACTTACCTACCTATTCACTTTTTACCTTAAGAAATGTAAATTTCACTGGGTATCATATTCAAATAAAAATTAAAATATATTTCTTTTAAATCTCTTATGGGGCATTCTCTTATCCCTCTCCCTCTCTCCTATTGTTTTTTATTATTATGTATGTCACTCTTAGTTTGTGTTTTCCTGGGGCACAATATTTAGGCTTTTTAGGCTAAGGTTAATGATCAGAAATAAATTATTTAGCGTAATATTTCGCCCGAAGTATTGCAAAGATATCTGAATGATGCTCTCAGAACTCCCACGCTCATACCACGTCGATGGGCGAAACTCTTCTCGGCATGTCTTTAACTCTTCATGCATTCATACATGAGCACTCAAACGAAAGCATATGAGGTTAACTTCCACTCTCCTCCTTTGCGTGGCTATAACAGTCGAATGCGAGCTCTTCGGAAAGCTTTTCCCTTTTCAGTATTTGCTCCATTCAACGAGTTGAGTGGTATACTGACATAAAAATGCGGCAAATTGCCAGCACGATGAAGGTTTTTATTTTTCATTGAGAACGTAGTAGCTGGACAACCCTGACCCAGTGGCTACCTACTTTAGTATCTCATTTTCTTTCGTAGCCTTGTGCATTTCCATTTTCTTTTGAATTAATCTGTTAAAAAGTATGACGTTTATAAGTATACATTTAAATCAATAACTTGCTTTTAATGTCAGTTTTACATTGTCTTGCGCAAGACATGGTGAAAATTATGAATTAAGAGACTTTCTCATGCCTGCTTAATCGTTAAACTGTTTCCATTTTCTATTGATTTTAGGTGGTAGTTGACGATATGTTGCAATTTTTTCAGTTAGGGTAGCCAATTTAAAATTTCTAAATAGACACATCCATAAAACATCTGCACATCTACGCCTTTTTTTGCCATTTATTGCCCTTCAATATTCCACTGTTTTCCACAATATCCCGTGAAAATTCCGGAAGAACAGACTAAAAAATCATGGAGTGTAAAATATTTGTTGTGCCTTTGGAGGTTTAGTATTTGATCGACTGCTCATTTTAAAGGGATAAGGTCGTATGCGTTTTGTTTTAATCCTTGGGGACTAAATGTTAATTCCACATCGTCAGCAGTCTTCAATCTGAATATTGGTTTGCTGCAGGTCTCTTCTCCGTTCTCCTTTTCCGCTAACAGCTTAATTTCGAAATGCTAATATTTTCCAACTCCAACCTCTGTCTGGCTCATCGTAATATAACGAGATCCTGATCTCTAGGCTTGACATGTCTGCCAAAATTTGAAGGCGTGACTGGAATGTGTTTTCCCAACTCCATCATAGGGATATATTAACCTAATCAGAAAACACGTTCACGCTTGAAATCTCGTGAGACGTAGCCATGTTTACGCAAAAAAAACTTGCGTCGTCAGCTTCATTTGACTGCACGAAGAGAGAAATTAAGGAGAATGGAAAAAATCGGGGCAGAATCACGGAAACCCGCCGCTATGGGGTGCACGCTATGCGTAGTATAGAGCGTGTGGGAAGAAGGTCAAAACTGCGCTCTTGCATTAAGCTCACGGAATGTTAAGCAAAGTTGGGTAATGTCCCCTCCTCGTCGCTAAGCTATTACATCTGCCTGTAATCCCCGGACTTTTTCTTTACTGTCTTGATGGCGTATTACGTTAGGTTTCGTATTAGCCTGGTTGTCCTCCCAGTCTTTCTCAAGACACTCCTCTTTACCTTAGTAAACGTACGTATTTTCTACTCCACTTGAGTCCGTTTCTGCTACTCCATACTAATGGGTTGGGTGAAGTCCATGCCAAGCATTGGGTTCTATACATGAAGCCTTATTCTCATTCCCTCGTCCTCAAAAAGAGCTTCTTCCTAGCTGTTATTAGAAGGAGATTCGGGACGCTTAACAGTTTGACGGATACGAGGTTTATCGGTTCTTCTACACTTGGTAAAACCTGGAAAATTGACGGCCGAATTAATATATTTCTAGTAAATCTCGGGTTGGGGAGGTTTAACTTGTTACTGGTCTGTGGGTGGATCCGGGTGGGGCTCAAAGTAGTTATTTGGCTCGCCATTGGTGCAAGCTTAAGGTAATTTGAGCGTGATATTACTTAAAATTCGATGAATTCACCTTGCTATAAAGAAAAACATCTCATTTTTCCATTGAAAACAAAATATCAAACACTATACTATTTTCGGAGAAAATACCAGCGATTTTCCATTGGAAATGGTACGGATATGTACTCTAGTGATACTTACTTACTCTTACTCCTGTGGCCATTGAAAACCTAGGAGGTCTTTGGCCTCGCCAACCACACGTCTCCACGCTCTACGGTCGCCTGTCACTTCCAGATGTGCTCCCATCCTTCTCATATCCTTCTCTACTTCGTCATTCCAGCGCATCCTTGGTCTTCCTAACGGTCTTGTACCTTCTGGTTTTCCTTTTAGCACTTGTTTCATCATTGTTTCTTCGCTTCTTCTATGGACGTGTCCCAGCCACCTTAATCTCCTGCTTCTGATAATTCCCACAATATTTGGTTCTTTATACAATTCTCTTAACTCTTTGTTTTTTCTTATTCTCCATGTTTCACCCTCTTTAATGGGACCAAATATTCTTCTCAATACTTTGTTTTCAAACGTTATGAGTTTCTTTTGTGACTTTTTGGTACAAGCCCACACTTCAGAGCCATATAATAGTATTGGTACTAGTGATACTTAATAATTAAAAAAAAAGGAATTTATAACATATAGATCTCGTCGGAAATTTGAGTATGTAGTGTTTATGCTTGTTAAACTATTTTTTTAATAAATCAATTACCGCCGTAATATTTTACAGAATCGCAAACAAAATAGCTGGTAGTGAAGGCGTTTTCAGCGTACGGCGTGAAGGAAATGAGTCTATTTCACAACTTATACATGTGTATTTAGTTAATCACCAATAATTTCAGGAATTGAAATCAAAGTTTTTGCGTAATTTGGTAATGTTACAACATTTACTTCATGCCCCTTACTTTTGCTTAGATTAAAAAAATAATATGGTCTCTGTTATGAAGAGGGAAAAATGTCGGTCATACTACCTTAAAATGCTAACGCAAAATGGGATAGGTTTTAACTTTCGCACTACCTAAGTCGTTCGATATCTCGATCGTCGTCCTCCTTCGAGTGTACATCGATATATAGCTCCTACTTCTGATTTGCGGCCCGACAGCCGGCGATCGCCACTCCGCGGTGCTTTTAATTTAAAGAAATAGCCGGCTCTCACTGGCTGTCTTCTTCGAGGTGAGCCGAGGAGCGACGTGTTCATTTCCTCACAGGTTATCTGAACGCGAGACGGACGGCACATGCGTCAATAGCCGCTTTGAGATGTCATTTGGTCGCCTTACTATCGCCAATCGCTGCCGTCAATAGCCGGCTATCGCCGTGCTACTCGAAAGCACCCATAAATGAGGATTTCTACAGGCCTGGAAAACCTGGAATACGTGGAAAAGTAATATAAATTGATAATGGGCATGAAAAACCTGGAAAAGTCATAGGAAATGAAAAATATATTTGGAAATTTTCTTTCCCAAGTCAAGATCTGTTTTTGCAGTATGTGGGAAGTACCATTTAAGGCACTGTCAGGTTGCGTTTGGACTTAAGGTTTTTATTCTTTCCGTGAATGAGGCAGCTCTTATTTCGTGTTTATCAGTCAATTATGCACTAAATAAACTTTCGAATCCTTTTCACAAAGGAAACGGCTCTAGGCTAGATTTTGTGGAAGTTATCCATTACGGAAGAATTAAAATAACTTTGTGAAATTCACTAATTATTTATTAATTATCACGACCCGGGATGACACTTTGTGTCACCTTGTGTCACCTGAAGATGACACCAAGTGTTGCAACCTGGGTCGTGATGATAAATAATTAGTGGAGTTAAATAAGTTATTTTAATTCTTCCGTTTCATATCCTATTATTTACACTCATGCTATGGTAGATAGAACATTTGTTTCTCCTCAAGTAGTGTGTTGGTAATTACTTGTTAGCTGCTCCCAATAATAGGTGTAGCGAAACTTGGTGGCACTCGCTTGTGAAGATTATGACGCAAAGGAGAGGGAAGCATACATGAGATGTGGGTTGAAGCGGCCGAGCCTTTTTCCAGAGGACCCTGCAGGAGTACTTCGATAACTATGCCCCCTCATCAACGCTTGGTTTACGGTTCGTGTGCTCTAATCCACCGCTGGTGAGTTCCACCAAGTTTCGCTATACATATACCTCCTACATGAGTCAAGGTAGTCTAGGGCGATGAGGATCAGTATTTCTGTTCCATTGAGTGCCCTTGTCTCGAATTTCTGAGGAAACATGATTTTAGCTTAAATTAATATTGAATTGAACCCTATTGTTGCAAATTTAAAAGTGCTGTGCTCCTATTTTTGTACCTTAATTAAAATGCGCGTGAACCAAAAATTAATATTTTCACGTGGAAAAATGAAATTTCGGCCTGGAAAAACCTTTAAAATTACTGTAATTTCAAAATTTCCGATCTGTAGCGACCCTGATAAATGCGTGCATCGAATCGGGTGACTCTTGTCTCAGGACTAGAGGCTGGGTGCCGCTGCCGACCATTATTCGCACTCTACCGCCGCCGATGCTTTCGTAGGCGCGGAACCGGCGCTCGCCGTCGATTTCTGCACCCTGGATGCGTTGCCCGTCCGCCGCGGAGGGACGCGCGCCATTTGTTATCTGTTGAAGCGTGTTTACCTCATCATCTTCTCCTTGTGTTTTTAAAAGTATCGTGGCATCACTCAAGCCGCTAATTACTAAGTTAGAAAACATCATAAGCGCGATAATGCCATGGCTTTGTCTCTCTTCATCCTTAAGGATGTTCCGCCGCGACTGTGTGAGTCAAAACAAATACTAAATTCCACATTTTTTATATTTTGTCAAAAAAATCCTGCTCTCACTGATGCAATTGCTTTACCTATAGAAAAACAAAAGTAAGGTTCAAAATATGCAGATTATTCCACGAACGTATTATAAATGAGCACTTTTTTCCAGCCATAGGAGCCGACTGCAGCGCCATTTCCTACGAATTACCACATTTTGACTTCAATTACGGCATTAATTTTTCAATAAATAGAAAAATAAGGTGGTAAGATTCCTGTATTTTATTTTATTCAATTTCTCTGGATTATTTCCTTCTTAGAGACAGTTTTTTCACGAAAATGGCATTTGTATTTTATGAAAATTACTATTTTTCCCCATGTTTCTCTCATTCCCCCATTAAACACCATGTCATTTCAAGTTCCATTGTAGAATAAAATAGCGTGGAAAGGTATTATTTTGTTGTTCATATCAGATAGAGGACAACTTTTTCTACAAGTAGACATAATATGAATGAAATAACATTTAAGTCATTTTACGGTGGAACCACCTTAATTGTCTAGTAGTACGCAAAAAAAGCAATTTGTGGAAAAGTGCAATTGTTTCTCTTATATTATGAAGAACTTCCACGATATCTCGCCTGAATCTGTTGAACTTAATTGTCTTTTATCACTTTCTCATCCTAAGCTAGACAATTAATATAGTTGTATTTTTGTTTAATGTGTTTCGACGACTATGATCATTTCGCATTTACTGTCTGCCACGTGCAGACAGGGGCAACAGCACTCGGACGAATCGGAGGATCAACCCTCCAAACTCGAGCTGAGCCCAAAGACGCTTTACATCGGTGACTGTTCGGGAACCGGTGTTTCCATCGTGGCAAACCGTTGCCCGCTAGTAAATGTTGGTAATTACTCTTCATTTTTAAGTCTTGAACAATTATGAGAAACTAATCGGTAGGAGGACGTCGATTATGCCGTGTACCTCGCCGGTGAGGATTAGGGTCGGTTTCCGCCTCCGACGCAAGTGCTATCCTACTCTAGTCAGGACTAACCTATCGATATACTAATGGCCGTCAGTGCCAAAACGAGGAGCAAATGACCTCAGTTGTCGATCGCCTTCCAAATTAACTAACTCAGGTGCTAAAACGATTTTATGGGTCCTGGTTTAATAGATGCGCCGTAAGAACTTCCTTTGACCTGCTGGGCATTGCAATATTGTATGTACATACAAACGCTTAAGTACCCAAAGTGAAAGGAATTGCCTCATGGCTCTGCTATTGTTACTATGTCTGACTACTTGGTTTGCCGAAATATCCGTTCAAATCGTATCTTGTCGGAACGCCTGGCGTTTGTTGTAACAGAACCTACGTATGTTAATTCATACTTTGAGTAGGTATATTACGGAACTAATCTACAACACAGAGTGACATGAAATACGTAATAGACGTATACATTGTACAGTAACCAATCAGCCATTTAATTCTATTGCTCAAGATCTATTTAAACAATGCTTCGATATTATTTCACTGGTTAATCCAAGTTTGGCTTTCTGGTTTAAATGTTCTTTCTTTATGTTCGTATTTATTTTAGCATTTTGAGGAAATATTTGACGGCAAAAATCTGTGTAAAATGTGTAAAAACTGTTGTGGAGGACCGTGATGACTCTTGGGAGTATTTTTAGTGCTTAAATGCTTCTTTTATTTACTTCTACTGACTGCCCTCTTTAACCATTGCAGAATGATGAACCACCAGAAATCACTTACTGTGTTGTGGACCAAACGGGAACATTGTCCCTCCAGGCTCTCACCCCAACACAGCCCATGCCTGAAGATGAAGAAGAGCTTAATGCCAAATTTGCCGAGCTTGTGGTAAGCTAATGCATATATTTTTGTCTATGTCATTTTCGTATTTATTTTGGTGTTCTACCCTCAGGGGTTCTCTGAATATATTTCTTCGGAATAATGAGTCACTTGGACTTGAATGAATGTTGGGGAGCTTGAGGTATAGCCACCTCTGGGTAATTATGACTCAATAGGTTTTTGTAAATTAGTACATTACGCTCATTAGTAGAAGCAAAATGCTCTTGTTTGTCCTCAGTTTACAGGTAGCTTGTTACGGAATGACCCTACCAACAATTTATTTCAAGAGCCTAGGTTTTCACACAATCTAAGGCATTGTAACCATAAAATTTTAATTTTGTTGTGAGATGCTGTGTTTATAAATCCGCTTAAATGAGCGTGGGAAATAAATATTTTTACTTTTTTATCCTGATCCACAGTGAGAGTCACTCATCCTGCACTGTGTTTCAACCCTCTTAGGAACCGGTTCCTTATTGGAAGACTATGGCTTCAGCCACTGAACACAATAGCGGAATATGAGGAGTGTTCTTTATTAAATGAGTCATCGTATGCCACATCTTTGTACGTGGATTTGCTTCATTCGCATTGTCTGAATCTTTTGCAATCCAAGGAAAATTACCAATTCCCTGTGATTCATAAACTACTTTCTTTGATTCAAGTGGCAGTCATTATTGTATTTTTTTCATTCTGTGATCTCATGATTCTAGGACTTGAAAGTTTTCCTACAGGATTACTCTTAGTCCTGGTTTTAGTAGCTCAGGGTTAGTATATCACATCAGACTGATGGTTCATTGATGCTTGATTGATCGATGTGAGAACACGTGACTTTTTTTTATTCTGAGAAAAAATATTATAAAAGTAGGCCTTAGAGTATTCTATCTTCAAAGCCATAGATGAGTGAAAGAAGTTCATTTTTAGTCTATTCCTATCTCAATAGTTGGTGTAGACCTGGAATTTTTTTTCTGTTAAATAATGAAATTTTCTTTCCTTAATTATCCCTGTGTGCCTCTTATTATCATTCATGAAGTATCACTAGTGTACCTAATTGAAATTCAAGATCAACTTAATACATATTTTAGTCTTAAATGAACTTGATAGGAATGTACATATTTTCTTATCCATTGTACTAACCTGAATATTCCTTGAAAGCCCAAATGGCGTAACATAAAGTATCTTGCTTAATTTCAGTCCATAAGAATCTGTACCACCAGGCATTTTGTGCTGTTTGCT
This sequence comes from Pyrrhosoma nymphula, assembly GCA_963573305.1. Classification (NCBI taxonomy): domain Eukaryota; kingdom Metazoa; phylum Arthropoda; class Insecta; order Odonata; family Coenagrionidae; genus Pyrrhosoma; species Pyrrhosoma nymphula. The sequence goes on from OY754328.1 coordinate 19,716,131, forward strand.
TTACAAGCCTATGAATTCCATTTTGTCTTGACAAAAATAATAATTAAATTTTCCTTTTTGATTTACAGGAAGAACTGGATCTCACTGCACCAAACAAGGCAGCTATGCTCAGCTTACCGTCGGAAAAGAAATGGCAAATATACTGCAGTCGTAAAAAGGTATTAATATCGCTGAAGACCCTTGTCTATGTTCCCTCAAACTCATTGATTCACCTTGACCCCATTAATACAAACTCATAATCGCACTATCATTATTTTTTTTCAGGACCAAGAAGGAGAAACTGATTTATCACATACACCAGAGTATTACGTAGAACGTGCCAATGCATTAGCAAAGGTCAGTGCTTATAAATTTCTCTTTTTTATAAATTATTTTCTTTGCCTGTCTGAGACTATGTAGTGTTATAAAATAATGGCAATGCCACTTAATTTATTGTTTTCATCTGTAAGCTTTGAAAGATAATTTTCTCCTAATTGTTGAGCATACAAATAGATGAACTACATTTATCACATATGTTCATTCATTTGATGTTTTTATTTGAAGGGTTTCTATTTACACAAATGGGAAATATTTTTTTGGCATGAAAGAGGTAAACGGGTGAAAAGCTCCATGTTCAGGAGTTAACTATATATTTTTTAAATTATAATTGCATATTTGTCAGATTATCAAATATTTATTTCTGCTTTTGCTATGTTTATACTTGTATCTTTATGAAGGAGAAAATTCTTTGGTTTTGTAATACTGCTAAAAGTTCAAATTTAGTTTTCAAATGAGACTTTCAAGCTATCCTTGACTATAGGCAATAATTAGGGTCATCCCCCCCCTTTTGATATAGGCAGCATGTGTAACATAAGTTGGTAACTTGGCATTCATCATTTAGTATAAATAATTAGCTGACTTGAAAATTTAGTATTTTGGAAAAGCTTGCTGTGTTGTCAATTGTGTCACACAAAAGAAGTATGGAGTCCTCACCTCCATCTTGTTTGTCCTTATCTACATTTCAGTTGCCATTTCCGTCGGGGGAAGGAGAAGAGGTGGACTCAGAGTTGCGAGTGCGAGCCCGTGTCCTGGATTCGCTTAGGACTGCTCTGAGGACTCAGCCTCACAGTTTCGTGTTGCGGTTTGTTGAGCTTGATGGCTTGCCATCTTTGCTTGGATTTTTAGCATCGATGGACCATGCTACAGCTCACTCTCCAGTCCATACAGCTCTGATTGGATGTGTCAAGGCGTTAATGAACAACTCTGTGAGTATTCTAATGTGGAATTGAACTTTATTATTAATACCAAATTATTAGTAAGTGATTTATAGCAATTGTTTGGTGGCAGTACTTACAATGATCTCATGTATTCTCTTAAACTGCTTCTTTAGAATAATGAACTTAAAAAATGTAGCCTTCTTGGGTTACATCTATAATTTTTATTGGCATAAAAAACTGGGTTACATGTCTGCAGTGAAAATAATTTAGTTAAATTGTTGTTGATCCTGTACTCCTGAGAATGACTACTGTAGTTATTGCCTTCCTGCAATTGTTAAATATTGGAATTTACCATGAATAATATCACTTTTTTAGCCATGCCCACCATTGTCCCATAGGTACTCCTCTGCCTCACACCTTTGTGTTAGCTTTGGATTTTAACTTGTCCTACTTGTAAAATGAGAAATTAATTTGGTCATTTAATATAAGAAAGAAAATATTGATTCTATTTAAAATGTCTTTGGAATGTGTTGGTTTGCTACACCTGAATGGTTTTTATTTTGCTTGACTTCTTATTTGTGGAATCCTAAATCACCTATATTACCCTAATCATTACTGGCTCAGTGGTAGAAATATAACATTTTTTTAGCATTCATCATACAAAATAATATCATAATAACAGGCTAATCATTGATTGTGTTTATTAATATTGATTAGGCCCAATTACTTTAATTTTTTTCTTCAAAAATATTAATATTAATAATATATTAATATTAATAATATATTAATGATAATATTAATATAATTAATATTGATTAGACCCAATTACTTTAATTTTTTCTTCAAAAATATTAATATTAATAAAATATTAATATTAATAATATATTAATGATAATATTAATATAATTAATATTGATTAGACCCAATTACTTTAATTTTTTTCTTCAAAAATATGATGGAATAAATTGAAGTAAATTTAGTTTCCACTCGTATATTTGAGTAAAATAGTTCAAGCCCTGTGCTAATGCATGGTGAAATTATTTCCCATTGTAGACGGGCCGTGCACATGTATTGGCGCACCCAACTGGCATCAACACAATTGCTCAAAGTCTTGCAGTGGACAGTATTAAAATCAAGGTTGCTGCCCTTGAAATTCTTGGTGCTGTGTGCCTAGTGCCTGGAGGCCACCGAAAAGTCTTAGAAGCCATGATTCACTACCAGCGCTTTGCCAACGAAAGGACAAGATTTCAGGTGGGTAAAATAAAATTACAATGCCTGCGTATCAGAGGTGATCTTTCAGTGTTCTGCTTGTGTAAATGTCTTGATGGATTCTATTTTGGCAGAGCTATACCTACTGATAATCTTAGTTCTGCAAAATACATTCTTTACCAGCTAATGTTGAACTACAATGACTTTTGGATTTTTCACAACCTCTTTTAGAATCTATATTAGATAGATGGGGAAGTATTTTTCATTTCCATTCATTATTTTAGGGCATTGTCACTGACTTGGACAGAAGTACTGGAATATACCGAGATGAAGTGGGCCTTAAAACTGCCATCATGTCTTTGGTAAATGCTGTGCTAAATTATGGGCCTGGACAAGAGAGCCTAGAATTCCGGCTTCATCTTCGCTACGAGTTTCTAATGCTTGGAATCCAGCCCATTATTGATAAACTTCGCACTCATGAAAATGACACTCTGAACCGGTAAGTTTTAATTTATCATCTGTTTGTCATTTGAACCATTGCTTTCTGTCATTATGATAAAAAATTAAGAGGTATGTATGACAAAAGCAGTATACATATCTAATTATGTGATAGTTACTTTTAATCGTGCTTACTGTGATCATCATAATTATCACTCCCTTATGAGTAACCTGTTTCATCATTGGAATAGCTGCTTGTACTGTCTGCAGCATCATAATGTTGCTGGTACAAGTCAAAATATCTTAAATTAATTGAAGCCTGTACATGAAAATAGTATCAATGATTATTTTAAGCCTTTATAAACCCATAACTACTCTGTGAAAGATTTGGGGTTGCAATATTGCAATATGCCTGAAAATATTGCCTGCTCTTTCAACTTTAAAATTCTCTCTGTAAATTAGCTGCTTTAAGCATGTGACCCTATTGGGTTTCTTGTGCAAATTGTGCATCCTTTCTCCTAAAAACATAATTCTTGTGAAAGTTTGAGATAACTCTTTTGGTTGCAATCTAAGACTGGGCACCTTAAAGTCTCAATTTAGATACCCTCCATTGCAAATTTTGTTTCTAAGTTGATTCTACAGAATTCTAGGACTGATGCAAAGTTTTTTCTGTTTTTTTTTAAAGGCACTTGGACTTTTTTGAAATGGTTCGAAATGAAGATGAGAAGGAATTGGCGAGAAAGTTTGATAAGGTTAGTGTACTAGGTTTTTCATTTCCTTCCCAAAAGCTCATGATGATTTGACAAGCTATCAGTGGTAATGTCATCATCAGTCACTTATTTTTGACCTGACATTTTGCTTTGTAGGAACATGTGGATACAAAGAGTGCAACTGCTATGTTTGAACTAATAAGGAAAAAACTCAGTCACACAGCTGCGTACCCCCACCTGCTGTCACTTCTTCAGCATATGCTCCTTTTACCTTGTAAGTAAAGAATTTTTCTTTGGTGAAAATATTTTCAGTCATTTCATATAAAGTGACATTTTTCAGTAATATTGAAATTTATTGGAGTGGTACCTATATCAACGATCTAGCACACTTTCATGCATGATTCAATTGTGGGTTAGTTTATTTTGGAGGTAATGTCATTGGCATGAAATATTGGATTGAATTTAAAGAATTCATGTCAGAGAGCAGATAACTACATATTTATGTTTATTTTTGGGTGGAACTTACTTATTTCTCTTCAATGTAAAAACAGAATCAATTGTGAACATTGTTAATTTTTTCTGATGCATATTCATTTATTGCATCTGATTGCTTTTCTAGATATACATATGTACTTATTAAAAGAATAATTTCATTCTTGATAAAAAAATAGGTTCTCTAACAATAGTTTTTAATTAATTTTTTTGCAGTGGACTATGGATCCCATCCACAGCATTTCCTGTTATTTGACAGAATTGTTCAGCAAATAATCTTACAGACTGAAAATGGTGATGATCCAGATGTTTCTGCATTAAGAATCAATGTGAAAAAATTAGTCCACCTGTAAGTAACTGCTGAAAACAACAATTTCTGCATAATACCCCAGTTTTTAATACAATTTCATTAAATTCTCACTTGTATCAACTTCAGGTTGGCCAAGGAGGAGGAATTAATTGAGGCACGCACTAGAGCAGAGGAAATGGAGAAGGAAAATACTGAGATGGTGACCAAACTTGCGAAGAAGGAACAAGAATTGGATCTTAGGACCCAAGAGAAGGTCAGTTACATTTCATGTAGAATCGATCTTGTTTTCTTAAAGACTTGATACTGAATTAAGCATGCATGCAAAAATAAATTTTGCTGTGAAATAAGTCTAAAGATACTGATATACACTACAATTGTATTCACATGCTTATCACAAAAGTTTTCCCAAAAATCAGCGTAAAAAATGAAGTTCGTTTCAAACACTAGAAATATGTGTGAAAGACCATTCCTGTTCAGCCAAGTTCCTGGCTCAGTGCCATATTACTTCATAATTTATTTAACATACTGTATGATTTCTGTAAAGAAACAGTCCCCCCCCCAGAGTTCTATTGATTTTTTTGTCTTATTCTTTTATCCAACCTCATCCACTTCCTCTAAAATCACAATGCCCTGAAAGAACTTTTATGAAATATTCCTCTTAAAAAATTATGATGCATGAACCAAGGCCTCTTGGGTTTCCAACCAGGTGAGAGGACCATGTTGTCAAATGTTATGAGGTCTGACACGGGGATCATCAGGGATTCAGCATCCCTGATGATGAGGACCGTGTCGGACATTGGACAATATGGATCCTCTCATCTGGTATGAAACCCGAGAAGCCTTAATTCAACAGATTCGCTGGGAAAGTACCAGATCTTCCAATTATGATGCATGTTTTGCATCAGGGTGTGTGGTACACATATGAATACAGTTTGTAGAATTTTGTTGAGAAACCTTAAGATGGTTTGTCTGAAACGTGATAACTTTTGCAGGAGGATATTGAGACTAGCTTATCAAGAGTGAAAGAAAGGCTCGAGAAAGAGACGAAAAGTCACTTGGAAGCGAAACAGAAGCTCTCAGAATTGTCTGACAAGGTGTCGGAGCTCAGCGAGCAAGCAGCCTGGGAGCATGCCGAGTGCCAGAGGCTCCAGCAACTTCTGTCTTCGGGCAGCATACCGGATGATGCCAAGGCTGAGGGTTTCGTCGCCAGCTCTGGCTCGAATCCCCCGTCCGCCCCTCCATTTCCTCCCTGTGGCCCCCCTCCTCCCCCACCACCACTCCCATCATTTGGCAAATCATCGGCATTGATGCCACCCCCACCACCGCCTCCTCCGAGCAACGGCGTCGCCCCTTCCATGGCACCTGGTCCCCCCGCCCCTGCTCCTCCGAGGATCGAGGTGAAGAAGAAGAACGTGCCCGTTCCATCAAACCCATTGAAGTCATTTAACTGGTCAAAGCTGCCCGATATGAAAGTCACGGGCACAATCTGGACTGAGCTCGACGACACCAAACTGTACAATGTGATGGATCTGGAAAGCATTGACAAAATGTTCTGTGCCTACCAGAAGAATGGTGTGGTGGTGAGTTGATATTTTTTTTAAATTTCCTTCAGCAGTTAGAAAATTGAAATTTTGATGTTGACTTATGTGTTCATGCCTGCACTATTTCCACCCAGATGTTTTTGCTTTTTAGCATGGTTTGGTGATCATATGGTCCATCAGTTTATCTCATATGTGGGGTCTTTCAGGGAGAGGAGTTCGTGTATCAGAATAGCTTGGAAAGTTTCAATGGAAACTGGGATGGGTTGCCACAAGGGTTGGCTGTACTTTCCCTCGTGTAACACCCCAAGGGAAAACTTTGTCCTCATTTTTCCCCTGCTTATCCAAGTACATTAGACAGCCACATGTCGAGAATAATGCTTTAAGACCGTACTTAAGTGATTGGGGCAATATCTACAGAATAATAAAATGTACACAAATGATTTTCATTGGGTCACAAGTAATGGCCATGGATAGCCAGCATATTTTGAGCTTTGAGCTATATGAACTACCAGCATAGTTTGCCATGATACTTTGTAGAGTAACAGTGCGTATGACCCTATGATTTGGCTCTAGTATAGTTAAATAAAGTTGATCAGTGTGAAGTTTATCAGCGTATGCAATTTTGATGGTAATATGTTTTTGCAGAATGATGGCTCTGTTGAAGATCTGAGACAAATAGGAAAGAATCGAACCAAGATCTTATCAGTCATTGATGGAAGGAGGGCACAGAATTGCACCATTCTTCTGTCCAAATTGAAAATGTCAGATGAAGAGATATCAAAGTAAGTTTCTGTCAAATTTTTATTGCAGATAAAAAAAATTTCAGTTATATTTGTGAAATACTCACACATAGCATGCTTTTTTTTACAGGGCAATATTAAGTATGGATAGCAAAGACCAGCTACCCATAGATATGGTTGAGCAAGTACTCAAGTTTACTCCAAGTTCTGAGGAATCTGCTTTGCTTGAAGAACATAGTGATGAGATCGACAGCCTTGCTCGAGCTGACCGGTTTCTTTATGAAATCTCAAAGTAAGTTATATCATTGACCCAAGGTATTAAACCAATGCTACAACCAAAACAGGCTGTTAATTAAAAGCTGCTACATAGCTTTGTAAGTCCCCTGGGATATAGGTCCCTAATAATGTAATTTTTAAATGCCCACATTTGCACAATATTCAAATTTCATTGTATGTAGTTATATTACAAAATTACCTTCCTCACCATTCCGCACTTCAACCTTGCGTTGTTGTGATGCCTTTCCTTCGAATCGCTAAAGAGGGCTACTTGGTAGCCGAAATACACGTATTCGTCCCTCACCCTCATCCGTTCTTGCTTGCAAGATTATTACCACACTCTTTTGGAGCAGTTTCTCCCAGAAGTTGGGCCCATTTTTGTGTGTGATTGAGTGATTTTGAGTGCTTGTGAGTGTGCGTGTGTGTGGTTGTGTTAATAACCAGACACCTTTAGTAGGGTCTCATTAGCCTTACGAAGGATCCCAGGTTATAACCCTAAGTATCCTTAGCAGGGTCCCATTAGCTAAGGATCCTGTCTGTGTTGTGTGATTGCGGCTGTGTTGGTCACTGGCGTGGAAGCATCCTTCCCGTAAACTATCACAGGAGGGTATTCTGGTGGAGAGGCTGGGGTTGGTCTCTGCTGTGGAAGTCCCATCCCGGCAAACCAACACAGCCAAGTTTGTGATCTCTGACGAGTGGTGCCAATTGTTTACGGCTATTGGAGACTCCCTTTAATTTTGTATTTGTCTAGCCGTGAGAGCTCACCCCATTATTGTTATTGTAGTTACATATATTGATCAAGAAAAATATTTTATGTGATTAATGAAATGTAGAAATGGACTCTTTGATTATGAATTGAGTTGACCAGTATTCATTATTTACTCATTTTAGAGAATGAAGTGTGAAACTCGGGGGTGGAAAGAGAGTTAATGCAAACAGTGGGGTAAAAATGCCATTGTATGAGTACGTATTACTGAAAAAAAACATAAGGTCACTCTGTTAGTGCTGTAGTGTTTTAACCTCACAATAACTCATATAATTGATGGCATTAATGCCATGCTGAGCAGTCCTACCTGCATATCTAGAGGCTCAAGGTATAACCCAGGCATATTAAATGATGTGTTAATACACATGGAAGTCGCAATTAAGTGAAAAGTCAACAGAAATTTTATTTGGGTCCGCCATGATATTATGTTATTGGGGTATTTATACTGATGAATTCCCCATTCTTACTCACTGGGTCATAAATTCAACCCTTTGAGGTTGAACATTAACATTACCTTCTAGTATGTAAGGTTTTTTATTTACACCACCAATGATTTTCTAGTGAATTTAGTACTTCAGTGAGCAGTTAAGAAAACTGAATGTGATCAGTCAGACTATGTCTCTCTTTGTGTTTTAAAGAATCGAATCTACTTCTTACATATTTTGGGCTTCTCCCATGCACCCTGCTCATAATTTATAGTATCCTATTTATTTAGACAGCATCAAATGTTTTTTCTTACACAGCTCAGCCAATAAGTCAGTGGTTTTTTTTGACGACAGATGATAATTGTCTTTTCAAATAATTTACATTAAGCCATCAGTTCTCTAAAATTGATAATCAATGTTTAAAAATAATAATAAGACTACTCATGAATGACTACCTATTGACTTAATGTTTAAGCACATTCTTTTGCTTTTCAGGGCTACAATTTGAACAGAAATTGAAAATAAATATGAAAAGAATTCTCATTTAACTCTTTGTTTGCCCTCTTTATCTCCAGCTCCTTTCCCTAACACATAAGTGCTCATTAATTGTGCATCAAAGAATTGTATTAATAATTGATGACACTCTGAAGAATTATACATTATTTCATTGATTCCCAGGATACCCCACCATGAACAGAGATTGCGTTGCCTCCACTACAAGAAGAGGTTTGCATTTTGGGTAGGTGAAGTTGAACCTCGCATCAGGTCTGTGATGGAAGGCTCCCGGGAAGTCACCAGGTCTCGACGCCTGAGACGGCTCTTGGAGCTTGTGCTGGCCCTTGGAAATTACATGAATAGGGGAGCACGAGGTAATGCATCTGGCTTCCGATTGGCCAGTTTGAATCGCTTGGCAGACACAAAGTCAAGCGCTGCACGTGGAACCACCCTTCTTCACTATTTGGTGGAAATTCTCGAGAAAAAGGTAGGTCACAGTCTCCGTGGGCTGATTGTAATGGTACAATTATTTCTTGTAATTGTTTTTCACTAGTGAAATCCATGTGCCAAGGACTCTCTTTAGTCACTGTAAGTGGCATAAATATGTCCTCACCTACTCCCAAATATTAGACAATATTAACGCTTATCTTTTCATTCAATCCTTGAAGTGCCGCTGAGCCTAGTGCACCATGGTCTATCTTGTAATGTTCATTTTGCTTCTTAATTACTTTAATGGAGTATATCATAATCTAATGCATCATAGTTTTACATGAAGGTGTTGAAAAAACATACTATGGACAGTTAAAAAATTAATTATTGAAACTTGTAAATTATCTCCTAGAATGAGCTAGCTTACTTTCGGTGCAGTTTGACATTTGGACTTGTTCTTGAGTGTTAAAATACATAAAAATTAGTATAATACATTTATCCATGATGGCATGAATCATCTATGTATAAATAATATGTATATTTGCAAGTAACAAATTAGTCATGTGAATTTAGTGCATATTAGTTAAGTGTATGATAAATTTATTTATGATGTTCTGTAATCATGCCCATGTTAGATTTTACTTCAGCGTTAGAACGTTGGCTCTTTAATTTCAGCAATAATTCTTTACTTTTTTTATTTTTGAAATGCAGCCTTAACATTTTTAATATGATTTTTATTTTGCTTTCAGTTTAAAGATATTCTGAAGTTGGATGAAGACTTACCTCATGTGAAAGAAGCTGCCAAAGTGAGGTATGAAAACTTAATTTCAATTTCTGAAAACTTAATTTTAATTTCTGTTAACTTTACGATGTGATTGAAGTCATTATAATGAAAGTGTAATATAATTATGTCTACATAATTATTGAATATTGCACAGTTTATAGATTATTTGAGGTCTTTCTTTTATCTGTTCCCTTAGCCTTGCTGAGCTTGAAAAGGACATGGCTCAGCTAAGGAGTGGGCTGAAGGAAGTGGAGAGGGAGATAGAGTTCCATCGATCTCAGGTGGTTACCACTGGCGATCGTTTCCTTCCCGTTATGAAGGAGTTCCTCTCCTCTGCCACTTGTCGCTTCTCGGAACTTGAGGATCTATTCCAGGATATGAAGACAAGGGTGAGATTGAGATAATATTTTTTCTTAATGGGGCACTCATTCCTGAAATTTATCCCCTTTGAAATGAGTTCTCACAGGAATTTATCAGGTCAACAAGTTAGGCATTGTCAATGTGGCCTGGATGATTATGGCTGTTCATTTAAATGAAACTATAAATTTCTATTGATACTTACTTTTCTCAGTTCAACAGATTTTGGCATTATGTAGTGGAAGGAATCCATATTTAGTCAAACACAATTTGCTCTTTTCCACAGGATTTTAATACGTAGTCATATATGTTTCAACTCACTAAAGTCTTCTTCAGGTACTAGACAGTTTTGGAGAGGAAGACGACATGTATATCCTTATTCCTCTCAAAGATAGTCTTATCCCTGAAGATGATTCTGTGAATTGAAATGCAAAGCAGAATTAAAATTAATTGGAAAAGTGCAAATTGCAATTGATTTAATACTTACTTTTACTTGATTCTGTATTGAGAAAAAAATATTAGTTGGAAAATTGGTTTAAGGGCAATTTTTGTCTTGAATTCTCATCTCAGACTAAATGGCTGGAATAAGACTCCATCACTTTAGCTAGATTCAGACTACCTAAATGCTCCTTCTGAGTACATAGTTAGAATTAATGCTACATTCACGTCATGTACCATCATATTGATTTACTTTGTGAAAATTAAGGATAAAATTAATGGCAGTGCCTCTCAAATGCCTCTGCCTGTGCTGGGTAATATTTTACTGCTAGCATTGGACTATTTTTATATTTTATAGTTCTTATGTGTGTTGTTTTTTTCTGCCAAAAATTTTCTATGTATTCATGACCAAGATATTGTTTCTCCAAATTAAGAGTTTCTATAATAGTATTTTCTTTGATGTCATCATCTTCCTGTACATTATTTTGGAGTTCCTTGGAATTATTTTGCTGTTGCTAGAATGAGTCATAGAATTACACTACTATTTTAAAAATATTTTTTTGGTTACTTGATAGATGTTAGAATAAAATTAGAAGTTTTACAATTTAATTCTGTAACCTTTCTTGTTCATTTTATCTGTTACAGTTTGATCGTGCTGTCAAACTATTTGGTGAAGATCAGACTTCAGTACAACCTGATGACTTCTTTGGGATATTTGATGCATTCCTTGTGGCTTTCAACGAAGCCAGGCATGATAACGAGAACTTGAAGAAAAGGAGAGAAGAGGAAGAGAAGAGGGCTAAACAAGATGCTGAGGTGAGAGAGAGAGCTATTTCTCAATCTGTGCAGCATCTTTTGTTGTAACTGGTGTACTTTCGTTCATCGGAAATAGGATTTCCCTTGTTGCTCAGAACAACAAATCTTGAATGATGATTACCTACCAAGCTATTAAAATGCCTGATTTTTCTGCTCTAAACATATCTTCAGTTTAGTGTAAATCGTCTCCAATTCTCCAGTTGTTTGTTTTGCAATTCCCCCACCTGTTCTTCTTAATGCTAAAATTAACATTTAAGATATTCCTGACAGTAATTGTAGCTGTAAAAGTTGGAGTACCTATGGTCGAATGGCACTGATTAGACAAATTTGTTAAAATTTGTGTGCAGTATCAGTTGCTGACTGATAATTGTTGAGAGAGGGAGGGCTGTAGACATTTGCTCCACTCTTCGAGTACATAATGACTCCTCTAAGAATGACTCTTCAGTGGGCTGGACCAAACTGAATTTCAGTTCCCTTTGAGCTTCAATGCTCTCTTTGTGCTCCAGCATGCTGTGTTGCTGAAAGCAATGAGAATATTGTCCGACCTAAGACTTTCATGCTCCACCCATAGACTGAGTAGAAACAGTTATCATATGCTCACTTCTTCCCTCTCTCTCTCTCCTTGAGTGCAGTCCGTGTCTAATAAAAATTCCATTCCTATTGAAACTTCCCCATTCTTTGCTAAGAGAAAATTGATCATCGTAAAAACACATAGTGAAGATGAAAAGGTAATGGAGGAAGACAATAGATTCTCAATGAAATTTCTGGTGAGAATGCCACTGTATAAATAGCCTTATAACAGGCTGATTATTTTGTCACCAAAGATCTAATCAATAGATATACAGGAAATTTCTTTTTTTTCAATCGTAGTTGCTCATTGTTTCAATATGTATTCTTGCACCATTAATTGTTCACTTTTTTAATTGCGAAACTTGGAGGCTTATATTCAAATTGACTTATACTCAAAGATATATGGTATGCCAGGAAACTTTAATGCATTGAAATGGGTTGTTTCAGATGAAAGATTTGATCATTTTTTGGCAAACGTTTTGTATGAACTCTTCTCAGGCTCTGAACTCTTCTCCACACTGGCCAACATTTCAAACAGTCCTGATGATGATAAGGAAGTCCCCTATCAAAATGTCAGCCAGTATGGAGAACATACCATTTCTATCAGATTTGGCCTAGGGATTTAAATGATTTTTACTTTTTACAGTTGAAGAAGAGAACAATGGAGAGGAAGCATAGCCGTGGGGATGTTGCGCCGCCTGGATCTAAATCGAATGGTGTTGTGAGCGGTAGTTTGGGACTGAGGAACGGTGTGCCAAATGGTTCACCCACCAATGGCAGTGTGGATGCCAAGGGAGAGTTTGATGACCTTATCTCTGCTCTAAGGACTGGTGATGTGTTTGGTGAAGACATGGCCAAGTTCAAGAGGAGCCGGCGGAGGGTATCAGGCAGTGGTAATTCACCTCCACGTTTAAGTGGACACCACAGCTTGGGCCGTGAGGACAGCCGGGAAAGAGTGCTAACCAGTGGAAGGGAACGTGTTGCACCTCACTGAATGGCCATTGGTTGGAATTCATGTGTTGACTTATTTGTAAATCTTGGATGAAATAGGAAAACGAGAGTTTTTCCCTGTGAAAAACATGTCCTGTGCCAAAGCAATGGCAGCACCAAACATGATTGTCTCAAAGAGAAAAAGAACAAAAATATTAATATAGCATTGTATAAAGTGTTGTTTATCATTGTTGACCATATGTTTTGGGCATTGCTTGCTGTGATGCATGTGTACATTAATCGTCAATCATTTCTTTATTCATGACAAAAACTTCATTGACTGTTAAATTTTATTACTTAATGCAAAATAAATAATTGTATGCAAGCATAGGTTATTGATACTGTTCATCGATATAGTTTTGACAGTGGAAAATGTCATTCTTGTCAATGGATTAGTATTTTTATTGTTGTATATCTCAGTTGCCAAATTTTATGGGAATCAATTTTATTCTATTTTAAGAACTAGAGATTGCATTTTGTCTCATGTTGAACAAATAAATATCTACCTAAGTCTTCAACGTGAATCTGGCATCACAAAGTTTAAATATGATAAAAGAGTGAGTTTTGTGGTGGAATTACGTAGTATGAATCTCAACACACATCGGTTTTGATTAGAAATTTCTCAGAGTCATTGCATCTGAACATTTAATTTCTCAATTTCAAAACTTGTTAGTCTTGGTTTCTAGTGAGATTCACAGATAACCTTCAATTGAACATTATTTCAGGGAACAAGCTTAAATCTCATTAAATTAACTTCACAGTATTTTAAAAAGTAGATGGGAGCATATTCACATTTGATATGCATTCGAAGTTTTGATATTTGCAATTCAAAAACGCTAGAATATATTTTCTCAGTTACAGATCAGCCAGTGCCAGTTGATATTGATTAGTCATCATTATTTATTTTTGTATTAGTTCGTTCAGATTTTTATTTGATAAGCAATTCATATTCATTCTAATGATGGATTCATAATGCCTTGCTAAAGGCTAGATTATACCTATGTAAAAATATAAATTCTAAATGTAGGGCGTTAATACACAATTAAACAGCTGACATAATTTTTCATTAGCATTCATATTGACCACTGCCAAATTGCCTTTACAGTTCTGAGTCCTGATACGGTTTTAAATTCATGTACCTACCTATTGAAAGTGCTTAATATTTAAAAATTTGCGGAAAATGGTTTACCTAAATATTCAACAGTTGTTCATCTGCAAGAAAATGCCTTATTTCAGTGATGTTTATACCATTTTACTCGAAAATAATGAAATGGAAAAAAGGAAAGGATCACATTTTGGAAGTTATACATCTATTTGAATATCTTTTAGCCTGGAGTAGCATGTTCATGTTTACATGAAGACTGTATTTTCCTCTCTTTTCATCTTAAATGTGTTTGTACACTAGAAATAATTCCAGATTTTGAAGAACCATTTGTGAGTGTGATTGTGGTCTTACATTCATCATGTATTACAGTCTGACCTGGTATAACTACCCTCAATTCTAAACGTTTGGTGGCTTTTGATGTTTGCATAAGTCATTCACGAAGTTTAATGGACCATGAATGTTACTTATCAGTACTTCCTGCAGACGTAGATGAAAAATGATGTTCCATTTTTAGTTTGATGTATAATGTAAATTTGTTTATAGTTTGAGTATGTATAGCTTGGACAGACAGAAGTTTCAAGGTTTTTTAATCTCGATTCTTTTTTCATAAAACATTTGCGAGTCATTTTTTTTGTCAATTACGTTTCCCTTATGGATTTGTAAATAAAATTTTCTTAAGCAGCTCTCTGCTTTAAAAACACTAATGCTTGCAATTATAAATTTTGTGTTGATGCATGTGTGTACCTAATGAAAAATTTAATTATTAGTCAAATGTTTTGGTACAAAAACTACTATTAAAGGTGATTAGTGAACTCACTGAGTGTTCATTTATAAAAAATGATGGTGGTTTTTGAACAAGTATTTGACTTTTTATGTGTCCCTGCATATGGGAGCTTTTGTATTTTTGTACATAAACTCATTGTGTAGAATAAGAAATAAAACTAAGAAGTTATCCATGATGTATAAGATCTTCCTTAGTTCATTTTCTTACACCCTACTCAGGAGAAGTGTGCTAAAGCCACAAATTTTAGGGTCAGTAGTTACCTTTGTGGTGTGAACAGTGTTTTGCATTAATGCTAAGCAAGTGAAGTGCTGCTTCAGTTGCTATTATGGAGATAACTTGGAACTTTAACAGGGAAAACAGGATTTTATAGGATATTTACTGTTATAAATAATTATTGTTATCTGACACATCATGAAGGATTCACTGACCACATTCTCTGCCAGCTGTGGCATCTCTTGGCTCTGATAGGAATCAAGTGAAGCAAATGCTAAAATGGTTTTCAAAGATGGGGGAAATGTGTTAAATTTATTCTTAATAGTTTATTTGTGAAAATCACAGCAAATTAAAATGCTTAATGTCATGTGCACATGTCAACCTCGGTCATTGATGACTATAGTCCATTTCAAATGACTTGGCGGCTGGGAAGGCGGGGCCAGCCGGGGGGGGGAGGAGCTTGAGCCCAGTCATGTGGTCTTGGGGTAGCCAATAGGAGCGTGGTTGGGGAAATTCCTTCTCCCGGGACCTCAGTCTTGCTCTGCCTTCTGTCGTGCGAAGATGTGCTCTCTCCTTGCCGTGTTGCCACGTGCCTGCATTTACATCAGCGATATTTAAAATATGGCTGTGCGATTGCTGTGGCTATGGCAACGCCTTGCTGGCGTTTGTCCCTCCCCTACCTCACTCATTCAACAAATTTCCCCTGCCGTGCGAGAGTAAGCGAGAGCTGACGAGAACGGTTGAATTCTCAGCTGCCAAGTCATTTGAAATGGACTATAACTCTATGAATACTTAAGAAATTCGAAATTGCATGTGATCCAAAATACCTACATCTAAGTGGTTTGACATGATGTCATGGAATCACTTCTTTGCTGAACTTGTATTTCAACAATAAGGGTCAAAGTAGGTATAGGCTCTCTTATTATTTCATTGTGGAAATAGAAACAATTATGCTAATCAAATTTGGATAAACCAGTTAAACGTTTACTCAGCAGTGACTAAAGGCTCAACTTACTCAAAAAAATCTATGGTACACCACCAGTCCAGGAAAATATCGAACATGAGAGTTCAGCAATCAATAGTCGAAAGTATGTCAAAGGGAAGCTATTAGCCTGGACTGGAAATGGTGGAGACAAAGTTGCCTCTGATGATGTCCTCTGCGATTGGATGGCAGTAACTGGAGTGAATAGAGCAATTTAATTTCTTTGAAACAATTGGGATGGGTGTTGAGTATAGTAAGAGTATTAGGAGCTCTGCATTAATGTAAGAGGCATCCTGTGGTGTACGCAGGATTTCCTTCTTGGATGGTTTCATAAAAATTTATTTGTATCATCATAAAATGATATTTAGATTATTATTCACTAAAACAGTAATTAAATTAACATTCTCTTTTCGTGAAGACAATTAAACTATATTTTTCAGCCCAGTAAGCAAAATTCTGAACGCTAGTTCAGGTAAACATGCTTTTTTGGGAGGTTTAATCCCTCCCCCCTCCCTCCCCTGTCACTGGAGGCATGCAATGAGAACTGATGATAAGGTTTGAGTGTAAGGAAAAAACGATATTGCTGGTGGAGATAAGTGTGTATGTAGTGAGGCAGAAGCTTGGACCGATGAGGAAAGATTATGAGAGTAGATAGCAGAATGAGGGTGAGGAGGAAAATGGAGGTGTGATTGACAGAACGGTGATGGACTGAAAGGTAAGTGAGGAGAGAAGGCTGGTGAAGAGAGGAGGCTGCTGGAGGAAATTAGGAAAAGGCAAAGTAGATGGACGGAGTGAGTTATGAGAGGATAGGAGATTCTAAAGATGGTGACTGAGGTTGGGCCGATGAGGACAGGTGACAAAGAGAATAGGCTTCATGGGAGGCTAAGGCGAGCAAGGTTATTGATGGAGTCTGGTAAAGTCGGACTATATTATTCATCTGGTCTGAGTCCCTTACCATTTTTGAATGTCTTAGTCCCTAAAACTGAATCAGATCACCATGAGGAAGGCTTTGTGTACGTATTAATTGCATCCATGCAAGGCAGACTATGTACGAAGATCAAAAACCCAATCCAAAAACACAGTTGCTGCTAAATTTCTTTTACTGAGCACACATTGTTGCAGTCTCTCTACTAAAGATTACTAACCCCAAAGCTCTATACACATTTCAACGATATGTCGTTGTATAATTGTTTGCAATTGAAGTGTTCATTACAAGTGCAAGGAAAATCACTAAAATTCTGAAAGTCTGCAACTCATGGGCGACTTTGTTAAACTATTTGCAATTCTGTCACAGGTAGATTACAAATACATATAAATATTCTAAAATTGTAAATTGCACAACGACAACCTCTGTGTTGCCATCATTGCGATCTCACATCTCTCTGAAGTCACTATAATCTACTATGAATTATTTTAAATGCAAAATATGCAAATTAAGCAATATTTAAACAAAAAATAGATAAATATAAAGGTTCATAATACTCCAAAATATTCTTATGCAGAATCAAGACATGTTGTATAGTGAATATATATACCTGCATACCCTTTCAGAAAAAAGGATCTTTCTCTTCTGCGTCCTCGAACTCCTCCACTTTCACAGCTATTGTTGACTTCAAAGCCCGAGCTGTTTCACTAGATGATCCTAAACATAGGCGTATCTAGCTGGGAGGAGGAGGAGGCGTATGGGCGCATCCGCAAGGGGGAGTTGGGGGTTGTACCCCCTCCCTTCCTGGATTAATTGATTAAAAAAAGTTTAAATTATGTGTTTAACACATGCTAATAGTACACCTATAAATCACCTTCCATAACATAATAGAACACCTTCAAAATGTCATTTTAAGATTTATATTATTCAAAATTCCCAGACCCCCCGTTTTGCATGGGGGTACTCCATACCCCCATCCACCCTTCAGAGACTTCTAGATACGCCTATGATCCTAAATATGTGGGGGCAGTTCCAAGTTAATGCATAATATTCTCATGTCGAATTACCAGGCTAAAAACTACTACCAGAATTCCTTTAATGAAGTTTCGCTTCAACTACTGTGTACTTACTATCTAATCTAAAATCCCCAAGAATTGTTGCTATCAAATTTTAAAACCGCTAGAAAAATCATAGGTCGCTATTTGAATAATTTTCACCCTTCAGAAGATAATAAAAAAACTTGATTTAGCGAACTATCGCCAGGGTTTTTATCAGGGTTGGTCACCCTGATAAAAACAAGCAGTTGATTCAATCGATTTGACTCGATAGATAGATCGAAAGCCCTAATCGATATTAATATCGCAATATTGGGATGAATGGCGATGATGGCGGCGAATGGGGATGAGGATGTGATTGTTGTAGTAAAAGGCGCATTGTTTGTCTGCTGTTCCTTTGGCAGTGAGTTCATTCGCCATTATTCTCCACTCAGTCGTTTCAGTGACCAATTGGAACTGGTAAGCGATAACTTTCAGTGGATATTTGGTGTAGGTTCCTAAGTTTTCTTTTCTGTTTAGTAATATGAATTATTTCCTATTTGTTATCATATTTATCGGGCAGTTACACACGACTTTTTCCCGGTATAACTTAGGAGTTACATTCAGTGCTGCTGAGGAAATGTGTAATATTTCGCTGCTTCCAATCAAAGGTGGATATTTGTCATCCCTTATTGAATCTGCATCATCAGTCATCTTGTCCACTACTTGTACAAGTAAGGGAACATCTGCTCTTTATATCTCAGTATTAAACATTCTATCGCGGACTGACGCACTTCATGCTATTGTGTCGTCCGGCGACCACTTAATTGTGTCTTATGCTGCCTTTACCGACATAGGTGAGTCAATGCCGCCAAAACTATAGTTGTGACGACTGTGACTACAGTTTTGGCGAGCGCTTGATCTCAGGAAGCGGTTGGACCAAGGAGTTTAGTAATCAAGGAATGTAGAAAATCCTCTGATATTCATGGGAGAAATGGTCTTAGGTATCGAATATCCGTAGTTTGCACTCAAAATCAGCGACCAAAGTTGGGCTCCATGGAGCCCAACTTTGGTCGCTGGCTCTGGCGGCGTGACTCTGCAGATTTTATTGAATGTATATTTTCACAAGATTAGTTTAGTTCACGACTGATTTCGTCGCATTGTTGACATTATCATGTTCCGATGTTGTGTCAGAAATAAGCTCTTAGATAGTAGAGCTCTTTCAATCCAGGCTAAATTTTAGTTTATTAATGCCTCAGATGTGGGAGGAACAGGTGACCTACGTTCTAGATAGCTATAACGATGGGCTAGGAAACTGTTTATCTATTTATAATAGCAACCTCATTGACCCATTTTAGTATCCTCTACTTCTTTCTCAATTTCAGCTTCCCAATGCATTGCTTATCACACTTCATATTTCCACATTCCCGCCGTCGATGTTTTTATCAAAGTATGAAGGCCCTGATATTTTGTTTGTAAAACTACCCTAGCTTTCTTGGTTGATAATATATTCGATGAGGAATTCCTAATTTTTTCTATCACAAATAGATCAACAGCTGTTGGATCGCTAATGTATGAATGCTTCTCAGGTTTAACTTGTTGGAAATTTACTACTGAGTTTTTTCTTTTGCCATTATGTTATGGATCACTGCTGGGGTCATGGTAGTTTTTGGGGAAATCTTTCCTTTGCTGCTACAATTTATTTTAACAACATGAATTGTGGGTGCAGAATGTATGACTTTTGATGAATGTTGCGAAGAGAAACCACAAGCAAGAGAAACTGAACTGGTTGTGAGGAGAAGTTGTGGTGGTAGGAAGACAAGAGGATTAGGAGTAGGTAAGGGGAAAGTTTCTCTCTGATGAAAAAAGCGCTTACAGATGAAGCACACATCCACAAAATAAGAAAATTGAGATTCTCAAGTTAATTTATTTACTCAACATAAGCGAAACCATTGGTTTAATACACTTAACAAACGCTTAAACACACTTAAACCTTTCTCACTGGTTGAATTAAATTATGTTTGCTTTTTTTACCGCTGATAGACGTGGTATAAACTATTTTTTGTAATGTTACTACCTAAGAACGCTTTTTACGGCGTTTCCTTGGTGTCGTGATAGGGAAGAAGTTTTCATAAATAATGTATTTTCATTGCACATTATGTCAGTTAATTTTCATGCTCCGGCCATTGTTCGAAAAATGAACCTGATTTTATGATGGGAGATGCGTCATTCGGTTTCGGAGACAATGAATCTTAAATTCATGTACAGACGCTTTTTAAATACTGCCTATTTGAAATTACTTTACCTTTTTCCAGAAGGACTAAGGCGAATTTCAGGAAATGTCCAGATGCGATATTCGCCCAAGCATGGGGGCTCCCTTAGCGTATAGCAATGGTCAAAATTGTCCTTCGCTTATTTTTTCACCCGCACCTTTCTTTCACAAGTTATCTGAAATGTTTCATTCATCATTTAAAAAAAATACGCCCCGTGTTCTCCCAGATGGGGTACGCGAAACATGCAATTTATTCATAGTTACATAGGGGTATGTACTTAACTTTATCCCCCTTCATTACACTAATATTTATCGTCCAAAGGTGGTTGGAGCGTGTTTTGTGTTTGTACATATTTACGTGGGACCTTGCGTACATGTTCTCTTCAGTGATATTTGTAGATATAAAGTTTATAAAAAAAGTATTTACCTATTAGGTTTTTTTGGAAATTCAGTGCTATTTTGACACGTTGCCTTATGGCACATGGCGTATATTTCGTAACGATTCTATTACATTTGTTACATATTTTATTCTAAACGCGAATTAATAGGTACATTTATTATCATCATAATTGTTGCTAACTATTACCTAGATGTCACGACGAGTATAATGTTCGAAAAGACTTATTTAAATATAATTTCGTCTAAATTTTGGATTTGGATTACCACACCTCAAACTTCTGGTCATAACATGCTTTCACTAAGGAAAAAATTAAAATAATATATATTATTGGTGCGCCGATTTTGAGTGACAATTTGTGTGGTGGTACACCAGAAAGATCAAACGAATTTAAAAAATCAATTGGATTTAAAAATATCGTCCGCATTCATGACGCTGTCAATCGATTTGTAGGTGACAGACTCGCCCGAAATTTGTTCGTGCATGGCGAAGTTTAATGTATTGACGTCGTTGTTTTTGCTGTCAAAATAGCACGTTCGTAAAGCCATTGATGATTTTTGTAATTGGTGACAATTTTTGAAAAAAAATTTCTGAATTAATTGTTCGATCGATGGAATGATGACACAAAAGTTCAATGGAAATGAAATAAATTTTGTATCGGCATCAACTGGTACTTTTCCATTACCAATGTCCAATAGCTGTTTTGAAAACATGGTTGACATATTGCGCTGCAGATTTACGCGCATATTGGTCGTTAACGTGAGTTTCTGCAGGTCTCCAAAGATACGACGCTTTGTGGCAAGCGTTGAGTTCATCAGCCGGTGTTGAATTTGGTATTACTAGTAGAGTTAGTCGGAAATCACCTGCTAATAAAATGAGAGCACCACCGAATGAGTTTGCATTCACTCGTAAATCTTGAAGAGTCCAATCAAGCGCTTCAAGTGATTTCTTATGTGCCATTGTGCATTCATCCCAGAAAATCAGTTTGCAAGTTTACAGCACTTTCGCCATGCCAGAACCTTTGGAAATATTACATGTTTGAGCTCCGGCAAATTGTATTTTCAATGGCAATTTGGGCGTCGAATGCGCTGATCGTCCACCATCCAATAATGTAGTCGCAATGCCTGATGATTCAAGGGCCAAAGTAATTACATTTTTGATAGCGAGTTTCAGCTAATAGCTAACTGATGAGCAACGTTTTTCCTGTGCTGCCGGGCGCATTAAGTAAAAACAGACCACCTCTACCATACACCACCGCATTTGTAATTGTGTTGTATGCCAATATTTGATCTGCAACTAAGAGTTGTTTATTTGCTACGACAAATGCACGTAAGTCATTAGCATCGAATTGTTGTTCTCTCAAAAAATCTCGATCATAAAGGTCATACGCAGATCATGGTGCAACCATGCCCAGTAGAATGAGTGTTTTGTTTTTTATGGTTAAGCATATGTCTTAGATTTCTATCACAGCTTCATGGAAGATTTTGTCCAAAAGTGGAATAGTAATATCGTTGCTAACGGTACGAATACGGTGCAAAATGTCTTCGCTCATGTCCTCTTCGAATTTTTCCCTCATATCGTTAGGGTTGGATGGCGAACATGTGGTCAAAATGATAGCAAATAATGTTTGTATTTGTCGCGGATGACTGCTGACGGAGGCGTCCATCAATGTAATTTCCCAATGTTGATCATTTTCGACTAAATGAAGTTTTTGGCAAGCTTCTCTGTAATTCTGGCATACTACGCCATCGATCGTTCTCAAATTTGCGATTTAAATTGGACCTGTGACATTAATCAGCAGAATTCTTTAGTAGTAGCGTTCGGCATTATTTGGATGTACAGTGTGAATGCCCAATGCGTCAGACGAATACAGATTTTGATAGCCTACAACTCGCCTGCCTTGTTCACATCGTTGAAATGTTTTCGATGTGGCATTCCAAGATTAGTATTTTAGTACTTTTGCGTACATTAATGTTTTGGCAAATACATCAGCAGTATCATCAAGTTTGGCAGCGGGGAAAATAAACAAGGCAATGTTAGATGGTAGGGGAGGGAGGGAGATTGGTAGCAGAGATCCAGGTTAGTTTGTTGGGTGATTGGATACTTGGGGAGGCGACCCACGGCTGAGATGATTTTCGACATCAATATTTGGTAGGAAAAGGCTTTTTTGGGGAACGGAGGAAGTATGGAGAGAAACTCGGCGTCGGCCTTTTAAAGAATGGTACCAAGATTTACCGTCACATCCGATGAACGGAGCATGTATTGCACTTGGAAGTGCTCTCTGCACAACATCCAAGTAGAGATCGGGATAGTAGGAGTTGGAGAGTAGGCATTCTCCAAATCTATGCAATGAGCAGCTTTTTACACATACCTCCCCACTACTTTCTGGAAAATTTTCGTTAAAAAACGTTGACCTTTCTCATACCACTGTGGCATTTCCCCCCCCTTTTTTGGCCAATTCCACTCTTTGGACAGTTTCCCCTCTGCGGACTGTTTATCTTCCGGACTTAGCCGAAGGACTTAACGACATGTGCGCCAATGACGGCCAAAATGCCTACGACTACAAAATGCTGCGACTACTGCCAGCGACTTCTGCCACGACTTCTGCCACACCTTTCGCCGCACCATTCGCCGCACCATTCCCTCACCAGGTCCTGCATCGTTTTTATAGCCAGTAAAGTGAGGAAGGATACCAAAAATGCGGTCATCCTGACCAAGGCACAAAGGCTGTGATCCTGTATTCTGCGGCCGACGCCAGAAAACAGTTCCAGGCGCTCCAATTAAAAACTTCCACCCTATCTATCACCCATCCCATTATATCCTCCCCTCCAAGGCTACCAATCGCCAACCTCCTGACCTTACCCATTCCACCTTCGTCCTTGTCGACAGACCCCCTCCTCAGCTGACTCATCTCTGAGCTCGCCCTCTATTGCTGGCGAGACGGCGACCGGGTAACACCGTTGTGTGAGCCTGCTGACTTTGTCATTTGGTACTTAAGAGAGAAGCTCAACCTCTCGTACTTGTAAACTTAAATTATTTTCCGCCTGGAAACTTCTCATTACGGTCGCCTGGCACTCGACCTATGGGTAAATTGTTTGTAATTGGGTTGGTTCTATTTGTGATTTGTGAAATATATTGATAAGTTAAGTTATTGATTGATAATACTTGTATTTCGTTCGTTTTCCTCATTTATCTCACCCGAGCTTGGAAAGAGTTTGTGTTTTTACGAGTGTTATCGGCGAGAAAATCTACTCCCTTCTCCCGATAGCGCTTCACCACCACCACCCCTTGATTTCATTGTTTTTTACAAGCATTGTATGTTAATTTTTGTTGTTATCATTTTCATGTTAATATTTTTTTACCCTCCTTTTCATTTTTGTTTCATTTCCTATTTGTATTTTTTTAATGTAAACTTTTCTTTAAAATCAAATTTAATGTTCTGTATCTAACAACGACAACAATATAATATATGTAAACAAACTACAACGCCTGACGATGCCATAAAATTGGTGAAACGTGTTGTGTGTTTAAAAAAATAAAAAGTGTAGAAAAGTACCAAAGTTTATTATAATGAATATTAAAAGTTTCTACAAAGTAGAGCCTGAAGCTGCGCATTGTATTAGAGATCGGGGGCCCGATTCTGATCTTCCACCAGTGGAAGACTGGTGGAAAGTTCCACCATTCTTTCATTGAACGACTCTTGATCAGTTAAATGAACGGCTCAATGACCCCCTCTGGAGAGCCGAACATCACAAACTTATGCCGATTTCCAACTTACCGCGAAACCGCGAACAAAAAAATGTCTACCTTCCGCACGCTTACTTCCGTCGGAAAGTTTCCACCACGACACTAGCGCTGTTCCACCAAGTGGATGACGGGTGGAAGGGAAGCTTGACTTTCCACCAGTCATTGAACGATGAAGTGAACGATTCTCTGGTGGAAGGTGGAAAGTGTGACGTAGTCATGACGTTTTGGTGGAAACTAATGACGTTTTGGTGGAAAAGTTGAACATCGGGAAAGCATCAGAATCAGGCCCCGGGAGTCCACTGTAAAATATCCGTAGCAATCTAGATTTGAATCGGAGTTCTCGGGATGGGAAGCCAGCATACTAACCACCGAGAGATTCGGCGAAGGCAGAAAAAGTGGATTAAGCATTGACACGTGACGGAATATTAACGATATTAATAGAGGGGAGAATGTTGGAACAATGGTGGTAGGAGGGATTTTGGACAGCTCTTGGGAAGTCGGAAAGTACGAGGGACATAAGAGAAACTCACTGGCGGTAGAAAAGATTTTCATTTGTAGCAACCATTAAAGATAACCCTGAAATCGGCTACTATGTGCACGAACTTTCAAAAGAACCTCTAGCTTTGTTGGTTAAGAACCAAATATTGAATCGGATGGTTTAACTCGCTATGGGAGCGCTTGAGGTGCTGCAGGCTTTGTGTCCCAAGGGATGAGTTCTTATTCTGTAAGGATAATGACCTCGATAATGCAGTGGACGTGACGTCACAGCCTCGACGAATCTCAAATTGTAAATGACAATATTAGTCTTTTTCGAGCTTTTGTCGTCAATTCTGGAAGAACGCAAGTGGCAGGTAATTTTAAATTAAAGATTAATCCAAATTGTCAACGAAAGAAAGGGAATATTTACTCCTATGCATGGCTTTCGGTCATCCAGGTGACCATCTACAGGGAGAGTTGAAATCTCGTAAACACTAGCGTGTTGTCCAAGGCTGACCTCGGGCAGCACGCTAGTGTTCACTAGATTTAAACTCTCCCAGTCGATGGTCACCTGGATGACCGAAAGGCATGCATAGGAGTAAATATTCCTTTCCTTTCGTTGACAATTTGGATTAATCTTTAACTTAAATGAGGACGTCAAAATTCCGTCATGTTCGAGGCTCGGAAAATCCGTGGCCTTCCTGAATAAGTTATGAGACTACTAAAATCAATTCTACCGCGGTGTTTTCGCGCCGACGAAGGGATGTGAGGAGTGTGGAAGGCGGGCTGCGGCGGCATCCAATTCAGCGATCCTCATTTCCGTGGCGTGGAGGTGTGAGGAAGTGAGGTAACACGACCACGCCTTGGAATGTTCAGCGTGAACAATGGTGACGTGACGAATTCACATTGTTTGAAGTTTACATTTTAGCATATAATAATTTGGTGAAAAAAGAAAATTATTTTAACCGCGCGGTGGGCGCGCCTGCGGCAAATTGCCGCATATTTTAGTTTATGAGCTCTCCATTTTGTACCGTTTGTATTTAATGCCAGTGTCTCCAGGTATTCATTTTTCATCCATTCAGGCACAGGAGGGAGTATTACCGATATCCGGATCAATTATCCACCGGACGCTTCAGTAGCTGTGTGACATCGAAGGGAGTTTGACGTTTGACTAAAGATATAAAAGAAATTTTAGGAAAATATAAGAACAAGGAACCGGTTCCTGAAGCACCTAAACCAATAATATGCCATGTTTGCTGGTGGCATAAAAATTGAAGGTCAAACATTTTGTTCCAGAGATGTAAAAATAATGTATGCAGGAGGTATTGTCGTCAAGAGACAACATGTATGAGATGGGTAGATTAACAGGTCCTAGATATGCACTAAGATGATTAGCAATGTACATTCAGTGTCAAACAATAAAAGATGTAACTGTAACAACTTAATCAGCCTTTTTAATAGTAAATTATGTTGCCCTTAAATAAAGGAATGCAATTTATTTTTGTGTTAAAATTGCCGCGGCACGCCCACTCGTGGGAGTGAATTTGGCGCGCCCACCGGAGGGTTAACTGAATAAATACTTTTTATTTACGCAATATTTTAAACAGATATATTATAAAACCATTACTCATGTTTTGTTATCTCAATATGGAAAAAATGTTTAGTTGAATAACAGTAAGGATTTATCAAATCTTTACGTGTCTCGCTTTTTTTTGTAAGGGCTTCGCCAGTCGTTTCTTCGGTTCGAATCACTTCGTAGAAATTCCTTCGGCACCATGTCTATGGGCAGGGTCCATTATTTTCTTGATTCTTTTTTCCATAAACAATTCAAAAAGACAGACATTTCTATAAACAGCTCAACAATGCAATAGCGTATCCATGTCAGCAGGATGAATATAAATCACATTTTCTTATAGAGAATAGAATTTCTTAGAAGAAAAAAAGACCGCATACGACATAAATACTGTAATTTCTTCTTGCAATCAAGCCTATATTAATATCGCAATCACCATTGGGTGTTGTATCATCACCATTACATCTACATATTACTCTGTGAGCCGCCGAAGAGACGTGTGGTATGGGGTGTTGGGACACCACCAGTCATGAAAATGAGAGTAAAAAATGAAATGGTCCGTGGAAAGTGGGAATGTTCGCACCTATAAGTTCGGCAGTGATCTCTTTCGTTTTTTCGCTTCTATCAACCGTGTAAATATAGTGAGAGGTTAAATTAAAGTCCTCCGTATCACCCTGAAAATAGTATCATCTAGATTTTTCAATCAATCTCAAGTAACCACGCGTGTAGCATGCGAAATTCTAGTGGTTCCCCCAACCTAATACCTCGAGCTTTGCCACACTCCCTGTTCACCCCGGAGGAATTTTTAACGGAAGCATGCGGATTTCCTTGATATTTTGTTTATTTCGCGTATGTATGTAAGTCTCTCAGTGCGGGGTCCCGAATTATCGCGGTTCAAGACTCATGAATTAAATAAATTACGGTTGCACGTATTAATTTTCGGTGTCGAAGGAGTTTTAAGAAATCGTGAAGCCGTTCTCTTCTCAAAAAAACGTTTTTGAAGCATTGTGTCATGAAAAGAGACACTAATATTTCATGGGTGGTTTTGATTTATGACTTTCGCATTTAATAGGTAGTTCACTGATTGTTCCGACAGATTATTCAAAGAGTAATTAGACGCGACCATACACCTTTGCAGAATGGCAATAAGAAATACGTTCGCCTGTTCGGTCAGCGTTAGATTAAAAACACATTTTCGAGTGCTTGGGAGCCTTTTTCTCAGCGATATGGTGATCCCGTGTGTCAAAGATAAGGGTTGATAAGATTCTTGTGTTCGATAAGGCTCCGCGTACATGCAATGTCCCAGATCGAAACGCAGGCGATGCGGCATTTGCACTGAACATGCTCGTAATCTCAAGCTCCTTCCACCACCGAACACTTCGTATTTTGAAGCTTTTGAAGGGCGATGACCTCTTGGTACTTTTAGCCTCCATGTCGCCTAACCACCCACTTCATAAATTAACAAAGCTTTTGGGTAATTAGGTTTCTGGTCGTCTGACTCAGTGCTGGGGTGAATAAAAACAAACATTGAACAACAATTCGCCAATTTATTCGAACATAACATATCATTGAAATTGTATCTCATTGTCTTCGGTTGATATTTTTGCTCTTTGATGAACCAGATAAATAAAATGGGCGAATTGTACAAATGACGAAGGTGAATGCTAGCCCTCATTTAGGCTTCTCATTCTCGAAATTTACTTTTGTAAGTTTCTTGTCTAATCGACAGTTCTTTATACGTACATATCTTGTCAGACAATTCTGCTTCACAAGCTAATTATCACGAAGAACATAATACATTCAAGCACATCACTGTAGCAAAAATCCATTCATGTTCACTTGCCTCCAAAAAAAAATTCTGTCTGACAACGTAACTGAACATACGTGCGCCCATATTTTAGAAAATCAACTGCAGTGCATTTCCAAACACCGCCCAGTGTTTAACTTGGTGCCAACCGTCTTTTAGTTACAACAGCGGCAAGAATTCTTCAGTATCGAAGACTACATTATTGACCTGTCCTTCCATAATTCATCCGTATTTTGGATGACGATGAGTTGCATTAGCAGTTCTAAATCGTTCTTTGAATGATTGTCCTTCGAATCAGTTCGTAGCTCTTGGGGTTTAATGTGATGGTCACTCTAAGACGACAAATGGGGGAGGTGGTACGATGACGTGTCCATGTTTGCCCGAGTTGGTCAATCGGGTAGATGTATTAATCTGAAAACGTACACATTTTGTAACACTTTTCCTTCCAAAGCGCTCACTGTCTTAAGTTTTCATACCCGCAGGTAACCGCGACCTTGAAGTATCAACACCCTCACCTCCACATGAATCATACACACCCGCGTCAGAATATTTCACTGGCGTCATTATCAAAGATATGATAATCTATACAAACAATGGGGTAGGATTTCCGTGAATCGAATCTAAGAACATACATGTATTTATGTATCTTTGATATAATGGAACAAAGTAAACCGGCTAACTGGCTGGGTTACTTTGGTCCGCTATTCCAAGGTAGGGCGACCTTTGATGTTAAATCTATGGAAAACCCTACGATTTTCTGTTCATGGTTGACTTTGTAAGCCATAAAGTACACTCTATTGTCTTATCCATATCGGTACATTTTCGTATCAGGTCATCGGAAATAAAAATATACTTGTGCAATACACCAGTTGAGCATTTCACTATGAAACACTTCACCGGAGACTTAAAATGCTGTGAACATATGCTGTCAGAGAAAAAAACAATATATCTACTGCGTATGACAACTGAATTTAAAGGTTGAGTTGCTTGAGAATAAAAAGAAAAACATTTAAAAAATATATAAATGATGTGACAAGATGTCAGCCTGCTAGGCGTTGTCGAAATTTAGAATTGCGATAGTTATTCAGGCACATCGATGTGGGGTTTCAAAGCCATTCGGATCATTTGGGAGGTTTGAAAAAAGAAACAGTGGGACGTTTTGCCTGTTTTAATGCTTTTACCTAACTCGGCTGTTCTCCTGTTTTATCATTTTTTTAAAGTAAATTACTGGCAAACGACGAGCTTACATCAGGGAAAAATCAAGGCGTAGGTAATTAAAACACTCTTGGGTGGACACCTGTACTGTAAAACAAGATTTTGACAGTGCTCCTGGGGATGACACAACTTCCTGGGCGCGGTTCAAGTTAAAGGAGATGACGCGACGGTAAAGGCCGCGCCTCAAAACAGACAATCACATCGTCTTTTCCTCGATCCTCGTTCAGGAATTGACTCTGCACTGCTGAACTTTTATTAGTAGCTCTGAACTATCGTAATCGAGCCGGTGACTGGGGAAGTCCCTTGGGATCCCTGATAGTTTTGAGGTCTCCTATCAACCCTCTTTCTTTGATATCCTTTAGTGAAATCGCTCAGAAGTCTTCAACTTTTTCCGTTATCAGTATATAGTTCTCTGCAATTCTAATTGGGGCGATGTCTAAGGAGCAGTACCTGGCGAACTCTGATGGTTGAAACACTGGGGACCCTTATTGACGTGCGTCATTCTATTTGCGATACTCCGATATACGATTTCATTCGAGTGGTGTCTTTGAGGACAGTCCTTGAGGATCCCTTGGTAGATTGGAGATCTCTTGTGAGCTGCGAAAAGTGACATTCTTTTGGGAATTCACGTAATAGCCCTTGCTTTTTTCTTAGGACTGTGGACATAATACCTAGTTCTATGCTATCCTAATCGTGGTAGTGTGAAGGGCTAGAGATTGTTGGAAAGTTGAAAGCTCTCATTACACCGATCCTCAATGTACTTCCGATAATTCTTACAGTAGTCTTCAGCGTCTTCTTTTATCTCTACTTACGTATATACGATTCTAATGGGGACGGTATCATGTGAGCATTCCTGGGGACCCATAAGAGTTTGAAGAGATCTTTTCCGCCCCAATCCTTGATATTCTTTTGAAATTTCACTCAGTAGTCTTCAACTTATTTTATTTGAACATTAATCTATATTTATTAAAGCCTAATTGGGGCTGTGTCAAAAGTAGATGCACCTCCTGGCAACCCCTGAAAATTTCGAGATCTCCCATTATCCCCAATCCTTGATATTTCTCAGGAATTCACTCGGAAGCCATGAGAGTATTCCGTTAGATATGCATGTTTCTGCACTAACTCATTCGGAGCAGTGTCTTGGATATATTCCCAAGGCATTGCTGGGAGTTGAGAGATCTATTACATCCCGGTTCTTAATATTCTTTCGGAGTTTCACTCAGCATACCTATATTATTTTTGTCATATGTGCACACGTGTTTAATACTCTAATCGGGACGGAGTCTGCGTGGCAGCTCCTGAGGACCCAAATATAGTTGGTCACTCGTCAGCCCCAATCATTGATATTCTTTCGAGAATTCACTCAGTAGCCTTAAATGTTTTCAGTGTTTAGATCTACGCTGTCCCATTCGGGGGAGTTTCTTGAGGGGTATCCCTGGGGGTCGCTGATAGTTGAGTAGTCTCGTCTTCCCCCCGATCCTCCGCTTCGGCCTCATTCTCCTCGCCCTCCTCCGCCGTCGTTCGTTCCGTCGTCCCTGCCGCCTCCGACGGCTCCGGATCCGTCACCTCCAGCCGCACCTCCACCTCTTCGGGGCGCGGCATGAGCACGGCCTCCTCGTACGACGGTGGCAGCGTCTCCACCCTCAGTCTCCGCACCACCACGACGTCTCGACTCGGTTCCCGCACCTCAACGTTCTCCTCGTCGTCCTCCGTGCTGTTCTCCCGGCGGCCCCCGCGCCTCCTGCGGCCCCCGCCCCGCCGCCTCCTCACCCTCTCGGCCGCCTCCTCCGCCTCCAGCCTCGTCTTCCGCCTCTCCTTGATCCAGTGGCGGAACACCACGCCCCCCACCATGAAGGCCGCCACGGCCAGCACCATCGCCACCGAGAGGGACCACATGGAGGAGGCGGGAACGGGTACCCCGGGAGAGGTGGTGCGGGGGCAAACGTCCTGCCAAAGCTTGAGGCCCTCGCCTGGCGATGAGGGGAGAGGAGAAGAGAAAAAGAGTGTCTCTTTCAATATGGGGAAGTTATTTTATTTCTAAAATAAAAGGTTAATGTATAGTTGTGCCAGACACCATTTATTGTGTTTTCGCATTTAAAAAAAATCATTGGAAACGAAATAGTAAAATTAGAATTTCTGTACATATTAAGATGACGACCGAGGAGGCCTTCCCCGCTGCCTGGCACGACACCCGCCCCTGTGGGCCATTGAATTCGAAGGGTACAAGCTAGACCATATAGAAAAATTTAATTACCTGTATTGTACGTTGGAGGAAAATAGGCATAGTAATTAATTATTTAGGCTAAGAATAGTGTTAGCAAGGAGGTGTTCACAAATTGGAGAAATGAACGACAAGATCTTTTGTAAGACTAAAGAAAAGACTCACTGGAGTCTAATGGACGAGTGTAGCGCTGTGTGGTGCAGAAACATAGACTGAGGAAGGTGTATGAAAATAGGTTGCAGTCGTTTGAGATGTGGGTATGGAGGAGAATAAAGACTGAGGGAAAAGAAGACGGACATGGAAGAGTTAGGTATGGTGGGTGAAGAGAGGAAAATGCTTGAGTAAATGAGAAGACAGAAAGAGTGCTCGGAACAGGTAATTATGGGCGATGGAATACTGACGGCCGTGTTATAGAAGTGGATGTTGGGTAAACGGGGTAGCAGAGGAAAGAGAAAAGGATTTATGGATATTTTTTCAATAATGTTTATGCCTGTTGTCATGAATGAGGTATCTTGCTAAATTGGTTCATATCAAGATAAATTAACTTTTTTCAACAGAAATTACATCAGCGCTATAAGTTGAAATAGTGAACATTATTTTCAGAGCTATATTGATGCTCACACAAACGAAATATCTGTCTCACAGCATAATAATAACGGGATTTATCTGTATTTATTATGCATTCTGTTGTTTTGAGTGTACAAATAAACATCTATCGAACTTGAACTCTGGTCCAGCAACGGATGGGTTTGGATGAAGTAAAAGATATTATTTTACCCTAGCTGGCTTCATCTTAAGCACGCCACAGGCAATGGGGCCCCACCACAGTGTATTAAAGTTCGTGAATTGACAAAAAAATGAGAAGTTACCTAATGGGAAGTTAACAATCCTACAGATGATCAGAATATGTTTAAAATGCTTTTTGAAAAGAAATTGAAGAAAAAAAGACTCGGTTGTTATAAAGCATAATGGATAGGCTGATAAGAAGTATGCCGAGCTGGAGAAAGGAATCGTTTGTTAAACGAGGTGGAGGGCTTTAGGTTTGAAAGATTGGTAGAAGAAATCTTTTCCTGTCGCAATCGGTGGCTTAGATTAAGGTCACTGCCATTACCTGGGGGCACCACCTCCCGAGGCGAGGCTAGCATTCGTTCCTTGTCAGTGGGTGCGCAGTGGAGCTCTTGGTCCTTCGGGTCCATCTTGTCCAGTATACCCCACAGCTCCTGGAAGCGCGGGTTGCCGCAGTCGCAGCTCCAAGGATTGTCCGACAGGGCTAGGTACTTGAGGCCCCGCACTGCGTCAGGGTCCAGGGTGGCGATGCGGTTGCCCCTGTGAGAAACAGAGAGCGAAGGGTAGGTTTTTGCCAGGTTTTTAACCAATTCACTTAAAGCCTTGTACACATTGTGACATTTTTTGTGCGTATATCCTTCTTCTTTTGTTTGTGAAGCGAGAAAAAAAATTTGCATCCACTCTCTGGAAAACTGTACGAAGGGGAATATTTTGAAGTGGAAGTGATAAATTTTGATCCCACTAAGCGTTTCTCAAGCGAAAACGGAGGACTTGTAAATTCTCCACAAGTAGACAAAGATTTTACAAGTGAAAATGGCAGAAGTCCAGTCCATATTTAGCGATTATTTGAAGCGTTCAATATATTTCGTGAGTTTCTCCAGCCATCTTCTATAACCAAGAGTCAGTCCTACGTTGCTCGGTGTCTATAAATGCGTGAATACAAGATAAACGGTATTTTTGGTTCACAAATATTCCTTAAAATATCCCAAGCGAGGACGAATCGTCAGGAAACTTGAACATCATAAGGAAAAGTCGTTTATTCCGTCGTATGAAGTGAAATATGCACTCGAAATGAAAATCACTCGCAATCCTTGCATGTCAAGACATTATCTTGTGCAGTGTTAATCTTTCATAGATACGAAATAATAATGTTTGATTGTCAGACAAGCGAAGACTACGTAGGTACGTGAACCAGCCATTTTGAAATCTGAGTATTAATACTCATGGAGAACATAATTGCCGGCCTCGGTGGCGGCGGGGTAAAGTCCTCGCCTGGTAATCCGATGGTCGCGGGTTCGAGTCCCGCCTGGGTCGGTTTTTCACTTGCCCAGGGCATGGGTGTTTGTCAAGCTCTGGTGGATCGGCCCCTGCGAATCCTGAAGACAAGCCAATGGCTTTTTGGGATCGTAGGAGCATACGGACCACCAGAATCGTCATAGAGCAAAAACAAAAGTAATATGTTGGGCTAGTGGTAACGTGCAATATGACGAAGCCGAAAGTTGCAAGCCCGATTCTCTCAGTTGATAGTTTTTTTTTCATTTTGATGGGGTAAGGAGATATTTTAACCACCAAATTATGTAACTTCGTACTGGGACTTAAGCACAATTTTTTTCATTTCACTTGCCTCCGTGCCGTTCTCAAGTTTGGATAACTGGACGGCAGAAAGCTTCACTTGAAAGATGTTGTATCGCTTATTTTATATTCTGTCAATCCTGTATAAAGTCTCCAATCTAACGCACAACAAATTCAGCTACTTATTTTACCAACATTTCATCGCCTTCGTATCTGTTGAGATAAGGAGATCGCAAGTCGCTTTTCATTTGTTTTCCCAGATATTCTTTCCGATTTACTCACCTCGGAGGGCTAGTAGAAATTTCTTTACAAATTACAAGTTCTTGTAATTTAAAAGTCTGCTTGAGAAACAGAATTTGTCGTAACCATGAAAACACTTGTAACTTGTTAAATGGACTTGTAACTTGTGGACTTGTAATAAGTAGACTTGTACGTTTGAGAAACAGAATTTCACAAGTTACAAGTGAATAGACTTGTAACTTGTACACTTGTAGCTTTGAGAAACAGGCCCCAGATATACGGCCACTCGCGCTCAACTGTTCCCACGACTGGCACTGCCTGTCACAGCATTTCACGCCAATTCTGGCGCAATAAATGTCACCGTGTGTACAAGTCTTAAGGGAGAAACAGTTCCAGTGACAAAAAAATTGACGACAGAGACTATTCATGACAGAATCACGTTCGCCGAAACTGTGATGCATGTTTCTAAAAACTTGTCAATTAATTTACTACTGCGAGTTACTTCCCCTGGCGTCATCATCAGTCACCGCTGAATATTTTAGGTCTACATAAGATATATCCGCCAAATAAGATTCACCTACATTTTAAAGATTTTTTTCATCGTAATGGTGAAAGAGAAACTCTGAAAAGAGTACTGTACATCAAGGTGTGCAGTAAGAAAAATGTGAACTCAGAATAAGTGTCATTGGAAAATTTTTCGATAGTAAGGCGTCTTTTTAAAATGTGTACCATGGGCCTTATTAATAACCCTCGTCCCAATTTCAGGTCCTTGTTAATCCACGCTTGATTTTTGTTGGTTTACTGAAGGCTGAATCACACGGTCATATTTACGCAAACGTATATGGAACATTTGAGCTATAGCTAGACAATCAATGCTTAAGCTTAAGAAACCATATTCCCTTCACATTTTCGTTTTTTCTTTAACTGCGAGCATTAATTCTGGAATGTTTACAATCATCGTTTGATTAAAAATGACTAATGGAGACAAATTTTCTTTCTGCTGCCATTCCATCTGATTCAGTCCCCACACGTTTTCTGGGGCAGAGTCAAGGACGGTTTCAAATGACGGAAAGAAGGATATGAGTCCCTACTATTGCCGTTACCCCAAAGAGTGATGTCGTAAAGCCATCTTTTGAGCTGTCATTGTCACTATCCAGGAACTTGTACGTGAAAATAGGCCTAGTGGTTCAGGATTAAGGGATTCATTTTCATTTAAGTATTCTACCATCTGATTGGTAGGTTCTTGGACAGTCCTCATTCTGCATCCCAACCTCATAGACATTGTCTCGCTTTCCCTCCTAAGGATGGCGCGCTATTATATCCCTCTTCAATTCTTCATATCTTCTACCTCCTCTTATTTCGTCCAGAATTCCTATCCTCTTCCGTCCTCTTCCACGCTTCCCCAGTGTTCTCACCAGCCTCTTCTTTACGTCTATTCTCAGACATTCCCTCATAAATTCCCTTCTCTTCGAAAATGCTTCTTTAGCGAGCGCAATTCTGCATCTGATGTCCTTACCACTAAACCCATTCTCCTCCATAATACTATCCAGATAAGTAAACTGCTCGACCTGCTCTATCTTATGCCCTCCCACCCTTATATTCAGCCTCGCCTTCTTACTTCTAGAAAATCTCATTACTTTCGTTTTCTTGTGGTTGATCTTTATCCCATACTTTTCACACTGCACCTCTTTTGTAACATTGACTGTAACCCCTTGGCAAACTGACTAACCAATGCTTGATCATCTGCAAATCTCACTGATTTTATCAGCTCCCCTCCTACCTTTATTCCTACCTCCTCCTCCCCCCATGCCTCCTTACCATTTCTTTCGAATACACGTTAAAAAGCAACGGCGATAGTGAGCACCACTGCCGCACTCCCCGTCCTATCGTGTCCCATCCCGATTATCTATTGGCTACCCTAACCTGCGCCGTCTGGTTCATATACAAATTCCGAATCAGACTCCTGTCCCTCCAATCGACCCCTAATTTCTTTATCACTCCCATTAATTTCGTCCATTCCACCCGATCAAACGTCTTCTCGAAATCCACGAAGTATGCAAAACATTTATTCTCATCAATTATGCGCGCTTTGTGACGTGGAAACTCTACGTCATTGGGAACCCGTGGAATGACGTCACGGAACGGTATCGGTCCCAGCACATCGATGTTTTTTTGAAAATCAAGTTTGGATTGTTTTTCGTTATTTGACGAAATTATCGTTTCAACTTTCTTTGCGGAAGAAAATGAACTTGTATAATTAGATCCTCCACGTTGAAATGCATTTAAAAGAGAGAAACGATACCGTGCGGTGACGTCAAGCCTCCGACGTACTCTTTTGGATCACGTGACCGTTTCAATATTTTATGCTTTATCTTAGATTTTATAAATGTTCCCCATTCCGAATTCTTACTAAATTAGGTCCCGGGCTACTTTCTCTTCGCTCTTCCATCGGGAAATGACGAGGTAGAGACCAAATGTACAAAATGGGTTAATATGGTGATTTTATTACTTTTTTTTCCGAAAATTATCCATTTTGTAGCAAGTCATTACTTCTCTAAGTTGTGTGCACGAATGCGTCAATTGGTTTATGCTTTCAACAACAAGGTTGAATATTTAAGTACGATTACAGTAGTTGAGAAACTCCATTGTTGTGAAGGCCAAAGAACAAATAGCCATCAGTCGAGTTATCTCCAAAGATTATCTTATCTCTTAGTTGTCATATTTTCTGTTTAATTAGATGGTAGGCTTGAAAAATTGCCTATTTCTGCATGGAAAGAATGCATTGTGGTATTGCAAGAACAGTACGTATTTTTCTTGGAAATCATGGAGAGTTTGATGTTAAAATCACAAGCAAGGTATCTTAATCATTTGCATGACCTCCGGCAGAAAATGATGATTGTGGATGGAGGTGACAGGAGTGATCCGATATGATGATTTCTTTCAACTGTCTAATGATTAATTTCATTCCGACTGGTTTCGGTGGATTACAGCATTGCTATATCACAGTATTGCAATGCAGTTTTTTCAAACTACAGAAGAATTTTGTAAAGAAACTTTTTAGGTACAAATTTGTTTACAGGTGGAATTTTAATATTAAATTTCCCCACATGAAGAAACCAGGTTACCTAATTATTTACTCGTTTTACCTATTACTTAAACAAGGTTACTCACTCACCTAATTCACTCAATCGGCGTCACGGGGGGATATCGCCGCTGTACATTTTGCCAACATTCAAAAGCATCCTTTTTCGACGCGGATAGTGATCGAACCAAGCAACTTATTGTTAGAGAGGTGGGGCAAACTAGCTTTTATTTAAGTTTTCGAGCCACTTACGGTATAACTTAATTTTAAAAATAATGGACTTCCCCATTACTGATCATTCATCATAGTATGGAGTCATTTCCGATCTTACTGACTGCGCAATACTCCGTCTCAAGGAAACCGCGAAAGTTATTATTTTTTTGCTGATCGAAATTAATCATGTGAAATTACCTGCGGAAATAATTTGGCCTTGCCGCATAATCATTGTCGTTGTGGGGAGTTGGAGACAGGTGGAGGGGTCAAAGGGTCTGAAAACAACCCTCTCCATCGAAAACAGGATTTCATAGTAGCAGCTGTTGTAGCATTAAGCCCGTTTCACACGGTACTTGGCCCATTATAAGTTCGAGGATACTCTTTTGTTAGATAGGTTTACAATATTCGTGTAATACTGAACCAATATGTTGGAAAACAAGCGTGATGGCAATCATACTCGCTGAGGTATTTGATTTCATAATTGCTGCGGTGCTATTTTGCTACTCACACTAGCTCTGGTAGCCGTCGACCAATCACGTTAGCTTTCACAGTCGCTGTGCGATCTTCACGTCCTGGAATCTACGAAACCTATACCACCTTGCGGCTGTCAGTAACTTTCTGGTCGTGAAATCATGAATAGATGACAACAGCCCGAAAGTTATTTGGGTCGCCTGTTGCCATAGATTGGTTTTTTTACATTAAAGGAAGGCATGCTCTTTACAGGATTTATAACATTCTTGAACATACACCCACGATATGAATGAAAATACCGCTTCCTCGCCAGTGCGAGTTCAATTATCACTTGAAACCTGGGACGTCTCAAATCATACTGGAAAACCGGGTCTTAATATCTTACACAGGCTGGAAGACCAGGTCTTGTGCCGGATCAAGTATCGGTTGAGACGGGCTTTAGTTTTGTTTAGTTTCTTCTACACTATTACTCTTAAAAACATTTTTTCTCACGGCTGTCACTATATTACTATTATATTAATAAAAAATTTACTGCAATGCGTTAAAGGATAGTTTAATGGGCAAATAAAGATATGATGCTTGCTTTGGTAGTAAAAGGGCGCTTTAGGTGCATTTAGACCCTTGAGTTGTTAGTTTTCACATCACGGTAACAATTTACTTTCCATTTCATATTTTGGACATAGTCCTCCATTCAAGCACATTACTAATTCCTGTGGGACATTTCATTTTTTCAGATATTACCCTTAATTTTTAAGATTTAATGGCTCAATGAAGACGGTAAGGATCATCTCGTAGGTTATGTACTATATTCCTGCTGATTTGAAAACTTTCACGCATGACCTGATATTTTTAGCCCTATGATTCATTAGTAGTCGTGGTTTACGGTGGTATGAAAATCTACGCAAACAAAGAATGGTGCGTTGCGTATAGTATCCTTATTTTTTGTGAGAATGTTATCGATTGTTCATTTCCACAAGTTGTCACCTGATACTTTAAACTTTATTATTGCGATCAGGCTTAGTGTGAATTGTCGGGATGTTCACAGCAAACATTCACCGATTACCCCTTTGTTTCTCTGTCAATTACTTCCTGTGACATGACCTCGAGCTCTTCTGTTTTAACGTAGGATGCATTACTTTAGTATAGTGTCCGGTAGTTGGTTTGAAGAACAAAATTACGAAAGCCTCCGCAATATTTGATTAAACTTTCACTTAACGCTCTCTAAAACCATGATCTACATGTGCACTACCCTGGTAGCCGTGACTCTCGCCAGTGGAAGCGAACAGAAAACGACACGTTATTAATGAAAAAACTACTTATATTTCAGTTTTATCTATTCCCGTACGTAATTAGATTTGAGCTTGCTTTATTCAGACATTCCTGCCTTAGTAATCGATTGTTAGGAGTTCTAAACTTTTATACATTATATAATACATAAGTATGAATGAATTGGACGTCTCAGCAAATTCTCTGGCTCCCCGACTTGAGAATGTATTCTTTACTAATTAAATGAAATTTTGTAAAGGCGATCCAAGGTTAATGTTTGAGCTACTCCCTCAAAAAAACTGTCGGAGCAACGAATCTCTTTTAGCAGAAATAAAATTTTCAATTAATCAGTATTTCTACAATATTGAGCGGTTATATTCTTCTTCATGGACAGTATAGCCTCGACTCGTGTGTAACCAATGTAGTCCTTACACTATCTGACTGACTTAATGGCCTTAAAAGGACTCACAGGAAAGATTACTCACTTGTTTTGGACAGATGGCTCTTCTCTTCATGATATAAAGCTTTCAGATTAGATTTCGTATTACATATCAACCATGGCAGGAACTTAAATTCTTCCGATAGACTTCCTGTGTCGCTGAAATAAAAAATGAGGAGGCACCTATTTACTAGAAAGGTCTGTTCTACACTCTGTCGTAGCTGAGTGTGGGTTACGAATTTGCTTCATGAAAGTTTTAGAGCCAAAGTTGCCGGATAGATCTTTTCTAATCCATCTAAGCCCCGATTCGTGGTGGGAAACGTCTCGATAGCCACTTGCATGGGCATGCCAACTATGATTTGGGGATAGGTATGTAAAATTGACCAAAAATAGCTTTGTTTCAAAACAGTTCTATACTCATTGTTACAATTTCGCACAGATTTTTACTGTCCAGCTAAAAGTTGGCTTGGCATTTTGGAGTACCTAGAGCTTTCCAATCTGATAAATCCTCTCGTTTGTTTTTTGACCACTCTCGTGCCAAAATGGTTAATACTCCGTGTTTAGAGACACATTTTGCATGTACCATGCTAGAATTCACTAAATATGCAACCGCTAGTAATTTAAGAATTGTAGCCACCTCGCAGATTGGCAACATTTCTCTCTAGACTTGCGATATTTTCATTGAAATTATCATTCTAAACGCTAATGATAAGTTAATCTTTAACTTACAAGATGCCAAATGAGGTTTTGGTTGACGAGGTTTTATGAGGTCTGTAGATACTTAAATGCTTTTGCATCATAGTTTTGTATGATAATATAAACGTTGTTACATTTTTTCTCATTAACAGATCTAAATAGATGCCATAACACAGTATCCTCATTAATAATACCTATCAGAAGGTCTAATAATTAAATTTATTAATGATTTGCGTTGAGAAAAGGTTATGAAACGTTTCATGTTTAGTTAATTTTGGTATAGATGCTTTGTAGGCATATGTTGCTTTTTTGACATGTCGTAACATTCAAAATTAGTTTTTTATCAAACAGATTGTTGGGCATCTACCATTGGGCTTTAGCTTTTAACGCCTTATTTCTCAAGTTAAGATGTGGATCGTATAGGGATAGGGGCTTCATTCAATGTGTTCCACCAATGTTCCAAGGACACGTTTCTACTTAACTCAAAACCCTATTGGTCCATTCTTCTCCAATTCCTTCTCCAATCACTGCACATGTCTTACATAACTTCCATCCTTAACTATTCTTATCTCCCACCCTACTTCACGGCGTACACTTGTATGGACAGAAAAAAACTGCCACTATGGCATGATTCCAACGAAAAAGATTAGGCTGGTACGCCTGTAGAAATTACGTAACCGATGATAAATCGGAAATGTATGTAATCGGCAATCCTGTTTATTATTCAAGATTTTCACCAATTGTGGGTGTTTTCGTCTTCGTTGCTTCTCGTCAGTTGTCCCTTGTTAGCGATTTTCCTTAGATTTCTCTAGTTGCATATTCTCGAAAACTGTATAGTAATTTAATTTCCGCAGCCTATTGCTAAACTTTAACTCGTAGGCTTCCGCGGATGCAATGTTGATTTTTTTATTCGGGATTCATTCCCGAATCAGCGAAATATTATTTTACGAAAGAAAAACAAACGCGGAATGAATCCCGAAAAAAGAAATAATCAATATTGCTAAATATTTTCGATTTCTCTCTCGAAAAAAAATTTCATGATGGCACAATTGTTTTAATTGCTATAAAAAGAGTGAATGACAAAGTTTTAATTTCTTTATTTTTGGACCATTATCACTGCTTTCTTTTATAAGTGATACGTGAACGAAGATGAAACGACTCATCTGTTATCCCACGTTATAAATTATCATGAATCAGGAGTAAGTCAGAGCGTCATGCCTCAGGGGTTTATCCCGTGTCTGTAGCATTGACGGGTGATGTACCCTTTCAATCTAGTGAAGGTGGCCAAGTAGAGTTCTTCCTGAGGGAATGCTTCTTTTCAAGTTTCTAACATGCGTGAAATTTAGGAGCAATTTTTCCTAATGTAGACGCTTACAAATTTCTGAATTCGAAATTAGGTATCGTGTGGTATGTTCTAAAATAAATAGTGGAGATATTTTCGTCCAGATTATTTCCCTGATTAATGAATCCTGTACTTTTTCGGAATTATGTTTAAAATTATTCATAACCATGTCCGAATGCATCACTAAATGAACGGGCACTTGTATGAACAGAAAGCGACGGTCATTATATCATGATTCCGCCGAATCAGACGGGGCTTGTGGGGTTGCAAGAATTACGTAACCGAATATTAATCAGATATATATGGACCATGGTCCATGGGGTAGTAATCTTTGATATGGACTACTGTTCAATTCAGATATATGTAATAGGCAGTCATGCATATTATTCGAGATTGCCACCGATTGTCGGTATTTAGCTCCTTATCGCATCTTTCTCACTGTCCCTTGTTAGCGATCTTCCATGGTTTTCACTGCATATTCTCGATAACTGAATATTAATAATTTTCCGCTGCCTATTGCTCTTAATTTGTCGATATATCTTGCGAGAAAAATTTGAATCTGCATTCACTACCAACGGGTAAACTCTCACGCACCAGTAGCTAAATACATGTAGTAATTCACCAGTGATTTATTAAAACACAGATTCCTCAGTCTGGCTATATTAATTTATCCTTGTGGGCTCAGGAAGTGCTAGAATCGTTTTTGGCAGCATCGCCCGTCAACAAAATTTATTGCCTAAATGTTTAATTGGCGTTGATCAAATACCCTTAAACCAATGTGCAATTGACATAAGTTCGTAATCGCCAGCAATATAAACAAATGAAAGAATCGAGCTTCTGTAGCAGTCATCCTTCGGCAGCCATAGAGCTATATCGGTAACGAAAGCAATTGAGTGAAATGGAAGATTAGGCGGCTTTACACATGGAAGTTGACTTCCATGAAAGTAGCGAGTGTAGCGATATCTCGAATCGTATCGCTACTTGCAGGGCATCGTTCTGCTAACACATAACTGCCGCCTTATATGCATACAAAAGAATAGCGGAACTGAAGAAGAGCAATAATCCAGTACATACTCTCAAAATTATTGAATTATTTTGGTTTAAAGACGACTTGAAACAT
Source organism: Pyrrhosoma nymphula (assembly GCA_963573305.1). NCBI lineage: Eukaryota > Metazoa > Arthropoda > Insecta > Odonata > Coenagrionidae > Pyrrhosoma > Pyrrhosoma nymphula. The sequence continues at coordinate 19,759,092 of OY754328.1, forward strand.
GGAAGTTACTTCTTTAACATTAACCTTGCAAGTCGTTTGCAATTGGATCTTCGATGTGTAAGCACGAACTTTTATTGCAGTATGAATCGATGGGGGTAGCAATTGGTATGCGAGGAGTGATTGACAAATCGATTGCTGCTAAATGTTAATTAAAGTAAGACTCTTATTGTATTGAATAATAGGAATAAAAAATTCTCATACTTTCTACAGTTAGGTAATAGGTGCATTGTAATTGACGCAAATTCACACTATGGAACTGAAATTAGGCCATGTTTAAAATTGCCATATTCATTGTCATTGTTTTTTTGGAAAACCTGGAAGTAAATGGTAAGCAGAACGAGGCCCTGCGAAGTAGTTGCGAAGTCAACTTCCAAGTGGTGAAGCCGCCTTGAAACAGACGGTCACAATAATCAGTCGGACGGATGGGAAGCTAAATATAATGGCTATAGACAATTTCAAAATCTCAGCTAAATGCACAATTGTCATGGTACGCTGTCGCAATCGCGGGTGCAAAGATATAATCAAAAGGGATGACATTCGACGTGAAATAATCATTTGATTTGACTGCTAACACACCTTACCTACAACTGCGAGGTCCGGGTTCGAATACCGATCAATTCCCACCCTCGTTAGGCAGACTAGACTTAGTAGGTACTTATGTACAATAACATATCATCATTACCTACTCCCATCCCACTCTAAAATTCCTGCATGCTTTTGTTTTTCTACGTGAATTATTTAGCATCTCGTAATATTCCGGAAGGTATAGTAATATTAATAATGATCAGTAGTTATATCGTAACCAATTTACTAATTGTTAGCGAACGCAGGACTCTCCTAGTTTCTGGTTTGGCATCGCATTGCTCTCCTGACCGCTCTCTGGTCTGCGAAAGGGGGAGCGTATGAGGCTTGACCTTGAACTGGGACAAGTATTTCATGCCTGGTGTGGAATAGCCCTGTGTCACACACCGTGGAGTTGGCTTATGCGGTAGGTACTTCGTAGATATAGAATTCAAATTGTTTTTTTCAAGGCAAATTTCATCCCTTTGGTGTATAATGGCTATATATTTTATAGTATATACCTTTCATCTACATATCCGAAATACCGCGCAAGCCACCTCCAGGGTCTGTGGGACGGGGTGATTTCACGCCAGGCATGCAGTTCTCTTCCCAGTTCTAATCAGAACCTCGCACGCTTCCCCGGCCGATAGACGAGGACCAGAAATCACTCAGAAGAACAATGAAAGGCCACACCAGAAACCTAGAGAGGGCTACGTGGACAAACATGCTAACATGCAGTACACGGGTGAAAACACTACTACTGATTTGTATTATTCATATCTTTAATTGTTGGATACTAGAAGATATTAGTTCATGCAGAAAATAAAATCATGCACATTTCCAGCGAGATGAGGCGATATTAATAGAGATATGTTTATAAACTGCAGTACGAATCGAATTCACCCAGAAACATGTAGTCTCGTCTTCATACCACGACATTCATGCTGACAGATTACAAAATTGCAGAAACTAAAAAGTATTTAGCGTTCATTAAAACGACAAAAAATGAATGAAAAAAGTAAATAATAATTTCAGCTTAGATCGTTACCTGAGATCGAGCCATTTGAGTTTATTCAGGCCCTTCAAAGTCTGAGACTCAACGACCGTGATCCTGCAGAAGGACAGGTCCAACCGCATGAGTCCCTGCGACGTCAGGACCTTCGGCAGGACCTCGAGGGGATTACGGGAGACGTCCAAAATTTCCAGGTTGGGCATGTGCTCCAACGGGTTACCCTCTCCCCTGATCCCGATCCCGGAGATGTCGCAGCGGGACGCCAGGAGGACGCGGAGCGCCACGGCGTCGAAGGCGGGCAGGTGTGTGAGGTCACCGTTGTGGGACACGTCCAATACTCGGAGGTAGTGGCTGGTGGAGAAGGTGGACTCGTCCAGGGACTTGATGGAGTTGAAGGACACGTTGACCATCTGAAGTTTGGTGAGGCCCGACAGGGATGTGGCGGCGATGGCTTCCAGTCCGTTGCGGGAGAGGTCGATGTGAACGAGGTTCCTGCTGGAAGAGAAGGAATTGGGGCCCAGGGACTTGATCCTATTGCCGGCCAGGTGGGCGTGGGTGAGGCCACTCATGGATGCCAGGGGTGCTATGGGCACGGACGGTCCCTTCTTGCCCTTGCCCTCGATGGACCCTAGGGAGCAGTCCTCCGCGTCGATTATCCTCAGGGACTCGGATCGCACGTGGGTCAGGGAGGTGAGGCGGGCGTTCTTGGAGACGTAGAGATGCGTCAGGAACGGCATACCCTGGATTAAGAGACGGTTTAGTTGCGATAATCTTCATTTGAGGCAAGAAACTGGGATATTATGAGCCATTGAGAGCAAAAGTGGTGTACTAAGTCAATTGTTTTCATTCATCTTATGTTTGGGTGCGTAGATGCATTCCTATATCTACAACATCTACAAATTACCCTGCAAGCCACCTCAAGTGTGTGTGGCAGGGGGTGAGTAGTCACCAACATGCATTGCACTATACCCTAAAGTTAGTGCAACTTCGACAATTGATGCATTAGCATTAATTGCTAATGTTTGCCAGGAGGGGAAGCCTTACAAGCCAGCACTGCACTATAAATATTCTACCAATGTTAGAAAGACCGCTAGTATTTGTATTTTGTAACTACATACATGGACAGAAATTCAAGAGTTATGCTGAAAACATGCACGACGTGCTATTAGTACTAGGTAGCAGACAAGGGCTCAAGTATCAGGGAGTACTGCAATTGCTGAGAGCTACGCTATTTATCGACAAACCTAGTTAAAAGTCTCATTGGCAGCTGTTATGGTCTCTTATCGTTAGTGCGAAAAATTACATTTAAAATCTGTCCGTTCTACAGTCTAGCTCCCTAATTTTATTTTCATGATCTGATCTACTGTAGTATTTTGGATTTCGTAAAACGTTATCAACGTAGTCAGAAAATAAATTGGTTTGGAACTTGCCGACATAATAGATTGTCTAAATTTTAATCATCTACATGTGTGTGTCCTATACCTGCCTTCTGTTTTCTGCATGAGTGGTCATAGGCGTGCGCAGGATTTTGCTATTGGGGGTGCCAACGATAAAAATGCCGCCTTTTGCCCTTGCCCATGACCGTAATCATAAGTCTTAACCCCAAGTTCTCGAAGGAAAGTCAGTTCCATAAAGCAACTCCCGGAACCAAATTAGAAGGCCCCAATATTCGCGTAAAACAAAAAATCTATATATTACATTTCTGCTCTAATTTTCGATGCTAGAATAAGATACTTCTTAAAAATACTTTTAAATACTGCAATTAAATAAAGCTTTGATAATACTTGCATAAAATATCTTAACTAGTCAGTTATTTACTTTTTATCAAATAAAAGAAGAGTAATATTTGGAAGAAAATTCGATAAAAAATTCGAAAAACCTTTTGTAATCAGCTTTATCAGAACAATGTTTTTAATATGCTAATACAACACTACTCGTTTTTTCGCGCCCACAATTTGGCTCCGTACCCTATTTCAAAGAAGCTCCTGCAATGATAGTTTGAATAGTCATATTACAGATCAAAAAATAAAATCAGACCTTTAATTTTTTTAAAATTGATTGGTTTTCCAGTTCATTTCAGCAGGACTCGATTTCCCCCCAATTTTTCTGTTCCATCCAAATTTTGGCGCCCCTCCAAATCTTTTTGAGGGAGCCACGGCACCCATGGCACCCATTATGCGCACGCCTATGAGAGTGGTGTGAGTCTAGCTTCTGAATTTTTCTACTGGATAGCAGTAATTAGGGTTTATTTTTTTATTTTGTCTTCTTTAAGCCTTATTTTTTTAATTGGCATCTTTATTCTGTCTCCGTCCAGATTACGTCAACTGGAGATTGGGGGGGGGGTTAATGGTTGATTTTTAGAAATGAAAAGTGTAGAACAGAACCAAGTCTTTTATTTCAACATGTATGAAGCGAAATTATTAAAGCTTATTTTTTTGGCATGTAACGATTAATGAATTAAGGCCATTGACATATGCAAAACAGCACTTCATAATTCTCAATATTCTTGTAGTTATGGAACGTCAAAGTTCGCAAAAATTTCAAATGTCATTCGCGCAGAAGAAACTCCTTTTGATTGGTGTGACGTCAGAATGCGAGTAAGCGGGTTTACGGGGTTTACCCCCGCCCCATGGCAATACAGCGAGTCCGTGTTTCGTAAGGATGGGCGGTTATGGGAAAAAACCGGTGTTAGGTTAACCGGTTATTTTCAGTGAGTAGAGTACTCCAGTACTAAAACCTGAAGAAAAAAAACTTTTCTTTTCAGTTTTTTATAACCTGAAGATACCTTTTTTATAGGTTTTTAAAAGGTGTATTTACAGATTTCGTACATTATTATTCTCTCGCGAATGCATCGGTGGTGGCTTACTCAATATTATGTGATCATTATTGCAGGTACGCTGGAATTACTACTGCTTTTGGTCAAAAGTTTCTAAAAAAGTTAGTTGAAATCATCATCAGTAGTCCTCAATCCGGTTTGATTGGTTTACAGCAGCTCTCCATTCCACTCTCCTCTCTGCCATCCACTTCATTCCTACATAATTATTTACTTTGACGTCTTTCATAATTTGATTAATGCATTCCACTCTTGGTATTCCCATTTATTTCTCATTCAAATATTGTTTTCATTAGGCTGTTATGTCGCAAAATGTGTCCAATAAGTTTCTCTCTCCTTCACGGAGTGTACATTATGCTTCCTTTCCCTCCAGATCTTCGTGGGACTTCGTTCGTTCATCTAATCTTAATCATTATTTGTTAAAATAACCAAAAATATCATTTTTTCTGGATCTACAGCGATGGATTGGTGAACGATGAAGGCAATACAAACCTAAGTCCGGTATCGCCGTAACCGCGGGATACTTGGACCTTGGAGTAGGTACTACCTGAACACAAAAAGATACCTTGTTTTCCGTGGCTGCCCAGATATAAGGAAGTGCTTAGCTTACTCATTTGTAAATTTGTATGGTTAACGACAGAAGTGCATTCGGCAAGGAACTCCTTACAATTAGCGCAATGGATTTCAATCAAAACACAGTCATTTTGGATTAGGGTCCCAAAAAATCAATGGTTTTGGTTAATTTTAACTAATTGTAACTACAGTATTAAACAGGAAGACGATCTTAAAACATGAAAAAACATCTTTCGCTCGCTACCGTCAATTCAAAGTATTTTTATTACATGGTTTTATTTAGCTTGAAATCTCTATTAGTTTGCGTATTTTAAATGACAAAACAATATTTTATTGATTTAAACAAATTATCACAAAATTTATATAGTTATTAATTTAATACAAACAATTCGTTCCATTCTATTTGCATAAAAAATTCCACTGTATATTTTTCATTAACTTATCCATAGAATAACGACAAAAATTGAATAAAAAATTGATACAATATTATTAAAAAATGCAAAATAAAATTCATAAAAAACTTTTTAAAAAACATGGTTTGATTAAAAAATGTACTAAAAAGTATAAAATAATTTTTGAGCTCTCACAACTGACCTACAACAGGCAGAACGTGATTTGTGACTAAAAATAAAACCTTGGGGGCCGGGCGCAACCAACATTAGTGTTACAAAAGACTCGGCCATTACTATAAAGTAGGCGTGGTAAAACATCTTCAGTATTCCAAGTTGTGCAGGACAAGGAATTTCCGGCAAGCGAAGCTTTCCTCAACCTTTACATTAATTTGTTGTCTAGTCTTTGGTATCACAAGTTGAGATTCGGACGTGGGTATTTCTAGTGAAAAGTCTTTTGCATCATAAATGTTGGTTGCACCCCCACTGTTATATTTTTAGTCTCACACAAATTTTATTTTCTAAGTTTTAGTATATTTTTTTAATAAAGCCATTCAAAATGTTTAAAAAAATATTTCTCTAAATAGTTAATGGGAGAGTAGATAGATGAGTTACTGACTTTCAGAAAAAGGACGTAGAGTTAAAACCTTAATTGATTCCACATGAAAATTTGTCATTTCAGTTGAAATTCCATGTAAAAGGCAAGATTGATAGTTAGAGGCAAATGAGATTTCTTTTGTTTTGCATGAGAAAAGTCATTGCGATATGCGATAAAACTACAGCGTAGAGAAAGAATTTTCAACGGTATTCTGCGGTTGTCCAATTTTAATCATTACTTGCGTGAGATATTTTGACATTTTCATAACGTTTTTTCGTAGATACCACATACGCCGTACGATGTTTTCTTACAATAAGTTAGTTCGTTTTGTTGTAATGGGGAACAACCATTAAATTTATTTCTCACGTTTATGTAATGCAGGACAAAAAGATTCCTCAAGAACTCCAATATATAAACCAACTGTGTATGAGTCAACCGCAAGCATTAATAATAACCTTTCAAAAGTGGGTAACAATTTGAAAAAGTGGCGTGATCCTAAACAGTACGTCGTTGGTTTGACGTCACCGCACGGTATCGCTTCTCCAACCTACGCAGTAGGGTGGTCACAAGAAATCAATGTTCGATTTTTTTTCCGGGGGACCACCCTAAAAGTTGCCAATCGGCTAAAAAATGAGATTGGCAAAGTTTCAGCTCAACTTGACAATGTCAACCCGTGCCTCATTTTGGCAGAAGTTTGTGCGACTTTTAGCAAAGCATCGCAGTTATTCCTCTATAAAATGAAAACCATTCGTCATAGAAACCTGATTCTTGTGTCATTTCGTCGGTCATTTTGTTGTCTTGAAGTTTTGTCAAAATTTAGTCTTACTGTGCTAAAACTGATAGATTTAGTGGTTTTTAGCATTTTTCAGGTCAGGCCGCGGTCCGTATCCTAAAGGTGGCTTAACATGCTAAGGCCTAAAAACTCTTCAACATTCGATTAAAACTGCTTTCCAGAATTTGCTTCCTTATTTATGATTTTATACCTTATAAAAGGTTTTGTTATGGGTGTTTTCAAAAATATATGTAGTAAAATCCAAATTGGAAACGGACGCATTATGGGCAAAGGAGAGCGCAAGTAAGGTGTAAAAGTAAGAACAAATAATGTCGAAATGGAAGAAGCGAGGATAATTATTTACAATTATTGGATGGAATTGGTACAGGTAATCGCTTAGATATGGTGGCTTTTGAAGAGTCTGGAAATATTTGTCTTCATTCAAATACAATTTATAACAGAAACTGACGTTTTTCTTTGTCTTTCGTCAAACAGGAATCAAAATTTACAGAAACAGGGAACTTCTCTGATGTTCAATTTCACTTGCCGTGTATTATAAAATAAACTACGTAAAACTTGAGAGTTAGATGGCAACTTACTGCCATTCATTTGATAAGACATGTGGCTAATTTTTAAAAATCTTGTCTTTTTGTCGTGAACTTATGCTCATTGTTGCTGTAGATGTCGAAGGTTGAGCTATTGTTCTTCAAATCTAACAAGAAAAAATTCACTACATGATCGTTCCTTCCTTGAAAACCAAACGCCAACTAAAGCTTCCTTCCTGGCCCTTTCTCCAGTGTAGCTAGGAGGAGAACTCCAGTGTAGTTGGGAGGACTGGATGGAACAAAACAGTACAGATACATTGTTTTTTGCACAGGTACTACATTGTTCATTTCAAATAATTTCTCATTTCGTACATTCCAAACTTTTCACTGCTGCCAACCATGGTTTCGACATATAATTTCATTATAGAGGTGACTGTGACACTGTATGTCGAAGACATGATTGACATCAATAAAAAGAGTAATTTACAAAGTGAAATATTATTTCATGCGCAGCAGTTCAACAATATAAAGCCTGAAACTAACTTCTACATTGTTTGCTCATCGCCTGTTTGTCGTCTGTCAAAGCTAAACTTAGGTTTAGCATGAGGAGAATTAGCAGACTTTGTAAGAATAACATACCTTCAGATGTCCGTTTTGAATAAACTTCAACTGCAATACAAAGTGAGGACTAACCTTTTTGATGCTTAAAACTAGATTCCTATAAATTATTATTCGTGAAATTATTTTTGGCACAAAAAATTATTCATTTTAATGCAAATTAGTCTTTTAATTATTTTCCAAAAAATTTTAATAATTTCCATCTTGTTTCGTTAAAATCACTTGCATTTTCAATGCATATAATACTCAGGAAAAACCCGTCAAAAAGGAATTAAATTTCATGTATTGCCATTTTCCAAAAAGGGCGATGGGGAGGTAATGGACCACGGCCTGACCTGAAAAATGCTAAATACCGCTATATCTATAAGTTTTAGCAAAAAAAGACATTTTGCAAAACTTCAAGATAACAAATTGACCTATGAAATGGCACAAGAATCAGGTTTCTATGACGAATGGTTTTTATTTTATAGATGAATAACTGCGTTTTTTTTTGCTAAAATTCGCATTTTTTCCAAACTTCTACCTCAATAAGGCACGGGTTGACGTTTTCAAGTTGAGCTGAAACTATGCCAATCTCATTTTTCAGCCAATTGGCAACTTTTAGGGGGGTCCCCGGGAAGATACAGTGAAAGAAAAAATTTCCCATATACCTTGTGACCACCCTACTACACATATTTAAACGTGAAGGATCAAGTCATACTATTCCATTGCCTTCAGCAAAGGAAATTTAAACGATTATTCCGCCAAATTACGAAAAAGAAGCCGAACTTATCGAGGAAATACATCGATTTGCCGAAAGCGATACCGTTCCGTGTCATCATCACCCCCCCACCCCCTCCAACCCGAGGGTTCCCGATATCGTAGTGTTTCCACGCCCTCTAGCTCTTATACTTTTTAAGAAGATATATTTCAATAACACAACTTTGTATTCCGTTAAAATTCATGCCCTGCATATTTAAAAATATATACCTGCTTAAAATACTACTTAATAGTGTTTTTGTAAAGTAATGCACGTTCCCCATTCTCGGAGATTGCTGAAATTTTATGTAAATGCTCACCATTGTTTGAGGAAACGACAGCTTCTTTTGCCAGATGCAAAAAAAAACACAAAATACTCTTCAGTGGAAGAGAGCATTACTCACTTTCTTTCATTACTCACTCACTTTGTTTCTTAGGACCATGGGCGTATTTACGGGGGGGACGAACGGGACCGGAGACTCCCCAGAAGTAACTTTGTTAAGAGTACCAACATTAATATAAAAAAATTAACTAAATATTTACATCAAAAAGGACTATAAAATGCTGTTTTGTTATTATAATTTTCAGAAACTTTCCGGGGTAGGGCCCCCAATTTGGCTGGACTCAGACCTCCAGTACTCACCTATCAAAAATATTCCAGAACCCCCCCCCCCCCCCCCAGAGCCAAATTCTAGATACGCCACTGCTTAGGGCGAAGCGTTGTCAGGGGCATTCAAGCAAATCATCTTTTTAAAGCATGTATTTAAGTGAACCTTATTGTGCTGTATACGGTGAAAATTGTAATATTGCACTAAACTCTTTGAATTGGGAGTACATAAGTACTATAACATTTGATGGATTATCTACTTAAATATACGCCTGAAGCGATTACATTTAATTGACCATTGATGTCTACCTGGAGTGACTCGCGTTGCACGATGGACAAGGAACACGACCTCAAATCCAAGGTGTGGAGGTTCCTACCGATTATATACGGTATCTCCTCCAGTGGATTCCCTTGCAGTGAGAGTTCGGTCAAGGAAGTGGGCAGCATCGGCTTTTCAGTGCCAGGCTCTGCCACGCCGCAGTGATCCAGCGTCATTATTTGGATGGACGACGAGTTGAAATAAGGTATCTTCTCGAGTCCCCTGTTACCGGTGAGGTCCAGGGAATGCAGTTGATCGCAGCCGAGGAAGGTTTCGTTGTGGAGGGAGGTTACGCCGTTGTAAGAGAGGTCAATCGTCTTGACGGAGCGGAGACCTAGAAAGGCCCTTGGTCCTACTGGGCCCTCGAAGCTGTTCCCACGGAGAATCAGCGTCTTCAGGTTTTTCAGGTACGCAAGCGACCCTGGGGTCGGCAGGGTGTCGATCCGGTTGAGGGACAGGTCCAGGAGGGTCACCGTACTCGGGAGGTTGTTCGGGAACTGACTCAGGTCGACCCCTGAACAGTTCACTACGGTCACAGGGGCCGTGAGATTGCGGCCCCCAACGGCTGGTTTGTCGCTTTCACAGCGGCACCGGTCCGGGCACGGGTCCGAGGGTAGCTCGAGGGTGCTCAAAGACAAACCTTGAGAGGTTAGGACGGAGAAGCAGAGGATTAGGGTAACCGTAAGTGCTAGTCGTGAAACGGAAGCCATCATCGTGGCTGCCTGAGTTTCACTCTGATAGGAATGGGTGTTTTAAGCTTTGGTGGGATTACTTGAGCATGTTCCATCCTCGCACGCGTGTTGATCGGGGCGCACGCGGGCCGGGGTTCAAGACCCCGGACTCTAAATTCACATCAGATTCACGACAAAACGAATCACGAGAAGAACAGGTACCGTCATCATGGACTGGGAAACTTGAGGTGGTTCACCACAACCACGTATGAGAAGATGCGACCAGGAAAGCCAAATTAGCAATCTAAATGAGGTCCGTGAACTTTTAAAATTGTCTCTTTATATTCACATCACTTTTACCCCACACGAATCAAAAAGTAAGGCTACACGGTCACCGTTCACTTAAAGACAGTTCACCACCATGACCAGGGGGGGGGGGGGGGTGCGGTCAAGAAGGCCAAATACTCACAACATGAGGACTGTGAACGTTTGAGAGTGTGGTATGGTGATATCCAGCAGAAAATACACAGAGAGGTAAAAATAAGACGAATCAGGGTCGGTGATCACTTTAGGTTCCACTTGAGGTACTTCACTACAACTGTAGACCTAGGGATGCGGCAGATAAATCCAAAGCCGAACCAGATGAGGAGACATCGGCGCACAAGGCGGCGGGGGGGGGGATATCCGGAAGAAATTTCAGGGAGGTATGCGCAAGACAATTAATAGTTCAAATCTCACATTTGGTTCACGTCGCACCCATCACGGAAGAAAAACTGATATAGTCACTTGGGGGAAGTAAAGATAGTGCACGATAACTGAGGAACGGCGACCGGTGCGTCGTCGTCGTGAGCTTAGGTGGGACGAGACGGGGACTGCGAGCGTATGACAGAGAGAGAGAGATAAGCACGGGGTGGGGGAGGAGGAGAGAGATAGGCAAGAGGATAGCCGGGAGGTGAAGGAGGAGGGCAGAGGAGGAGGAAAGAGGTGGGAGAGGCGTTGCGTGAGAGTTGATACAAGGTGTGAGTCGACGTTCAAGGAGAGAGATTAGGGCAAAGCTGAAGGAGATAAGGGAGATGCGGGGGCGAAGCGTTGTCGTTGAGTTCGGTACGCTGCCCGAGTCCCAAGGTTGTCGTGCCAAAGCGATTGTATTAGAAATTGTTACATCCCTTTGCACTTTTTCTTGTTTTTCACATTCAATTTTTATTCACCATTTCTAATACAGTTTCATTTTTAACAAATCCATCTTCTTCCAAAATGTCCTCTCCTCACCAGTCCTAACAATGCTCTAATTTATTTTTCATATCATCATGACAATCAATTAAAAAAATTAATGATTGTGAATCTGATACATAAATGATTATTATATTGACAGAAATGAAGCCTATAACCTGGTGAGAAACCCGAGAAAAATATATATTATTAAAAAAATTATAAAAACATGTTAGTAAACAATAAAAAATTAAATTCAATATTATAACAAATGAATAAATAATAAATAAATACATAAAAGTTATTATGGTTATCAATTAATTAGCCATTCATACGCTTGACATGCGTCAATGTGAAGAGGGAATAGAGTGGTGAGTACTGAGATAGGCGATCCAGGGCTCTTCCTACCCGTACCCTGGCTCCAGATAGTGAAGTAATGAAGAATGGTTGGGAATTCATGGACGAAATGCTTAGCTCTGGTTGAAGCCTTTGGAAAAAGGGATTGAAAGATACAGGGTGATTACAAAAGAATGCGTCGGTTTCAAATATCTGTATTTTTAAAATGGTACGTGCTACAGTGCTACGCGACCTCTTAAAATGATCGCTACATTCTCTAGTTTTGTTGAAAAAAATAACATTACAAATGTTCAATATGTCCTCCTTTAGTAACCCGAACAATATCAAGTCGATATTCAAATTTCTCCCACACTCCATGAAGCATGTCAGCAGGTACTGTCTTCACAGCCAAAGTTATGCGTTCTTTCTATTCCTCGCTCTTAGTAAGCATTGATTACGATTGGCTTTTTCCTCTACTGGAAGCAGATTCCAATGATTTTGTGTTTCAGCAAGACGGAGCTCCCCCCATTGGCACCTCTAAGTTCGTGCTCATCTTAATGAGACCTACCCATAAAAGATGGTACGGTCGATCTGCAAGGCAAGACCTCGCCCTTCATCTGTGGCCTCCGATGTCACCTGATCTCACACCATGTGATTTTTTGTGGGGATATGTGAAAGGTCAAGTCTTTGTTCCATCATTGCCTACTAACAGCGAGGAATTGAAAGCACGCATAACTTTAGCTGTGAAGACTGTAACTGCTGACATGCTTCACAGAGTGTGGGAGGAATTTGAATATCGACTTGATATTTTTCGGGTAACTCAAGGAGGAAATATTGAACATTTGTAATGTTATTTTTTTCATGAAAACTAGGGAAAGTAGCGGTCATTTTAAGAGGTCGCGTAGCACTGTAGCTCATACCATTTGAAAAATACAGATTTTTTAAACCAACGCATTCTTTGTAATCACCCTGTAAAAAGGGCGAAAGTGAGCTGAATGTTAGCGGAATGCCTTAGGCCCAGTTTCATAATCTTTGATTGAACATTTTCTCGGTACAAAAACAACAGTTAATTATAATAGGCAAAACCAGGGGCGCGATCACGGTTTTCTATAACGCGATCGCTCGCGTTATCTCAATTTTTGAATTGCGCACACGAGAGCGAAAAAGTGATAGTCATTCTTCAAATTTTGTCAGGTACCAGGATGATGACGTCGCGTCGTTGCGTTGAAACTAGTGGCACCAGTAAAAACTCTGTAGATTGAAACATAGTTATTACTGTCATTATTTTTCCAGGTACTTTAAATCATTAGTTTCAATAAATGGAGTGAATTTCTGGAGCGGTTTGCGCTTTGGATAATGACAACGAAAATGCAAAATAAGGAATCGTGATCCCTACCCAGAACTGTTTGTTAGCATCACGTTAACGAAAATGCTTTGGAGTCTCATAGTCAATGTTACCTAGAAATTATAAGCCCAAACCTTAAACCCGGTTTTATAATACCTGGTTAAATGTTATCTCGGTATGAAAACCAAGGTTCATACATTCTCCCACCTAAAGATTACATCTACTAACCGACAGTGTGATAAGATGTTCAAAACCCGATCTCTTAGTTAACATCATGTTAACGAAATGTCTGCGCCATCTTATGAATAACGTTGATCAGCCATTGTAAAACTTGGCCGAAGACATGCTAATGAAATTTTCTTTCCATTTATAATCGTTTGCACCTATTCGTAACTTTGATTCATGTGTTATTTGTTACTTATATGTCAGAACGTGTAAATGGATTAAAATAAAGGCTAGGACATCTAATGGTTAACGTTAACCGTGTATTATTATTCCGAGCCTTAGTGTTTTATTCACTCTAATAACATTGTATCTTCATTTGGAAAAATTGGTGCTAACAGTATCATCAAAAGGTCATGGGTGGTAAATGCAAAGTGTGGCAAAATTGTGAGAAACCTTTTAGTAAAGTATCGAATCTCTTAAATATCTGTATAGTTTCCTGGGGGGGTTGTTGTAACTACGCTTGATCTCAGGTTACCTCTCCGCCATCGCCGATTTTTCCGGATGGAAGAGTCTGATGCACCTTTCGTGTTCCTTCAGGCGTGTTTCTACGGTGCGTCCAGTCTCACCGATATACACCTTTCCGCATTCGCAAGTGATGCTGTATACTCCAGGTGTCTTCAACGGCAGGTTGTCTTTAGAGGTTCCTGGGATGTTTTTAAGTTTTGCCGTTGGTCTGTGGGTCGTCTCGATCTCGTGCTTGGCTAGTATCCTAGATATTATCTGGTTGGATACTTTTGGGATGAAGGGGAGACAGGCTCTGCATCTTGGTTTGGTCTGATGGCAGACTACTCCATTGAAACGTCGGTGCAGTTTAATACCATTACCCGGCTGGAAACCCGAGAACTATTCATCCTAAGCATTCGCCTTTAAGACTTAAATCCTACATCAGCTTCAAAGTTCAACCAGATCCAGCTCTCACGTTTACGGCTGACCTCACGACAACAGCAGTATACGTACTCATCATGTTTCCAAATCCAATTTCCAAATTTCCAAATGTTTCCAATTCCAAAATTATAACCAAGATTTTTGTAGTGTTCGTCTTCCCTATAAGTACGAATAAGCGATGGGAAACATGCCTTTGTGCTGGGTAATTGCATTACGGAGTATGAAATTATTGTATTGTATATTACAATGTTATCATGTGGCCAGTAGCAATTAAAATACGTTCAATTCATAATGGGAAATAATCCGCAACAGAAGGGCAGATAGACGATAGTTCTCTCATCGTAAATATATCTGTCTCCATTGAAATGATGCAGAAACAATTTTACTGCCTTTATATTTGTTAAAGATTAGCTATAACGTAAACAACTAAGGTTTTAGTGGGTAATGACAACTTAATGCATTATTTTGAAGAACCCAATTCAAGTGAATTTTTACCATTTTCATGGGGTGAAATTGTACTTGTTTGAGTTGATTTTTACTTAAGTTTACCATTACGATTCGTCAAAGCGAATAACGTTTGAATAAATATAGCGTGCTGTTTTAAATTAAACCCTCGTATACTTGTTGGTACGTATATGCTTGGATATATATTTGATTTTATCGGAGTCACACTCTAAACTATCGTGGTTAATGTCCGCTTTCGTCACAACAGCCTGAACGTTTTTTTCACCCAGTTAAAACAAACTATTGCCATGAAATGCTCGTCAGTCTTATCTTCTCGAATTTATCTCGTTTCATCGGTTTCTAGCTGTAATAATCGGCTGGTATTAGTGCAATATTGATCAAAGCGGCGTCATTAGCACGTATGTCATAGTCCACGAAAATAAGCATACCCTCTTGGTTTTTGCATTCACTGTATTGGATGATTTTATTATGCTGTGAAGCCGAAGAATATCGAAGATGGATGATTATTTTCCAACTCAAGTTACGGTGGACAGGTTATCGTAAACCGAAATAGTGAACGGGTCTCCAAGTCATGAGTTTCAAGTCGACACCAATCATAAACTAAGCTTAACCCGGTATGACTTACGAAGCCGATTTACCGGGAAATTGTGGTTGTATACCGGGAAATACAATCAATTGGCTTGATGAAATGCAATCATAGCAGAAAATGTATTCGTGAACGCTCTTTCATCTTTCTTGGGACTGCTCACCTGCAAGTGTACATGGACATGGCATACTAGAAAAGGTTACCATAGGCAAGCAATCCAGCATGCAGTTGGTGTCACTGCTCTAATTAACTCACCGTCCCGCTAATTTCTTCCCTCCTCTGCGTTAAAATCTGTGCGCGGGATTCTTTTTCTTTTCATTGCACTTCTGTGTCACTCCTTTCTTCCAAGCTCCTCAAACCACGAACCTAAAGGAGTATGTCTAACTCTCGTCTTCACTACAGACACAACACTATGAGCGCAAATACGACCACCGAAGCTATCAGTGCTGAGGAGTTGTATCGCCCCATAGAAACGCTATCGGACGCAAGTTATATCCATTCTTGTTTTTTACTTGCCCAAAACTCGATTAGTGTAGGATTCAATCTAATAATTGATTGCTTGAGACATCAATCAGACAATTCGTAACTCAGGGGTTTGTTTTTCCTCGCCAATTAATAAAAAATTCGGAATATGTCTCCAACGAATAAGGCTGGGATCCAATTATGCCATTAGGGGCCATTCAAGTATAACGGAAGACGTTTTGAACGGAATACGGGAGGGGAGATGGGACCTTCTTCGATTGTATTACTTATGGACGTTTGGGGGTCCAAGTTAATGTTAAGTTCATGTTACTCGTGAGATCGTATTTTTATCACTTTTGGCATTAATGAATTGCATTCGGATTGAGTGCAATTTTCCACAGATGACACAGATTCCACGACCCGGGTTACATCGTCTTCAGGCTTCACCTGAAGGTGATGTAAGACGCCGAAACACCTGGGTCGTGAAATGAAGTGTTACTATGTGTGGCAAATTGCACTTAATCCAAGTTATTCATTTTGGAAAAATGCCGTACAATATCGCCCGAAGCTACGAGTTTTATTCTTTTAGCATTATTTTCGGACGAAGAATCTTAGTTAAGCTATAAAGCCTCCTCACAGCTCAAGCGAAAACCTTCAATATCTTCTGTTCAATTTTCCCATGGATAGCTGAAATTGCGCAAAACTTCGCTCATGGAAAATTGATGGTTTCAGGCGTAACTTCATGGAATCGATTCATGTTGAAATAAAAAAACTATAACGTTGTGATCAGAGTGCGAATCAAGCTTCTTGTTGAGGGGGGGAAATATTTAGCTTGTCAACTTCTTGCACATACATCAGAATAAATAACATTTCCTCAGTTACGCTAATGAAAGGTCGTGCGAAAGCCTGCAATTTTAGGGGATTCGACTCCTGCGCTACAGTTTCTTTAGTACACAGAAAAATCGAATTATAAAATCTTTTATAACTTTCAATTAAATGATCCATGGGAAAAATCTAAAAAGTCCATTGACAACTATTTTTTTATTTTTGGTAATTCGCGGAATTGAAAAAAATGCTGAATAACATTTGTGTTTTTCAATAAATTTTGAAAACTTTTGCGTTTTTACACTTTAATTGAATTAATACATCTTCTATTGCATGGAAATAATGCTTATTAAAATACAAGTAGATGTTACATAATGTTATAATAAGTGTTACAATTTTAAAGTTGAAAAAAATACAAATAAATTTGTTAAGAAGTCAGTTTTACATGTACAGACTTTTGCATACATACAAACTTTATACATGGTGTCAAGATAAGGTGGTAAACATTTCATTGTTCTTTCTCTTGCAGTTCTTAAGGTATTTAAAATTAGTATGTTAAAACCGTGAAACTATTGATTTGCGGGAAATGGCATTTAAATTTTATATTTATAAAAACCAGTCTTCTACTTTCTGTAATGTTCGTGCTGCATAGCTCAGAATGGCGTAAAATTCCACACACATGCTCATAAGAATATGTACTATTAGAATATGTCAAAATTGGAAAATATAAAAATAATTCAAAGTGTCATTATAAAGGAGGCAAATCCCCTTAAACAGATAGTTAGCTTGCATGAGATGATGTTTCCCGACGATGAGGTTTGTCTGTAGCAGAGTGATGGCCCTCCTTTATCCAATCAGCTCCAAACCGTATTGCTGGAAAATCTTCTAGAGCAGGTCCATTTACGGATATAAACATTGGAGATGATAGTGTCTGAATATGCATTCTATTCATTAGCTTGGTCAGCGTATTGTTCATTATACTGAACCCTCTTTCACACTCTGCTGAAGACACTGGCACTACTTTAATTCTGTTAAATAGCTCCTTTATTGAATTTCATTAAAATTCCTGGCTTTTTAGTTCCTTAAACAAACGAAATTCTTTAATGGTTTTTGACACAAGAGTGTTTTCATCACTTTTGTCATAAATGTTTACTGAATCGCAAATTGATTTAATTCTGCCATCTCCAAACAGAAGAAGTTCACTGCAACATTTAGGCCACCATGTTTGGTTTAATACTTCACAGTCTTTAAAGAAGTGATTAGCTCTGGAAAACCTTGCACTCAAATTATCAACTGATCCTTGTAAGAACTGTCGTCTAAAGCTGTCGAAAGTCTCCTTGTTTTTATTGGATGGTTCTTTTATATCTTAACCTTGATACTTCCTGGTTTTTAAATATTCAGCATTTGCTACTTTAAGGTAAATCCCTTCAGCTCCCTTCATTGCATGTAAGGAATTAATGCACACACATATCTCAGATGAAACAGAGATTGCATCTGAATATGTAATTGAAAATACAGTGATAATTGTTTTAGAATTTCTAAAGTGTCTCTGAACAATGCCAACTCTAAAAAAAAGAACATGATGTCAACTTATCTAATAATCCTTGATATTTTGTTTTATTTTGTTTTATTTAAGCAGCCGTCTCTTTTATTATTTCTCATAAATTGCACAAGTGATGGGTAACTTGTCAATGCATCTTTTACTGTGCTGCAAGTTGATGCCACCCACCGAATGTCAAACATTTTTCTAATTTTTCTGAATTCACATCCCAAAGTAGAACCAACTTAATATCTATGTGAAAACAGTATTAATAGCTATCCCGAAGAAGAAGCAAGCGTCAGAATGCGAGGAGTAGAGAACAATCAGTTTAATTTCGCACGCGGCAAAAGTCTTGCTTATAATACTAAATAGAAGGTTGGAGAGCAGAGCAAACTGCTATTTAGGCGATGACCAATTTGGGTTCAGGAAGAGGAGGGCAACTAGAGACGCGATTGCGGTAATGAGGACACTTATAGACAGAAACATAGAGCACAATCAGGATGTTTTCGCTTGCTTTGTAGAATTCGAAAAGGCTTTTGACAGAGTAAACTGGGAGAAACTAATGGAGATACTGGGGAAAATAGGAATAGATTGGCGTGATAGGAGACTCATCCGACACTTATATATATGGGGCAGAGAGCTCAGGTAAGGGTAGCTGACGGTGAATCAGGGTGGGCAGTTATAGGTCGCCGGGTGCGGTAAGGGTGCCCGTTGTCGCCTTTACTTTTTAACATCTATGCTGAGGAAATGGTAAGAGAGGCATGGGATGAGCTAGATGTGGGAATGAAAGTAGGAGGCCAGTGGATAAAGTCGGTTAGATTCGCAGACGACCAGGCGTTGGTCAGTCGGGCATTGAAAGGATTGCAAACTTTAGTAGATGCACTGGAAATGCAGTTTGAGAAATACGGAATGAAGATAAATAATAAGAAAACAAAAGTAATGAGATTCTCTAGGACAAAGAAAGCGAAGCTGGTGATAAGAGTAGAAAGTCACCAACCGGAGCAAGTAGAACAATTTAATTACTTGGGTAGTATGCTAGAAGAAACAGAACATAGTTGCAAACACATTAGGAGGAGAATAGCGCTAGCGAAGGAAGCGTTCAATAATAGAAGGGAGATGACGACGGGGACCTTAAGTATGGATGTAAAAAAGAGGCTGGTGAAGAGCTTGATATGGAGTGTGGCGTTGTTTGGGGCAGAAACATGGACCTTGAGAAAGGAAGACGAAAATAGGCTGAAGGCTTTCGAGATGTGGGTGTGGAGGAGGATGGAGAAGGTGCGTTGGACGGAAAGGAAGACAAATGAGGAAGTGCTTGACATGGTGGGCGAGGAGAGGAAACTTATAGATGATATTAGGGAAAGACAGGGTACGTGGATAGAGGGAAGGCTGTTCATCTACATCTACATCTACATATTACCCCGCAAGCCGCCTCAATAGGCGTGTGGCGGGGGGTGTTAGGACACCAGCCGTTTAAAGATAAAAAGGAAACACTCTAATGAAATTACGCCTAGCATTTATTATAGTCCCTTATTGTTCGGGGGAAAAACGAATTCCCATACCTATCCGTTCGGCAAAATATCTCTCTTAATTTATCGTTTCTGTCGGACCTGGAAATATAGTGGGGTTCTAATATGATGTTCTCCGTGTCGCTCTGGAAGATATCTATTCTCAATTGTTCAAGCAATCTAAGCCTAGCGCGCAGCCTCCGAGTCTCTAGCGGTTCCCAGCCTAATTCGTTTAACATCTGTGTAACGCTGTCAGTACGCCCGTAGCTGTTTTTGACGAATCGCGCAGCTTTCCTTTGTATTTTATCAAGTTCCCGGACTAAATCTTTCTGCACCGGATCCCATATGCTCGCTGCATATTCAAGGTGTGGCCGGACGAGTGCGAAATAGCACCTCTCTTTTACTTTTGCATCCGAAAATCTTCCCACAATACGCTTGACGAATCCTAGCTTCTTCAGAGCTCTGCTGTTGGGCAAGCGGGGAAGGTGAAGGAAGAGAATCGGTTTTATGGACGGGATGAAGAAAGGTAGGACTTATGCTGAGATGAAGATAGAAATACTAGAGGTAGAAAGGGCACGGCACGTGTGAGAGATCGTTGGATATTCTCTGACTTTCATCACACCCTACCTCTAACAGGTATATTACTGTAATGAATGAACACCATTCATTTGTTTTCTAGCCGCCGAGCTATGAAGGGGTACATATTCCGTCCGCGGTGATCGGCATCGCCGTCAGTCTCCGCTGCCGTCTTATGAAGCCCCCCTTCGACAGTTATGTGGAATCGCGATAGCAAACACGTGATAACGAACACACTGCTTCGTAACATTTACTGAATAATACAGTGTTAACCGCTCTTGTTGAAGCATGGTCGACTTAATGCGTCACTTTCGCCCCAGCGCGGATCCAGCTGACGGAGTACGCGATTCCCGCGCATGCCGCTTGCTATGCACTGTACAGTGTACCTACAATAGGGTAGGCCGAAAAACACGAAAGTGTCTTAAAAACCTATGTCTTTAAAAAATATGTAACATCCCTTATCTTCTTCTTTTAGGGGGAGGGGGAGTCGCTCATCGCGTTCAAATTATGGAAAAATCGTAAAAAAAACATGACTTTTTTCGGAATTTTCTCTTAATGAGTTACAATGATCGGATTGCGTTCAAAATCGGTATGAGGCCTCTTGTAAAAGTCCTTTGTCTTTTAAGAAATATATAACTCCCGTTGCCCCCTTCTTTTATGGGGGAGGGGAGGGGCATGTATCGTAAAAATGAGTGACCTTACGGTAGGCCTACGCTTATTTTTGAAAATTGGTTTTTCTTTTGACTTCGTCCCTTCAAAATAGTTGTTTTGGTGAGAAAACAAATACATTTCAGGCTGGTTGATGTGCGACTACCCATAGCCGTGCCTAAGGGGTCAAAGTGCAGGTGCGCTAGCGGATTTCGATGCCAGACACACGTCTTTACAGTAATTCGCTGATTGTAGAGATCCGTAGGGGCGAAAATTTTAACCATTTTACCGTATCTTGAAGCCATCATGGAGTAATATTACTCCGCACCGGCCAAGCCGCCGTATGGGCGACGGTCGCACCCGACGATTTTTGATATTTTTTATCGTCAATTCAGCCGAATTGTACGCTCGTTTTCCTTCGCTGAGTGTTCTTTTCACTCTGAACAGACACCGAAAAGCTAATAACCTGATAGTTCTGCTACTTTATGAATGTGTTTTGGTGAATTGGTTTGATACAAAACTGCTTATTTAGTCTATAGTGATGGGGCAAGGGCCTAGCCACGTTGAAACACCGGTTCCCATCAGAACACCGAAGTTAAGCAACGTTGGGCCCGGACTGTGGTTGGATGGGTGACCCTCCTCCATACCTCAACCAGGCATGGATGGAGAGATGATACTCCCTCCATACCTATACCGGCAGGCCTTAGGGGCCAGGCCAAACCGGGCCGGTTGGAGGGAGGACATCCTCTATACCTGGTACTGGTGTGAGGCAGGGGGAGGCCAATCCTCCATACTTCTACCGAGGTGCTCTTGTCCCCTGTCTGCAAGTGGCAGACAGGTATGGGGTTGGCACAATGGACCAAGAAGGTCTAAGTGCCCGGGCTCCTGACGAAGGCCTCCCCAACAACAATCTATCTATCTAGTCTATAGTGATACGATGCATATTAAAGCATTGCTTTGGTGTCTCCTTTTATCTTTCCAAGCTAATCAATTGAGCCCTGTGGGATGGTGTTAAATTATTGGCAGTCCTCCTATGTTTCTCTGCCTTAACATAGTGAATACATAGAATAAGAGAATCGCAGTCTCTTCTCTTTTGGCCAAAGAAGTTCAGTGAGGTGTTTCCCTTGCAAGTGTGTGGTTGCGTAGAAATCTATTTCAAGTGAAACAGTTTGTTTACACAATGGCGTGGATGCGGAGTGGAGCTGTGATTGACCTTGTTGGAAAAGAATCTGTGGAGCTTTAAGTATTATCAAAGCTTCCAACAATACGTGAGGTAATGTGTATGTGCTTTTATTACATGATAAAAAATCACGACGTCTGGGACGCAGCTTAGATAGCAATGAAAGATGTTGTTGATCTGTGGAACAAAACTAAAATTCCCAGTAACCAAGACATTCGGGTTATTGAAAAATTTGAGTCGCTTTATCAGGAATGGAGGAATCTCCATAAGAATACCTCCACTAATAAACCGCCAAGTGCAGCCGCGATGGCTAAGAAAGAAATGTTTCAGAGTAAGCTAGACTCTATGTTTGACTTGAGCAAAGAGGATGCAATAGAACAGCTGGAAAAAAGGCAAATGATGTAACTAAAGAAGCAGAAAAAAGGCTTGGAAGGAAGAAATACTTTTCTTGTGTAATCAACGCGGACCGAGGTTAGGAGTTATCAGAAGGGGGGGAAATAAAGATGAAGAAGGATGATCAGAGGAGGGCAGTGAGGAATGGTTGATGAGAAACTCACTGAAGAAGACAAAACGCAAGTTGCCTCCGGTATTCTCAATAATGAAGATTCAGAGGAGCCGCTGAAGAAGAGACAGGTTTAGTTTCGGGATGTTCCCAATATGAGACTTGGTGACTTAGCCACAACAAGCTCCGTCAGATTTTTCCAAATATGTACAAGGAATTAGTCAAGCGTTTTTAGAGTACCCTGTGACTGAATGGGCTGAAAAAGAGGATTACAAAATGGGAAAGCAAATTAGAAGAAGTACAAAGAGAAAGAAGGGGTGGGGATAGAGGGGGGAGCGCTCAGAGCTCGGCACGGGTGCCAGCGTAGCGGCGACCGTCAGCCAAGCGCCCGTACAGGCCGCTAGGCCGGTGCGGAGTAATATTACTCAACATGATGACTTCAAGATATGGAAAAATGGTTAAAATTTTCCCCCCTGCGGAGCTCTACAATCAGCGAATTACTGTAAAGACATCTGGCATCGAAATCCGCTTATTCTAGTGCACCTGCACTTTGACCCCATAGGAACGGCTATGGGTAGTCGCACATCAACCAGCCTGAAATGTAATTGTTTTCTCACCAAAACAACTATTTTGAAGGGACGAATTCAAAAGAAAAACCAATTTTCAAAAATAAGCGTAGGCCTGCCGTAAGGTCACTCATTTTTATGATACATGCCCCTCCCCTCCCCCATAAAAGAAGGGGGCAACGGGATTTATATATTTCTTAAAAGACAAAGGACCATTACAAGAGGCCACATACCGATTTTGAACGCAATCCGATCACTGTAACTTATAAAGAGAAAATTCCGAAAAAAGTCATGTTTTTCACGATTTTTCCATAATTTGAACGCGATGAGCGACTCCCATTCCCCCTAAAAGAAGGAGATAAGGGGTGTTACATATGTTTTAAGACAGAGGTTCTTTAGAAGAGACCACATACCGATTTGAACGTAATCCAATCACTGTAACTCATTCTAAAAAATCCCTAAAAAAGTCATATTTTTTACGATTTTTCAAAACTTCGAACGAGATGTGCGACCGGAAGACATGGTCCGATTTCGAAAATTTTTCTTTCTTTGTGATCAGGGTGACGAGTAACAACATTTTCGCGCTATTACGATTCGATTCGGACACTTTCGTGTTTTTCGGCCCACCCTAGTGTACAAGTAACCAGTAGTTGCTAGGAGCAAGAGAGGGGGGAAACAATTTTCCCTAGCAGGGAAAAATATTGCTGTCATCAGCTAGGGAAACAATTTTACGAGCCGGGGAATTCCCCCCCTTCCCTCCCTTTGATTCACACACTGGTTGTGATGTATCTAAATAAAATACTGCGTAAATCACAAACTTACAGTTTTTCATTCTAATCGTCCATAGAAATTTTTTTTATCGATATGAATACTGTCAAAAATGAATGACAACTTACGTCTTTTAGTAATATTGTTAGGAGAAGGGAGTGGTTTCATAAAATTTCGCGCTGTCTCACTCGGGGTTAGGGCTGAAAAGAGGCCAAAATCGTCTTGCGTGATACTTGAAAGAAATTAAGGTGGATGAAAAGACATTTCAATCACCTTGTAACTGCAGTACGGTTCGGGTGGTAATTAGTGGTACATATTGTATTTTGTTTAGTTTATAAGCATAGTGGAACGGTTCAAGGCGTCCGGGGCCCTTGCACGGCGTGCGGTCGGTCGTGAATGAGTTTGGGACTCGAGCTGGGGTCGTGAGAGGAATCGGATTAAGATTGTCGTGAGGGTGGACCACAAATGATTAGGGATGACCATCGGTAGGATCCTAGAAAGTCGACACCATCACATAAAAAAATTCAAGTGCATAGATGATGTTTTATTTATGAATGGGTTATGAAATCAAATAATATCATCAAATCAATGTATGGTTCAGAAACATGGACCATGACTACTGCAGAAGAAGAGCTACTAAAAAGATGGGAAAGGAAAGTGCTAAGAAAGATTTTTGGTGCAGTGAAGGAAGACGGACATTGGAGAATACGGAAGAACAGAGAACTGGAGGAACTCTACAAGCATCCCAACATAGTGACAGAAATTAAGAGTAACAGGTTAAGGTGGTTAGGGCATGTTGAGAGAATGCCTGAGGATAGGATGGTGAAAAAGATATGGGTCATTACACCTCAATTCAACAAACGTTTGTCCCTTAGGGTCTCAGATTTTGATAAAAATTGGTGTATGGGTACAATATTAACTCAAACTGAATACCCTCAAACCGTTTTGTGAAAAAAAATTTTTGAATGAATTATGCATATTTTAATTTTTTCGCATTTTTAGCAAAAATCCGTGCCTTAAATCATATTATCACCAATATCTCCACTAGTAATTGCCATACAGCAATGGTTAATAGCTTTTATTAAAGCTAAATATTTATTGAATGCAAATATATCAATAAAAAATTATTTTCTTCTATATCCTATTGTTGTTAATCACTAATGTTTAAAAAATTGTTAATAAACTTTTCTCAAATACTCCATCTCAGAATCGGCCGAAACTTTTTTTCCGTAATCTAAACATATTCAGCTAACTATTCCAAAAATAAAATTTAGTGGCAATTCATAAATGCGTTTTTTATAAGTATTTAAACATTTACAATTTTCTCTCGCGCGGCCCGTGTGAAAAAAATTGTTATTAAACTTTTCTCAAATACTCCATCTCAGAATCGGCCGAAACTTTTTTTCCGTAATTTAAATATATCTAGCTAACTATTCCAAAAATAAAATTTAGTGGCAATTCATAAATGCGCTTTTTATAAATATTTAAACATTTACAATTTTCTCTCGCGCGGCCCGTGTTTAAAAAATTGTTAATAAACCTTTCTCAAATACTCCATCTCAGAATCGGCCGAAACTTTTTTTCCGTAATCTAAACATATTCAGCTAACTACTCAAAAAATAAAATTTAGTGTAAATTCATAAATGCGTATT
Organism: Pyrrhosoma nymphula; assembly: GCA_963573305.1. Classification (NCBI taxonomy): domain Eukaryota; kingdom Metazoa; phylum Arthropoda; class Insecta; order Odonata; family Coenagrionidae; genus Pyrrhosoma; species Pyrrhosoma nymphula. Next base: position 19,784,603 of record OY754328.1, read on the forward strand.
TTATAAATATTTAAACATTTACAATTTTCTCTCGCGCGGCCCGTCAGCTTCCCATTTGGAATACATGCAGCAGACACGTGATGCAAGCCTAAACATTTCCCTAAATGCTTAAGGTCGTGGCTATATGAGATAAAATATATTATAAACTATGAATGTTAACAACAATTGTTATTTGTTCTGTTAAATGGATGTTTGCAGAGAAATTAACCATTGAGTCCCACTTTCTCTGCGCGAAGTTTTTTCTAACTACTCCGACACAATAGATTGAAAACTAACGAGAAAGCAAAAACCTTGTATTTATAACAAATGTAAAATGGCTAAGTTAGCATCCTTTCCGTAAACATATGATGTTCTACCTTGTTGGAAAGGGTCCACTCTGAAATATTTTATTTGAGGATCCTGATACTCCTGCCTGCAACTACAGATGAATCCTCGTCCCTTGCTGGACGAAGAGTCTCTTCATTATAACCACTCTATTTGATTCGGGTATTGCTGCATGAAACTCCCTAATGCCTGGTATACTAATTGCCTGACGAAATCTTTTCGCAAGTACATTTAACAGAACAAATAACAATTGTTGTTAACATTCATAGTTTATAATATATTTTAATCTCATATAGCCACGACCTTGAGCATTTAGGGAAATGTTTAGGCTTGCATCACGTGTCTGCTGCATGTATTCCAAATGGGAAGCTGACGGGCCGCGCGAGAGAAAATTGTAAATGTTTAAATATTTATGAAATACGCATTTATGAATTTACACTAAATTTTATTTTTTGAGTAGTTAGCTGAATATGTTTAGATTACGGAAAAAAGTTTCGGCCGATTCTGAGATGGAGTATTTGAGAAAGGTTTATTAACAATGTTTTAAACATTAGTGATTAACAACAATAGGGTATAGAATAAAATAATTTTTTATTGATATATTTGCATTCAATAAATATTTAGCTTTAATAAAAGCTATTAACCATTGCTGTATGGCAATTACTAGTGGAGATATTAGTGATAATATGATTTAAGGCACGGATTTTTGCTAAAAATGCGAAAAAATTAAAATATGCATAATTCATTCAAAAAATTTTTTTTCACAAAACGGTTTGAGGGTATTCAGTTTGAGTTAATATTGTACCCATACACCAATTTTTATCAAAATCTGAGACCCTAAGGGACAAACGTTTGTTGAATTGAGGTGGAATGACCCATATACCTTGGGCATCCTAGTGGCAGAAGATTGAGAGGAAGACCTCGGAAAAGATGGTTGGATGATGTAGAAGATGATCTGAGAAAGATGAGAATAAGAAGATGGAGAACTCATGCAGGATATCGTGACGTCTGGGCTAACATTGTGAGAGAGGCCAAGGCCCTACAAGGGCTGTAGCGCCGAGGAGTAAGTAAGTAAGTTATGAAATCAATAACGCTATGAAAACTAGGTGACAAGGTCGATACTGATTGAAATATGTACAATTACGACATGATTTGTGAAGGGTTTTGTCCTATGGAATAATTATGGTAGGAACATTAAGATATCTTAAACGCCTTCAGCTTAATTGTGTCAACCTTATTGTGAAAACATCAGTGAGCAATTTAATTAGGTCTCTGAAGGATTTGATGATAGAGGCAGTTTCATTTTAGGAATCTGAGTTCATTGGGAGCAGATCTGTCAGCCTGTGGTGGACTGGTCTACAATAGGGTATTTCAGAAACTGAATTCTGCACTGCATTAAAATAATCAAGTTAAAACGGGTTTAAAGTTGAAATCAGCGATTGCTTATCGTGTTATATAATCCATTAGAAAGCTTGTATCCGATTAAATTTCTATTTGCGAACATAATTCCTATAATGACGCTTCTGCAATTAACAAACACTAACTTAGACACTGACTTCCCTGACTTTCTTGGGAACTGTTCTTGTGGCTGAGCGGGATGGAAGTAACTTTTCGGTCATAAATGAACTATTGAAAACATAATTTGTAAATTGTGAAGAGGTTAAATTTAAAATTGATTCTGGTGCTCAATGCAATATTTTGAGCATAAAACATTTTAGAAGAGTTGGGTTGAATGAGAAAATAATCAAACCTTACAAAAAACGATACTACAATTAGATCACTCAAGTGTACCAGTTGTTGGTTCTTGTCCTATAACTTTAAAGGATAGTACTGGTAATGTAAATACACTCGACTTTCTTATTCTTGGTATTGATTGTGCTCCAATAATTGGTCTGCAGTCAAGCATAGAATTAAATCTTATTCAGGTAAATAATCCTGCAGTTAAAGTTGATTCTAGTGTGATATGTGCTGCTGTGAGGAAGTTCGACAGACACTCATTTCTAAGATAAATTCCCAGTTTTCTGAATTGTTTGATGGTAGTTTAGGCACTTTGCCTGGAGTTGTGTCGATTGAAATTAAGGAACCACGTCAAGGTCGTAGTTCAAGGAAGAGACTTTTAGACCAACCATTAATAATATTCCGTTTCACTTCAATCAAGCAATTATCTTTTTCAGTTTTCAATTTAAACTGTTCCCATACGGGTTTTGACATGGGAAGATATTCTGTTAAGTACAAATTTAGCGTGACATATTAATTCCTCGTTAAGACATTCTAAATTAACATCCACACCATTAGATATCCCTTTAAGCCCTGACTCTCACGATCGTGAGTTTCGTCATGTCTCGCGATTTTCCCTCCCGTGGTCTCAGACGTAGAAAGAGCCTGGAGCAAGTGATGTTACCCACACAGCACGCATAGTGTATTATATAAGTATTACAGCTGTAATACAGCAAAAATACACCATGACTGGATGCTGAGTATTCTTTCCCCCTGGTGGGAATTCAAGAAGGTTAAGGAGGATTTGGGACCATTGTGTAGTTGAATATGATGTTATGGGGATTTTATAAAATCTGTAAATTGCAATTTGTTTATATTTATTCTGTGTCGTTCAATGAAGTTTATTGAATGCCACAGATTAATTGATACTTTAACATGCGCATATTATTTTAAATCCATATTTTAGTTAGACCATCTTTGCGAGGGGGAATGACTTTCTCAACTGTGGTGCCAATAGGGAATAGAGCAAAAAAGGTTGAGAAATCTTTTTTAGGCCATCCATGATTAATAAAATTTCCGCAACCTGTCAAAACTTTGATTTATTCTATGTAAATATCTGTGTATTTCTAATGCCTCCCTTCCTCAACAAGGGTTTATATTTTCTTAATAAAAAAACTTAACGTCTATGAAGACGCTCGCACCTCCTCCCATTTGCACATTTCCATTTTTATGTATTTTAAATATCTGGATTTTTCTGGTCTTAAGCAAAAGCATTCCAATAGAAGTGATGACTATTTTATGGGTGAGGTTTACCGTTACCACTAGATTAGAGGTTTATCTACCGGTTAAGGCAGGCTTAGATCGACAAAGTATATATATTTTGCAGGAGCATACCCTAGTCACTAACGTTTACTTTCTTCAGCTTGGTGACCTACCTACCTCTCTTCATCCCATCCTTAAAGCCTGTTCTCTTTCCTCCACTTCCCCGTTTCCGTTAACTAAACACCGTTATAAATTTCAAACATTAAAGAAATAGTTTAAAGGCTAGTAAATTCGCATTACCATGTCAGTGGTTTCACCGTACATAATAATATTTCTATTTCACTATCCCAAAACATCTTTTATATTTTCAAAATTCGCGCGATAGATTTTTCTTGCAAAAAATATATAACTATATTCATATTTAAAGAAAATATTGAGTCACTCCAGGACCGTATTTTAATGCATTTTGTTTTGTTCAGGCACACAATCCCTTAATATGTATACTTAACATATTTCCATCCATTTACGTAGGTAGAGCATTGATCCGATAAAAGTGTATGTTCATTTCTCAAAATGATATTCTTAAATTACATAAAGGATTTTTTCAAGAGATTGTACCTTCTTTATAAAATAAAACGCTTTAAGTGGGTACTTGAAAAAATCTCAATTTATAAGTCGCCGGAGATATTTCTGCAACGAAGACGAAGCGCAGCGTCGCAGGTTCGTTTTACGAATTTCTTTTGTTTTCAAAGATTTCTCGTCCACCTAGAGGGCACTGTTGGTAAGAAGACTTGTGGACAAGATGGTGGGTGAAGTAACACGTCGTGGTTGTGGAAGTGTTCGGGGAATTTCATATTTGAACGTGAGTACTAAGACATTTATTCATACTTCTTTAATTGACTCAATTTTTTTCACGCAAGTGAAAGTTCCGGGTATAAAAGTTACTTAGTCTTCTTGAAATCTTTATTTGGTATGTCTTGGTAATCGGCACGCAATGGTATTGAGCGGGGTGAAAATTACTTTTGCGCGAGTAGAAAGTTGGTGTGATAAGGCCTGTATGCACGATGCATGAACACGGGCAGGTTCGTGCATGTCCCTTCGACAATTCATCTTGTAAGCATAGCTTCCATGAATTCGTGTTTCGAGAATAGTCCATTATCCGAGAAAGTGTTCTTGATGGCATTCACTCATGAGCCTGCACGGGTTCATGCCTCGTGTGAAGAGGCCTTTAGAATTGGTATTCTTTAGTACATTTGGCGAGTATTTTTTTATTATAGCTGTGCATGTTTCTTAAATGGCGAGTACGGACCATGTGGCATTTTCGGTGACGACTACGAAAGTCGCTTATGTAGCCTCGCGCCATCTCACACGTGGAGTAGTGTTTGTCGACATAAGATAATAATCGGAGGCGACATTGGAAAATGTATCATTTTGTTTCATCCGACAGTCGCAATGATTAGTTAGCGAAGTGTGCGTGAAAGTTCTCGAAATCTTCCACTATTGGTAGAGTGCATTCATTATGGCGCGGCAAGTGATAGCTTTGCGTACTCTTAGCGTACATAACAGGCTTATATGTATGCTCATTTGCAAATAATGAACGGGGTTATCGAAAAAATTGCTTTCGACACCGGTCCTCATTGGCTGTACCTACTTTCATGAAAGTAGATTAAATCATTGTAGTAATCTACCGGTTAAAATTAGATTTTGTTGAAGGTCAAATAAAATCATCCAGATTTTTACACGTGCTGGGCTTTACTTGAAATATCTGGTACGAGAGAACACTTTCGAGATTCATGAACTTTGTTTAGGAATTTCTCCGGAAGAGTACTTCAAACAGGTGTGGACCGTCAGACAAATTCTATCCCTATTTAAATTAACTTCTACATTCCGTATTTTATTGCATCTTTCATGCAAAGCAATGATGAAATATTAAGTATCGTACTCTGTCGCAATCCTTAAGTTAAGACAATATTATATATATAATATCACCATAACAGGGCTGCAGCAGTGCTGAATTATGTTGAAATTCCACCATACCACGCCTGATACTACTTTTTTTATTGTGGTTTTTCTCCGTTGCTTTACACATCGCAACACCGAGACATATCCCGCAAACATAGATTTCACCCACAGGCACAGCAGTTGATACCAGACCGATATCCTTGATTTATGCCATCAGTGCCCTGTGGTGAAACTGCGGCCTCTCGCGTACATTTCTGTTAACGTTCATATATTTACTGTATTTCATTAATGGCGATGTTTCGATGATATGCTTGTCGACGTCTCTTTCATTTTCTATATGTCAGAAATAGGCTTATCCTTAACAACCATTCATCGTATTCAGTCCGCCTTACCTGAACATCCTCCATCTCCGCGTGTAGCTTCCACGTCTTAATTTTGGCTGAAGCACATTTTCCCGTTGAATGTAGATCTCTCGGGCTTCCAACCGGGCGATGTTGATGAGTGGCACCGACGTTTATCCCTGAGGGCGTTGGCAGACTACGGCATCGAAACGTTGGTGCCACCCACTAACATCCCCCGGTTGGAAACCCGAAGGCTCTACATCTTAAAATCCGAGAAAGCCTTCAATCTTAAATCATTTGCCGTAGCACCTCCAAAGGGTTAAAGTTCTTTCTCCTCTCGATACAATGCGGCCTGATGTTCCCACTTTTTGACATTTCTTCAAGGAGTGTTATCCATTTTCTCCACAATGCCTCCTTAGTTCCTCTCCTGTTTGTTGCTAAATTCTCTTTTGATCATTTTGCCTAGTTCCTTGTTTACTCTTCCATTTTCTTTCATCTCTGAAATAAATTCTGTCGTGATCCACGTCTAAGTTTCGTTGAATTTATTTCTCCCAGCTCACTTTGTTCCCCTTCTTCATCCTCCGCGCTAACACCATCATTACCCTGACGTTTTTTACTACTATAGATCTTCACGCCCCTTTTCTCCACTTCATGTTTATGCATTCCACTTCCAAACTCTTTGACCCACGACACTTAAGAATTTTATGAAACACTTAATTACGAAAAAGTTATGGCTGATGTCTGCATCTTTCCCTGGGAAACAATGAGCTGATAATCCTGTTCCAAAATGTATGGTGTACCACAATGTAATCCAAATAGTTTATCCTTATTTTTGTAGCATTTTCTAATTGCATCTGTGTCTATATGGGTTTTTAAAACTCAACTATTTTCTTTCCGCGGTCACTTCTCTTCCTCGAGGTCGTATTCCCATATAACTTTACTCAATCTCTTCCTGCACGCTTCATCACGTTCCAATCCCGATTCCGGCTCTTTCCTTGTAAGTATGCTACGAAATACTTCCTACAGGAGTCAGGAATAACTATCTAGCTACTCTCCCTCTCTATGAATAGAAATAGGCATATTCACCTGGATTATGACTGAATTCGTAAGGTCTCCGTTGACCTCAACTAGTGGTTTTGTACCATTCACCGCCTCTGGATTGACTGCGCGTCTACTTAGTTTTATTTTAAAAATTGAATAACTGCCCCGCACTGACTATTATTCTCTCCACTGCTGATTTAAAATGAGTTCTCAGTTGAGGCAGTATTCTATGATCCTTCAGTGTGCGGTGGTATATCGTATTCTCTCATTTTTTGTTTAATTAGTGTTCCAACTCGGGTTCAGTTTACGTAATGTAAGGAACGCCCGCCAGCACGAATACCTTCACAAAGATCGGCCGATGATGTGAATCATTGCCGGCCCTGCGTCGGCAGCTAAAGCTTCACATCTGTAGGTGTATTCTTCAGTTCGAGAAACAAATGGTAACATTAGGAGTCGTGGTAAAAATGCCATTGTTGATGTAGATATGTTTTATCTGTTTTCTTTAGTAATTGTTTACATTGTAGTAAGTAGTTGCCTATTGTGGTTTAGTAATCCCTGCTTACCACAAACGATTCTTTTCATCCACGCTTTAACTTCCACATGCATACTTTGCGAATACATAGAGAGAATGCTTCCTGCAAGGATGACTATTTTTAAGGGAAATTTACCACTATTAGCATCAGTAAGTTAATTATATCTTCGATTGGCGGAATGGCTCGCGATCTGCTGATGCAGGGGACTGTACCTAGGATGTCACCGTGTTAGCCTGGCTGTATTGAAAACAAAGGTTTTCGGGGCTGAGCGATTGTGCAAACGCATCTTAACCCTGTCTCTATCGTTTGCCTCAGAATGAGGGAGTGATTGAACGGCTCTCGGCTTACCGGGAAATAAATACAGGGAGGTAGCTGCTGCTGCCTTATTTCATTCTACACCTTCACTTTTTCATAACTTCACTGTTCGCATTATTTCTTACGCCCCACGCTTCAGCTTCCTATAATTATAACATTTCTCTCTAGCGATGACTTTCCATCATTCTTTAAAGATTTTCCTCTCAATTGTAATATATGCAAATCGAAAAAGTACGTACTGTGTGTTCATCTTTCACTTCACTATTGATGACACATACATCATAATCAATTAGAGAAATTGAAAAATAATATGTCTGATGAATTAAAGAAAATAAAGCTATAACTGCGATTTCCAATCTTTATAATCGTGATTTTGATGTCAATTATTTTGAGATAGTTTTGTTCTCTCCATTAATTTCTATCTTACCCCTAGGATATTAGTAGGATCCATATCTACGTTTCTGGCTATTCCTTTACGCCTCTGCGTTTGCCCGTAATATCTATGTGTAGAACGCGGTATTGTTCGTCAGCTTGTATAATTTTTCATTTCTCACGCTGTTTCATTTGATTTCCAGATCCACCTCCAGATCATCGAAGGCTTCGGTACTTCGTTGGTTTTGTGTTTCAATGTTCCACATATCTAATCCCTTGAGATCTTTGTCGTAAAGGTAAGGGAATGACTTTTACAATGTTGAATTTGTCATGTAAATAATTTTCGTTTTAACTGTGTTGGAATTTAATTGCCAAAAACTCTTTCTGACAGTTGCCTGCTTTGGGAGAGGCTACGGACTTGTTGATGGAAATGGAAAGATCGCAAATTGGTAAGGCAAAAGGTGCCTTCGAAATGAAAGGTGAAAAAGAGTATACAGTTCCGGTTGAAGCGATTTCTGCAAGCATTGCGTGTCATCAATCGTTTTTCATTTTCCTCCTTCGTGATTTGTGGAGGAGGTTCTGATGGTAATCTTATGCAGAGGACTAAGCTTGGGCATGCTAGTTTCAGTAGCACTAGATATCAAGTATGAAGATGGATAACTACTGATTCAAGGGTATGAGTTTCATTCGCGTAATAAGGATTTAGTTCTTGCAAATATTTTTATCCCATGCAAAATCACCAACCAATATACCAACACTCACTACCGCCTCTATATTTATATTCTTGAAAATATTTTGGTTATTTGTTTATATTAATCTTTTAAACGGAATTTGGTCTTACTATTTATCTGCTAATTTAACATCACGGATTTCTATCATGAAGCGATGTGCTCCATAACAGGCCCCTCACTTAGTCATTCTTAGCGTCCTTCCCCAGGGTTCCCGTCACTAATTCTGTGTTATCAATGATCGTCTCTTATGATGTCGCTATTCACTTTCTTATATCCTTTGTACTATGCCCATTTCCTCCAGAATGCACCCAAAAGTAACAAAATGTTTGTATATACCCTACCAATGCCCAATTTTTCTTACGTTTTATATTGACTTATTACCCTGGGAAAATCCTTTCGGATTCCGATTCTGTTGGTCGGAACTGATTCCGGAAGTTCTTCATTAAAGAGAGCGGACTGGCTGTCGGGATAATCAACCGCATCATCCGCAAATCTATTATGCCAATAAATATTGTATCAACAATCGTAATTTCAATGTAGCGATGATTATGAGCATTCCTTCTCTAGTCCTCTCCATTTTGCTGTTCATTCTGATTCTCCACCCACTGTCATCAGTTGACCCTTTTATTTCATGCATAGATTCGTAATAAGACGTCTTTCTGCAACCTACCCCTGATTTCTTCATCACCTTCCAATCCACTATATTAAATGCCATGCCACGCTCGAAGTTTCTTTCGATTATCATCTACAGTGTCTTGCTTGCCAGTCCCTCTCTTTAAACCAAGTTAGTCATCTTCTTGGTTGTCATTTGCCTTGCTCGAAAAACCTCTACTGACAATTCCAGGAACTTTCTTTTCTGTGTGCGTTGTTTAACTTAAGGTTTAGTAGTCATCACATGTCTTTGCCATATTTTAAATTTTTACTTTAATAATTTTTCCCTTTATCATTATCATGTATTGCACTAACAGCACGCCGTGCTTATTTTCAGTACAATTCTTGCCTAGGTCCATTTATGTAGCTGCAAAATACATTAATACTAACAGTCCCTATAACATTGGTAGCACAGGTACATACGGTGTAGTACATACTTGTGAGGCTTCGCCTCCTGTAAAGCATTAGCGATTTATGCTAATGCATTAATAGCCATCGTTACATTAAATTTTATATTGTATAGTGTGATGCATGTCGGAGACTACTCACCCCCTGCCACACACATTTGAGGTGGCTTGTTGGGTATTTTGTAGATGTAAATCATTCAATCCTGTTCCATCCTATTCAATCTTAAAGCCCTGCCATTCTACCCTGTCCCATACGAATCTAATTATATTTCTTACATATTTTGCTGTGACTCAAAGTGAAGTAAATTCATCTGAAACTTGTCTTCCTGATTGTGTGCCATATGGTTTTCCCCACTTCTATTCCTCTGTACACTCAACCTGTCCGCCCATTTCATCTTCGGCATCAGTTCCTAGTTTTGAGTCTCTATTCAGTTCCAACTTTCTACTGGCCCATGTCTCTGAGGTACATAGCTGATCACTCCACACGAAGGTATTTTTTTCGTACTGGTGATTCTATTTTCTTTGATCGCCAGTTTTTTTCATCTTGAAGCCTTTAGAGGCAAGAGCTAGTCTTCACCTGATGTCCTTCTTCCATCCTGCACGACTTCTAAGGTAGGTGAAGGATTCCACTTGCACTACATCTCCGTTTGATGAAAAGACTGTAGGCTTTCCAGGTGGTTGATATGGATGAAGTCTTCTCGGGTGTAGCATCAGATAAGTCCGACGTTTTGGCGAGCCACGCACTCATATTCCTCAGGGCGGAACTCATTTTTACCCTTAGGAAGATGAGCGAGTGACTGTTGGAAACGTCGAATATGGAAAGGCTAATCCAGTGCTGCACCCGAGAAGTCTTTCTTCATACCCCTCCGTTTTTCCCATTTGGTTTTACTACCGAATATTCCACATGCAAGGGTGTCCTTACCTAGTCAGCGTCATTTTCTCTTTCTGTAGGTGGCTGGCAGAGGTAGTGAAGGGCAAAGGGTTTATTTCAAGCCAAGATCGAGGGAAGGATGTTGGGTGAGCTGGGAAGGGAATAAAGAGAATAGATTTTATGGACGAGAGACAGAAGGGTAGGAAGTATGCTGAAACGAAGACAGAAGTATTGGTATATATGGCCCTGCCCATGTAAAAATCTAGAGGATTTACTGACCTCCATTTAAACCTATCCTAACCGGTAATTACCTATTTAAATTTAATATTAGTTCTTTGCTCTGCGATGCATTGCGTTAACCCTCCCTTAATATCTTTCGGCTTAACTCACAGTTCTAATGTCTTATCTCTGCCCTAGATATATTTTAATGATATGGTGCTTCACTTGCTTAATTCTCATTAAACTAATACAAATCTACCTTTTAGATTTCTGTTAGAATTTCAATTGAGAGCTCGGGAATACCAGTTGCCTTCTGTCGAAATTACTCGAAAAGGCTGTTACTCAGAAGGGAGGGCATCAAGGGCATACCCAAGAACAAGGGAAGGGCAGCTAGATGGAGGGGCGTGACGGGGGGCAGCTGCCGCCCTTGCCCCAATGGCTGGGTACGCCCGTGGAGGGCATAGTTATAATGTATAAATGCTTGAAATTATGATCGTGCACCATCATTGCTTGGGATTTACAAATACTACCCGAGACTGCACTCATTTCATTCTCCATGTGCATGTAAATGTGTTGATTTTATTTTCTTATCATTCATTAGATGCTTTCTCGTTGGAGAGTCAAACGCTACAGAATATTTGCATTCATGACGCGATACTGGTTTTAAATACTTGTCTTGTCTTACCACTTGTTTTCAGGCGTTACCTGTGGAAATCCCTTCCATACGTGCTTGATTGCGGGCGTGTTTTGAAGGACAATAAAGATTATTTTCCAATTTTTACTCTATTTTGTCTCTTATTTGGTGAATTATATTGATATTTGCATTCTCCATCATTCATTCTTCGTAATAATTCCAGATACGGAACCTGACTATGGAGTATGTGGCTGAGTACCTAATGGAAAGGTAAGCACTTACTCTGCTCTCGGATATATCGTAATCGATACATATATTTAGTGACGCAGAGGTTGGAAATTTAGGGTCATTTTTGTATTTTAATGTCTTTCTATTTGATTTTCAATTTAGCCAGGGAGATTTATGCCGGGGAAAATGTGTCATGGCATCTGGGAAACACACTCTACGACCATATTCTGTTTCTTTCTGTGAGCGTTTTCGTGGCCCGTACACCATTTGACATTCCTTTTCCTCTACTAATACCGAGCTGGTTGTCATCTACGTACTCGTTGGCCCAACTCTCCAGTGTCCTATTAACAAATTTAAGTACTACCTAGACACGTTAATAAGAGACAGGAGAGTTGGGCGTGCGAATATGTAGATGACAACCAGCTCGGGTTCAGTAGAAACTACTTAAGTCTCTTGTCTTAAAACTATGATTAGTACAAGAACTGGGTTCACAAAATCTGCAGGCCACACTCCTTCCTTGTAGGTTCTGCGGAGAAGCTCCTCCAAATTAAACCTGCTCTTTTTTGCGTAGTATATTCAACTTCCTTAGTTATTCCTTTTTTTAGGTATTTCCCAATCCCCTTCATTACTCATTTCCTCATTTTCATTTCGGACTTAATCTGTTAACATTGATATTTCTTTCTCTTTTTCCGTGTATTAGGTTTGTTCCTCGTTTCTCTATATCAGGATCCTTTTGATAACTTCGTCACAGAATTGGTGAAAAACAATCATGGCAGGATCAATCCAATAATTGTACACTACGTACAGTGAAGTAAAAAATCAGAATGTTGTTCTTTATTGTTGTTTTCTTCACCAGTTTTCCTTTGCCCAAATGGTCATTCGCCGGAGTTTATTATTTAATTTCTTTTACTTCCTCTTACCTAGGTCGGTGTTGACGTTTTTTCTTATTCTTCTCTCCTACATTTTCCTAATCATTTCTCCCGTAACCCACAGCTTCTTAATCCTCTTATCCGCTGTTCCTATTGTTTTCTCTGCCGCTCTGCCTCTATGTATAATGCCCCATCTTCTCTCGATCGTTCCCATCCGATTTGCTTCACCTATATCCTTTTCCACCAGCTCTTGGTATTCCCTCTTTTTCAACTCTTTCAATGCTTACACATTCCACCTCTTTATCTTCCTACCTTTTAACCAAGCCTTCTGAATCTAACTTCACAGATCACCGTGACCAAATAATGATCTCAGTCCGCATTCGCCCCTGAATAGTTTCGCGAGTTTTTTACACCTGTCAATCTATGCCTTACCATAGTGTAGGTGATCAATTTGGTATCTCCCAGTATCACCCGGCATTTTCTGTGTGTACCTACGCCTGGGGTGATGTTTTAACAAATTGTTTGACACTGCTAATTTACTTCTTCAACAAAATTCAACTGCCTTCTCTCCAGGATTATTTCTTGTCCCTAGTCCATACCCTCCCACTTAAACTACCAACACAAACACTATCAGGTTTTTCTTTCCCGGCACTTCTCTAACTACTTATTAGTTGCTCGTACTCCTCGTCCACCTCTTCCTCCTCATGGTTGCTTGTAGGCATGTATACCTGACAAGTACGAAACTCGTCGGGCGTGCCTTTATTTCTACCACTAGTATCCTGTCGCTCAATTGTTCAATGTTAACTACCCTCAGCCTCAATTTTGTATTCAGTACCTATCTTTGCTGCCCCACGATGACTCTCATCTCCCCCACTGTAGATTTCCCTGTAGCTATCACTCCAATAGTCCCCGCTATCCTTACATCTCACCTCGTACAGCCCCAAAGCATCTGTTTTACCTTTCTCCATTTCCTGTTTAACATTCTCAAGCTTCCCGGCCCTCATCATCCTGACGTACCAAGTTCCTATTTTTTACGATGCTTTCCTCTTTTTCTTCTTCTCCCTCCAATTCCTTGTATCCTCTGATGACTATGTTGAGCAAGGATTTCATGTGATGATGACGACCGCGGAGGCCTTGGCTCCCCCGCTGCCGGGCATGACACCCGCCCTTGTGGGTGGAGTCCCGCAGTGCCAGGATTCAGTTCTCTGTGAGCAGGAGCAATAATCAATGCTCATGCCAGTCCAGCTTTAGGGGTCATTGGAACGCATAAGCCCTTCCATCACGTCAAGGTTGTAGCTCAAGGGAAAAGAGACCCTGTATAGCATTAAATGTAAAATATGTTCCTTAGAGCTGGTTTTTTTTATTTCAACTTAACCGTTGACTATGTATCATCCGTAAAATACGGTCAGATTTCATGTGTATTGAATGCTTAAATAAAAGAACTGAGAAAAAGTGGTATTTTTTCATTCCTGGCGACAAATGCCCACCAATGATATTCAGTTGATATTGGCTCTCCGCATGGAGTAGGTAAGAGTAATGATTTAATGCTCACAATTGCTGAATTTTGATGATGGTAAAAACTTGGAACTGTAAAACTAATATTATAATGATTAAATGGGAATAACATAGTTATGCTAGCAAGTTTTAATCAGCCCAATTTATAGAACGAATTGTGTCAATATATTCATTTTTTTAGCTGGCAATTAGTTCAAGCGAATCAGTAATTGCAGTCGCTTCGTTCGAGATTCAATTCCTCGCATCAGTCATCGGGGATTATATAAAAGACGTTCGATATCTCGATCGATTCCTCGTTCAAGTGCATTTTTGTTTTTTCACTACTAAATAGCTAATTAAACCGGCCACACAAGTCATCCTATTGTAGGTAAAATGGAAATAAGCGCAGGAATGGCGGATATCGCGGCCATGAGATGATCCGTATCGATGGAGTATTTAATCGTATATGTGGACAAGGTGTTTATATATATAGTGAGCCATGCAGCGCTTTTTTAAAAGGTGAATGCACACGCCATCTGTTGGTTAAGTCTAGAAGTAGCGATTTCCGAGACAAATGTTCTCGTGAAACGTGCATGCGGACGCCATCTATCGATCAAATATTGAACTAGTTTTTTTCCTGTGGAACCCCCAAATTTATTTAAACATTGTTTTCAGGTTTTTATATTGTTTTCAGGACGACTTGGGACGTCCAGAAAACCTTTAATTGTTGACCATTTTTTTCAGAACTGCCGATTTTTTTCTGGCAGCCCGGCGGGCCGCCGGGAAAAATTTCGGCAATTCTGATAAAAATGTTTAATAATTTAAGGTTTTCTGGGCGTTCCGAGTCCTCCTGAACACAATATACAAACCCTAGGAGAATGTATTTTCTATAAAATGCAATACCAAAAAAAATATTCCAAAAAAAAAAATCGCCAGCAAAAGGATTCGTTGTAGATGTGCTCTATTCTCACCACCGGAGTCCGCCTCTTATCCCCCGGGCTACCCGGGTTCTTATGAAAAGTTGGTGCAAAACCTGCTCTTAAATATCAAAATCAAGGACTTAGTCGTTTTTCTGAAAATTTTGGACGATCCTAGCCGAGACGCCGTCCGAGGGTGTTGAGGCAGGCCAACCCCTTGGCTATCATTCTTTCTCAGTGAGGGAGGCTCTGGACTTAGAATAATTTTGTGCACTGGCGACCCAGGTGGAATGTATCGTATGTTTGGAAATGCCAGAATAGTCACTCTAGTGGAGAGAGACCGTTCTCGTGCCCGGCCGCTTGGTTCGTTCAATGGCTGCCGAGGCGAGGCCACGCATGCTTGAGGGCGGGCAGCCAAGAAGGGGCATTTAACCGCCGGGGTCAGTATGGGGCAGTGACAACAGAGGATAATTTGGTATCATTTATTTACTGTGGGTACATCGTGACCGGAGTGGCAACAGAACGCCTCCATCCAAGATTCAGGAAAGTATTGTCCATCGCAAAACATAGTGGCACATGACAACGGTATTTAGTTTTAACCCCTCAGTAATTCCTCCTAAAGGCGTCGCGCTGGACTCAGGCGAGTGACACAAAGTTCTGCGATACCTATATTCATGCTCGGAGAACTGTCTTTACTAAAATCCTGGGGCAGCTTACTAACGGCAGTAGTCAACTTGCGGCCATAGACGACGCAGAGCTTAGTGGCACTTGCCTTCAGAGAATTAAAGGCCTTCTCACAACCCAAGTTTTAGTTCTTCCCTCGTAAATGGCAATGCAAAGATACTTTTGATGAACTCGACAGTTTTCAATGAGAATAAAATATTTAAAATTACCTAGTAAGAGACCTTTAAAAAAAACTGCTTTTAAAACTTCAGCATCCAGTCTTAACTATTACAATTGTCACCAAATTTAATGTAATCATTTGATTATTTAAATCAATATGGATGAATCTTGAGTTCACCCCAAGAGAACTCCAACTAATTACATACCAACCATTTATACAATGAATCAAAAATTTCAACATCTTAGGAACATGACAAATGGGCAATAACACTACATAGTTCTAATTTTTTTAACTCATTTCATGCACAGAGAAACAATTACTAGCAAAAAAAAAATAATGCACTGCCAATTTCTCTTTTGTTATCTTTATTGGTTGAAAAGAACATTACATAGCAAATATAGGAGTCCTAATACCCCCGCCAGATCTTAATATTTACTGGTATAAGTGTCTACTTCATATTTAAGTCCACATCCAGGCTGTGGGTAAGTCAGTCATACACACACACTGTTCTTCACCAAATAGTCACTGCACATATTTGTCCAGGAATAACCAAATAGTCACTGCACATATTTGTCCAGGAATAACCAAATAGTCACTGCACATATTTGTCCAGGAATAGCAGGAATCTCCACTGGTACCGATACTTTCGCATTCCAACCTTCAATTCACAGTCAACTTCCATCTTTATCCCTCTTTCCATAACCATCTTGAACGAGGAATGAACCTGAGATGAGAATCAAACATTAAGGATAAGTATAAATTTTAAGAAATTATTGAGTCACGTTATGCTCCTTATGGAACTTTGAGGGATGGAAAATAACGTTACACGCTTAATTCATAAATGTACTGATATGAAAAAAATAACATTTTTTCACCAAAGTCTCCCTTCAAGAATTTTGAAAAAAAAATCACTGAACACCAAAAGATTTCAAGAATAGAACCAAAGTACCAACAAAAACTTCCAGTGCACAAACCTAATCTTCAGTAATCTTTGCAAAACCAAAACTGCGGTTATTAGTTCAATAACTTGTGCCAAAATAGACAGAGAAGCCACCAAAGAGAAAAGTGTTATTAATGAAATAATGATTGGGAAAAAAAAACAACAATTTAACTCCAGGGAATTAGTTTTTCAATTATCACTACTACATAGAGAATGAAATACACAGATAAAAATGTTTAAAAATAACTGGTAAGCAACTAGACAAAATTTATTACTCCAAAAATGTACAAACTTCTAACAAAGGTATAATTACAAAAATCCTCAAAGCCGAATTTGCCGAAAAAAGGTGGCAGTATTAAAACAGTCTGCTCACGTAAATGTACGTGTTTCCGCCACCAGGGGTAATGGTCAGGTCACGTTTTTCATGTGTTTTTGCATTGTGTTCAGTGGCACCCCTCTACAGATTTATTTTGAACTACATATTAGGACCTAGTTCTTGTTCTGCAGCTTCATGTAACATTCCTGATTGTTCTGGGTGAATTTGTTTGGCGTTTAGGGCTATTTTCAATCACTTGTATTGTTTTGAACATATATTGTGGCCCATTGAGCAGCCATGGCTGCTGGACATAGTAGAGGGATCAGCAATAACGATATTATAAATGAATTATTCGTCGATAATTTGTCTGATATACCAAGTGGTATTGAGAGTGATGCAAGCTCATACGAAATTGATTCTGAAACCTTCAGCGGCAGTGACGAAGAAACAATATTCGCAAAATAAACTCTACGATCCATACCATTGCAGTACTTCAGTTATTCTGAAGATGATGGCTTTGAAGTGAGCAATGATATCAATATTATGACAGTGGAAAATAAGTCTTTGTGGTCGGATAACGACCTTACTCCTGTTTTAGAAGTATTTGCTGGTACAACAGGTGTAAAAATGACTCTGCCTAACCCAGAAAGTGTGAGTGATGTGGTTAGTTTGTATATTGGTGATGATCTATTCACAATGATGGTGGAGGAATCAAATAGATATCACGCTCAAAATGCACATAATTACAAAGAGTCTCCAAAAAGTTTGAAGTGGCATGATGTAACTCTTAGTGAAATGAAGAAATTGTTAGGTTTGATTCTACTTATGGGTCAGCGAATAAATGATTACTGGACATAGGATCCTCTTACGGAAACTCGTATTTTTCTAATATAATGAGTAAAAACAGGTTCTGGCAAATATGGCAGGCATGGCATTTTTCGAATAATGAAGGCCACCAAGGAAATGAAAGGATGTACATACAAGGTTTCACCTGTTTTGAACTATCTACTAAAAACATTTGCAACTGTGTACAAACTCAGGCAGGAACTCTCACTGGATGAGGGTATGATACCGCGGCAAGGGCGACTATCATTTTGGACCCTACCAAGTTGACGAAATATGGCCTATTAGTGCGTATGGTGTGTGAAACGGCAACTGGATATACATATCTGCAATTTGCAGATTTATACCGGTGAAGGACATAAGCTTGTAGATACAATTTTGTCAGTTATTGGCTCAAATTTAAGCTTGTGGCATCATGTTTACATGGATAATAATTACAATAGTGTGAACATTGCAGAAAAACTTCTCTAAAGAAAAACAAGAATTTGTGGAACAATCAGAGTGAACAGAGGTCTTCCTGATTGTCTGAAACATGTGAAACTGTGGAAAGGTGAGTCCATATTCCAAAGAAAAAGAGATGTTTTTCTACATATATGGAAAGACAAACGGGAAGTTTGCATCATCTCTACCATGGGGGTCCAACTGGATTTCAAAATTATTTCCACCTGTTAATAGTGCCACCTATACGTGATGCACGCGACCCGAAACTTTACTAACCCCTTGAGTGGGGTAAGCAACTATAGTCGCAAATGGAAGTCGCTCCCTAGGTGGGGTAAGCGACCATAGTCGTGCGCTGCTTAACTATGTGCTTCTTGGTGGGGATGCCGACTAAAGTCGTCCGTTGTGATTCTTTCTGTTTCTACTGTGTTATGTGATTCTAGCCACACATTTTCTCACTTTTCATTTACATAATGGATTTATCAATCGGAAATTAATTGTAGCGCATAGTATATCTAGGTCTCATTTTCAGATTGAAATATTTGCCTGTTGGGAACACTTGTTCGCGGAATTCGCGTTTGACATTCACATCCAGCTAATAATATCATTTTAATTTATTACCTTCCTATAATTTAAATTAAATTTAATGTAATTTCATTATAATTAGTATATTTTTATATATAAGTACCTAAGTTTTGTTCTGATACTTATTACGAAATTCCAATAAATCTTTGTGTGCTCATCTTTTTTTTTCATGATCAATGGCATATTATTTCAAATCTAATCTATTGGCGATATGATTTACACCAATCACTGCTATGTTATTCATCTGAACAATTCTATTTTCACCAAATCGTAGTTTTCAGCTTGTTCATTGAATTTTTACACACCGCATATTCCCACATAAAACATTGAATCGTCTGGTTATTTTTCGGCACGCTCGGACTAAATCGCGACGTGATTTAGCTCAGCTTACAAGCAAGTAAGCAATCATTATACGTAATTTACAATCTTTTTACTACAGTGTGTTTATCATAACGTTATGTTTGGATATTCCGTGATGGTAAATCACGTAGAATAAACTACCGAACAATTTAATTTAAAATTCCTGAATTTAGAGTAGTGTCAGATGAAAAACATTCACGACCGTAAACTTCCATTTAAAAGAACCCAAAACATTACCCACGAAATCCAAGTTCAATGTACTGAGCACTAAGATTTGAGGGAGAAAGCTATGACCTCACCACCCAACCCCCGCCACTTCCCTTCGTCATTATCTTGGCTCCCACTGTCTTGATCCCTCGGCCCATACCCTCTTTGTTTCCCAGGGGGTGTGAATTGACCCAAGGACAGCAGGGAATATTACAGAAACCAAAATTAGGGCAATATTTTTCAAGAAATAAATTACTGGCAACTCCTACATTTTATGAGATGATCACCGAGAAGCAATTTTTTTGCTGCTCAATTTTTGCACTTTGCCTGCAACGAGGATTATCTCTCAGAAGTTCAAGTTTCCGCAAAGGCATATATGATAAAACCTGCCATGGATCATATTGTAAAATAATTTAGGAAGAGTAAAATTACTTATAGGCTGTTATCTGTTGATGAAAACATTTTGCTATGGAAAGGCCGCCTCGGATGGAAGGTTTTCATACAAAAAAACGTTCAAGGTTTGGTATGGAATCGTTTAAATTACGAGACTCAAAAACTGCGTACGTGTGGAACATGCTGATTTACACAGTGAGGGACATTGAGCTAGTTGAAACAGTCGAAGGCGTTAACGTGTCAGGTTTCACTACGCCTTCGAAATTGGTCCTTTCTCTTGCCAAGGATCTGCTGATGCAAGGATATACTATTGCAATAAACAATTGCTTTAGTAGCCCCGAAATATTTGACTTATTAGTCACATTTGAGACCGATGCAATTGGAACTGTGAGAGAATAGGAAAAATCTTCCGCAAAATGTCATGCAAAGAAATTTGAAATAAGGGGAGGTTGTTGCAGCCTATCGTGGAAAAATAATGACTATGAAATGGCTGGAGAAAAGGGATGTGTGTATTGAGAAGCATACATTATCACACGATGATGAGTGTTCCAAGCAGAGGAGAAGGAACCAAAATAAAACCCCTGGCGTGCGTTGATTACAACGATGCGATGGGAGTGGGTTTGTCCAATCAATGCCTTACACTGCCAATGCCAATCTGACTTACAGTACCGCACGAAAAAGATTGAAAAAGTATTATCAAAAGATGTTTAGGCACATATTAGACGTAACGGTGTTCATTTCTTTTATTATATACAAAAAACAAGGCGGTGGTCTCTCACAACTTGATTTCCACATGAATCTTATCGAGGATCTGATTCTACAATACGGGAAATCCAATGCTGATAAAGAAGAAAAAGAGAAAGAAAGGCAGCAGTTCAAACCCCAGGAAGACTCGTAGGGCGACGTTTCACTGACCATAATTCACCTACAGGGAAGAGAATACAAGGAGTAAAACGATGTGTTGTGTGCCTTGCTAATGGACAGAGAAAGGAAACAATTTTCTCTTGTAAAGTGCGTCATGTCCTTTATGTGCGGCGCCATGTTTTCAAGTGTATCGCACGACGATAAACTAATGAATTGGCTATTTTTGTTTAAAAACTAAAGATAAATTGTTTTTCCACGAATTTAAATAATCTCCTATGAAAATATACATAACCCGTTTTGCCTGACTGGGAAAATAATTGATAGGATGCTATAAAAATTTATATTGTTAGTTACATGTAGTTGTAAAGATGTTGTAAAATTGTAAATGAAACCATTTTGAAATATCAGTTCCCTTTGCGGAACTGTTCTACAAAAACATTTCAAAGCGAATTTATTCTTTGTATTATGCCCATCTGTGTCTTTTTTGAGGCATCAAATTCGTATGACGTTTTTGTCTCTTGAAACTAAACAATTGGACGCTTATATAAATTGACAATTTAAGTATAAAAACTGGCCATAAATTGTTTGTTCACAAATTCCAATACTAACCTAGGAGAATCAACACAAATTGTATTATCTAAATGGGAAAATGATCGATTTGATGCTAGAAAAAATAATTTTTGCTATAGTTGTAAACATTGTAAATGGAACATTGTAAAATTGTAACACATATTTCAAGGCCCTTCATGAAGTTTTCTACAGAAAAGCATTCAAGGCTAACAAATATTTGAGTAATGCCCGTTTACTATTATAAGTTATAGTATGCATAAAATATATTGAATGAAAGAGCATGTCAATTATTCAGTGCTATAAAAATAGTATGAATATTATAATTTTTTAGTTGCACGATTTTAAAATATATTCCAACACCCTTTTTTAATAAATATACCTACAATTTATAATATTTAAATAACAGCTAAGTATTTCAAATATGCCCGTACAGGCGTTTGCCGGCAACATCTATAACTTTACCTTTTTCTAGCAAATGAAAAATGCCTCATAAAAATTATAAAATTTTTTTTGACAAATTCATGAAAAAAACGTTTGCGTTAAGTTTTAGGAGGCATTAGAAAACATGTATATAGCTTTTTATTTCATGAAAATCGGAGGATTTGCTCCCCACCAGCTGAAAGATAAGGAAAAATTCTTCCCCAACGAAGGGGCTAAGTAATACTTTCAAACAATAATGTTAATAGTTTCTTCATTGCATTATTTAAATCCATTTCGTGAACATTAAGGTATTAAAATTTTGTTTTAAAATTATTATTTCAAACCATCTATGCCCACCATGGCCCATCTGCCTCGCCACCTCCAACCTCGCCAAATCATATGTTGCGCGCGGGCTTGGAATGCAATTGGCTGACTTGCAATACTACCCTATACTTCTCCCAGATGTGAATTTCAGTTCTACCATTCTTAATTATAACCATCGCAGGGATAGCACTACCTACCAATCGTCTCCTAAGTCAAACATAATGAAAAACTACAAATAACCCTGTGACAGGTCATCTGATACAAGAGAGCGGTGGCCTTGTGGCAACGTGGAGGATTCATAATCGCAAGGTCTGACGTTCGATTCCCTGCCCTGGAAATTATTTTTTATATTTTTTAAATAGTTTTTTTTTCTTTTACATCAACTGTGTTTCCATCATCGTTAATGCCATTATAAATATTTTCACATTTTAGTAAACCACTTTCATCAAAAGTTCTTTACTCAGTATTTGTCAGTACTCTTTTTAACAATAGTTTTCAGTGTTCCTATGCAGTCTGATTTTGATGTTTAAGGAAAAATTAAAATTTTACAGTGATAACTTGCTTTGTATTGTGGTATTCACCACATTTACCATTCGCAGTACCTAAGGAAATGTGTATTGAAAAATCTAATAGCGCGACGCAACTGGGGCGTGCCACTATAATACAAAAAAACTATTAGCTGCCACCTAAATGTGAAGCATGAAACATTATTGATTTCACATGCTTTTGCAATGAAAAATAACATTGAGTTGGACACCCATGATCTCTACGGTTCATTCTTCAAGGCTGATAGAAGGTGAAAAGAGATACAGAAAAACTGGGCAGAAAATAAAGAAGCTTGAGACTATTTTGGAATACAATAAGTATATGAAGGGGGTTGACCGTGCAGACCAATACCTATCTTATTGCCCAATGGTGACACAGACCAAAAAGTGGTCCAAAAAAACTGTAATGTACTTGCTTAACTGTGCACTCTTTAATTCTTTTAGGGTTTAAGAGGAACTCAATGGGAAGAAAATTATGTACAAAAAGTTCCTTGACAAAGTCGCACGCAGCTGGACAACGGACAGTAGTTCAGAAGACCCCGTCTCAAACAAACAAGAGAAGAACACTTCTATTACCTACAGGCCATACACCTAAGACAGACCATCCAGGAAGGCTTTCAATGGACATGAAAAAAAAAGATGAGAAAATAGTTGGGATCGGCAGGAAGAAAAATCCACAAAGACAATGTAGGGTGCGTGCAGCTAAAAAAAAGAAGTGAAACCCGGTATATTTGTGCATTCTGTTGTGTTCCACTACATAGGGGATCATGTTTTAAACAATACCATACCATAGTTAATTACTTTGTTATATAATATGCAACGAATGAAAGTTTCATTAAAAAATATACATTAGTTATTGAGTTGTGTGAATTTAATTGTATACATGTACCTTCCCAACAAAAATGCAAAAATGGCCGGCCCCAAGGGCTAGTCAAATTTAAAGGGCACCAGATTAAGAAGTGTTAAATATGGCCCTAAGTTTACATATTTGAGAGATATTACTAATACAACTCTACACTTTTGGAATCCATGAAGAAGTCTGCTTTTCACCTCACTTACACCAACAGGATTAAGTTTGAATACAAATTCAAATACCTAAATACACATGCATAGGCCCCATGGGTACATAAGCTGTACCACATTTACTGGAACAATACAGATACGGACTCATCCACCTCACAATACAAATTTAATAATTCATAGACTTTGAAGAGTATGTAATTATAGTAGAGGATAAATATACCTCTCTTAACCTTAACGTCAAACCTCATTATATACTCCTAGAATTCAGTAACCAATATGATACTCAAACCAGTTTGGTCAAACTTTTGGCAGAAATTTTGACTGGTATATCAGATTAACTATTCCATACACTACTACCACAGACAAGACATTCGGCCCACTAAGTACATAGTACAGTTTTGGAAACAACTGTAAGTCCGAGCACAAGGAAAAAAGAGGAACCCCAACTCAGATGTAGCCATGCATACCAAAGGTCTTCCCGACACTTGTATTCTATGTTGCTCTCAATGAAATCAATTGAACATACAAATACATACAAGCAAGGATGGGTCCTTACAACCCTGAATATGCTATTAAAATGCAAATGTTGAAAACACCTTTTCAATGAGAGACGCTTCTCTTTAGAATTGAAGTGGTCTCAGGTAAAATCCTTGCCCCCCACCAAAATCAATTTCCTCAGCAGTAATGGGTTGACCAGTAGAGGCACAGCCCCCCGATCCCTGAACTGGTGGCATATCCCTCGTATCCACCACAAGTTTACCTAGAATAAGAAGTTTGTCTCAGCAACAGTGTAATAGACAAATTTTGCACAGCCTTAACTTATTTGTAAACTCAGTATTTCTGACAAGCTTACAATTACTTAGGCTAGTTTTCAAGCTAACATACATGCATTACAACTGCACAATGAATGAACAACAAATGGAAGAATTTCCGGGCAAGAAAAGCTCCAATCCAGAAGTAAGGTTTCTAAGGAAACAATATAAAGTAACACCATTGTGAAGCAGTAATTTTCCCAGTGTTAGATAAGTACAGATTCTGATGATGTAAGATCAATGAGGGTTATTAGGTAAAAATTTAGAAGAACTACTTGGGCTTACTTGACAGTGAAATAGAGGGCATTAAGGGAATTGGAGAGTAGAAAAGCCGTGAGACCCGATAACCTTCCGAGCTAATGAAGAATCTACATACAGTGGAAGCCCGGTATAGTGAGTACGGCTTATTGCGAGAATCCCGTTTTAGCGAGTGACTGTCTTTGTACCGCCAAGAGGCCTATGTTTTACATGTAAAATAAAGTGAATTAACTATTTTGTTTTGTATTATCTGTTAATTAAACTAAATATTCAAGATGTGAGCCATATCGGCAATACCTAAAGCCAGTTATGTCCAAACATTAGTGATTTACGGCCTTGAGTATGCTGTGCGCGCTCCCATTTTACGTTCTTCCTTTGTTAGGCCCAGTCATCAGTGAGAGGAGAGTGGGTGGATGACAAGCAAGTTGAGAGTAGAAGAGGAAACATTCAGCAGAATGAGAGCGATCTGTCGGAGTGATTGAAAAACTCAAAACCATTCCATCAACTCCATGCGCCCAATCACACGGCAGCAGAGTTGTGATGTAGGTAAGGGGCGGAGTTTACTCGGTCGGAGGGGCGGAGTTTACTTGGTCGGAGGGGCGGAGTTAACTCGGTTGGAGGGGCGGAGTTTTCTCGGTCGGAGGGGGGGTGTTGTCTCATGTGGTTTGTGCGGCAGCATCATGTCCGCGAAACTTAAATCTTTGGACCTTAAAACCAAAATTAAAATTATAGACGAGTGCGTGCAGCAGTGACCGAACTAGGACGACCTAGCAGCCTGGGGAACATCCTCAAATGGAATCTGCACTATTCAAGTGGTTTTGTCAGCAAAGGTCTGCAGGACTGCCCATAAACGGTCCAATGTTAAAGGCGAAAGCTGTCTACACTTGCACGAAACATGAAGTGCAAGCCAATCGACTGAGGTATTTTCTTTTCTAGTGTAAAGAAATACTCGACACTAATTTGCGGTAGATAATTGAATTTGAATCATAGATACTGCTAGGAATAGGTGACTATGCAAGAAATATCTTCTACCACAAGTAAATGCCGTATTTCAGTGTACCTTCAGGCCAATTTTCCCAACTGATGGGGGTACTGGTTAACATTTGAAAACTCGACAAAGTTGATATTATCGTCATGACATATTCGCAAAATTATCCAAAAAACTACAGTATACCTAATATTTTAACTCCGATTAGTTACGGTGTCTTTACAGCTTTCTTCGGCGATCGAAAAATAGAAGAACTGGAAGAAAAACACCGAAACAGGATTAATATTATATGTAAAGGAAAATGTCACGTTTCCTTCTTAATATTAGTTGATATTCCACCAGATTGTGCCTGAAACGACTTTTTTTGCTGTTTACCTTCGTCAAATACCATGGAAACAAAAGAAAAACGGTAAATATGAATGACTATGAGAATTAGGTGGCTTTATTCAACACTTTTGGATACAACGAGCACTCGATTTAGCGAGTGATTTCCGAGGGATTATGAGCACTCGTTAAACCGGGCTTCCACTGTAGTTAGGGAAGACGATCCTTCGAGCTTATTTGGAGGATCTATGAGGAAAGAGTATGGTCTGAGTATTTTGTGAAAACAGTATTCATATCTATTCTGAAGAAGAAAGCATCAGAATGCGAGGAGTGAAGAATAATTAGTTTAATTTCTCACGTGGCATAAGTTTTGCTTACAATATTAAAAATAAGGTTGGAGAGTAGTGCAAATTACTATTTAGGTGATGAACAGTTTGAGTTAAGGAAGGGGAACGCAACTCTGGATGCGATTGCGGTAATGAGGACACTTACAGATAGAAACAGAGTATAATCAGGATATTTTTGCTCGCTTTGTGGATTTCGAAAAGGGGTTTGACAGTGTAAACAGGGAGAAACTAATGTAGATGCTCAGAAAAAAAGGAATAGATTGGCGTGGTAGGAGAATATTCCGAAACTAATATATGGACCACAGGGCTCAGGTGAGGGTAGCTGAAACAGTGTAACAGTGAATCAGGGTGGGCAGTTATAGGTCACGGGGAAAGACAATGGTGCCCATTGTCTCCTTTGCTTCTTAATATCTATGCTGATCAAATGGTAAAAGGCATGGGAAGAGTTAGATGTGGCAATCAACGTAGGAGTCCAGATGATAAAGTCTGTTAGATTCACGGATGACCAGGCATTGGTTAGTCGATCACCATTGGGATTGCAAGCTTTAGTAGATGCATTGGAAAAGCAGAGTGAGAAATATGGAATGAAGATTAAACATAAGAATACAAAAGTAATGAGATTCTATAGGACAATGAAAGCAAGAATGGCCAATGAAGTAGGAGGACAAAAACTGGATCAAGTAGAACCATTAAATTACTTGGGTGGTACACTAGAAGAAACTGGGAATAGTAGCAAAGACATTAGGAAACTTCAGGATGAGATAAGGGGAATGCAGGGTAGGTGGCAGGAAGTGGTAATGATGATTTGCTGAAGGCTGTGATAGAGGGAATGATGTTAGGTGAGGAAGGGGAAGAAAGAGAATAGGTTTTAAGGACGGGATGAAGAAAGGCACGCCTTATCCTGAGATGAAGACAGAAATACTAGAGTTAAATAAGGCTTTGCATGTTCAAGTCTGTTGGATCTTCTCTAACTTTCATCATAATCTACCTTTAACAGATCGGTTACTCAGATGATGATGACTTGAGCTCAGCTAACCAGGATCATGCCATTTTAGGTAGCACTTGACATATGTCATTAGTGCCAAAACCAATATGGACAAAGAAATACAGACTACATGATCTGCTCTATTGCTTAAGAAAGATAGAGAGCTTTTACAATGGCATTAACACTTGTCTTCGTCTTTTCTTCATCACTTACTCTAGAGGCATCGAAGTAGATTCAAGTGAACAGAGTTCCAAGCTAACTTACCTTATTGGCATGTCGTATCCCACATACGAAAACTATGATAAGCAATTTGGCATTGGTTATATAAATACTACATAAATACATGAGACAATTACTTTTAGTATTTAAAAAGAACTTATCTGGTGGAGAACTTTAAAGGGATAATACAAAATAAGAATACATGAAAATAAAAATTTAAAAAGCCCCCACAAATTATAAAAGACAAGAATAATTTACAAAAAATACCTTGCAAAAAATAATGTGTTTCGTCATTAAAATAATTAGGTTGGCAACATCATAATCCTTATTTTAAAATGATCAAAACCACTTGAACCACATCAAAGCAGTACTGAGAGATCCTTGACATTCCCTTGGGTAGAATGAAAATAACCTATTGACTTAGTACCCCCAAGGCAGCCTAAATGCTTCAGTCAACAGGTCTCTCAAATACATGAGATTGAGAATAAACCACAGGGTCCATTATCACCAAGAGTAATCACTTTGTGAAGACATCAAACTCCAAAAGGAGTTGGTATAAGGCAGTGAACATGACTGCAATATTGGCCACGAGGACTACAGGAAGGTGGAAAGCCATCACTAATGACGCTGTAGTTTTCATGGAGCATGACCTCTGGCACAAATGCAAGCACCCTGTAACTTCCTACTACTGACAACAGGCAGTACCTTCCTTTCCCCTTCCAGACAAGTCATTAAGAAAGTAGAATCAGTCTTTTGCCATAACTTGGTGTGCAGAACCATTCTACATGTATAACTTATAGTCAGCATAGCTTCAGTGTTTTCAAACTATAAGGAAGGACATGCACATTATATTTTTATTAATATCACTTAAAGCCTCAATTTCTTACAAAAGACATTTCTGACTAACACCTCTCCCACTCTCAATGTCACATTTGACACGAAATCCTCCACCATCTCATAGTGACAGGGTTAAAGACACCTTTATCATGGTTACCACAAGATTTCATGGTAACTTAATCATTGATTTCATCAGTCTTCAGAGAAAAGACCATTTCAACGCATTCAAGGTTGCTCATTACCCTCAATTTTTAAAAGTTATTAGACTTATGAAATGAAAAAGGTGATGAAAAAGCAACATGGTTACTACCATTTAAAGTAGACTGCTAAAGGAAATTTAAAGCTTTTAAAAACAAACAGTGGAAAAGATTAAAATAGAATTCTATTCCAATCCCAATTATTTCCTTATACAGTGAATCATCAACGTGGTGGGCCAGTAGGTAAGATGGTGATGACTGGGGACACCAGGAAAATTGGACAAATAACGTAGGTACTGTATGGGTTTTTGTAATAGAAGAAGCAAAATTGGACCTCAAATACAAGGCAGTTCTCCCATATTAAGATCACTTATTTAAAAAAATGTTCAGTAGAAAACTTGACAAAATGTGCATAGCAGTAAAAGAGGACTATTTTCACAGTGAAGGATGGATTTAAGCAACGATGAGAGAACTTTTCCTGAAGAGAGAAGGGTTGAAATTTAGTATCTGAATCATCATTCGTACATAAGGCAACTAGGGGTCCACAGTTTCACATCCCATTCGACAGACAGGACCAACACTGTCCATGTAACAACCAGGAAGCAACCAAAGTCCCACTGAATACTATCACTACCAGGATTTGAACCCATACTCTCCACCTGGAAAGCCAGTACAACTTAAATAACATGAAAATTTCTCTCCATCGTCCTTTCTAACCTATTGCTATACAATGTCTTCAAAAAATTTAATTGAGTGCTAAGCAATATTCTCCAACCCTATAGTGGCAATGTACCAGAGCGAGAAATTATCAGGTAATTAATAAACAGCATTTCTGTAGCACATAGGTAGTATTTACAGCCCTTCATATTAACTACGAAAGAAATGCAAATCACTTAACTATCCGTAGATGGGAATTATAAAAAAACTGTAACCTCGTTATTAGAAAAAATGGTGAGGGAGGCATGGCGGGATAAGGCAGTAGGAATTAAGGTAGGAGGGGAGCATATAAAATCAGGGAGATTTACAGGTGTTCAAGCATTGGTTTGTCAGTCTGCCAAGGGGTTACAATTAATATTGAATGCACTAGAGGTGTGGGATAAAGATAAATCATAAGACAATGAAAATGATGAGATTTTCTAGAAGAAAGCAGGCAGTGCTGAATATAAGGGTAGGAGAGCACAAGAACGAGCAGATGCAGACTACCCTCGCCGAAGAATTATTTTTAAAGAGAAGGGAATTGATGAGGGGGGGGGGGGGTCTGAGATGAAACAAAGAAAAGGGTAATGGCTGTATGGGTTGGAAACTTAGTCATTGTCGAGGGAGGATGTGAGTAGACTTGAGGCATTTGAGATGTGGGACTGGAGAAGGATGGAGAAGGTGAGCTGGGTGGCGAGGAAGACGAACGAGGAGGTATTGGATATGGTTGGAGAGGAGACGAAACTGGTGGTGGAGGTTCAGAGACGGCAGAAGAGATGGCTGGATGATGTTTTAAGAGGAGAAGGAATCCTGAAGAGGGTTATAGAGGGGAGAACACTGGGGAAACGTGAAAGAGGAAGGAAGGACAAAGGAATTCTTAACTAAATAAGAGGAGGTAGAAGATATGTGGAATAAAGAGGGATCTAATGGCGGGACATCCTTAGGATGGAAAATGAGGCAATGCTCAGAAATTGGTACGCAGGATGGGGTCTCTCCAAGAACATACCAATCAGCTGGTAGAATACACAAATCAAAAACCCTCTGCCTCTCCTCATCTCATTCTATATTCCATCCTCTTCCACACTAGCCAAGTGTGCTACCCTCTTATTACCCTCATCAACATGCCTTCACTTCCCAACATGTCCACCTTTCCGCCTTTTCTGCCATTTCCGAATCTCTGTCACCAATTTCCTCACCTTCCACACAATATCTAGCTTTTCATTGTTCCTCACTTTTTCCATTCTTCTCCATACCTGCACAGCTTGCTCAACAACAAATGCAATTATGGATTAACATGGTTCTCACCTGCCATTTTAGCTTCTCTCTCCAAGAAAATTTTCCTACTGTTGATTTGGGATAACATTTGGGATTGGGAGAACAAAGGGTAAGCGTGAAACATAGGAAAAGGATAGGTACTCTGGACGAAAGAAGAAGATATGAGGAATTGCAGTGGGATCTCATGGCGGAATATCCGTAGGAGGGAAAGCGAGACGTTATTTGTATCATAGCATCCAGTCTGGGAGAAAATTAATTTCACCTCCTTCCCGGTCATTTCATACCACCTATTTCAATTATATTGCTACACTACATCTGCGCATTGGTACTAACCTTTCATTTTCTTCATCAAACCTTTTTATTTCGTAAATTATTCACTTAAACCTGTGATGTGAATCGCTTCATCGACGCCAAGTTGGAAAAACTGCCCTTTTCCTCCTATTTCCTCCAGATGGCGCAGCGGTCGAGCAGTTTCTTCATTTTCTATACCCACCACCCATGCGTATTCCCGCCTTGAACTTAAACTAGCCGCAATTTACGACGCGTTTCACACATTCCCTTACCCTAACATTTTGCACATATCTCAGAACTTTATTCCAAATATTTCTCTTATGCACTTTTCTCCATACTTCCCAATACAGGTTTCACACCTTTTACGAACTTAAGCAAATCACACCATTTTCAGATTATTTGCGTGCTCTGAAAAGAACTCTTTCCGTGGAACGCCGAATAATGTCGCACTCAAAACATTGCTAGGAAGAGAGACAGTTGAGGGTAAGGTAACAGGTTAGGGAAGGGAAGGGGGCTTAGTAGGGTAAATTCGGGAAACGGCCACGAAAAAATCATGTAACCGCTTCCCACGGTTAGGGTGGAGGCATTTCCAAAGGTAGGTCACTAGGTAACCATCGAGATCATCTCCTTTTTGCGGCCAAACTTTGGAATGGAGTTTTTCACCTCTCTCCACTCCCTTTCAATGTTTTGGGTGTGCGCACCCGTCTCAGGATCAACAAAGTTAAGGGAGTGGTACACGGTGAGATGTGTGAACCTAGGATTTGCACGAAGAGATGCATACCCTCTCCAACAGTCAGTAATGACTGTTGTCCCTGGTAATACATGCTCCTCAATACAATTCACCAGGGTTCTCGCACTTCTGTCTGGAATGACGAGGAAAACCTTTCGCCTACCTCGCTCGAAACCTCCCAAAACCCATTTACCCATCAACGGGCGGCCAACATTATATTTTCGACGCCCCACAAGCGTCTCGTCCACTTCCACGACGAAGCCAGGTCCCCTGATCTTTGTGGACGCAGCAACTACCTCCTCAAGGCTAACCTCTCGCACGTAATTGCTCCAATCTGCGTACGTAGTTGGCCCCATGCCCAGGTTGTCATAGGCATACCTCCTGCACAGTATGTCCTGCATGAAGGCATGGACAAACAGTACCGTCCTCTCCGGGGATAAACGGATGTTGTCCAGCCAAGTCCCTAAATTATATATATTCTGTATTCCATTTCAATTTCATTCACTTATACGTCAATGTACCACCTCAATACTATACATCAAACTTACCCTTGTACCGCGAGGCGCAGAATCCGCATGGAAGTGACTTCCGTGTCTGCGGATTGCGGATTTTCCCGTTGCATTGCCAAGCATGCCTCCCATCCCTAAACCATAATGTGTCGCCACAACGTGGGCACAACTGCCTTTCCTTTGCCAATAAACAGCCATGATTCTCTAAAAGGTCAATGCTTGACTCTGGGGAATTCAAAACTCAGTTCGCAGTTACATGCATCAAAGAACACCCTGCGCAAATCATGATACCTTCTATCGAGACAGAGAACACCAAGAATGATGAGCGTTATATCCCCTCCTTCACCTACCTTCGCAACCCCTCATCCCCTCCACTTCACCCCCGCCTGCCAACCTCACCTTCCGCCTCAACGATGGCGTCATTGACCTCCTAATTGGAGAATACAAGCCCCGTGACTTAAAAATAATTCAAATGCTGCGAATCACGATTCCTGTCTCCCCTCCATACCTAACGATTTCATCACACAGCACCCCCTCCGGTCTTCGCCACCTACGTCTACGACCCCCACACCTACGGACGGAATGCACCACTCTTATTGGCCATTATCACCCCAGCAACTGTCAACTGTGAAAATATGCGTGAATTACGACACTCACCGCCCCTCTTATCCCCATCCCACTACCCCTCACCTCCAACCCCTGAACTCCGGGAACCAACGTTGTCTGCCAAGGTCAGCACCTCACCTACACCTTACAATTAGACTGATTTCGACCGACTGCACCGACTGCGGGAGAGAGGGAATTTATTCCTTAACGAATATTCTAGACACTGCTAATACAACCCCTCCAATCGCCAACCCTCTCGGGGCATAATTTTCTTTAGAAAAATACGCTGCAACTTTGGAGAGACTACAACTACACCCCCCTCCAATCATCTACCCTCTCGGAAGATATTTTTCGTGAATACCCATTTCTCTTCACTTCCTTTACCTCTTTTTCTCACTTTCCCCATTTTCCACCACTGAAAAATCTATTCCTCCGTTTTCCTGTTTCCTAAAAATTGCATTTTTCCTCTTTTTTTCAGCTATAAATGCCTTTTTACAGTTCGAAAATCGCCATTTCCACCCCGCGTACCGTCCCACCCTAGCACTCCTCTTTCACTCCATAGGCCCGCAACCTTGTTGAGGAGGGGGGAGTTGGGTAAACGCCATATTGTAGACGTGAAATAACTCTGTATCCCTCAAGCGGGACTTCCCAAAATCTCGCAATAAGCCGTCGAAATATCACGAAAATTACACGATTTTAGTCAACTACAAAATTTATTTTCTCAAAAACTACCAACCTCACGACTTTTTTTCTTACATTTTATAACTGCGCAGTCCTTTCACTTTCCTTTCCCATTCATCGAGTAACCCGTACTTTTCTACAATTATCACACAAAAACTTCTACGAAACTGGACCCTATGATACCTTTACCAGCGAGACAATGTTTCAGAAATTACAATGCAGGATGGGGACTGTCCAAGAACTAACAATCAGCTGTTAGAATACTTCAATGAATGGACCCTAGATTGGCAATTTTGGGACAACTTTTCACTCCCCTGCATCTTCTTAGCTCGCTATCACCCTCTTGCTCTAAGTCGTGCGGAAGTCCAATCTTCTTCCGCGCAAGTTAAGCGTTCTTCTCGCTATCACCTCTCCAACATGCCCTCAACTATCAACACACAGGGGCGGATTAAATGGAGCCTCCCCCCGTAATTCCTGGGAAAATAGAAAAAATATAAATTATAAAATATTCTATACCCCCAAACCCCGATATAAACTACCCCAACACACAACGGCCTTCATCCGCCCATCAACACGTAATGGGAGAGTGAGGGGGGTCACATTTGCCACTGGTTGAGACTGAAGCATACGTACGAGAAACACGATATTTATATGTGCTACCATGATCAACCCCTCGGATTATATTCCCAACCCCACGTAACACTTAACCCCCCTAGTAAACTATCTAAGTATCGAAGACCATATATTTCACAATGTGTGTTTTTCATTCCAACCAGTTTTAGCGACGCTTCTAATAGAATTCCTAATCGGTTACACTAGCATGTGACTCACCTCGTGTGATAATTAAGGGCTAATCACCCGAAGACATGATACAATGAACTTCCGACAGGATGCAACCATAATCCGTTGGGATATGGGCCAAGCAATGGGGCCAAGTTCTCGCATTCGACTTGCACTTCCACAGTCAGCATTTTCTCTCGGCTACCACCACTGATGAAACAAAATGCCAAAGAGCAGTCAATCAATAAATGTTGGCGATGAATTACTGCCACTATACAGTCGGCTATTAATACGTACCTGAAATACAGAGCATTCCGCCTACCGAAGTGGCA
Organism: Pyrrhosoma nymphula; assembly: GCA_963573305.1. Lineage (NCBI taxonomy): Eukaryota > Metazoa > Arthropoda > Insecta > Odonata > Coenagrionidae > Pyrrhosoma > Pyrrhosoma nymphula. The sequence continues at coordinate 19,819,030 of OY754328.1, forward strand.
TGGCCGAAAGTGCAATTGGTGCTGCTCGCACTTGGGACTCCCACAATTAACAGCACTGCAAGCCAATGCAATTTCACTGGGAGGATAAAAGGTATCAAAAATAATTAATTTTGACTTTCTATTACTTACAATCTCCTCATCAACTCTCTCACAATAGATCTGCGACCGAAGCCTGCGACACTGATTCGTCGACATGTGCGACGTATCCGGGGTATCCGGTATATGAACCACTCGCCTGACTCGCCTTCATTTGCAGTCAAACAATTGAAAAGCATTCGACACGATTAATGAGATGAGCGGGATATGCGAAACGAAACCATACGAAGGGAGCCAAATGTCCAAGTGCATTTATTTTAAATCAATTTTGATGCCATTAATGGTGATAGACGTAATTATGGTAAGCCATGATAGTGACTGGTATTTAATCGCGCGAGAAAAATCAAGATTAAAAGCTAAGTATCCTATAATAAGTATTGTACATTATATAGGTAGATATTTTGGACAGAACGAGAAGAGTCAGGATTTAAGCTAAGATGAAGAAATAAATCGTGTAATCAAAGTAAATCAATTTAGTCTCAGAAACATGACTAATTATTTTGAAGGGTCTCACAATGGCACTTTTCCCAGGTTTTAAAGTTACGTATACCTATAGGTTACAATGCAAGCCAATAATATTTAGTGGGATTACCCGGGAGTGAAATAATGAAATCCACCCAGGTTCCTTTCGACCTCTTTGGATGAAATGACACCCTGTTCGTTTGGTACCACTTCAGTTTAAGTGGCTTAATTGGACAGCTGTCACATGAAGTAAGTGGATAACCTCTACATTATTACGACATATAAGTTACTGCTCTTATAAAGTGGGCTTTAAAGTGTTATAGAGTAGACCTGGCAATAGTTACACTATAATATACCCCATGAAAAACAGCTTTTATTTTTTGGCAAAAATCTCCAAAAATGTTTCAGGAAGTGATGGATATTTTGGCATTTTTAAAAAGATGAGATGTTTTTCATCAATTTTTTTTTAATCTACTCAAATTATGTTAACGCATTGCCACCGCTTCTAAGAATCGTGATAAAAATTTCAAAAACTCATTCAAACCGCAAACATAATCCTCCAGGCCTAGGAATAGGTGGTGATTGAACTGCATACAAAGAAAAAAGCATCACTGTCCTCGTTGCCAGATGTGCAATAATTGCAGTATTCATATAATTTATGTTCTTTAGCCATTGGTATGTACAATGCATCACTAATGTAGTGTAGTCAGTATTGTGAAATCAGAAGTAAGCAAAAATTTAATTCCAACTCCAAAAAAAAGGGGAAGAATTTCGAAGCTATTATAAGTATTAGGATAATCTACCAGTTAAGGTAGGTCCAATGGAAGAGAGTGAAAAAACCTCTAGTGTTACAGGCCCGAACCTCTTTCTACCAGCACAATTTCTTTCTTCATCTCAGCACCCCACCACTCTTCTTGGAATCCATATAGGCTTTATAAAGCTTATCTCTTACTTCCCACTTTCTCAAAATCCTCTCCTCTACAACAGCCTTCCACAGCTCTTAACCTCTTCCAATCATCTTCCCTGCCTCCCTCTAATCTCACCCAGAAGTTCCCTCTCCTCACCAACCATACCAAGCATTTCCTTGTTTGTCTTCCTTTCCACCCACCACACTTTCTCTATTCTCCATCACACCCACTTCTCAAATGCCTACAGCCTATTCTTGTCTTCATTTCTCAGTCATCAGATCCCTCCTATCACTAAACTTTTCACTAGCACTATTCTCCTTCTAATGTATTGGCCACTCTGCCCATTTTCTTCCAGCATACTACCCAAGTGATTGAATGGCTCTATTTACTCCAAATTTGGAGTAGCTTACTTCAGGGAATTTTCAGATTAAAAAAAATTCAGTCAGGACTAATGTGTATTTCTTTTAGCAGATGTGCATAGTGAGTGTCTTTTGTCATGTCGTCAGCAGCGCCCTCTTCCAGGACGCTGTGGCAGTTGATGTGCATTGTGAATGTGTTTTGTCATGACGTTGGCGGCGCCCTCTGCCAGGACGCCGCGGCAGTTGTTGGCATGATGTCTTCAGGGATGGCGGTTACCTCCCTGGCAAGTGTGTGTGAGACGAGTTAATATAGTTATTTCAGTTAAGACAAAAGTTGTTACTTATTCCTCACCCTAATCCACAACAAGGACAAATTTCCGACCTGTGTAGTGCTAAGCTCCATACTAGTTTTCACCAGCCTTTTCTTTACGTCTTGTCTCAGCACCTCACCCTCACCAATTCCCTTCTCTTTGAAAATGCCTCTTTAACCAGGGCAATTCTAAATCTTATGTCCCAACCACTAAACCCATCCTCCTCCATAATACTACCCATACATGAAAATTGCTCGACCTGCTTTTTTTTGTTCCCTCCCACCCTTATAACCAGCCTTTCCTTCTCACTCCTAGAAATGTTTCCCTTGGCATTTCTTCTGAATGCACGTTAACAAATCAACAGAGATAGCATCCCTGCCGTACTCCCTATTCTATCACGATCCATTCCGATTCTCTATGGGCTACCCTAACCTGTGCCATCTGGTTTATGTACCGAGTCCAAATGAGATGTCTGTTCCTCCAATCGAACCCTAATTCCTTCAGTACGTACTTCCACAAATTTTACCCAGTCCACCCTATCAAAGGCCTAGGTGTCTTTCTACTAGTGCCAACATCGCTCCTATAGCATCCAGCATTCCCATCTCTGTCCTAAACCCAAACTGGTCATCACTCAGGCATTTGTAAGCCATTCCTCTTTAGCCTTCTATTTCTGATTCTAAGAACTACTTTGGCCTTATGGGGTATGAATCTTATTGTCCTACAGTCATCGCACATTTTTGTCTTACTCTACTTCAGCATCAGAATTAGAGTTATTTTCGCAAAGTCCTCCAGTCACACTCAATCCTCATGAATCCTATGAAATGGGGCAAATTGTTTTCCTCTTCCATTCTTCCCAAACCCCTTAGAAACTCTGCAGTTATGTGATCTACTTCTACTGCCTTATTCCTTTTCATGTCTCGTAGTACTCTTTCAATTTCACTATCTAGGATACTTGGTCCAATGCTCTCTCTGTCAGTGTCAATATGTAATATAGTGAGCCTTTTTTTTCCTTACCATAAAGCTCTTCAACATATTCCTTCTACTTCCCCTGGATTTCTTTTGTTCTATGATTAACTTTCTTGTCTAGGCTGTTTTCATTGAAATTGCAGTTGGAGCATCGGCCCCGGTAGCGACGGGGTAACGTCCTCGCCTGCCAATCCGAGGGTCGTGGGTTCGAGTTCCGCTTGGGTGGATTTATCATCACCCAGGACATGGGTGTTTGTGTTCGTCAGTTGTTAATGTTACATCTCCCGATGTAAGAGGCCATTTCGAGCTGTTTTTGGGGTAGTTGAAATAAATCTTTATATATATAAAAGTCAATGTATGTACCTGTTTTTCACACCCGTTGAATTTCAACGGGTATCTTCCGCTTGTAAATAAATAAAATTCCCCTTCTATTGTTACCACACATCAGTTCCTTTGTTTTTCTATATAATCCATCTGTGCTGTCCTCTCTTTGAAATGTCTCTAATGAGTCAATCTGCTCTCTCCACCATGCCTCCCTTGTTCTCTTCTAAGTCTGTTGTTAAATTCCTAGTAGTTTCTGTTTCTTAGCACTGAGTTAACCCTCTCCCATTTCCCTCACTCCTACATCTCCATTATCATCTACTTTGTGATCTCCAGTTTTCTTATTTTAGTTTCACTTCATACGTCTACCATTGTTTTCACCACCTCCACAAAACTTGGCAAAACTTCACAGCTTCTCACCACAGTCATTTATTCTTCATAGCTTGTAATCACCTGTCTCCTCCCCCAGGATTATAACTATTTTTAAAAATCTACCTGTAGCTCAATGACTATTATCCTATCACTCACCTGTTCTGCAAACACAGCTTCTCTACCAAAGTTCCTGTTCATTATGAATGCAACCCCACGCTGGCTTTTCCCTCCACAGGCTTTCATTCCCTCCTCTATGTATCACTCTATAGTCATCGCTCCAGTAGTCCCCACTATCTTTCAATCGTACTTCACCGAGACCCATGAAGTATACACCCACCTTCTCCATTTCTTGCTCTATGTTCTCTAACTCACCCACCCTTCCAATAATCCTAACATTACACGTGCCTATTCCTGTGATGACAACCACATGGGCTTTGCTCCCACCACTGCTGGGCACGACACCAGTCCCAGAGGGCCTGGTCGGATCATAGTTGAAGCAAATATACCAAGAGATGCTATTTTGGATGTTTTAGAATCATTTTCTCAACACTAATAGAAATTAACTGACATGACTACTCCAAAGAAAAAGCTATATTTATTTGCAGATATATTGACACAAATTAATGACCAAACTTTAGATTACTCAGCATGAAAACATGTATAAAAAAATATGAGAAAATGCTTTGTATTACATGAAAACTGCTAGACTTTCAATGTTAAAAAATCTGCTAATTTTTCAGTCCATGGTTTCTTTATTATTGTGATGCAAAAATGAAAAGTTTAAATTTGACTACTTTTGTCAAAAAAATAAAATATTAATACTTTTAAAAATGAAACATTTCTCTATGAATGTAACATGAAAATAAAATAATTTTATCTAATAGCAAAGAATAAATAATCTTGACATGAAATCTAACAACATGCTACAAAATTGGTGTGAAAATTATATTAATTACATTTAATTAAAAATTAAAGCTGGAGGAATGATAATCATTCTTTGAGGAGGGAGATTTAAAAAATCTTTGGACCATTCTGAGTTAAATATATCTTCTTAAAGGGATAGATGGAGCACATTTATACTACAGCTCATTGAAATGGCACACTTTACTTATTTATACTTAACACACCCTGTGTTTGCACTTCCTCAGGAAGGGCCTATATTTCCTTTAGCCTCCTTCTGCCTCTTCTGTCAGGAAGGCGATGTAGGCGGCGGTGGGGTGCAGACCCACGAATTGATGAGAGGTAGTGGTCAATCTCAGGGATAGAGGGGGAGAGAAGGAAGACAAGGAATGATTCTCACCCGTGATGTTGGTAAACTGACCTTTTATTACAATTACAAGTTACAAACATGGGAAGTTCTCTTACTCAGTTTTAAAAAAATATTAAATTGAATGAAGTTTTTCCTTCTAGTTTGATGCTGCCCCGCATGCTGTTTAGGAGGGGTCCTCCTAAACAGCATGCGGGGGCCTTGCTGCTTTCCCGCGGTCTCTTCTACAACCTGACGGTGTTCTCTACGGACAAGGTGAATGGGAGGGGAGGGTACACGGGACGTAGGGCGAGGCGTGGACTCTCTCCGCTGCCAGGGCTGGAGGGTGCGTGATGGCTGCTTCGCTCCGCCTCTGTAGGTCCCGCTGCCATCGGAATAGCCGCCATCAGGGGCGAAGTCGTGCTTTCCTCGCCGCGACCCCCAGCAGAGTTTCTCCGTGTGTCAAGGCGAGTGTGCTGAGTCCTCTCCCTATGCGTCCTCTTTTTTTTGCTAAGCGTCGCCCTTTTATCCCGGCTGACCCCAGGGGCGTGGATCGGGGTCAGGGATTTTCCGCCCAGTCATGGCCCAGATTCCCCTTAGTTCTCCTTCCCTTCATGCACTCCTTCTTTCCATCAAGTTTTGAGAATTGCCTTTTCATTTTAAAGAAATGCTCTGGACTTTTAAGGAACAATGCAGCCCTTGGATTTTGGCCACTTGCAGGGGCGCAGGAAAAGGAGAGGGGGGGTCGATGATGGAAATATATCCTCCTAAGGAACACGTAGGGCTGAGCTGCCCTCTTCGGCAATGGAATGGGGAGGGGGATGAGAGGGAGGGCACGGGACGATGAGTTTGTGGAGGCGTGAAGAGAAGAGGGATGGTTATGAAGGGGTGTCGGCAAAGAATATGGTCCCTCAGCATTAAACAGGAAGGGAGAACGAAGGGGTTCCCTTAACCTTCGCTCGTTGACACCCTAAGTACCCTGCTTGCTCTTCTCGCCCTCCATGTCCGTCCAGACCTGCGGGTCATGGGAGGGGTGGCGTAGGGTGTGAAGGATGGCATGGGGGGGGAGGGTTGTCGATGGCTCGTGGCGAGGGTGTAAGGTTAGGGAGAGGAGACTAAGATTTTTCCACCACAGAGAAGGAGTTCCTTGAGAAGGGACACTGTCGGACACTGCGGTTGGTCCGGGGGGGAGACGCGCGACCACCGGGAGGAAAGTGGGATGGTCTGGTTCCAGCGATGGTATAGGAGGGAGAAAGGGAGAGGGTGAGGCAGAAGGAATTGGTATTTTTCCGATCGCTCACTTTTCGGCATATTAAACCAAGTGGCACGTATCATACTTCTGGGTTTAATGGCTACTTATTCAACAATCGTAATAGAGACTTTAGTAGGTATACAAATAAATAAACTACAAACAACAAAAGCAGAATCAATGCCTGGCACAACTAAATAAACATTATAAACTTAATTTTAACTTTCTGGAAGAGTCTTGGAGTGTCTGGGAGAGTTTGCAATCCAACCAGGGAACTCCACCTATGTTACCCATCTATCAACCTAAGAGTTACATAATATTTTATTTTTGATCTGTTTGTTGGGGATGATTTACCAGGAAATCTCCAGTTGGTTTTGATGGATGTAGGATTATTTACATGAATATTTTTACAGCTGGAGGTCCATGTCTCCATATGCTACTCTCTTCCACATCTCTGAATGCATTCTACCTTTCTTCATCCCATTCTTAAAGCCCATTCTCTTTCTTCCACTTTCCTGTCCCCCCAACATCTTCACATGTATCCAGCGCATCCTCACCTCTTGTGACCTTGTAGGACCACCTAATCTGTCTTCACTTAATTTCCTCAAACATTTTCTTCTTATCAAGCATGATGCCAAGCACTTTCTTCTTCATCTGCATTCCTGTCCAATATACACTTTCTTCATTTTGCTCTGCACTCACTTGCCCAAGGCCAGAACCCCTTTAAATATTTAGTTTAGCACACATCTAAGGTCTTTCTGAGAGGTGTAATTGGATGGATTGGATGAGGCTAACTATTACCATGCTGCAAACTAGTTTGGCTTGAGGAGAGAGACAGAAATGCTAGATGCTATATGAGTGAAAAGAATGCTAGTAGAAAGAAACTTTGAATTTTGCCATGATGATTTTGCTTGCTTCATAGATTTAAATAAGGCTATTAATAAAGTTGATTGGACAATGTAGTGACGTTGCGGTTCAATAAAACAACGACTAACGGAACAGAGGTGTTTATTGGTTACTCGGTGATTACATGGCTGACGCCGGATATAAACATAGCATGCGTCACTCTCATGATTCCGTCCATGTGCTCCGTCTCTCACATCCGGGGCCCACCACCAGCTCGCCGATCCATCGATACTCCACTGTTCGATATATCGATACCAGTGGATCATGGCGCCCTTCAAATTCCTTCACATCACTCCTTCCCAACACACAAAAAAAAAAAATTTGGGATGTGGCTAGTCATCTTCCATGGGAGTCCATAAAATCACATGTCAGCAAAGTAGCCCATAGGTCCTATCATGTCATGAGAGGACAGAAGAGAGAAAAAATATATGTATATTTACATAAATAAAATAATGACTCCATAATAGTCCAATAGGTCACAAAATTAGAGAGCAAGATATGAAATTACAGCATTGATTTGACGACAAACAAAAAAAAGTACAATTGGGAACAGGCGTGAGAGAAGGGTGGACAGAAGTTAGCACATTTCACTATCCCGCCATGATCAGAATTTCTGAAGCTCAATTTGCATGTCACAAGTTAAGTCGCTCCAGTGGCTTCCGTTGCCTCCCACTCCTCCTGAACACCAGGGTTGACTGCTGGGCATGTGATGGGGGAGTCTCAGGTGCACAGTTCATTTGTCTGTCCGGCAGTGCTCCTGACATGCTAAAATTGGGAGTGGGTGTGGGATCTGGTTCAGCACGGGGGGTTGGGCACCAAAAGGACAAAGGGTCCTTCACTGCTGGTGGAGGACCTTGCATGGTGTGGTTTGTATTTTTTCTCACAGAACACTTCCTCAGCTGGTCAACATGCACTGTCCTTTCCCCCGTGGGGAGTTGGGCCCGGTATGTAGAGGCACTCAAGCACCCTATTATACGACCTTTCACATATCGCATTGGGCCTGGTTTGGGATTTCGTATCCACACTTCTTCAAACAAGGAATATTTAGGAAGGCAGGGCATTTCCACTGATAAGGGACGCCCAGTTTTTGGCACCGTTGGTGGGTTTCCCTCTGATTTTGGGTTCAACATTGACAAAAACGACCTTGGCTGATGCTTAAGTACCAGGGAGGCTTGTGTAAGCCCAGAAACCGAATTTGGGGTATTCCGGTATGTGCCTAAGAAGTTCAGAAGCATACCCTCTATTTCAGTTTGTGTTAAGGCTTGTGGGACAGCGGAAAAATGGCTCATTAGCATATCTACAATTTGTTTCCCCAAATTTTCCTTCACTGTACGCACGCTACGTTCTGCCACCCCATTCGAGGCAGGGTGGTAAGGGGGGCTTTTGGTTACCTTAATGCCATTTTTCTCACAGAACTCTACGAATTCCCTAGACTGGAAAGGGGGGCCGTTATCGGTAACAAATTCCTGGGGAATACCAAACACTGTCATGAACCCTCTTAGTTTCAATATCGTATTCTGAGCATTGGTACGACTCATAACCCAAGTTTCAATCCAGCGGGAAAAACTGTCGACCAGAACTAAAATTTCATACCCTTGAAAGTGACAGAAGTCCAAATGGATGCGTTCCCAAGGGGAATTTGTCTTGGGCCACGACACTAAATATTTCCCTTTGGAGATATTTGCCTGCGTTGCTTGGCAAGTCTCACAATTTGTTGATATTTCTTCAACATCCTTATCAATACCTGGCCACCATACCTGTGACCTTGCCTGTAATTTCATCCTAGCAATCCCTACATGCTGAGCATGGAGTAGCCTTAGGACTTGCCCTCTCAAAGCTAGAGGAATTACCACTCTATTCCCCCAACACAAGCATCCCTCTGTAATAGTCAGTTCCAGACGTCGCACAAAATATGGCCTTAGACTATCTTCACATTGCTGTGGCCACCCTGAGTGAGTAAACCCCATCACTTTTCGCAATACTACATCCTGTTTTGAAGATTCTTGAATGCCTAAGCAGCTCAAGGGTGATTCAATCTGGAGTACGCACTCAGTGTCTCCCGTGGTCTCCGTAGGGAGGGGTAATCTAGATAGCATATCCGCATTACTGACAGTCTTCCTATACAGGACATCATAGTCGTAGGCAGCAAGAATGATGGCCCATCTTTGCAGCCTTGAGGCAGCCAGGGTTGGGATCCCAACTTTTGGCCCCAGAATTCTTTTGAGAACCTGTGCATCTGTTACAATGGAAAATTTTTGCCCATACAAATATTTGTGAAATTTTCGGACCCCGAAAACAATAGCAAGAGCTTCCCTCTCTACTTGAGCATAGTTTCTTTCTGCCTGGCTTAAGGTGGCAGATGCGCATAGAATTGGTCTCTCTGACCCATTAATATCATGGCATAATACTGCACCCACCCCATAGGGCGAGGCATCCGTAACTAGAAGTAAGGGAACATCCGACCGATAATGTGTGAGGATGTTATTTTGCCCAAACAACTCCTTGCTTTTACGGAAGGCTGATTCTTCTACAGCCGTCCAAGTAAATGGAACACCCTTTTCGGTTAACCGGTGTAAAGGCCTCAAAACGGTGGATGCCATGGGGATGAATTTCCCATAGAAGTTAAACATCCCTAAGTACGATTTCAGTTGGTGAACGTTTTCAGGTGTAGGACAACTCATTATTGCATTCAGCTTCCCCTCTGTTGGCCTGATGCCCGACTCATCGATAGTATGCCCCAGGTAGTCTATACTGGACTTGAAAAAGTTACATTTCTCTCTATTTACCCGGATCCCATACTTAGACAGGCGAGACAACACTGCATCAGTCTTATCGTAACAATCCTGCCAATTTGTTCCTGCTATCACCACATCATCAATGTAGCATTGTACCCCTTCGAGGCCCTGCAACACTGAGTCCATTATTGACTGAAAGATGCCTGGAGCACTGGATACCCCATATGGTAATCTATGAACCCTATACAGACCGAATATAGTGTTCACCACCAATGCCTCCTTAGACTCATCTGACAGTAGGAGCTGCATGAATGCCCTGCTGAGGTCGAGAGTTACAAACACTTTCCCTCCAGACAGCCCACTCAGTATGTCGTCCAATCGTGGAAGTGGGTACTGGTCCCTCTCAATCACAGAATTTACGGTACCCTTGTAATCAATGCATAGTCTGAGTTCCCCAGTTTTCTTAGGTACTACGACTAGGGGGCTTGCCCATTGCGAATGTCTTATGGGCTCGAAAATGCCACATTCCACCAGTTTATCTAGTTCCTGTTTTACCTGATCCCTAATTTTGAAAGGCACATCATATGCTTTCCGAAAAATTGGGGTCGCATTGGGCTTCAAAACTATGTGTGCCTTAAAATAGTTAATCTTCGCCTGCCTGTTACCATCAAATACGTCAGGGTAGCATAGGGCCAAATTTGAAGCCGATGCCTCCAATTGATTGATTGACATGAGGTCTCTCCAATTTGGTTTTAATACATCCAGCCATGCCCTGCCTAAAAGTGGAAATCTTAGGTCTGAATCGACAACTATTAACCTTAACTGGAACCTGTTTTCAATCCCCTTATTATCCGAGATACGTTTGACTGAGACATTGGTCTGACCTTTGATTCCCAGTTCGGATCCCGAAGCTGACTTAAGTCTTAATGCACACCTACTCAACTTTACCCCTGGGAGGAGTCGTTCGAATTGCTTAACGCCCATGACTGTTACGGACGCACCGCTGTCAATTTCAAAAACTATTTCTGTACCCTCCACATCAAGAGTGCATTTACAAACCGCCGGGCCCAAAAACTCACCCACTTCACCTGCGGAATGTATTCCATTGCACCCTTCATACTCAGGGTGTGCACCGACTGCTGCTGCTTCTCCGTCCGGGTTGACGACGCCCTCTACTTCATGAATTTGTGAGTGTCCTCCTGGTCTGCACTGTTTAGCAATGTGGCCCCTCTTCCCGCAACGGCGGCATTCCCACGTCCGCACCGCACAAGTATCAGGGCTGTGTACTCGGCCGCAGCGCCAGCAGCGAGGCGGGTTCCGTGGTCCGCCTGATCGTGGTGGTCGGCTCCTCCCCGAATTGGGTCCGTGGTCCAACTTGCAGATGCCCTCAGTAGCCGCAGAGGCGCCCATGATTGAAGGGCGCAACAACGCTGCTTGGTTTTCCGCTTGCACCAACTCCTGCCCTAGGGTGCAAGCCTTCTCGAAGGTTAGCTGCGGTTCCATTATGAGCCTCCGTTGTACCAGCTCGGATGACAGTCCGCATACAAGCCTGTCTCTTAGCGCCTCGTCCAGAAAAGTTTTAAACTCACACGTTGATGCCAACCTCCTAAGCTCCACGATGTACGCCGAAAGGGGCTCGTTTGGTGACTGGTTTCTCTTGTAGAACCTTACACGCTCTGCAATCACTAGTCTTTTTGGGCTAAAGTGTTCCGATAGCGTAGACACCAGTTCCGAGAAGGATTTACTGACAGGTTTGACCGGGTCGAGCAGACTCTTCAACACTGCGTACGTGTCCGACCCGATCAGCGTAATGAAAAGTGGCACTTTTTTTTCCGCAACGACGTCGTTCACTATAAAAAACTGTTCCAGTCTTTCCACATAGGCCCCAAACTCCTCCTTTGCGGGGTTGAATTCCGTAACGTGGCCGATCATTTCTGTGGAGCACCAACGCGAAAAACACTTATTCTAATCTTCCGATGTTTTCCTCGTCGCCAGATTTGTAGTGACGTTGCGGTTCAATAAAACAACGACTAACGGAACAGAGGTGTTTATTGGTTACTCGGTGATTACATGGCTGACGCCGGATATAAACATAGCATGCGTCACTCTCATGATTCCGTCCATGTGCTCCGTCTCTCACATCCGGGGCCCACCACCAGCTCGCCGATCCATCGATACTCCACTGTTCGATATATCGATACCAGTGGATCATGGCGCCCTTCAAATTCCTTCACATCAGACAAAAGTTATGGTAACACTGAAGAAATTATGGGTACATTAGAGAGATGCATGTCTCATTAGGAATATGTACAGGAACAAGACAGTACAGCTGCTGGTGAGGAATCAGGTTGGGCCATGTGCTGGTGAGGAATCAGGTTGGGCATTAGGTGAGGAATCAGAATGGGCCGTGACAGGATGGGGAGTAAGGCAGGGGTGCCCTCATTCGCCATATATTTTTTATGTGCATTCAAAAGGCAGGGCGCAATATCAATGGTGGATGGGCATTAAGTACATCAGGTGGAACAGTTTAGATATATGCTTTGGTAGGTAGTGTTTGGAACGAAAATTAATTTTTACTGGTATCAACATTAGATTTAGAATTGCTCTAGCCAAGAAGGTATTTTCAACAAAAGATTTATAAGGCAGTCTCTGAAGAGAGGTATAAACAAAGGATAAGGGCAGGTATGAGGCATGGTACTGTACTTGTTAGAAACTTGGTCATAACAGAAAGAGGATGTGTTTAGACTTGATACTTTTGAGATGTGGGTTTGGAGAAGAATGGAGATGGTGAGCAGGAAAATTGGCTAGAGGACAATTAAGGAGTAACGACTCACTAAATTAGGGGAAAGTGGGAAAAATACTGAGCAAAAATGGGAGAGGGAAAAGAGATTTAGGGGTCATGGACAGTATAAACAGAGGCCGAAGATACAAGTGATTTAATATAGTAAAGAAATTGGAAGAAGGCAGCAAAAATGGCTGGTGGGTGTATTGAGGGATACTAAAATTATGAAGAAGGTAATAAAGAGGGAAATGTTTGGTAAGATGAGGCAGGAGGAGAACAGAAATCTTGGATTGAATGAAAGGAGACAAAAGAACCAATGAACATAAAGGGTAATAAATCACAGACAATTGAACTTTTTCATAATACATATATCTATCAATTAGTACAACAATGAGTTTCAACTCTCTGATTCATCTTCAAGACAAATATTGGAAAGGAAGATATCACGAATATATGTATGTATGTATATTAAGTAGGTATTAAAGAAATTTGTCCTCTACCTGAAGATGAATCTGTGAGTTGAAATGAATTTCAGTATTAAAATATCTTGTGGTAAAGTGCAACTGTGTGTGATTTAACCCATTCAATGCTGACCTGTTGACATGGCATTTATTCCCACGCTGAAGGCTTTTTTTCGTTTATTTATATAAAATCAAAAAAACATCCAGCAAAGAACAATACTCATCCACGTGTGCCTAGAGCAAGACTAAGACGCTGAAGGAAGTTGCAAGTGTCAGCGCCGACGCTTGGGAACTAGGGAAAACCGAGAAAAATAACTGGACCGATGCCTTGAATGGGTTAATATGAACTCCTTCCATCATATAAGGTGTGAATCTGTTGAGCTTAAAGGTATTTAATTTTGAAAAATATGTATCTTGAGAAGAAAATAGTATAGGAGACTCACCAAGGTTGGGGAAATAATTGGTGCAACAGTTTATGGACTGACCATTTATTTGACGGAATATATTTTATGATCATCATTAGGTACCTACACTACCAGTACAGGGTTGCTACAGACCTGGAAAACCTGCAGAAACTCTCCTTGTATTTATCATTTGTTAAACTTAATTTTTTTCATACCAAGGATATGTGGTCACCGTCAACGTTATTTTAGGTTCCTTTCACATAGCCCAACTCTAGACCTGATTATATGTGCAGAAGATGCTTTTATTAGGTGCACCCAAAACCATATTAGCTATCAAATAATGTGCATCCATCCTTGGTATCCCACCCCAGGAAGTGTTGCGTACTCCCACAGTCCTATGGTTAAACAAGTTATTTAGTTTCAATAACACCAGTTGGAAATCAATTGCCACCCCATTTACTTATCACCGTAAATAATCACAGATTGCAAACACGAGCATTACCTTACACCCAGGATGTGTCAAAAGAGATAGCATTTCCAATATCTAAGGTTTTTCATAGCCAATATTGAAATAAATTTTTTAAGAGGACCCTGGGCTAAAAGGTTGTTTATAACAAGCATAATTCTATGTTGGTCAAGCATTACACTTGGTGGCTAATGGTCTTCAATGTATCATGAAAACTTGATACCTAGGATAAAGAAAATTAAAAGACTTACAAAAATGGTAGCAAAGAACAAAGGAATGAAAAATGCAGAAATTTAATTAAATACTTTAATTATCAATTACTTCCACATCACTGCCTCCTCTCTGGTACATTACAACATATCTTTTGCATTTGTATAATACTAGAGTAACCATAATCTTAAATAAAAATGCTAAGTGAACACAGAGAGGTCAACAAATGGCCTTATTCCAAGGTCACATGTACATTTGACACTAAACATTTATTTAGACCCAAAGCAGTAGGCCTTCTCAATCAAAAGTGGCACTCCTGATGCAGGACAAGACACGCGCACACACTCATCTGCTGGCAGACTACAATGACACACAATCACACACACTCACACACAGGCTCAACCAGTTGAACATTCTCACAGAATCAAGGTTTAGAAACACTTATAAGTGCACACCAAGATGTAAACTGTAGGATGGTGCTGTCATTAGGATGTAGGTCTAGTGTACATGCTCACTACAAGCACAATCATATTTTTATGTAACCACTATACATGTAATTATTGGGAAACCCTAATTTTGTCAAAGTTACCTAAGAAAATGAAAATAAGAATGTTGTTCTTGTTGCACTTATTATTTTGCCTACTTAATCGCAGGATTTTCTTATGGCTCCTGTATTTTCAGTCTTCACTATTACTTTTTAGCATTCCTTTCATCTTCTTCTAATGACAGTCATTTACCAATAAGTCTGCCTAATCCCTATTCTACAACAAAACAAGTATGGAAACACTTTGTGCGCCACTTTTTGCTAAGTATGTAGATTAAAAATTTTTTAACACTGAAAGGTACTTTCTAAAAAATCAGGCCTCTAAAACTTTTAAACATTACTGCACCCACACTTGGACTTGATGTTCGATGGTACACTCTACATTAGTGGTTGGTAGAATCTTTGGATTAATTAGACCATTGCGACAAACCTTTTCCTTTTTCATTTTCCATTCACTATTTGTCCCCTTACCCAAGAAGTTAAGGCAATACAGATATTGTCTATTCAATAAATACAGACTGTAATTGTTTAGGTAATTACAACAGAATTTTTACAGCCCTATTGGTAGAACAGCTTAACAGATTGTATTATGCTGTTGAAGATGACATAAATATTAAAATATCACAATCAAAAAGCATCATGAGAATTGAGATGAAGCATGAGTTTATGATGTACATGTGACTCAAATGGCAGATGACTATCCTGCAATTTTAAATTCAACCTCATTGGCAAAGCTTTCAATTACCAGCTGGTTCTCACCCCAAAACATCTAATCTAATACTCCTGCTCAATTCATTTCAGTTTACATAAGAATCAAAAGGACAAGACACTTCCGTCTAAAGCTGAGATGTGAGAACGTGTAAATCAGAGAAAGAAACAAATGCCACGTAATTGCAAGGTTTGTATAATTTGATTTTTTTTAGATAAATGCAACATTTGCTTATTAAAATATGATAAGAACACTTATCCACCAAGTATTATCATTGATTTCTTCTACAATTAACATATCATTTAATTCATGTTGGATGAAATATCATGAAAATGGCACTATGGTGCTAAGTTTCCTGGAATCCATGAAATGACAGCGTAATAGGTAGTCAATCTATTTTTTTTTTCAAACTAACAGCAATTTATTACTGAGATCTTTCAGAGTATGTATATCCTATCCTTTTTAATCTGTGTTTAGCATATGCTATAATTTGTGCAAGCCTATTTTTACACATACATATTCTAAACAAGTCTATATTATTCTTGTTAACTTTAGCGACACTGCTGCAAGATGAGAGTGAGTTATTGATTCTTAGGCTCTCAGCAGATTAGAAGCTTACTTTTAATCTGCAGTCTATCAATAAATATTCTATGCTGTTTTTTGGTAATGTGAATTCCAGGAAACTTAATGGAATGTTAAAGATTCCAATGAAGGATGGACTCATCAAAGACTTTAAATGGCCACAAACTGTAGTTAAAGAACATTTTTCTAAAACAGTAATTAAATATGGGTGCCAGAAAGTTACCAACGCTCTTTCTTGCCTTTGTTTTCTGATGCCATTAGCGACATTGTTGACAGACCCCTTTTGCATTTATAACTTTTTTAAAGGCCGAGAATTCACTCACCCAAAATATTGTTCACATGCTTTTAACTGCTTAGTTTTACAATGCACAGTTTTCACTGTGATGTGGGCTTTCAGAGGAATTAACAGAGGTTGTGCTTAACATTTTAGAATATGGCAATCCGTTCAGTCAACAGGATTGATAGTATTCACATGCATCAAACTACAAAATATTTACATAAAATTCATGGTTGTCAATGGCACATAGTTTTTAGAATTGCCACAGTCATCTCCTTGCTATGCAGTTAACAGCTCATCAAATCCCTCTTGATTCATGGTACCTGGAAAACAAAAATGATTTTTAAAAAAACATTTTGAGAAACTGACAATGGCTATAGGTACACATAGCCAAACTGGGCACAATGCAGGCATTTTTATGAAAACTAAACAACCTGGTTGCCATTTAAGAGAAGTTAGACCCTTTTGCTTCCTTAGCATTCGCCTTAATTTTCACTCATACAAATTCTGCAACTCTTTTTTGAAAATTATAAAATGCCTTTTAAATATTTTTTGTGAGTCGATTGTATTATATACAATACTGAAACATTAACTTTATGCTTAAAACACATTTCAGGAGAAATAAAAAAGTTTTACATGATTCATAGCAATATGCATTCATTTTTTAGAAAACATATTTCGCATACCCTATAAAACTTTTGTATGAGCTGATATAATTGCACAAAGAATGTTTAAATACCTGGGTGAGTCAGCAAATAGGCACCTTATGAGCCAAAAGGATAAATATAAGCAAAACAGGACCAGGTACATTAACTAGAAGATGACCTCTCTTCCATTGAAATAAGAAAGTGAATTATGAATATTATCACAGTATTGAGAACCATACACACATAAGAACTGTAAACATTATAAAGATGATGAAGTAAGCACACAACATCCTGATTGTACCATGAATAAAAATGATGCAAAGAATAACCAAACGTCTTTTGCATGTTGATTTGACACAAACTGAACCTTACCCATACCCTACACAAGCAAAAGTGACTAATCACAAACAATAAAGTTTTTTGCAGCATGAAGTACTTTGGCCCAAGCTGAAACAGCACCAGTCATAGGAAGTCAATATTATAGCTTGCAGAGCCGTAGCTAGGGACACCAGTGCTCCTGGCAAGATATGAATTATGCACCCTCCAATATATAATTTTGCGCCCCCGCTATACTGACTATAACACTAGGTATCTAAAAATCAAAACGAATAAACTGTGGGGACTCCCCACACAGTTTTTTGCTACACTCGCTGGTCGTTGTCACAAAGTATGGCCAGCCGACACGGCCGGTTTGACGCTGGCACGCCGTGCCGCCCGGCCGCTTTGGTTGGCAGGTGCCGGAGAGAGGAAAAACGGCCAATGTTAATGTACATATGAGTGTGACAAAATATTAGTTTGTGTGCAGTTTTTTTTCTTTTATTTAGGGTACGGTACAAATTTTGTGAGTTAAGTTAGGGGCGCCGTTCCTGAATTGTGGGGGTGCCTATCGTAATCAGGTGCATTTTTTAAATGCGAGTTAGCATCATGTTTTAATTTTGTGTGCCTGTGTCCCAGCGCCTCGCAGGCTGTGGGTCTGCAAAGTGCGCCCCCCTGGCCAGCCCCTAGCTACGGCCCTGATAGCTTGTGATTTTTTCTATTAACATAATCAATATAGGTAACCTACTTAAAACTAGAACTTTGGTATGTGGGTGTGTACAGTGTGGTACATCTTATAGTGGTAGGACTTTCATTTCAAATGCCAAAGAGTTGAGAGAAGGAAATTAAATGATTCCTGGTGATATTTGCTGGGAAAGACCTCTGGTCATGATTTTGAGTTGAGGACAGTACAGGCAGTCCTCAACTTAAGTAATTGCTAGACACTAGCAGTGTAAGTCGAAATTTACGGTTGTCAAAAAATACGTTAGTCAAATATTACTTCATAACTGAGCTCGTGCTCTCAAAATTATGGTCAATTCAGAGAAATACGGGGAATAATTTCTGGCAAAACTTAATTCAGGTCTCTGCAAAATTCAAGAACTCTTTAATATAGGTTACCTATATTGTGAAATTCATAGGTTGGATAGGAAATTCATAGCATTGATGAGAGGTATGTAGGTACTATAAGTAGAAGCAAAAAGGAAATGCAAGCAAAGATTTTGTATAGCTCTGAAACTTGGTCTATAGAGAAAGGGAATGGGTTTTGGTTGGAGGCTTTTGAAGGTGAGGGATTTGGAAAAGGATTGGGAGGATAAGCTGGGTGGATAGGAAGATGAACTAGGAAGAAAAGAGGTTGGTGAGGAAATTGGTGGAAGAAGTGGCTGTAGGTTAAGAGAGAGGTTGAAGGGAAGAATATTGAGTGTGAGGTGGAAGGGGATCAGTGGGGGTTTCAGATGCTGTGAAGGAGAGGAGGTGGTATGAAGAGTTATGGGAAAATAGAGGACTTATGCATTGATTCATGACTCAGTTGGATTTGAATGAACCTTGGAATCTGAAGGTTAGGATTTAGGTAGTAACTGTCCATGGACCTATTTGGAGGTAGAACACCTTGAAGGTCCTGCTGAATTTATCCCTAAACATAAATACCCTTTCCTTCTACCAGCACTCAATCCTAAGCCTCTACCATTGTGGATATTTGTGCCTTTCAACAATTATCATCATGAAATGATTTGCCTCTGCATGATTCTTTTAATTTTAGCTTCCTTATTATTGAAAATGTTTTGTCAATCAAGCGTATTGGATTTTTATCGTCAACGACTTTCCCCCTGTGTTTTATGTGGAGCTTGTTGGTTAAATTCATGATGGTGTTGTTGACTCATTTTTTGTGAGTTGACATCTAGGCATTTACATTGCTTAAACTGCTGCCTCCACTTGTGTATTCAGAGCTCAAGCCATTTCATAACATTTGTGTTTTTATGTGAAACATGTTTTATTGAGAAATGGTACACATTTTATCCAAAATTCTGCATCTAAAAGTTGACCATAATGGTGTTGGTTTTGTGTGAACCCATTGTTTTCTGCTGTATGCCAGTACAAAATAATAGAAATAATAATTAAACTGTATTCTTTTGCTGTTCTGAGTTAGAACACTATCCCTGCACCATCGTGTATGCCGAATAAAAAGTGCAGTGTAAAGGTAGAGCATCTGTCTTGCCATTTACAGTTTCCAGTGTATATTAAATGCATTTCACCATTGCTCATCATTGGTTGATATTTGTGTATGGCCTTAAAGGAGCATGTGATCAAATTGTAAATGTCATTTTGTAATTAATTTGAACAAAGTCATATTTTTAAAAAGCCTTTAATCTTATAAATTAAATTAAATTTGTCACATTTTCCACTGTAGTTTATAGGTATCAAAATTGCAATTTTTTTGTGATCTCCAAGCACCTTGGTGCTTAACTCAAAACTGCCACATTTTGAGCAAAATATTTTTGCTGTCAAAAAAGTGCTATATTTATGGGGAAGTTTATGGTCAAAATTTTGGACAAGAAGGGTAATTGAAGGTTATTTGAGTCCATTGGCTGTGCCTCCTTAATTAAAGCTATACTTCTATTGTAGTCTGAAGTATGCCACATAATATGCAGGTTATTTGATCTGTTGATGAAAGCAAACGGTTTGAAATGAGGGTTTGGAAGCATTATGCTGTTTATTGTTACCTGTGATCTGTATTTTCATATACTTTACAATTATATACATTAAAAATCATTTATTTGTTTAATTTATGCTTACTACTCTCATGTCTAAAAACAGAAAAAAGTTTTTGTACCAATTCTTGTCATCCTTTCAGATGAACCTGGAAAATATTTAGCCTGCCATTTTTGCATTAACTATGGATGAAAATGAGATCGCTCTTACTTATTGTTCGACTTTTTCCAATGTGGAATGCTTGATCATACCACTTGCTGTATTTAAAGGATGGTAGAATTTCTCTCAAAATCGTTGAAAATATGACTAACTATGAAAAATATGAAAAAATCTGACTAACATTTTCTAACCCCATCTTGTAGCCTCTATCTTATGGTAGTTCCCAGTGAGCCACGGGGGCTATGCCATGCCTCTTCTGGCTGTCGCTATAAGTATGGGGCTTTAGATTAGCTTTCATTACTTATTTGGAGTTTCTTGCATTCATGGTTGTTCTTTCATTGAAGAATTGAATTGAGGAAAATACAATTTCAGACTTCAGTCAGGAGAACAAAAAGATATCTAATGTGAAATGCTATGATTCAAGATCAGTTGTGACTCCATTCAAGGTTTCCCATAAATCAAATTGAAGCTGTAATAAAATAATTCAAAAAGATGATTCAAGGTTATACTGTCCAACTACATATTTTCTTCCCATGTATTTATTTAAAAAAAGAATATTCTTGCCTCAGTAAAGGACTATCCTAAGGGCTCAGTAAAGGGCCATTTTATGTGATGGAGATACTGTGACTTAATTATTTTTCTATCTTGCTCGGGTAATAATGTCTCTCTTTTGTCTACTATTTTGAAAAAGAAAGTACTCCAGCTAAAGCTGCAGAAACTGCTGTCATTGTTGCTGACCTTGATGCTGAGGATTACAATATGAACAATGAAAGGAGAGGTTACTTGTTACCTGTGATCTGTATTTTCATATACTTTACAATTATATACATTGAAAATCATTTATTTGTTTAATTCATGTTGACTACTCTCATGTCTAAAAACAGAAAGAAGTTTTTGTACCAATTCTTGTCATCCTTTCAGATGAACCTGGAAAATGTTAGCCTGCCATGTTTGCATTACCTATGGATAAAAATGAGATGGCTCCCTCTTTATGTTCGACTTTTTCCAATGTGGAATGAGGAAGTGCTTGACCTAGTTGGTGAGGAGAGGAAACTTGTGGATGAGATTAGGGGAATGCAGGGTAGTTGGCTGGAAGGGGTAATGAAGGGTGATGGTTTGCTGAAGGCCACAATAGAGGGAAGGATGTTGGGTAAGCAGGGTAGGGGAAGAAAGAGAATAGGTTTTGTGGACGGGATGAAGAAAGGTAGGACTTGCGCTGAGATGAAGGAAGAAATACTAGAGGTAGATACCTAGGGCACTTCACGTTTAAGAGTCTGTTGGTTATTCTCTGACTTTCATCATAACCTACCTTTAACCGGTAGATTACTCAAGTGATGATGATTAATGAAACACACAAATAAAATGGAAATCATAATAGTCTGCTGCGCGTGCAGGCTTTGAGTCTAAGTTGTTCGAGTCTAAGATGGCGGACCCTAATAGTATCGCTACTGAGTAAACTCTTAGGTATCGCAACCATGGTACTGCTAATGCCTTTTATTAGTAGTACCACGTGCATGTATTAGGAGTACCATGTACACATTCATTAGTGGTACCATGATCGCAAAGAAATGAATTGCAATTGAATGCGCCATGCACCCAATAATTAAATAGAACTTTGCGTGTCGAATGCTCCGCTTTAAGCCAAACTACGATTAACCGTTGGAAACTAAGAGGAACAATTAATCAGTGGCAACGTAGTAGGTGCATATATTTGAAGATATCTATTTTTGATAAATCTAAAGCACGTTTTACACGGGGCACATAATTGGGTGCCCTAAACCCTAAAGGGGTCCAGTGTCCGATTGATAGGGGCCTCTTTATCTCCTCCTTAAGATTTTTGCGTGAAGAGCTCATTCCCAAGACCAGTTCAGTTCAAAACACAAGACTTGTCAGACGGAAGTAGCCTATTGAGATATATATTTGCGTGGGTCACCTTAAATCGGAAATTTCACTTGAAAATTAGTCCCCTATGCTTCAAACGCAATGGAGTAATAGGACCACGACCAAGGCAGTGACTTGGTAAACTTACTTCTTAAAACATGGGCAATTTGTTTTAAGAGTGCACACATCATGTACGGATGAATTTTAAAGGGTCATTTAAAGGAATTTATTAAGCTGCCATTACCATCGATCGAGACCTTTGGCCATTGTAGACATGATTTTTTCTCAACAGAAGAATTTATTGCAAATGCACCGATGATACCTTATAAGAGAAAATAATAGCTCAAAGCTCTGAATTTAGAGCTTGTGTGGGAACATTTTTATTATTTCATAAATGGAGCTTAATCTAGGGCCAGTTACGAAGTATGCACCTGCCATTTAATCTAAAATGGGTTATGTTTAATACTCTTGGCTGAAGTGCACAAAAGGATATTTGTCCTGACAGAAGAAGCAAGAAACTTGAAGAATAAAATACATTGAAAATATGCCAGTAGTGTGATAATATGGCAAGTTGGTCTTACCTTGATAAATTTTGCTGGCTGGTAAATTCAGGGGGGGGGCGAGGATAGGGGGGGAAGGAGGCTTAATGAAAGGCATAACTTGGGTGGCAGAGGCAATAGAGGAAGGGGAAGCAGGCGAGTGGAATGGGGATGCAGAAACTGTCGGAACTGGGGGTGTCCAACGGTTGGTTTTGGCGGCGGCTGTAGAGGAGGGGGCTGTTCTGGAATACGTGGGGGCAGTGAGGGCAGGGGCGGTCGACGGGACGGGTCGACCGGTAGGGGCAGTAAGGGCAGGGGTTTTTGGGGCGGCGGCGGTTGCAGTAGCGGGTGGGGAAGCGAGGGGAATTAGGGGGAGGAGGTGGGGGTGGAAACAGGTGACTCGGGGGACGGGAGCCTGATCCTTCCATCGAGGATCTCTTCTTTCCTTCACAGCAAGCTGAAACGGGAGGACAATGATAAGTATAATCCGTCTGAGCTCATTTACCGCCACATTTCCTTTTTGAGTGGTGCTCAAATCTACTAATTGTAAGCCATGACATGCGCATTGCCCGACTTTGCTGCGCGAGTCAATTGTGTGACCCACGTGTGAGTAAAGTGTCGTCGTAATTATGGAGTGAGAGCAACTCGAATCACATTTAATTATAATTTACTGCCATCAGAGGTGGTCCACAATTCGAGGTGGATTTGGAATGGAGATTACAGGATGTCTGCCAATCACTCCTCTATTTCTTAAGGCCGCTTCGCACGAGCCACTTTACAGAGGCCCTCACGAGACCATCTTGAACATTACCACTAACTCTCTCTATATACCTTCTATAGCACAATGTTGCTCCTATTGATCAATAATCTATGTTATTTTTTTGCCACGGCTAAAAACGTATATCTTTGATCCGCCTTTAGTGTCACTCATGGATAAAATTGGGACACACGCTTTTCTAGATAAGTAGTGAAAGTCCTTTAAAAGCCAAAACCTTTTTGTTCATTCGAGATTTGGGCAACTAGTGAATTCGGATTTAAAATGTAATACATGTCTCCCCTCAATGACATTGATTTAAAAGTGATCCTTAGCAAGGGTAAAGATTCCCACGATAGATCAAAATCTTTGTATTACTAAGCCGTGTTTACACGGTGCATTTACCCGCGCGGGTAGATGCGTGAACACAATCACCATCAAAATTTCACCGTGTAAACACTCAAAAAATCGTGAATGTGTGGACAGAAAATAGCCCCTGATCTAAGTTGGTGAATGTGTTCTCTCATCTGTCCAGCCACGTACTTGCGCGGGCATCGTGTAAACACGGCTTTAGAATTAATAGTCAGTTATACACTCTACGAATTGTCTTTTTAGATAATCAAGTTTTTGAAAAACGCGTTGGTACTCACACAGGGTTTGCCCCATGGCTTTCTTAAAATCAAATGTTGCGATCAAAGTATCGTATTCACTGCAGTATTCACAATTCACTCTTCACACAACTCACAACTCTTCTATCACTTCCTCTTTTTCCTAGTCTCGAATGAAAATGTACAGGTTTCCCTAGCAACGAGATCGAGGAGGACCTATGAGCATTGTTGCCCTTAGAAATTAGTACTGCAGAGTGAAAAATAGCTTCATGGTAGCGGTTTGAAATAGTGAATTTTTTAAAAGGACACTACTACTATGATAAATTATGGATTTATAATAATTCAAGTTTGTAAAGTCTAGACTATGTTCTTGGTGTTCCCCTCGTCTTCATTAAAAAAAGTATGCTCATGGTTAATAAATGCTGCCCTTTTGGAAAATCGGACTTTATATTCTTAAGTCGTTGTAGAGGGAATGGGTTAGGGATGCGTACGCGGTACCAACATGTTGAAGTTCTTGGTTCTTCTTGAAATTATATTTATATTGTGACGGAACGTGCTGGGCGTTTGACCAAAACCCCTTTCTTTCGTCCGCCGCAGAATCTTACGGCCGGGCCGTCCCCCACTTCCCTCGTCCCTCTCAATTAGTTAAAGAAAGCCTCCCAAAGGAAGGAAGGAAGTCTTACTTCGCTTGTGAAGTAAAAAAGGGTGCCACACAAGACCGCGGTCAAGCTACTCGAATGGTAGAAGAGTGGAAATTACTTTCTCAGGGGGAGATCTTGATAGGTAGGGACGCCTCCCCACGATCGCGACGGCAAAACGATGCCGAAAGAACAGGAACACCGCGCTCTCGTTCAGGGAGAAAAAGACTCGCAGTAGCTATGAGAAATTGAACACTTTTATTTGAACACACAAGAAAAATGTACACTCTTAAATCCTAATGAGGGATGAATGCACGGGTGATTTGCGGAACATTAATGAAAAATACCCAGCAATGACTGGCTTAACTATGAACTAATGATGTAAGAGACAAAAGTTGAACAAATTAACATAAAACTGAATGAAACCCTTCGAATGATATTTACAAGCTCCTCGTCCTTTCGTTCGAAGTATAATTATGGACCTTTTGGACGGGAGAAAGTGATACAAAATTAATCAGATCAAACTGATTATGAAATCTGTGGTGAGCCCTTTTCGGCTTCTCAAAAAGTTCACGTGGGTGAAACGATGGAGTTGACACGGGCGTTGGCAAATTCGTCTTCGCCACGGTTCACTGCGGGTCGACGGCGGGGAAGGGATTCACTTGACCGTTGACCGGTCTGGGTCAGGGGTGGATGTGATCAGTACTTAGGCTTTGTAGAGGTGCTTGGTGCATGTCCGGAGAAGCGTGGGTTTCCCGGCCCTGGGGTGAGAAGGTATCGGCACCTGGCTCGGCCCGACCTTCGTCGTCCTCTTAGAGCCAACGGGGAAATTATTCTTCCGCCGCGGGGTCGTTCGTTGGATGGGATGTCTTTCCTCCCATGCGACGACTTTTCCGCAGACTCTCCTCTCCGGTTCCACACCTTATGGTTGCCTCGATTAAGCACGACTGTCCTTCCGCCTGCCTCGAGCTGTCATGCCCGTGTGCCTCCCTCGAGCTCTCTTGTCCGTGTCACAGTGGTGACACTCAATGTTAAAAAGTGAAGACAGCCAAGCAGACGACGACGGCCCGAGACAGCGCTTCAGGTGATAGTGTGCTCGAACCTCTCTCCCTTCCCCTACCTTCCCCATCCCTTAGCTTTCCCCTCCAGTCCCCATCCCCCTACCATTCATTGTTATGCGTGTTGCGTTTCAGTGGGATATAAGGGGTATCATGGAAATAAAATTCACACATACTGAAGATAAAAAATGCCAATTTATTCTTCCAAATCCAACACAAAGCCATTTCAACATAAAAGAAATACACACAATACAGAATAATGGGCAAAAATTGCCAAAGGTAAAAAAGTAAAATAAATATTTAATTTAAACTAGATATTCTAGGAAGATTAAAACTTGCTACAAAAATGTGGGAATAAGCAGAATGAGATCAAGCTAATGTAAGCTTGATTCGGGTAGGTATGTAACAATGATGATAAGTTACCACCCAAATGGAAGGAAAAAGTACATTTGAGATCAAAGCAATTCAAGCATGATATAGGCAGATCCTCAGGCAGGATCAAAACTGATAACGGAAATAAAATTAAAATGAAAGCAATGAGAGCAAGTCATTGCCTCAAAACATGAAAGTGATTCTATGCCATGATAACAACATGTCACCAGGAACGAAATAACAAAAAGAGTTTAAATGACATCACAGTATAACTGTATCAATACACTTTGAGATCTGAGAAATTCAAGCAAGATTTTGATGAATGCAGTAACCATCAAAATTTGCCTCAACAATAAAATTAACAAGAGCAGCGACAAGTCATTTCTTACAAATTTAACATGATATCATGCCTTGAATAAAACTTGCCACTAATATTAAAAAAGCAAACCAGCATACATGAGGAATGACATAATAGAATAACTCTGCATCCATACACTTCAAGATTAAAGCAACTTAAGCATAGTTCATGTTTAAACAAGAACCTTGATAGCATCATAACCAAGATGCTACCTAGCCACCTTTGAATGAAAGACCCAATCAGATGATATTACCTAATTAACAGCTGAGAAAATAGTTTCAGAATTGCAGGGAGTAGCTGGTGAGCTTTGAATCACATCACCCCAACTGAGGAGCCTAATTAATTCACCCTCTTAGTGCAACAGCCAATTTATCAGATTTTGTATCTCCAGCTAAAAGTGCAGCAAGCCATCA
The DNA here is from genome assembly GCA_963573305.1 of Pyrrhosoma nymphula. NCBI lineage: Eukaryota > Metazoa > Arthropoda > Insecta > Odonata > Coenagrionidae > Pyrrhosoma > Pyrrhosoma nymphula. The sequence continues at coordinate 19,845,847 of OY754328.1, forward strand.
ACACATCGGCTAATCCATATATATAGTTCAACATAACAACAAGGAAATATCAACATTTATTTTTCAGATCATGGAAAGGAATAGTATCATTTTTAAATGAGTAATTATATTCATTAAATTCAGAACTGCATATCGATTAGAACAACAAATTTATGACATTTAGCAGTCAAAGTTGATATGCTTAAATTATATACCCTATACACTCATTGCTGCTTCTGAAGAAATAACTAAAATTAAAGCACTAAGAGGATAAACAAAAAAATTGGGATAGGACACCAAGGGCTGGTTACACAATGTGTTGTTACAGGAAACATATGGGTGTATTAGTCATGGTTACACAGAGACCTCTGTATAACCATGAAAATACCCATAACTAATCCTGTAATCAGACATTGTGAAACAAGCTCTAATGAGTGCAATATGGCTCGAGGGTTTGAAATACCAAACCAACTGCATTAGCGGACATGCCTCCTTTTTGTGTAGTACAAGTGTGCTTGTTCGTGAATTGTGTCTTTGTGTTGAGAGTGCGATGTGTGTTTGCCTTTCAGGTATCTGTTGACACTGTTGCACCATGATGTTACCACAGCTGTGACCACAGTGGCACAGAACCTGGAGGCATATGTGTGAAGGTGTTCATCGCAGGCAATGGTGACTACGTTTATAGAATTAATTAATATGTGTTTTAGGTGGGCCCCTACACCCAACTTGAAAGATATTGCAGGCAAGTGTTCTTGTATCAGGGCTATGGATTTTTTAAGAATGTTAACAAACTCAGGGGATGGAGTATGGTGAGTAGTATGTTGTTTTGCATGGCAATGGGGGCAGTGTACAGTCCTAATCTGAGAAGCATATCCGCTGCAGGCCATGCATCAAATTCCATGGTAGAGCTCATCTCCAAGGGGCACCTGGTCGCCACTGGGTCATCCCCTGAAGCAGTAGGGAATTCCCCAGGGGCAGAAGATGATGTGGTGCTGGACAGCCTAGAACTTAGTAAGTAATTTCTAAGGTTATCCAGCACTTCACAATCGTCTTCCTCACAGTTTGCTCCCAGAGAATGAGCAGCCACCATGTCATTCAGAAGCAGGGCCTTGTATGCACCAACAAAGTTGTTGCAAGTTGGATTAATATTTCTAAACCCATAGCTTCTAATGGATCCAAATTTATTCTCCAAGGGATCTTGGTTAAGATTCCTTGGAGAAAGATATTTTAATCCATTAGACTTCAGCCGCAGCCATAGTGCCCTCATGCTTCTTAGTGTCCTAACCCAATTTTTTATGGAAGGTGTACCATAGTCTTTTACCCCATCAGTATATGTCATTGACTCCAGGACCCGCAGAGCCTCAGACCAGAATTCCATGTGTCCCGAAGAAGAGGAGACTGAGCATCGCAATGGCTTATTTGGTGGAGGCTGCCGACTTTTCCCGTTCACACTATCAAAGAGTGAGTCCAAAAAACTGAGCAAGTCAGCAGTCTCCTCAGCTTTAGGGTCTAAGCCAGGAACATCTGAAACAAAATAAAATATAACCAGGAGTTAGATCATTGCATATATAATTGGATGAAATTACAGAAATGACGAATGGTAATTACGCAAGCAAGAGTAAGTTAACTTACTCTTGCTTGCCAGCAGCCCCATTACGGATGACAGCCTCTGGCTAAATACCTGTGTGCAATAGCACACCTTCATTTTCTTGATCTTCTCCGGGACAACATGGAAGTCGGTAAGATTTGGCACTGCTCTCTGGGTCCTGTGGTCAATGGCATAGAACTGAAGGATATGGCGCCAAGTCGCAGTTTTGTTCACTCCCTGCTGAGAAAACTTTAAATCTTTGGTAAGAAGTACATTTCTTAAGCCTTTAAGCAGGTGAGGTGGGTCGAACAAGGGGATTACTTCCACACCGTCAACAGAGAAGTAATCACCTCTATACTCCCCACCAGACCTGAGCACGGACTCCCTCGTTTCTGAACATAAGTTAGCAATAGCAGCAACATTTGTGGCCCCCTGATCACAAACTGTTGCACAGACTTTAAGGCCAGAATGGGTTAATTTGCTAATTACAGCTTTTATTAATTTGGACAAATCAGGGGTCTTAATTGTGCCTGAAGGAAAAACATAGGCCACAGGCTGTTTGTAAGACCTATTCAGACCTCTCACCATGAAAACTAAGGCTTTATCCGCAAACCTTGGAGCCCTGTCTCCACCACCTAAATCTTGGAAACCCTCAATAAAATCAAGATGTTCCACAAAAGTTAGCTGGGGAGACAAACTCATCTCATCAAACATTAAAATGCAATGCCGATCTATTTCAGATACTTTCTTTCTGATGGTCAAAGAAAGATAATCGAACATCTCATTGTTAATGCCTGTTGAGAAAGATAAGCAGGACAACAACCGTAGCAGAGTTCTCCGAGAAGGAAGTACAAACCATTTCGATAAATAATCATAAGCCCTTCCACTTTTTTTTAGGAGAGAAAGAGCCCAGACCTTGTACTCCAATGAGAACCTGTGGCCTTTGCTTTTCTTGGAGGTTTCTCTTAATTGACACTGCAGAAATGTTGAGAGAGCTCGTGGTAGACCTTTGAAGCTGGCTTCTGGGGGCTTATTCTCTAACTCGAAGCATCGGAGCTTTCTGGCGAAAATATGCTTCAATAAGCTACTTGCTCCCATCGGTATTCTCTATCATGGAAGCTACCGGAGAAAGAGCAAGCAGAAGCTACCGGTAGCATATTAGGCTCCCACCCATATTCTGTAAATGTCACGAAGCTACTTCCGTAGCCCCAATAAGCTCCCACGGTAGCCTTACGAAGCGCGGCCTCCGTATACCCTGCTTAAATATTGGTCATTTTCTAACGCTTATCTATCTATAACTATCCAACTCACGGGTATGTTTCTTACATTTATTAAATGCGCATTCTTTGCACTTTCACTGTGTTACTTTGTCATTTTCGCCATTAGCGGGATTTTTCACAAAAAAAGATATTAACTGGAGTGACGGAAAGCCATATTTACCTTGGGTGAATTACGTGATTCCAGCCCATAATGGGATACTTTTCGGGCCGTGGTAGGGAGTATCACCTTCGCATTTCTTTTGAAAGTTTCATCTTCGTATATTATTTAAATGATTTGCAGCAACGAGTAATCGACGAAAGCAAATAGCACGAATCATATTGAACCATATCATCGACATGAACCCTAATTCCCGAATATATTTACGAACAATCTTATTTCAAGTGATCAAAACAGCCAAGATGGACGTTGTGCGTTCCTATTCAAGACATTGTTCACGAGATTATGTAAGCAAAAATAGAACATTTTTAGGATTTTGTTCGTATGATTTTTAATGCGTGGCATTTTTCGCTAAAGACGATACAAGAGCATCTTCACCGTCTAAAACGGCCTTAAAACATGTTTCACCAGTTTTATCCACGGAAAAACATTGAGACGAGCTTTCCCATTGGTTCTAAGAATGACGTCACCAGTAATGAAGTTTCCGCAGATTTGGTTTAAAAAGATTCTCATACCCGCCTTTCATCAAACTTCTCTCCACTTCCTTTTACGTTCTTGAGAAAGCTCCCGCGAGTTAGAGAATATAGTTGGTAGCCAATTCTGGTAGCTTATTCGAAGCAACCGCATCGGTAGCTTCGAGATAGAGAATAAGCCCCCTGGACAAATATTTAAAGTTTTCTCTGCAGCCTGGAGCCTCTTTTTGAAACTAACAAGTTTTTTGGAAGAGTGTAGTACACTCCGCCGCAAACGCTTGGCAGTTTCATAAAGATGCTTGGCTTTAGGAGTCAACTCCACTGCTTTCCTGACACCAACACGATGCAAGACACCTTCCATTCCCTGGCCTCTGAAAGTACAAAGGTTAAGAAATCAATTAAAACATTGGGAAAACACTTATTATGAAACGTAGGAAGACATGGTAATTCAATGGTTACATTAAGCAATACAGTTTTTTTATCCCACCACAGACCTTGAGTGTAGGCTGGCAAATGGTCATCCATTGCAAAAACAGGAAGGATATACAGAAATACTTATCTTATGAAAGGATATCGAAAGTCTGGCGAGCATCTTACAATGCTTCTGTTGTTGATGCTAGGTCCTCTCTCCCCCACCCACTGCGAATTATAATTCTTCGGTGGCATTACAAATTCCGGAATAGGAACGTACCACAAACAGTTCTCTTGACAGTGGCCACTTCACCACTCTCAATCTGAGAATATTCATTGTTGAAATTAATGCAATGATACACTAATTTATGAGCAAAATCAAGAACATCATAAGCATTGATGACCTGAACTTACGTGGCTACTTTGGGTGATCACTTTCTCGAGAAAATAACGATGTCAACCACATTTAACAACAGTTACCGATTTAAAAACTTGATTTAAATAGAATTGAACAAAAACAGAATCAACAACAATCTTTCAACAACGCCTAAAACTAACATGACGAAAATATAAGCTCATACCAGCACACAGCGTAAACAGTAACGAGATGTTGTCAAAACGATGAAAATTTTCGAAATGAGGAGAAAAAATTTCATTGGCCGATTGCAAAAATCCATGATTGGTCAATGGGCGAGGCAGAGGAAGCACACATATTGCATAATTCCTATTTATTATTAAAGATACCTACTGAATGACATTTCAGATGGCATAACATAATGGGGAACATGCATGGAATTTGTTTCTCCCGTTACTGTAGCCCACAATATAGAGAATTTTCTCACGAATCCGAATATGTAAGCCAAAGCTGTCTCCGTCAATTACAAATGCTGTAAAATGCTAATTAAAAGTTAGCAAAAATCGACGAAAGTCACGTGACTCGAAACGCTTTCTCATTGGCTTGACGTCACCAAACGGTACTGAAGTCCTCGCAGCTGCAGAGATAGGCGCCTTGTTGAAGTTATCGGAGCAAATTCGCTATTAAAATTATTCTGGTAATTTCTCGATTGAACAAATGACTGAAGTGGGATTCAAGAAGGCACAGTCGGATAATTTACCGATGATTGACTCACTTATGGTGGCCGCCTTCCTGAAAAACAGCGATTGTTTCGTCGCTGCCGAGATGCGTGGAGTAAAAGCGAGCAGGAAGCAAACTATTATATGCATAAGAAAAACTTTAAGTTTTAATATATAAATATATAAATTTATAAATGTTTATTTTTAGGATATAATAAACTATCCACCGACTGCGGTAAATTATCAACTGCCAATAATTTTATTAATACCTAACTTTTCATGCTACACATTATGCGGTTCTCTTATATCAGCTGCTTTGTTGTTAAAATACAACTATGGAAAAAATAAACTGATATACAAGCAGCTTTCAAGTATGATTAATGTCTAAATAATTCTAAATTATCGCAACGGCTTCAGTCGCCAAAAATACGAGTCGGCATGTTAAGGTGGCTGGAGCGGTAATCGTGAGTCGTTGAAGGCACATTCTAATAACTTTTCAAGTAAGTCGAAAAAAATATTCTTGGACCACATTTCACCCACGTACACCTGTTTATACGTTGGAAATCACCACAATGCAGTAATGTATATGATGCAAGAGTTATATTTCAAATTTTCGCCTTAATTAAAGCATTGTTTTGACTTGGATTTTCGGCGCGAAATTCGAAATTTACGCGAAAATCATATCTAAATACGCTTTTCTTACTCGGTATGATACCTTGATATTTGTTGGCAGCTATTATAATAATATGAAACTTACTATTTCGCATTTAGGAGAAAATCTGTACTTTAGTAATAGAATTTTTTCAAAATATATGCCGTGTTCCAAAAGATTACTTGTTAAAATACCATTGAATTGCCAGGAAACCAAATCGGTAACATGCAGTTTTTTTCACTTTTATCGATAGATTTTACTAACAAGGACACGTATGCAAAGTTTCACGCAAATCTGTATACAAACAAAAATCGCTCCAGCCACCTTAAGTTTTGCATTAATATGTAGCAAACTCAATGTGTCTCATATTCTGAATCTATTGATTGTCAAATTTCCTTATTACCGAAACTTAACCCATGCAGTCGTAATGTTTCCCCCTCTAATGAATAGATATAAATCTTTATTCGTATTACCTATTTTTATTGAAGACTACATTAGGAAAGTCCATGGCAAAGCAGTATATTTGCTGTATTGCAGATTTCGGCTTTCAGTCTGTAGTTATTAAAGTATGAAACGTAATTCCAATGTTACGAATTCCTCTAGTAGCTATTGAAATGGCGTAAATTTTGATGTCTTTTTCGTTTTGCTACCCCGAAGAGTTACCTCGCAATCCCCGAAGTTCGGATTTTTCGTCCGCTGGGACGCGCAAGCCTGCGGTTAGTCGTCAATTACTCCTAAACTGTTAGTATCTGTCCTTTTTCGACTAGTTCATTGTGTAGCCATTAAAATTTCCTAAATATTTATACCTTTCGCTTCTTCATAGACCTCACGATAACCATAAAACAATCATCTGAAATAGAAAATTATGATAGGCAGATTAAGAAAAGCAGAATATAAACCAAATTTTCCACACTTTCTCACAAGGAATAGGTGGCCTAGGGGTAAGGTTGTGGGTTTTGGATTGATAGTTCGGGAGTACGAATCCACTATGGCGAAATTATTTTTCTTCTTTTTTTTCATAGCATGTTTCACTAACATCTTTGGAAATTTTAGGTTCATCATCGCAATACCTTTTAAAACTTATTTTGCTTTATTTTACTCCCCAAATTTTCATTAATTACGGCGAATGCCCAACTCCGAAGACCCGGTTTCTCAGCGAAACCTTCTAAACTAACATTCTCACCTCCAATCTGTTGACGGCGTTTTATATATCTCATGGAGGCCTACAACCTTACGCCTACCCTTACTCTCTATCAATTATAGTTCGCAAACTAATGGTGAAAACGTGTAACAGACAAATCATGAACTAATAGTGAGATATAATAGGTATTTCATGAGTTATCTAACGATTTTCAAAGCCATAAATGTTACTGTTCGCATATAAATAACGTTCAAAGCTTGGAAATTTACTTTCCCTGTTACTTTAGAGACGTAAGTTGTATTAAATATATTAAGGTAGGTTTACATTCAGCTTACATTCTTCCCTTTTCAATTCATATAAGGTTTATTCCCTTTCATTCTATTTATGGATATATATGGATGAATTGAAAAAGGGAAGTATGCAAGGTCCATGTAAACGTACCTTAGGCGGTAGAATACTTAAATAATAATACTTTTGTTGAAATCAAGTCATAACTTTCCGTTCATAAATAATATTTTTCCTTTGATGTGATAGTTTTTCACTTTCTAACTTATAGTACGTGGCAACAACATAATTTGGCTTAATTATAACATTTTTTACCTCATAAAAATAAGGTTTGCAATACGTGGTACCGGCACTTACGTTGAAATGATCCTCGCAGCAATAAGCCGTCGAATATTTAGAGAGAGAATTTCCGTCTCTTCTGCAGGCTATCAACCATTTTCTCCTCTTCTTCGAGTCTTTTGGGACGTAAATAAAAACCTTTTCCGGCGTGGAAGTTGAGGTATTTGAGCAACAAGGCACGATGCAGGATTTATATACCTTTCCCGGTTTTTTCTCGTTTAGATACATTCTGATCAAATGAAATGATCAAGTAAGATTAGTGAATATCAGTAAATATGTAATAAAAGCAATCCTTTACGCCAAATGCTCGTTCCATCAATAACATCCGCCTACTTTCTCGTCTGAAGGTAAACAACAATCTCTAGCGTTACCGTTCCGTGACGTCACGCGTCCATTCCCCGATGACGTAGTGTTTTCAAGCTGGCGAGAAAGAATTATTTTTAAAGACTGATATCTCAGTAAAAAACCGCTTGCCGTCTGTGAAATTTTCGCTACATCCATTTTAGATAGTGTCCTTCGGATATAAGTGGTTATAAAAAATTGTGCATGTTCCCCATTTTTGCATGCAATAACTTTTATAAAACAAAAATAGCTAGCGAAATCAGAGTGTTAGTTCGGATAACATTTACTTAGCGCTGGAGGCGCACGCTGTCCACAGTTTGCCCGGGAAGTGCGGGGACCATGGTCCGTGTGCCTTGACGGCTGCCTGTCGTCGTTCTCCCTCTTTCTACTAGTCATGTGTTTACCCATCATACCCTTACACCAAAAAACAATTGATACTTGATATTTACAAAACCTTGGGCGGCAGGTTCAAATTGCCGAGCGAGCCGTTTCCTCCCTGATCGCCAGCCTAGGATCTCCTCAGCGACGCGTCATTAAAAAAAAAGAGAATCACGCCAACACGAGCGGACTGTTACAATATATAGTATACTGCCGGCCACGACTCACTGATATTATATCTCTGTTTTCCGTTGAAGGCTTTTTCATGCTTTTAAAACTATTTCTGACGCCTCCCAAATGATTTTTCTCTTGACAAGATATTTCTTTGGATTTTGAATAATTATGTTTTTTTATATTCATAGTGGTTACGTTTTTTTGCTATTAAAATCTTGAAGTTACCCATCCACGTAGATTTTATCCGACCATGATAAATGGAAAGCAAACGTATATTTATATCCGCAACGCGCGCGTTCAAAGTCAGAATAAATGCTGAATGCATGCATTAATGAATTCATGATTTTGAGAGCAGCTGTCACCCAAATTTCTGCGATGATGGCATCCTTTGTCCGTAGCTCCAAGGGGATAACCAAATATAATTCGTGAATACATACAAATTTTCAGCATATACGGTTGAGCGGTCTCTTTAATCGACCATGTAAGTCTTACTTGAAGTTTATCATGGAGAATTTATAAGTGTGATGGCAAATTTTGATCAGTGTAACAATGGTAATTGTAGAATAGATGGAATCAACGTCTGCTACAAAGGAAGTGGAATCCGATGGAAAAAGAAACCTTGCTTTGAACAGTCGAAATACACGACGCAGACGATTCACAAATTGGCGAATTAGCCTTTTTTCTCTTCCCCCAACCACCAAATGAGCTTTGGTTCAAGTGTATTGGTGTATTGGGGTTCAATGAGTAGAAAATTTCGGTAGAAACCTGAAAACCTGGTCAATCAAATTATAATTAATAATTTGAATAACTATTCACGCACTGTTTCCTGGTGCACCCCTTACAGATGCGCGCCCGTTCAAAGGTTGAATTCCACCCGGACGGTTCAGTATTACAGATTGAGCATTGACAGGCCGACAGAGAAGAGAATTTCTGCTCTTTTAATGGGACAGGTAAGTCGCGCCCGCTGTTGGGGAATAAGGAAAAAAAAAGTACGCGATGTCCCGGAGGCCGAGTATATTTTTAATTCGGGATTGTCTCTAGACACCGCGTTGAAGCCCCTACAGACCATGAGACTACACCCTTAGTTTAAATTTCTTGAAAAATCGCAACTATTATGACTAAGTAAGTTATAATAGTTGCGATAGATCAATTATATGATGCTGCAATCCACCTCACTAGGTAAAGTAGACTTTTCACTTATGTTTAATAACATAACATCATTACTAAGACTTCATCCGACTGGAAATATCCAGCATTAGTATTATTTTATGCATGGCGTAGTATCTCGTGGAATTCATAAATTATTAGTAACATTAACCAGTAGTTGTCTCTTAATCAGTGTACTGCATGTTTGCATGTTCGTCTACGTAGTATCTACTCTCCCAGTTTGACTCTTGTGCTCTCTTCTCCTGGACTGCTTCTTGTACGCGCCTTGAGGCCGGGGCAACTTGCGCAAGGTCCTGATTTTATCTGCGACAACTGTAGCATTCCTGGTGTGTGGTATAAGAATGGGCCAAAATAACTGGCATTATTCATAACAGGTTTTTTCCTGCTAACCGAAAAAACCGGTTATGGTTACGTTAACCGGTTATTTAAATTACCGGAAGCCTGCACTCTCTCGGGGAACACTGGTACTATGTGCCGCTGCTGTTAACAACTGCAGGTAGCTATCAAGGTTTTTTCGGCGCAGGATAACCTGAGAGAACCGAGTACCTACTTGGTTATTTTTTGGTACAACCGAAAAATAGCCTGAGCGGAATAACCGGAAGAGTACCCTCTTTCGGGGAACTGTGGTACCTACTGCTAACAGAACAGCTGCCCGAGTTGAAGGGAATGCATGAAGTTCCAAAAATATTTAGTAGAAAGCAAAGAAAGAGAGAGATGGGGTTTGGAGAACTGAAGTTCAATTTCTTTGAATACATCTATTGCTCAATTAAATTGAAAAAATCAATATGCCATGTAATATGTCGCGTGCCGAAGTAATCAATCTCGGTGAAAGCGATTGACTGACTTATAGCCACCTCACGAGGGTGATTGGAAGTTTTTATGTATTCATATAATGTTTGGTGAAGTAAATTGTAATTTGACAAATCGACATTGTGGCGGCCACGCTTCGCACAGCGCTGGCAAAAGCGCGCCTGCGGCCGAGCCACAGCTAGGTGGCGCGGTCCTTTTGGCCCCGTTCACACATTTCCGGGGGAAAAACACCCCCTCTTGAAGGGGGGTACGGTGGGTGGGAGGTCCCATGCCCCCCCCCCCCCCCAGCCAAATTCCCTGGCTACGCCCTTGCTCGTGGGCCGAATGATGGAGAATTCATATAAATACTGGTTTAATGGAGTGGAGGGGATTCTCTTATTCACCCGTGCTCATTGTTAGTCGTGTTCGCCCATGTTACGATTATGCTAATACAAAATGTGCCATCCAGAAACCTCGGCAGTATTCCTTTCCAGGGTTGCTACAGACCTGGAAAAGTCAGGGGAAATAAGAACTTACCTGGAAACTTGCTTTCCAAAGTCAAAATCCCTTTCAATAAGTGAGCAGTACCATTTTAGGCACTTATTGTGTGTATTGGCTTCGTGCTTATAGTACCTTGCCTAAATGAGGCATTGGAGCTCTTATTTGATCTTTATCAATTAATTATATGCATCTAAAATTAAATTTCAGGCCCTATTTTGTACTATCATGCTGAGGATGGTGGAATATTTGTTTCTCCTCAGATTGTGTATGTACAGGTAATTCCTGGCTAGCCACTCTCAAGTCATAATAACCTCTAGCATGAGTCAGTAAAATCAAAAGAAATGAGCACCAGAATCTCTGGCTCATTGACAGCTCTTATTTCCTTTTTTGGATGAGTTTTAGGTCTCGAATTTCTGAGGAAACTTTACTTTATCTTCGAAAGCCTTACTGTACATAGTGAAGCAATTTTTTCATCGAGAGGTCAAGGTACACAGGGAATGCTGGAATTGTTAATAATTAAAATGGGAGGGAGTTTATTAATTCCTGAAAAAGTTATAATGATGGAGTTTAATTTGTTTTTTTACCTGCATCAGAATTTCAGAATATTCCAGAGGAAGTAACCCACGCCTTTATTAAAGGTTTTGTGAGTTTTAAAGGCTTTCATTATCATGCAGTTATAGTTGGTGCATGACTCTGATCATACGTCTTTTCTTATTCGCACTTTATACCCTACGCATTTACGGAGTCAAATCTCTCAGAACTCTCAGTTAGACGAAAGTCATAATTTTTTACTTATACTATAGTAGAAAATTACATCATTTCTTCACATATCACATAAAACAGGACTAATCATTTACGACAACACTAAACAACATTTTAATTACCATAATGTAATAAAATGCACCGTTTTGGTGAAGAGCGTCTGTTTGTAAACTGTCACACTGTCCACTTCGCTATTATCTTCGACTGAGAGCAGTCACACTCTACGTGAAAAATAACACTTTGTAACGTATACCTATATCTAATACCAACATATATTTACATTTTGTATGCATGTTAGCAACGGGAGAAAATGTAATTGAATGCTGATTTTCTAATAAGACAAAGGGTTATATATAATACAGGGTTATATATGTAGCTAGGGGCTGGCCAGGGGGGCGGCTGCCAGGGGCGCAAGCCTCAGGGGGGCGGACTTTGCAAGACCCACAGCCTGCGGACCGCTGGGACTCAGGCACACAAAATTAAAACATGATGCTAACTCGCATTTAAAAAACGCACCTGATTACGATAGGCACCCCCACAATTTAGGAACAGCGCCCCTAACTTAACACTCAAAATTTGTACCGAACCCTAAATAAAAAAAACTACACACAAACTAATATTTTGTCACGCTCATATGTACATTAACATTGGCCGTTTTTCCTCTCTCCGGCACACGCCAACCAAAGCGGCCGGGCGGCGCGGCGTGCCGGCGCCAAACCGGCCGTGTCGGCTGCCCATTAGGGTGTTGCTTATTTTTTATTTTTTCTCGGATTTTCGATTTCTACCTCTTAAAATATGCTATGGGGTGCAGAATGGATATCCTAAAAATTACAGCCCGATTGTTTAACATTTAGAGGTCGCTCAAAGAGCATAAATGCAATAACATTCAATTCTCCTAATTTGAGAAAATAACATCAAATTAAGAAGTTACGCACAATTTTACAGCCCTTTAGGGTCGAAATTCGCTCCCTTTTTACGTCCGCTCAACAGTTTTCCAGGAATAAAATACTTTTCCGCGAGCTACAGCCGCGCGTCACACCCCTAACGGCGAGCTGGTTGCTCGCGGGCCGCATTCGCGGTCAGCTGATAGGTCCTGCACCCCTCATTGCCTTACGCCCCCCTCGCGCCTTCCCCAACGAGAATCAGCGGAGGGAGGGAGGAGTCGAATAATTTGGTGACATTTTCACACCGCTAATGATTCACACGAAGTTACAATCCTTACAAGACCGATGTAAAGCCCTAATTTATACATAGGTTTAAGCTTTTGTCGTAAAGAGGAAGAAGAATTACTTTTTTAACGGTTAAGTTAGTGAAATAGACAACATCGATTCACAGAAAAACTTCCTTACTTTAATACTGTCACAAAGTTGTAAATAAAGCAGCACAACATATTAAGAACACTAATTTCTTTATCACAAATCCAAACGACATTGCTCTTTAACGATGAACTTCCGCGAGTATTTTATTGCCCTTTGCAAGTGAGCAGCACCAAGGAGTAAATGCTGGAAACTATCTTCTTTGTATGTAATAGTCTTGTTGAAATTCTCCATCAACTTGATAGCGTGTTCAGCATGATCATTGGTCCCACGCAAAGCCCTCACTTTATCTTGACTAATTCTGTAGTCGCTGTTGTTGTGCCATGTCACAGGATCCTCTTCCAAAAAATTTTCTGGAATGCTAAATAATCGAAATAATGAGAGGCTATTCGCTGTGTCAAAATCTGCCAGCGCTAACCTGTTGGTAAATTCCAAATTCCTGGACAGTTGTTTAGAAAGATTTGGTGCACCTTCTTTGTTTTTTAGGTTGTTTACAATTTTTTTTTCATATGGGCTGACACTATCGTCGAAAAATGATAGTGCCGACAACTGTTCACTCAGATACCACAAGTGCCTGCTGAATTTCTTTAGGGCACTGTCAAGGTTTCTATACTCTTTTAATCTGGTAATTAGCTTCAAATCATGTTTTGATGCCCCTGGAGCGTCTGTGACTGTGTACCATGAAAATATATATACTTTTAAAATGAAAACAGTCACAGCTAGTAGTCCTTTACTTTCACTTCCTGATAAAATAAACTGATTTCTTAAAATCCATATTTTTAATGAATATATTGCCTTGTCCATACATGTAGCCCTATGGAATGCTCCGGGTGCTCTTAACTTCATGCCTTGGGGGGACGTCTTCCAAGTACGACAAGAGAAAGGTTTAAAAGTTCCAAATAGTCATCTCTAGGTTGACCAACCTGTGAATGCATTTCAAAAAGGAATTAAGTATACCTTACACATGTATTAAAATGATAATGCAAGTGAATGTAAGTAGGTATAAGTATATATTGTCAGAGCTCATAATTACCTCTATTTTGTTGAGAGCAAAATCAACTATCTTGTTTGATGCATCACCGCTAAAATACTTAGCAATATACTCATCTGATAGAGCTTGAACATTATGTTTATCCATTACTGGCCATTCTTGTTGGAATCTTTTAAAGATCGATATTTCAGGCCCACCCACAGGATTAAGGTTGTGCTCAAACACTGCTTCCAGGATTATTTCTAAGACATGGTGGCGGCAAGCAAGATACAAAACATCTTGCTGTAGTTTATCTTTTAAAATAACTGAAGCACCATTCTTTGAACCTAATATATGATGAGAAAAGACATTTTCAGGTTGAAAATCCCATAAAATATGATAAACTGAGAACCAAAGATATGAAAACAGCTCGTTACCTGTATTTACGTTAGTAGTATCAAATGAATATGCTTTAATTTTGTTCTCTAATCTCCACTCCTCAACGTAGTCGTAAACAATCTCAGCAGTGGCTCGCCCACTGACAGTTTTAGTGAGTTTTGGAATCTGTAATGTTTTTTTTTTCTTTCATCAATCGGCCATGAGATTCATTGAACCATTTAATGACGTAATATGCAAAACAATATTTAAATAACTTGATTCAACGAATGAGTAAAAATTACCTTTAGTAGTTGATCGCTAGTAACCCCTGTTACTACAACTGCAATGCGATCTACATTTCTTTTGCTGGTTAGATCGGGTACAATTTTTCCGTCCCAGTGGAGGGTTAGGCAGGGGTCTGGCTTAAACTTTTGTTTAATCGATAAAGCCTTAAAGTGATAGAACACCTACAGCACTTCGCGAATCAAAGGCAGCTTAGTTTTCGGGAAACCGGGGACGCCGATTAGGAATACTTCACAGAAGACTTGCGCGTAGTAAACGACATCGCTTTCAGCACTAGCGTTTGGACTCCGAATATTTACTCTACACCATTCGAAATCCGACTGCGATGGGGTTAAAGGAGGTGTGAACCACGCAAACTTGGGTACGAAGACGTACACATAGTTGTCTATAAACAACATTCTTAATGATTACATTTATTATGGCTAATCGCAACGAAACAGTCTTCTGAATTTATAACAATGTAAAACAATGCAAGTTTGTAAGTAACTCCTCCCTCCCTCCGCCGAATCTCGTTAGGGAAGGCGCGAGGGGGGCGTAAGGCAATGAGGGGTGCAGGACCTATCAGCTGACCGCGAATGCGGCCCGCGAGCAACCAGCTCGCCGTTAGGGGTGTGACGCGCGGCTGTAGCTCGCGGAAAAGTATTTTATTCCTGGAAAACTGTTGAGCGGACGTAAAAATGGAGCGAATTTCGACCCTTAAGGACTGTAAAATTGTGCGTAACTCCTTAATTTGATGTTATTTTCTCAAATTAGGAGAATTGAATGTTATTGCATTTATGCTCTTTGAGCGACCTCTAAATTTTAAACAATCGGGCTGAAATTTTTAGGATATCCATTCTGCACCCCATAGCATATTTTAAGAGGTAGAAATCGAAAATCCGAGAAAAAATAAAAAATAAGCAACACCCTACTGCCCATACTTTGTGAGAACGACCAACGAGCGTAGCAAAACAAAGTGTGGGGAGTCCCAACAGTTTATTCGTTCTGATTTTTAGATACCTAGTGTTATAGTCAGTATAGCGGGGGGGGCGCAAAATTATATATTGGGGGGGCGCAAAATTCAAATCTTGCCAGGGGCGCTGGTGACCCTAGCTACGACTATGTTGAAAGTACACCCAGTAGACGCAATTCAAGTGGAGTGCGCCGTCCGACGGATGAGGCGATGAAATGTGTGGCCTCTTGGTGTCATATTCTTTCAGGAATTCTTACGATTCTAAAATGCTCTATTCGTCTAAAATTTACGAGAGGTAGATCATTAGCGTATTGAATTGTTGATCATAAACTGCATACTTAGCAAGTTTGTGCACAATCTGTGACCCAGTGGGCTTCTTAACCCCTAACGAGTCTCCGGAAGATAATTCGGTTTAGGGTGACTCAAGACTACGGGCATCACTTCTCGCTTCTTCCGATTACGTATCACCTTTTTATTGTTACCGGGCGGAAAGTTCATGCCCCCCGTTCTCACCCTCAGTGGAGGAGGTAAAGGGTAGTATTCCGCGGGAGAATTTTGATAATACGTTTTCCGAGCCTTTTTCTTATCACTCGTCACAACACAACATCTTATTTCTCCCCATTTCCATTAACAATAACACTCAAAATCAATAACAAGCAAATAAACATCGTTGTTACGCAAATTCACATTCTTTTCATAAATATGAATGTATCTTTATGTAACACATTCAACATGTATTATGTAACACATTCAACATCCCTCAGTTGAACCCTCTTTGCTGTCTTAACCCAAACCAGTATGTTCACTTTGTCTTTGTCTGGCAACTTCACACTTTTTCCAATTACAGAGTCTCACTGTCTAAGGACCTTATATGCTCCCACAAAATTTGTGCCATTATCGGAGTAAATAATGGATACCCTGCCCCGGCGTACAATGAAACGACGGAGAGCCTGAATAAAGGCACCTGTGCTAAGAGACTGAATTAATTATAAATGCACTGCTCTATACTCTGCGCATGTAAAAAGCACGACCCAAAATTTTTCATGAAATTTTGTGAAGAAAGGATCAGTTTAATCTATTCCGGTGACCTGAAAAGTGGCAGACACATTTATTCCGTCAGCAGGAAAATGGCGTACTGGCACTTGAAAGGCCTTTGCTTGATTCTTTTTGCAAATGAAACAGTTTCCTATGGCCGACATTACACTATACCTGCCCCTTAAAATCCAAACTCTTTCATGAAGAATAATTAGTAGTTTTTGTGCCCCCACATATTTATGCAGAATGGTATTCTATTAGCTTCTTAACAACTGGATAATTCGATGGAAGAATTATAGGACATACACACTCATCACTTTCTTCCCCTTCGAGTAAATGAGACTTCAAACTTATCATTCCTTCTTGGTCCATCATCTTCAATGTACTTTACTAAAGCTCTCCAACTGCAGCAAACGGAAGACAACATTTTCCGCTCGTACGAACTCTTCTCCAGTAATATAGCGTCTCTCTTTTGCTTTTGAGGAAAAACGTAAGAGCCAAGCTACAGTTCTAACTCTACTGGGGGATTTAGACAATCTTCTATTCACATATCCAAGAAATGTCTCATGAAGGGTGTCTGCTGCAACTACAATGGTTCTTCTTCTTTCTTCTTCAACCTCCTCGGCAGAAAGTGACGTGTTGGTCGTGGGCCATGCACTTGGTGGTTGTCGCAGCCATGATGGTCCCTCCCACCATCGCGATAGGAAAAATTGCTGTGGTGCACACCCACGTGAAGGCAGATTTGGTCCCTTCTTCAGACAGTCGTTAAGTGACAGATTATTTTCACCCTTTTTTGAAGCGTCAAACACAGGTTGACCCTTTGTGGTTCCTTGTTCCTTCAATACAGCTATGTGTGGCAAGTAATTTCTTTGTCTCCTTCTCAATAATACCTGCGTTTTTCCATTCCTTTAAAATCAAGTCGTATTCTTTGAATTTTGATATATGGCGCAACCTTCGTGTAGTTGAACGTAGTCGACCTTCCTCGGATTCAAGATTTGTTGATCTGGGTTGTTAGGATGAATAGGAGGTTTGAGAGGGGGGAATGGGAGATTTAGAAGGGTTGAGTGGTAGTTTTATAAAAAGTCGTTAGCAATATTATGCTTGGAGCGTACACAATTTAAAATTTCCAACTGCTCCAATGCGTCTAATTTGTATCCTTTCTTTTCTAGATGCAACACTTCAATTTCAAAGTCATTGGAGTGGTTGTTCTCTAACAAATGTTTTGCATGCATTGAACAAGTTTCACCAAGTAACACCTAAAAATTACAAGTAGGCTCAAAGACTAGAAAAAGAGGGTACTTCATGGCATTTCAATCCACCCGCTGCCCCACATTTTGGTGGAATTTGGGAAGCTGCGGTAAATTCTACCAAACACCACTCGCTTAGAGTTCTAGGACTTAATACTCTAACGTTTGAAGAGTTTTCCACACTATTATGCCAAATAGAAGCATGTCTTTACCATCGCCCATTGATTCCACTGACAGATGATATAGTGGATTTGCAGCCGTTGACACCAGTCCACTTTTTAATTAGGTCATCATCCATCCGGCTTCCGGAGCCTAGAATCACAGAGGACCGGCTACCTCCTCAAAAACGTTGGCTGCTGGTCACCCAAATGCTGCAACATTTCTGGTATCGCTGGTTGGCAGAATACCTGTAGTCTCTCCGACGTTCAAAGTGAGCGAAAGAGACTCCACCTTGCCTTGCCTTGCACCTTGCATATGCCTTGGCCGTAGGAGACATCGTGCTGATGAAAAATGAACTTAGTGCACCAACGAAATGGCCTCTGGCACGAGTGATTTGGCTCCACAAAGGAATGGATTGCATGAATAGAGTAGCCACATTACGTACAGCTACCACGAAAATCAAACGACCAATTTTCAAAATTATTTTTCTTTTTCATGATGACAATTTTTAATTTTATCATTTTTGTTAAACTTGCTTTAATTTTCATGTTTTATCAGGGATTGCTCATTTGCATCAGTGTACGGGCCAATAATTTGGAAAAACATTGTTTTTCTTTTTTTTCATCCACGGTAATATGTGACAAATGGGTTACTCATTTAAGCGTTGACTATGGTTATAACAAATTGAAAGGTTCTAAACTTGGTTGTGTGTGTGAAGAGTGTTATTTATACTTCCGTGTGATCTAGAAAATCTTCTATGGTGTGTAAGAGTCTATGCATTGTAAAAAAATGAAATCGCCATTTCATGGAGATGTTAAACCTTCCTATGTAAAATTTTTTGCCATTCTCTCTCTTAATATCTTCTGCTCTTCTTGTCACCAAAATGTCATTTCTTATTCTTCTCTTGTAGTATTGAGCTTCCTAGCATTCTTCCCTCTATCACCCTATTAAACATCTAACGTGTTGTTTCATTCAATTATGTCATATTTTCAAATTAGCTGCAGTTTTAATCTCCTACAGAAACTTCATATCCTCCCTTACAACACCCACACCTTTTGTCTTCCAAGCTACTAAGCTTATTGTAATTCTTTTCCAATCTATAATCTCAAAAGCTTCCAATTAACACAACTCTCTTTTCCACCAAGGCATTGCTTCTGAATATTGTAAAGTTGTTCCTTTTTTAAACTGTTGAATTAAATTTACCTCATTTATCAGTTTGTCATACTTAATTATCTAATTGTGAAATATTATTCCTAATTTGTACAATTTCGTATCTGCGCATCTTTCTGTCAATCACATTTTCACCCAGAATACCAACCAAGTGATCCTGCTCTTTGGTGCCTTCTCCCACCCAAGCAGGGGTGGATTAAGTAGGCAGATGGGGTGGCCACTTGTGTTTTTTTAAATTGATAATGAAACGGTAATCATTAGGTATTTCATACTACCTGTACCCCTAGAAAGTAGCAATCCCTACCCCCCAAAACAGTTACCTTAATTCGCCCCTGCACCCCAAGCTCTTGATTCTGATCACTATCTCTCTTGCGTATTCCATCAAAGTTGATCATGCTCTCTAGGTATTAAATTTTTGACTTATTCCAAAGTTTTCTGCCCGAGCAGATCCTCGGGACTTATATCTTCTTGCTTTATTTCAAGGTCGGTACTAACAATAAATTACTGTCAGGAAGATCATATAATACAATCTTGAACCTATCTGTCTCCTGGATTCTTCCTAGAGTACTGACGTTTAGAATGATGCCTGAACCTTATATTTGTGATCACTAGGTTATTCCTTCTACAAAAATGTATCTTTATTGCCTCAGTCATTTCTGTTTTTTTGGCCATAATTGCTTACCTACCATCCATCTCTTCCTTCACCCACCACTGCATTCCGATCTACCTTCACTTCTAAGTACTTACTCCCAGGTATCTCACCTATTATTTCCTCCAGCTGTTCACATAAATATATACATATATCTTCCTCTTTATGAATAGAGGTGGGCATACCTGAATTAAAACTAAATTCATAGGATCTGCCTCCAGCTCAACGATTATCATCAGATTACTCACCTTGTGTACATTGACTTCTTTTCTACCAAGTTTCTTCTTCAATACAAAGGCAACCCTTCTCTAACTTTCTTTCCCTCAGCTATACATTACCCTATGTCCATTACTCCAGTAGTCCCTACTGTCTTGCCATATTACTTTGCACAGACCCATGATGTTTAAACTCACTTTCTCCTTTACTTGCTTTATATTTTCTAACTTGCCCGCCCTTAGCATAGTCCTAACATTCCATGTGCCAATTCTAATTTTTGCGTTCTTCTTCTGTATTTTATTTTCCTGGGCGGCATATGCCTCTACTTCAGTGCAAAGAATTCACGTGGTGACGACAGCGGAACGCTTGTTCCTACTGCTTTCAGGCAATACACCCAGCACAGAGGGCTAAGTTCCACAGTTGCGAGGATTCATGTTCACGTAAGTACTGTCCATGATTTCAATGTAAATAGCTGAGATGGTAGTCTCTAGCCTACCTCAATATGTAGTATTTTTTTATGTGATACCATCTCGTGAGGGGAGGCCAACTGGGGTTAGACGCTTTTTGCAGCCACCTCAGTGGTGTTCAGCTGCTGCACTGACTAGGTACCATTTGCCTTTCTCCTAACCTTCGACCTATCAGGCATGTGTGGCCCTACTAGGAACAATTATAGCCCTCCCAGCAGTTCAGTTCTAGGGGTCATCGGAGTGCGCCATCCCTTCCACCATGACAATACGTGGGGAGAGATGTGTAATCAATGCTACTATAAATGTTTGCCCCTCTACCAATAAATTAAGGTTTTTATCCTCTTTCCATGTAATATCATTGCTTCTGCTTTATTGCGGTTGATTTCATCCCTCATTTCCCTCTGCAATAGTAAGATGTTCAGCCAGTGATATAATCCTTAGGTATACTAGTGAAATAGGTCATTAAGGCATTAGGAAATATCAATAAATTTATCACCTCTTCACTCACTTTCATTCCTACTATAGGTGATTAACTTTTAAGTATGTAAGGTCAAGTCTCTTCATGATGAAACACTATAAAGTGAACTTATACATTATTTTATTAAGAATTTTAGTCCCTTCAGAACTTCCTTGTAATTAATTGGATTGGGTATAAAAGTGAAATATTTTTCATAGCAAAATTATAATTCCAGTCGCAATTTTCACATTATATTTGATTTAGTGAAATAAGAAATCCAAAATTCTAGTATATTTTTCAATTGATGAGATATACCCCATTCAGTTATCACTAACTTTGCATATTAAAAAAAATGTTTTCATACTTGGTACAAACCCTCGTGTTCAGTATAACCATCTGCATTTCCATTGATTGGACCAATTGGTTGCTTGGTTCCAAGCAGTTATTCCCCTAATTTTCTCTGTCTTGTGGTCCTGTAGACAATTGGGCTTTTTAAACTTTCTTTTTGTCCTTCCTTAGGTCTCATTGAAGTTCATAATATGTATCACCTGCCTTCCCTTTCGTTGTCTAAATTCTTATTCATTTAATCTCTCTTCTATTCATCCTCGATATGCCATTTCTCTTAATTTGTTCTCCATATACTTCCATTGCCTCTTATTACATTGACATTAATTTCCTGTCCTCCATTGACAAATATAGCATTTTCTCTTTCTTTCCACCTAGCTTATCCTTTTCATTTCAAGGTGATCCTACATCTCAAGAGCATCACGTCAAAGTCAATCCTTTTTCTTCAAGAAAAGCTTTCCGAACCATGATTTCTGTGCTTAATTCAAAATATTTCACTGTTTTTTTCTTTATTGATAGGTTCAGCCTCTCACTCATTTCCTTTCTCTTTGTAAATTATTCCATATCGCATGCACTTTTAAGGTATGTTCTGTACTAAACCTTTTACTGTTAAAGTACTCAATTTATGTGATATCTGTTCAAACTTTTCTATTTCACGCTATTCAACCTCTTTAGCCATGGAAAACTTTGGTTGTATTTATCTTTTCATGGTTCTTCTACACCCTACATACTCGTCATACTGTATGTGAAAGATTGCTCAATGTTGACTGCAGTTCCTAGGCTGACAGTCCAATTCAATAATTGATTATCTGATAATCTGGCTATATCTGCTGCCTGTCTAATTTCATTCTTACTTCCATATCTTGCCCTTCATTTTACTGTTGCATCTATTATACCATTTACATATTCCACCTTGGTTGAACCTTTTGTGAATTGAACAAAACAGTAACGATTAAATGCTGATATTAAAATTCTAATAAGTTAATTTTTGTCGTGAAGGTAAAAGAAAATTTCTCACGAGTGTGCATTTTCTGACAAATGAAAACAAGCTGCTCCATTAGGTGGAGTAGGATAAGTTGTACATTCATATTAATAGAATTCAGAGTGTGGTGTGTTTCAGTGTCAATGCCAACAAAAACATGAAGTTGCAACAATTCCAATATGTACTTACTAGATGGTGTTCCAGCACAATGGTGCATTGACTTCATGAATAGGTGTACTAAGTAAAGGTCCGTGTGAGTAGGTTTCCGGTAGACTCCGAGGCTCAGTCTTTCATCCTTCTTCCGTTTGATGAGGATATCAAGGAAGGGAAGTTGGCCGTTGCCCTCGATCTCGATGATGAAGGCTATATTGGGATGTTGTCCATTCATTTGCCGTAGGAACTTGTTTAGGGCGTTCATACCGTGGGGCCAGACTACGAAAGTGTCGTCGACGTATCTAAAGAAATGCTTTTGTTTCAATGCTGCAGAGTCAAGTGCCTTGTATTCAAAATCTTCCATAAAGAAATTGGCTATGGCTGGAGATAAAGGCGATCCCATAGCCTGCTGCGTCTGCTTGTTCAAAGTATTTCCCGTCGAATTGAAAGTACGTAGATGTCAAGACGTGGTGAAAAAGTTTCACAGTGTCTCCGTCAAATCTGTTGCTCAGGAGGCGTAGATTATCCGTGAGAGGGACGCGTGTGAACAAGGACACGACGTCGAGGCACACTAGAATGTCTCTCTCGTCCAGTTGAATGCCGCGTAGGGTCTTCGCGAATTGCGCCGAGTTTCTAATGTGATGTTCGCAGGTTCGCGAATGGTGCCGGGTGGCAAGCAGGATGGTTTATGGATGGCAAAGGTTTAGGTATTCTGTGATTCAAAGGATTGCAGCGATGCCAATGACATGGTGATAAAAGTCATGTTTTTTTACGATTTTTCGATAATTTGAACGCGATGAGCGACTCCCCCTCCCTTTAAAAGAAGGAGATAAGGGGTGTTACATATTTTTTTAAGACAGAAGTTCTTTATAAGAGGCCACATACCGATATTGAACGTAATCCAATCACTGTAACTTATTTTAAAAAATCCCTAAAAAAGTCATATTTTTTACGATTTTTCAAAATTTCGAACGAGTTGTGCGACCGGAAGACATGGTCCGATTTCAAGTATTTTACTTTCTTTGTGATCAGGGTGACGAGTAGCAACTTTTCCGCGCTATTACGATTCGATTCGGACACTTTCGTGTTTTTCTGCCCACCCTAATGTACAGTCAAGTGTGCAAGAAAATATTGTACAAACGACTGAATTTGACAGAATGTCGCTTTACGCGATGAGTGCAAACGCACAATTTTCCGTGCAATTTAGAGGTATAAATCGATCGGAATTCGCGAGTGTTTTGTCTATCATGTTTATGTTTCACTCGTGAACATATGTTTCACTCACGTATTTGACATCTTGAAAAGCTGATCACCTGAAATTCGGAACCTCAACTCGACCATCTGCCTACTGATATTCTCCCGGATTAGACAAAGCTCTCTTGGACTCTTCTCTCTGGCTTTATATTCCACCTTCGCATCGTTTCGTTTTTTCTCATCTGAATTTTAGTGCAACAAGTCATTGACGTTTCTCGCCGGATCTCCACTCTTGATAGACAAAATTCGTGAGTTTATTATGTGTGTAACAAAGTGTTATTATCAAGTTGTATAGCGGAACACGGGACCCTTTCTTTTAGTCCCACCAAATTTCCCTCCCTTGTATTTGTACCAATGTTTTAATGTATTTTTTTACGATTTCGTAACTTGCTAAACAGCAGAAATAAAATTATTATTATTAAATCACGCGGCATATCAAGAACTCTACTTGCGGACGCAACCAGTCATAAATTTGGGGGAATAAAATAATTTTAAACCCAAAGATCGCGATTGCACTGAAAAACCAAAACATCAAATAACATGACGAAATGACGAGGTAAACATTTGAGTAGCTTTGAGTTATCTCTTCTCGGGTTCTCCACTGGTTCAAACTATTCATAATAGCCGACGTACTTAATTCTTACCTTGAGAATGAGTGACGAGTCGTCTCTCGAAACGTCGACAATTATGAATAGTTTAAACCGGAGGAGAGCCCGAGAAGAGTTTACTCATTAAAGATTATATACACTGGATAATAGTTACTAATATTATTCGACGAGAAAGTATTAATCCTTTTTATAAACAACTTTATTTTCAATCGTAACACAGGCACCACAGTTTTCGCCATATCTGCGCCATATGTTGAATATAACCGGATAGGAATTTTATGATTGTCCGAATGGAATTAGAACAAGGTTCTATTTTCCGTTCAGTCATTCATACATTCGCACAAGCGTTCGCACAATTTGCCGCTTTACACGGTACAATTTCCTGATACATGCGTTCGCACGATAGATTGTACAAAAAGCGTACCGTGTAAAACGGCCTATAGACAGTGAATATCTCATCAGTCAGTACTTTAGTCTAATGAGCGTTGACGGCTGAGGTCATTTCGCACATGATGTCTGTCACTTGCAGACAGGGGTAACAGCACTAGGACGAATAGGAGGATCACCCCTCCATATTCGAGCCGAGCCCAACGATGCATAACTTCGGTGACTGATACGGAACCGGTGTTTCTATTGTGGCCAGCCGTTGCCCCCGTCGTTGTGTTATTTTACTAAATATGCTGTTAAGTAGCGTAGGTACGTGAAAGAAGGATTTAATGGGCAACACGTCCTATAACTATAATTCTGTTCCTATGGGATGGAGACAGCATTCATTGATCACGGGGACCCTTTATTAAAGCTCAGTCTAGCATACGTGTATAATGTGAACAAATGATTACAAAATTACACACAAGTAATACACACCATAAAATTTGTACCCCATGCAGAAATGAAAAATAGTTTAAAAAAAGCATAAAGAAACGCTTGACATTGAAGGATGAAAGTGGACAAGAATTCATTTAGAGAAGGATGGAGAAAATTATCTGGGTAGAGTAGAAGACAAATTAGTATCGCAAACGGTTAGGAATGGACCCAGACAGAGAGAGTAATTTGATGAGGGTTATTAGAGGAAATATAAAGGCAGTGAAATAGGTATGAGGAATTAATTTAGAAGGCAGAATTTTTGTTAATAAAGAAATTAGCTAGATAAGAAAGAAAGTTTGGGTGTAGAACGTGAAAGGAACTGTTTAGAGCTGAGGAGGCAGCTAGTTTTATGTATACCTGTAATTATTAAAATTTTTGAAGTTGCAAAGTAAAATCATGTGAAGAGAATGAGGTAACAATAAGTGCGGGGAAGCCAAACCAACAGCCTCCACGTGGCGTACCCGGTAACGCCTTTTGCCGGCTAATTGTGGACGTCCGCGTGAGGGGATAAGCACCCCACACGCAGTTACACTGGTTCCAAAGATAAAACCAGGAAATGCCACCCACAACCGGCCCCTCTCGGATAGGGGCCCTATTGGTGTTGGGAGTGTCAACAAGACTAACACCGTTAAGGGGGGTCGTATGCAGTGTACGGGAGCCCCAAGGGGCGATCTCCTCGCGACCATATTGCCAGCGAGCCCGATCGCAGGGGTTTTTATGGCAAGGATGCTCTTTTTGTGTTGTAAGATGCACCCAGAACATAACCATCTATCGAAGCAAAATCTGCACGATTATGCCAACCACCTGAGAAAAAAGGAAATTCTCCACCTACCGCCAGTTCAGAGGAATACACCACCAGCCAGACCACCCTCCCCGACACAGTCAGCCTCTCCACCGCCTGAGGCGAGAACGGCATTCGTGTCAACGTCTCTGCCAAATGCGGAGGAATCTGGTCAGAACGTATCTGAACTCCGATCGTGGTTGTTAAGCACACTAAATTACGATGAAGGACAAACTAGGCAGAGATATATCCACCGCAAGATTAATCTGCGGGGTAGGATCCTACCCCGGTTGAATGGACTCATTGACGAAATCCTAACAGACGTCCGACTTGTGGACGGTCAATTTCGTGATCTATGCTGCGGCCAAAATTATGCATTGCTCCCAAAAGAACGACTCTTGGAAGGAAAAGCAGCAAAAAGGCTGGAGCAGTTGGAGGCCAAGATTACGAAGGCAACACGACAGGCGTCGAGAATTCAGTGTATGATGGAATACATCACATCTAGGCGAACATTTTCTTCCAAAGTTCGGTGTGTAGCTCACAGTCTCAGATTTCACCATAACACACTGAATAAGTGCGTGCTCCATACCACTAATTGTAAACAGCACGCTGTCGCTAGAGTATGGGCATTCACCACTTCCCGGAAAAAAAACTCCTCAAGAGGAGTAGGTGAGGGAGAACTCTATTTTTCTCCTCCTATCCGTCCCGTCTCTTTCGACCACCCGTGATTCGTGAGTGATTGATGACTCATCTAAATGGGTCGACTCGCGACTCACCATATGATTAGGACAATGGTCCTAATCACTAATCATTAATTATATAAAAGTATTCGCATCTCGAATAATCAAACCTGAATTTTGATTCGTGATCCGTATTGGGGAATCAAGTCCAACCCAGCCTGTCTATTCACGGGACGCGGTGAAAATTGGTTTTTCACCTCCGTTCGCTTTCACGTGAGTGTTGTACGGCGTCAATCCCTTTTGTAGTCAGAGACCATCTTATTTTCCCACCAGTGAAAATTTTTCCATTTTATGTCAATTCTAAAGAAATTATTTAGTCCTTTTCATAGTTAACAATTTGAAATATGATTTTATTGCTCTACGAAGTAATATTTCGTATGTTTTTCCCAAGCAAAAAAATTCTTTGTATTAACTGTTTTCTCTATCTGGCCTGTTTTATCTAATGTGGCCCATGGTGCTTAATTTATTACCACCAAGCATAAAAAATATCGGTAAAATGAGACCTCTCCTAAAGCAAGGAGAATTATGGCTATTTTACCAAGGATAACTTGAAGTATTTTCCTGTAAATCATACACTTGTGGTCACTGTAGTGGTGTATTTAAAGGTTGTGATAAACAAGTTATTATTTCAATTATAAAATTACTCATATTCGCCTCTAAAGAGCTAGCTTTTTCTGTTTAACCCTATGTACAAGCAAATGCCTTAGAAGTCGCCTAAAGTTCCTTTGTTTGTTCTGTTTTGTTTTTTTAAATTGTATTTATGTCTTTACGGTGGTTCCACCGTGAAATGACTTAAATGTCATTTTATTCATATTCTGTCTACTTGTAGAAAAAGGTGTCCTCTATCTGATATGAACAACAAAATAATACCTTTCCACGCTATTTTATTCTATAATTTAACTTGAAATAACATGGTGTTCAATGGGGGAATGAGAGAAACACGGGGAAAAATAGTATTTTTCCATCAAATATAAATGCCATTTTTGTGGAAGACTATTTATAAGAACGAAATAATCCAGAGAAATTGAATAAAAATAAAATATAGGCATCTTACCACCTTATCTTTTTAGTTATTAGGTAATTACTGCCGTAATTGAAGTCAAAATGCGGTAATTCGTAGGAAATAGCGCTGCAGTCGGCTCCTATGGCTGGAAAAAAGAACTCATTTAAAATACATTCGTGGAATAATCTGCATATTTTGTACCTTACTTTTGGGTTTCTATAGGTAACGCATTTCATCAGCGAAAGCAGGATTTTTTGGACAAAATATAAAAAATGTGGAATTTAGTATTTGTTTTGACTCACACAGTCGCGGCGGAACCTCCTTAAGGGGCAATTAATATTACATATTTATATTCATGAAGACAGTAAAAAATCTGATATCACCCTAATTTTTCTGGGATTAGAAGAAAAAATGGAACAGCTTCGCGGGATCTTAAAGCCTTCCAGTGCACGCTTGGCGTGGTGAAAATTTACCTTTCACCGGTCCGTCCGCCCTCGCTTTCCCGTCAAAAAGACGACGCTACGGTTAAGATGGAGGCGTCAGACCGAGCAGCGAAACGCAATTGAGGATCGGAGGAGCGAGGCTAATCTCCGCCTTGCTTCGCACGAAGACGTAAGTGGAGGAGACATTAGTCGTCGGGAGTGCGCGTCGCATCAAAGGCCTTACCTCCGAGAGAGAGAGGACGGAGACACATACGGTAAGAGCCCGTTAACTTCCACTCCTTGGAGGAGACTTGCTTAACTTACGCCGAAGGCACAACACACATTTCACCTGCCCATGGGGATCCGTCTTCGGCGTATATACGGCGGTGACTCTCTCCAAAGCACTTGGGGAGCTATTTGGGGGGAGGAGTAAAATGGATGATAGAAAGGAACCTTTCACTGCGACGCGGAGGAACCACTTTGCGAGACTGAGAAGGGGAAGTCGTGAGATTCAGCCGCGGCAAGGGGGCAAATTGAGAGCCGGCGAGCGACCCACCACCGAGGGTCCCCCTAAATGGAATTTGCACCGTGAAAGGAGGCACAAGACCCCGTCTTTGCCCCCCTCAACCCCTCCCTCCAAGTTACCCGTCTTCCTAAGGGCTTCGGAGAAGGGTTAAGGGAGAATATAGAGCGGAAACTTGGGCAGAGTGTGAGCCCTCATTACTGGTGCACGGCAAGCCAAGCGCCCACGTTTTGAGACACGAGGCATTTTGATGAGCCCACCGCCCTTCCTCCTCCACTCCCCTTGCCACCTGCTCCTTGCTCTCTTCCCTTCCTTTAAGGCCCTTTCATCTCCTTACACTCCTCTTTATACTTCATCTCCCCTCCCCTCGACCAGGGGTCCCCCAGTCCCCTCGTGGTCCTCAAATCTTAACTTTCTCTCTCTCTCTCCTACCTCCTACTCCCTCCCTTCTCCAAAATATTGGCACATGCTGAAGTGGGGTCCCTTCTTTCGGTGCAGGACTCAACTCATACCTGTTGCAAGCTTTTCCATCTCTTTAATTCAGGCTCGTAACATGAGGAAGAAAATATTGCTTCGAAGTATACTTAGTAAATTCTCTTTGCCCACACCATAAAGAATAGAATGGAATATTTATTTATCTGCCTTAGCAATCACTTCAGGAGCCGATACAAGTACGTAAAAATGAAATATGGCTAAAAAATTGCAAAATACAGTATGGTCATGAATATATTAAGTACAAATATAGATAAAAAGCTCTATTTATAGGTAGTAAACTTACATTGGAAAATGACATAAACACTACATTGAGAAAAGACATATGCAGTACGATTTTCTATAAATGTATTATAGATCCCGTATTTTTTTAAAAAGTTTTTGGTCAAAGAATTTTGTCGTTTGGAGGCCACGAGAAGATAACAATGTATTATGGATATGTATTGGTTCGGGATATCGGGTAGTGTAAAAAACTTTCGTTCGCAAGTAGAATTTGGAGCTAAAAGATAAAGTAAGAATGACGGCTGATTGCTGTGGACCAGAGATAACGAAGAAAAGAAGAAGAAAAAAGTGCTTGAGGAAAAATATATATCAAGGGTAGAAAGAGGAATGAGTGGATTATGGACTGTTAAGTAGACACATTTGTAAGAAACACTCTTGAAAGTAGTTTACTTTGTTAAGTCACTTTGAGAGACTGGATGAGAGAGGATTGCCCGAGGAATGCACGGTGTGAGAGGAAGGAGTAGACCGAGGAAAGCCGTCCGTATGAGGTGGAAGAGACGATTGAGTGGAGGAACAGTGTGTATTTCAAGAACAAAACAGCATTCATAAAGCCATACATGAATAGACGTAAGTTTAGCAAAATATTCAGGCAGTGTGGAAAAAAATGCAAAGCAAAGACAGTTTCCTAAGACCATTCACCAATATTTAAGCTTTTTCGGCTTGAGCTGATCAAGAGCACTAAATGGGCTCAAGCCCATTTAGTGCTCTTGATAACCTGTCGAAGAGCCGCAAAATAGTATCTACGTCGCCTAATCATACATCACATTTCCATTTAGGCTGTTAAGCTCATTGTAAAGTGAGGATATTGGCAGTGGGAAATAATCAGTGCTAGGACTGGACACACTCTTCTGGCCATTTTCGAAGGTTTCAGTCATTTGTTTGGAAATGCAAATTTTTCCCGTTTTTACCTCCGTATATAAGCCTAAGTCATAACAGTTAGAATGCCTTCGGCATAACGTAGAAACTATTAATTATCTTGGTGTGAGACTGACTCATGATCTCTCATGGGATACACGCACATGGGAAATTAATGGTCAAGCAAATCGTAAATTTAGATTCATTAAAATGATATCAAGCTAGTACGATGATAAAGTTACGGTAATTTTCTACTTCTCACTGAATATTTCCCCATTCGAATTTGCCGTCGGTATTTGGGATCCTTACGATGCAGGGGTATTAAACCAAATCAGAACTTTGGCAGCGATGATCGGCAAGATTTACAATATGAAGTTGGAAAAAAAGTGGTGAGTTCTTTCGTGTGGGCAGTGGTGATGAAATGCATTTCTCCAAAATTTCTCAGGGATAGAAATTAATATCTCTTCAGTGAATTAAATTTCATTAATAAAGGAGGATGGAATTATTTCATTTGTGTTATAGCATCTTGCAACTACATGTGTGGAAATCACAATAATCAACAAAATAGTAATAAAGAATTTGGATTCTATGGTAACCTCTAAAAAGATCTCCTGGCTTCTCCTATCATCATTTCTTCAATCCCCATCTCCCTCATAATACGGCGACATAAAATTGGCCGCCAAAATTCCGTCCCAAAAAATGGATACACACAGGTAAAAAAACATAGATCTACAATGAAGTTGAATGGATTGTAGCTGTGTTAACACGACAGCTAAGTAAGTCTTTGAAGATCTACTAACAGGTACACAAATGGAAATTTGTGGGCTAACTTTATGCGCGTTCATTATAGGTACATTTATTCAGGCAATTCACTTATCTGTCCTTGTCACAGCTCATTTTTGTCACATCATCATTGGCATTATTCTCTCAATCTTGTCTGTTTAACACATTCCCCCTTTACTTTTCCATTTTCAATAAGGCGCTCAAGAGCGGCTACGTGACAGACGGCGCAAAAACTTGAAAGCCTCCCCCACAGGTGGCAGCACGTCCCTTCCAGTTGCTCCTTTGAAAGTGCCCAGATGTATGGCGGTTCGTTCGCGGAATATATCTCACCAGTTTGCACGGGTGTAGGAAGGGCTTACGGTGGCGAGGGTGGCTGTAGGGAGAGGACGCTGGCTTTTTCTGAGGGCAAAATTCATGATTGCGTTTGCGAAGAGGACGTATTTGATCACGATACCTACCCGAAAGGGGAGAGCTATCAGCCGCAAGCAATTGCTACGCTAATTTGAGCCTCGGTACATGGTGCGGGAACATCTCATCCGTAGTCATGGCAATTAAGGAGACACGTGCGCTCTCGACACGATGTCTCCAATACCAAACTATTCAGTTCAGTTCATAAAGAGTATCTTCTATCACAAGTTACATTTTCAGGTTTAACTTTGTGGAAACGCGATACATGAAATAATTTCTCGCTTTTGTACATTCCACACGTTTTTATTTTTACCGACCATGGTGTCGACATATAGTGTCATTTTCAAGGTACATATTTCGTATTTAAGTGTCCACATATACTTCCCCCCACATTCCCCTCTCTCTCTCTCTATTACCCCCTCCACCCATCACCCCCGGTTTAAGTATACATGGGCACAAAAATACGAGATTTGTACCTACCTTGAAAATGACATTATATGCCGAAACCATGGTCGGTAAAAATATAACTGTGGAATGTAAAAAGCGAGAAATTATTTCAAGAGTATCTTCTTTCAGAAATCCTCATTGAAGGTCACAATAGTCATATCTGCTGCAGCCGTATAGATGCATGGGGATGTAGCATCTTCGGTAGATGGCATCTTTCTTACAAATGAGTTATTCCGTATCAGATCAACCAAAAACTGAGATTCTCAGCCCGACCAATTTTATAATATTTGACAAAGTTAAATAACGCGCAAAAGGAACCGGAATCACATTTTTAAAACATTAAAACTTTACTTATCCCTTATTGAGTCTCTCCCTTCGAAAATTAACAAAATACCGAGAATTCAACTTGCTGGAAAACGTCTAATTGCTTAGATATTTCAGTTTAGGAGAGATATGCATTAAATACAGGTGTTGTCTTCAAGGTCTTGCATAAGGTCCGGAATTTGATTATCAGAATAATATGATGTAGAACATTACAAATTGCGATATGACGAAAAAAGTTGTTTGTAAAAAAATATCAAGTTTGAGTGACTCAATAAAGTGAAAAAGAAAATGTTTTGTATCTGTTCTCGAACTATCACAGCTGTAAATTTCACTCTGGGATTACAATGTGATCAGCATGAAAACATTTAAAACGCAAAGTGATTTAATCGTAATATTTGCTATAGTTGTACTCTAAACATCAATTTGACTCTGCATGACAGTGAATTGTTTAAACCTTTTCTTTTAACAAAATATTTGATGGGGTGCGGCTTTGTTTGATATATCGGAGAAGATACACTAGATAAGCGAAAAAAATGTGGAAAGAAAGCAAATGGAAAAAGTAATTGAGAGTTAAAGGAGGAGCAAGGAAGGAAGTGCCATCAATTACGAAGGAAGCAGGCGAGAGTGAGACGTCTGAAACTAAGTGTCCGCGTTTAATTCCGACACTGACAAGATTATTAGACGCCGTAATTTCGTCGGTAGAGTCCACCAGTCAGGTAAAATATGGAAGATGGACATAAAGGAAGCTTTCCACTCAAAGTGCTGAAGTTAGCGCTGATCGTAACTCATTAGCGCACTTCAGCGCACGCGGAAGACGATGACTGGAGCGATGTGCGTTGGCGAAACGTTCGGTAACCGTTTGCTATTATCATCCTGGCGGAACACAATCATCACAGATTGGTGTTCTGTAAATATTTAACAAATTTCTTGGAATATTTTAAAAGGTAAGCAAGCTATTTATCACGGAGCGATCGAAAACTTTAAATAATCCACTTTTTTATTCCGTTACTGAAAATCGACACGACAACAGCTATCAATGCAGTGCGATAAACGAAGTTCTTTTCTTCTCAAGCGCACTCCAGCGCACTTCGACTCTAGTACCGATCTGTCTTGTAGTCCGCTGCCAAGT
Organism: Pyrrhosoma nymphula; assembly: GCA_963573305.1. Classification (NCBI taxonomy): domain Eukaryota; kingdom Metazoa; phylum Arthropoda; class Insecta; order Odonata; family Coenagrionidae; genus Pyrrhosoma; species Pyrrhosoma nymphula. The sequence goes on from OY754328.1 coordinate 19,879,053, forward strand.
GCGCAGGGTCTGAATCGAAAGGATAAAGTCGACGAAATGCTGTTTTTATGTGGAGTGAGCAGCACACTATTAGCACTAGTAAATGGAAAACACACAAATATTGATAGTTTTAAACATTCCTTTTACCTTCGCACGCGACCTCTACACAACCATGGAAAAGCACAGAAATTAAACGCAGCATTATTTCACCCCAATTGAGCACTATTCATTGGCAACAGTCGGCCTCGGTGGCGGCGGGGTAACGTCCTCGCCTACCAACCCAAAGGTCGCGGGTTCGAGTCCCGCCTGGGGAGGAACTTTACACCTCCCAGGGCATGGCTGTGTGTGTTGTCCTTTATTACTGTTACAACCCCTGATGTAAAATGGTCCTCGAGATTGTATTCAGGTTGATGAAATAAATAAATAAAAGCAGCAAGCATGTTAGCGGCCGTATGTATACATCTATTGCCGCAAGCCCTATTGACGGCTCGTGGGGTACCCCGTAGATTTAGGCAGATGTCAACGGTGCATTATCCCTACATATCTACGCTTTTTCCGCCTAAAATCTGTTACATTCGCGTTTTCCTTGAGTGTCGCTACTGTTGCTGTCTTGCTTTATTCAAATAATCTCTCTACGTTGACTAAAGATTTTTTTCATGCATAAAAAAGAGAAGTTGGCCTAACATTTGGCTCATGAGAGTAAGGATAATGTTTCAAATAATCAGCTGTAATTGATAAAAAAAATTGAACACGATTTAAATTTTTCCCGGTGAATAATATTTAGGTATTCTTCTTGGGCTCTACACCAGGTAATTGGCTTTATATATGCCGAAGTTTCGGAAAACGACTTGTTTTCTATTTCAAGGCGTGTTGCTCTCTCTCTGTGTAGGATTATACACTGAACTGAATTGACCGTTTGACGAGTCCAACAATTAAGTTCAGGTGTCGTCTGATTGGCTGATGTTCCTTTGAAATCACTTCTGTTCTTTGAAATATATGTAGGGGAGACAGGCCGAACGGTTGAGACGAGGCTGAGAGAGCACCGAAGGCATTTTAGATTAGCGTAACCAGAGAAGTCGGCAGTGGCGGAGCATAGCATCAATCAAGATCATGCCATTCGATGGGGAGATGCAAAAATTATTTGCCGCTCACAACGCTACTGGGACCGTATAATCAAGGAAGCCATGGAAATCCGCCTTAATCCAAAAAAATTCAATCGGGATGCTGGGTTTCATCTGAGCAGTACTTGGGCACCTATGATAAATTGCATGAAAAACATAAGGAAAGAACAGAAAAGATTTCAAAGGAACATCAGCCAATCAGACGACACCTGAGCTTAATTGTTGGACTCGTCAAACGGTCAATTCAGTTCAGTGTAAAATCTTACATAGAGAGAGTAACACGCCTTGAAAATGGAAAACAAGTCGTTTTCCGAAACGTCGGCCAATATGAAGCCAATTACCTGGTGCAGAGCCCGAGAAGAATACCTAAATATAAAAATTGGTTTGTTCTCGTTCTCTGCTTCATTCTCTCTCACTCCAACTGCTTCAATCCTTCATAAATCATCCCCATCGCTGTACCTACTTATCATTATGATACTTTTTAAATTCTCCGAGATCAAACTTTCATAGATATTTCCCAAAATCATCATAGATTTCCGACGAAATAATCCTTAAAAACCATAACACTTCCCACTCCCTCGGTCCTTGACCCACGGTTCTACTGACACCTTTCATTCTCAACCTTCCTCCAATCTCTCTACTTCCCCCCTTACAACGACAACAAACAACAAAAAAATAAAGAAAACATTATCTGAATGTTTTTGTATCTGATGCTGCCGTAAGTTGGACGAAAAGAAAAACGAATGATAAAAAAACTAAAAAAGTAAAAGTCTTCTGATTTCAATTATGAATTTATAGGATTTGTGAAGGAATGATAATATGTAAAACAAAGATTGAACGAGGTGTAACTCTGCCTCGCATATTAAAAGTGAATTCAGAGGATGCCTTTCCCTTGGGGCGAGGAATAGGTCAACAACACCTGGAGAAGGAATTAGTCAGAAGTCGCTGCTTTTTTACCATTTTAATATTCATCAGCCTTTTGCATAACATCGATTTACTGACACCATTTAGTTGGCTGAGAAGTAGCTAGTATTCGATAAATTCATCCATAAGAATGCCAGCATTGTCACGACTACACTCATAGAATCTTCGGGACAAATATTGAGATTGTTTTCTTCAAAATACAAAGCGTAATCAGTTAACATCCCTGCCCTGTGCAACAATCACCTTATATACCAACCTAAATTCCTCCTTTCTCTCACCCAGCGATCCCTTTTTTACAGGCTTCCTGCCTTGTACAGTTCACCATTTCATCTGCCTGCCCTTCTCTCGATCTCTCTGCTCCCTTCGGATCATTCAAGCGCCAGCTTACAAAAGTGCTTTCCTCCTGATTCCCTAATTTTCCATGTTTTTGTAGTGTATTTATTTATGTTATTGTCTCTTTGCTAATATTTGGATACTATTTACCAACACAATATTTTTCATATATTATTTATTTAGTTAATACTGCAGATTCTAAGTTGCAAATGTTCAACGTAAAGGCCGACATCGGCTGTTTTTGAATGTTTAAAATAAATCAAATCAAATCAAACATGGTTCATTAATGCATCATTGAATGGGTCAATGACAACAAAAAAGACCTGAGTACCATATTCTACGTATCGTCGGGATGGTAAAATGTGGAATTTGGTTCATTATTTGAGGATTTTGCTATCGTGGTGGAGAAACTACGTCGAAGTTCATTCTAAATCGAGAGTTTACAGGAATATCGGCGAAGAATAAAATCGGTATGGGTAAAAATTAGGGATGGACCGATTCCGATACCGATATGAAGTAACGGCCGATATTCATGGTATCGGTGGTATCGGTATCGGCAGTCTATTCAGTGGTTTTCATATTTTTCAAATTTCAGATTTTTACCGCCAATGAAACGAGGTGCCGACTTCTACCGCTAGAGTGCTCTGGTACAGAACGCCACCAGTGAGTTTATCTCAATGTAAAATCGCGTATTAAAGTAATTTCATTTACGTAAGCTACGCAATGTTGACATCATGGTAGCGTGGGAATAATTTTACAAAATCTCAATATTTGCAATAACAGTCGAGGGAAACCAGAGTCATGTCCTGTAAAAAACGTAGTGAAGTTTGGAAATATTTCAAAGAAGTTCAAAGCGATGCTCAATATACTATTTGCACCTTGTGTAACGTAAGAGTTTCAAGAGGGGGCAAACATACGAAGAGTTTTACAACAACTAACATGCAGAAGCATATTGCAGTACACCATGCCCATATTCTGGTCCAAGGTAAGCGTAGGCCTAGTCCTACTCTTGAGCCTGAGATAGGACCCGACTCGGCTAAGAAGACACGGTTAGTGCCTAGAATGGACGAGGAAGACTGTCTGCCGTTGGATGTGTTGCAGCCAAGCGCAAGTGCTACGCCAATGACTTTAGAATCATCACCTTGCTTTGAGACTTCTTCAAGCCCCGATTCTAGTGGTCTTTCAACTCCTGGAAGTGTTAAAGGTAAGCCGATATCAGGGCAACGGAGGTTGCCCCTAAGCTTAAGGAATAGGATCAGTGAAAATGATGTTGCTATTGATTAATGAATCCTAAATATTTTATTTATTAAATGCAAGACTGGAAATTGTGGTATCCCAAATAGTCTACAAACAATTAATGTTTTCCTTTTTATTTTTCAGAAATCAGTGGGGAAAATACTCCTAAGATAAAGCAGGCTAAATTTTTAGCAAACTACTTAAGTAAAATTCCTGCATTATACGAGGCTAGGTCTGCATTTCCTGACCAAACTGCGTCTTCTTCCACATCAAGTGATGATTTACTTAGTTCACATCTTATGCAGCCGACTATAAGTGATCTGATCAAGAAGAAAAAACTTTATCTTGCTGTGCATCCGAGAGCAATTAAAACCACAGAACTGATAGACAGAATGATTGCAACGGACAATCAACCCTTTACTCTAGTGGAAGATAAAGGATTTAGGGATTTAATCAATTACTTAGATCCACGATACACAATACCTGGTCGAAAATATTTTTCAAATGTAGCCATACCAACACTGTACAAGACTACAACAAACTCAGTTCGTGAGCTACTACTTACAGTTGAGCCAAAAACCTTAAGCATTACTACAGATATGTGGTCATCTACTGCTAATGATGACTACTTGGCCTTAACAGGTCATTTCATAACACCAGATTGTGAACTTAAGCACATTTCTTTGGCTGTTATTCCATCTACTGTGGGAACTCATACAGGAGAAAACATAGGTAACTTTCTTCATAATTGTTTTTAAGAATGGAATATAGTTGACAAAGTAAATGTCATAGTTACAGACAATGGTAGAAACTTCATTTCTGCAATGGAAAAAGGCAAATTTGAACACATCCCATGCCTTGCACATTCTCTGCAATTAGTGGTCAAAGATGGCATATTCCACAACAATGAAATCAATAATCTGCTTAAAACTTGTAGACGTTTAGTTGGTCATTATAAACACTCCATACTAGCCAATAAGATTTTGAAGAAATCCCAGAAAATTTTAGGAGTACCACAGCATAAGTTAGTGCAGGATGAGCCGACTCGCTGGAACAGTACCCTAGATATGCTTGAAAGATTACTTGAACAGCGTAGGGCCATTTCATGTTCCTCTCAAGAGCTAAGTGTTCCAGTTGAACTTACGAACGTACAATGGTCATGCATACAAACAATTATTGATATGTTAAAGATCTTTAGTGTAGCAACAAAAGCTGTCAGCTTAGAAACATCAAGTGCATCTGAAGTTATACCAATTGTTAATGGTGTTCGTCAGATCCTAACGAAGAAAACTGGTAGGTATGATGGCATCAGGAATGATATGTTGGCATCTCTAAATATCCGGTATGGATCATGTGAAAGTAATCCTATATATGCAATAAGTACTATCCTAAATCCTAAATTCAAGAAAGACATCTTTATAGACAAAAACTCCGTAGCTAAGGCTTGTGACCTTATTGACACAATGCTGATTGTGAGAGATATACAGCAAGGTGAAGAACAAGAAATAGTGGCTGAGCAAGTGCCACCAGAAGATGAAGTAATTGAAAAGCAAAGCCCTCTTTGGTCATTATTCAAAGAGTTAATGGAAGCTAATGTAATGAAGAAGAGCCTAAAAATGCCGTCAGTGAACTGTTTTTATACTTACAAGAACCACGAATAAATCCTTCAGAGGATATTCTTGAATATTGGAAAGAATCATCATTTACTAAACTCAAGAAACTAGCTCGAAAATATTTAGCTATCCCACCAGCTACTGTTTGTTCAGAGCGTATGTTAAGTACTTCAGGGTTAATATGTGACAAAAAACGAAGTCGGCTGGATCCTGAAAAAGTTCAAATGCTAGTGTTTCTCAATAGAAACTTAAGATAAGGTGGGATTTAAAATTAAGTGTTTTTAATAGTAGTCAATGAGATTCAGGTATTTGAAATTCCTTTGCACCGATGTTCAAATGTGTGTACTAATTTTGTTTTCAGACCATCCCATGTTACCATACATGACCCATGGTAGAGACAGCATTCACCTGAATTGTCACAATTTAGACTTTTTGACGAGGTCCTCACCCCCCAGCATCCCAAGTATTCAATAGGCTCCCAAGATCTTTGAAATCTATTTCTTCTCCAGATGTTTTCAAGAGGAGATTGTGTGAAGTATTGTACAGTAAACTTTGTTACAGTGTTAATGAATATTTTGATATTGATCCTAAACTGTGTCTTTTAGTTGTGATTTCATGTATACATAACTTTTCTTTTATCTAATATTTTTTAATGCAGTGTCATTGACTATATTTACAGTATGTATAATTTGTCTATTAACTGTGTTGCCATGTATACTCTTGTCTTTTATCTTGTATTTGTGCTTTGAGTATAGTTTTGTTTACGAGTTCTACGTCACTTGACCTGCTGAACAATGAAAATATTATTATTAATAAAAATTTTCAGTGATTTTAGTGTTTTGCCTGTGTAATAACGGTTGTTTCGGTAATCTGGTTTCTTAGTTGACTGAGCCACCTTAAAATGCTTGTGGTGGAATGTTGAGTTCGTATTATACCTAGAATGAAGTAGTATCGGTATCGGTAATGGTATCGGCCGATATTCATGGTATCGGAATCGGTATCGGTATCGGAAATTTCTAGTATCGGTCCATCCCTAGTAAAAATCATTTCAAATGGTGCTCTAAAAGCACTTGCGAGACACGTCGTCGTCCATCATATCAGGGAGTCACCAAATCACTCTGCCGGAATTTGAAAAAAAAGCCGACGCAACTTTTTACGTACGTAAATATATTGTTTTCGTTAATTGATTATTTTAATTCGTAATTATCTTGCTTATATCTAGGATTTAATTGTAATTTCATGACAACACGCGATTACCACAATTTACCCCAAGTGGAGCAGGAAAAGCTATTGTCCTTTGACATCCTGAATGGGTTAACTCAACCCGCTGTACATTATCAACAGGGAGTGTTATTTTCTATGGGGTGTGTTCTACCCTAACTTGTCAAGCCATTCAACTAGTCTCAGGTTTGAGAGGTTGCGATGACTAGGAGTGACGATACTTGGAATTTTCAATGCCAGGTATCGTCATTGTCCCATTCAATGAATCATGAATGAACCATGTTAACTGATTACGCTTTGTATTTTGAAGAAAAAAAACATTTTCACACTAAAATAAATTTAAAAATTTAAACAAAAAACTATACAAAATTAACACAAAATCAAAACAAAAACTGAAGTAAGTCTCAAAGTTTCGAACGTTACTACGGATAGAATAAAGTAACGAAGAAGTATACAGAAGAGAAGAAGAGGGAAGGACCATATGGAACACTATATAGAGAAAAGAAGAAGAATGATGTGCTGTTACCGAAGAATGATGAAGATTAAATGGACAGAGAGAATCACTAACAAAGAATTCTTTCGAAGAGCTGAAGAGAAAAAAAGAAGAGACACTACGAAAACAAGCTTACTGGGCATATTTTGCAACACTATAGCCAAATGGACAACTTTCATGTGTGGAGCCAAGAGTGGGGACTCGAACTTAATCTGAGCAAATGCACGGCGGTTCATTTCTTGCGGAGGTCGTCCAACTATCCCCATGTATAGGCTGTGGATGGTGTTAACATAAAGGCGACAGATGAAGTGAAGTATCTAGGAGTTACGATAACTTCGGACCTATCGTGGGGAACACATATAAGACATATTTGTGGCAGAGCTCTGAAGAAGCTAGGATTCGTCAAGCGTATTGTGGGAAGATTTTCGGATGAAAAAGTAAAAGAGAGGTGCTATTTCGCACTCGTCCGGCCACACCTTGAATATGCAGCGAGCATATGGGATCCGGTGCAGAAAGACTGAATTCGGGAACTTAATAAAATACAAAGGAAAGCTGCGCGATTCGTCAAAAACTGCACGGGCGTACAGACAGCGTTACACAGATGTTAAACGAATTAGGCTGGGATCCGCTAGAGACTCGGAGGCTGCGCGCTAGGCTTAGATTGCTTGAACAATTGAGAATAGATATCTTTCAGAGCGACATGGAGAACATCATATTAGAACCCCACTATATTTCCAGGTCCGAAAGAAACGATTAATTAAGAGAGATATTTTTCCGAACGGATAGGTATGGGAATTCGTTTTTCCCCCGAACAATAAGGGACTTTAATAAATGCTAGGCGTAATTTCATTAGAGCGTTTCTTTTTTATATGTAAACGGCTGGTGTCCTAACACCCCCCGCCACACGCCTATTGAGGCGGCTTGCGGGGTAGTATGTAGATGTAGATGTAGAAATGAAAGCAATATTGGAAGGAGAAATAAATGGGAAGAACTATTGAGGAGGACCAAGAATGGAATACATTAAGAAGGTTCCGCCGCGACTGTGTGAGTCAAAACAAATACTAAATTCCACATTTTTTATATTTCGTCCAAAAAATCCTGCTTACACTGATGCAATGCGTTACCTATATAAACTCAAAAGTAAAGTACAAAATATGCAGATTATTCCACAAATGTATTTTAAATGAGCACTTTTTGCCAGCCATAGGAGCCGACTGCAGCGCCATTTCCTACGAATTACCGTATTTTGATTTCAATTACGGCAGTAATTACCTAATAACTAAAAAGATAAGGTGGTAAGATGCCTATATTACATTTTCATTCAATTTCTCTGAATTATTGCCTTCTTATAAACAGTTTTCAGCAAAAATGGCATTTGTATTTTATGGAAAATACTATTTTCCCCGTGTTTCTCTCATTCCCCCATTGCACACCATGTAATTTCAAGTTCAATTAGAGAGTAATACAGCGTGAAAAGGTATTATTTTGTTGTTTATATCAGATAGAGGACAAAGATTTCTACAAGTAGACAGAATATTAACAAAATGACATTTAAGTCATTTTACGGTGGAACCACCTTAAGCTAATCGTGAAGGACGTAAAGGTAGATAATTATGTAGGAATAAAGCGGATGGCAAGAGAGGAGACTGGGTTGGAGAGCTGCTGCAAACCAATCTACGGATTGATGACTACTGATGATGATATCGAGAATAAGAACCAGGTACAGTGGCATAATAGGTTTATGAGGAATATAATTGGAGAAGCAGCGGAGGGAGGAGGAAGGTCAAGGGATGAATCCATCGTCCAAATAAAGGGGAAAGTCTATGAGAAGAAATACCAGGGAGTACGGGAACTAGCATTAGATAGGGATGGATTGAGGGCTGCTGTCAACCAATCTTAGGATTGAATGACCAATGAATGAGTGAATGAAATATTACGTAAAACATTAATGTACATGTATTACCCTCTGAACCTCCGTAGGCAGGGAGTGACATAGGACGCCATCCATGAAAAAGGAAGGGATACGGAATAATATATCCTCATAAAAACAAAGTTTTTATTATACTCCCTTTATTTTCATATGCTGTACGTCACGTTTTAATGTCTCATATTCTCGGTGCATTTTATTATATTATTTTCATTGTTTTATGGTACCTATCTATGCCATTAAATATTGTATGATCACATTTCTATAAAATTTAATTTGTGAAAGGAAATCATTCTATCTTCACTGAAATGTCAAATTATTCAGACATTCGATAACCATTAGAAACATTAGTAATTCGATATGACATTTATATTCATTAGCTCGTAGGCTTTAATTTATATTTTAAGGATAAATTTATATTCATTGTTGAACATTCAATAGCGATAACCACAGTTGCTGGCTCACCACGGTCCATCTCCCACAACGTCCAAGGGCTAAGTGCTAGCTTTGATCGCCGTCATTAATGAATAGTTAGCGAGTAAAATATTGCAAAAAAAAGTTTAATAGTAAGTAATCCGACGATGAAAATAAAATTTCTAAAGATGTAAGTGAAATCGGCTATGAAAAATAGAAGAAAAATAATTTCCCCAGCAGAGAATCGAACGCCACACCTTCCGCTCCAATGAGTTTGTACGTACACAGACAAGCAGACAGACAGTGTTTGCTAGAGCCCGTTTCACACGACACTTGATCCAGCACAGGGTCTAGTATACTCGCTAGTATGCTAGCTTTCCAGCATCGTGTGAACAGAACCAGTATACTGGCTAGCAAGCATGCTAGCTAGTATACTCGCTGAGCTACTGGATTTCGTACTTGATACGGTACTAGTTTGCTACTAGACCCAGTAGGACCCAGTGGCCATCTACCAATCACGTTCACTTTACAGACGCTGTGCGATCTTCTCTTTTTTAAGTTAGTATGGAATCATATGGAATAACTGCTTAATAGCAAGTGTAAGATGAACGTGTGAAACCTCCAAGTATTGTTGCAAGCATGCTAGATTCCGTCCTCAATATCAAGTAGCGGCTAGCACACTAGGTCTTGTGCTGGATCAAGTAGTGTGAAACGGGCTTAATATAAAGGGAGTAAAAAGGAATTGGAAGGGGAAAAGGACGTTTTTGAACTGCACGCTATCGTAGTGTCTTGGTGTCTCTCTGTTTATCTTATAGCCAATAATGATATGCGTGGAAAGCAAGAAATTTTATTTCCCATCAGTTCAGCAGTTTTCTTCTCATGTAGCCACTTGTATTAGTTCTAGATACACCGTGACGTTTCAAAATACCTAATAATCGGAATACCTTTCCGAAAAAGTGCACTTTCCAATTATTTGCTCCAGATTTCTAGTGCTTAGCGATATTGATGTTCGTGTTTGGCTCTCTAGTTATCCTACGTACAATAGAGAATGGGTACCGTGGACCACTCTTTACAGTGGGGCTGGAATACCAATAATGCTGGATAATATCCTACGTGTCACCCTGAAACTAGCATGATTTGAATTTAATAATAATAATAATTTTATTCCTCATATAAAGACATTGAATATATATTAATAGTAGTTCATTTCAATGAGGAATATAGGTACCCCTTAGGAAACAATGCTTCCTGCTTTGGGGTTACCGACTCTTTCACATGTAAACATGGATTATCATACAAACTAATATAACATAAGTAGATCAAGAACATAAAAGATCTTAGGTTTTCCCGGCGAATAATATTGGTAAAATCTTCTCGGGTTTGCCAATATTATTCAAATTATTCATTCTCAGCCCTGATGACGATGAGGGAGTCACTCATCGAAACGTTGGCCTTTAAAAAGCCTTACCCGGTGCCAAACTCGAGAATATTTTATGAATAGATCAAGAACATTCTACGTGCCATTTAATTACTCTGAATACATAATATGGTGGCATTGCTGTATTTAAATTTTTAAATGTGCATGTACTTAGGAGTTTTTTTAAAGCAATATTTTGTAATAATAAATTTTCTAGTAAATTAAGCCTAGCGTGCAGCCTCTCAGTCTACAGTGGGTTCGAACGCAAACATAAGCAATCGGATGGTTGTGGGCACCATTGAAACATCCAATATACATATCGGATCAGGTTTTGTCGGACTGGTCATTTTTTTGTCACGACGACAGCAGTTAGCATGCATGTTTATTTTCCTTAAGAAGGCAAGCGGTCGAATGATCGAATACCACGGCCAGATTATTCCGTTTCACTGAGGAAGGGATCGTTTTATTCCCCACGATCGCTTCGAAGTTGGGAGGAGAAGGAGTAGGATGAACGCGAAGAGCCTCTTGTCCTGGAGGACAGGGCGGAGGACTGAAGGAGGGATTGGAGACGGAGAACTGTGACTTTGGCGTTTCAGGGTATGAAGGCAAGTAGTTCCAGCGATAAAATTTATTCCTAATTGCACGTCAACAGGCTGAGGAAGTAATAATATCCTGGGCACAGTAGTTTACTTTGTAAATCTGTCTGAAAAACAATTATTTCACGAAGGAATGGGATTTGTTCGATTTAAAAAAACCATTTCTGAGTAATCAAATACTTATGTGAGATCAGGATTTTGCATTATGCTTTTCATTTGTTTGGTTGCGCAAGGCGCCATGTTGTTTGGTGGAGAGAGTGGAGTTGAAAAATGTCCACTGTACGAGACAGACGTGTGTAGGCGAAGTCGTTCTTTATTAAATGGTGTTTCTCTTCATAGTCCTTGGCTTTCTTTTCTCACACCCCACACTTATATGCCATACTTTAGTAGTACTTTTTTATTGTGTACGCAATGAAAATGTGAAGTGAAGACAGCATTTGACGTAATTACTATTTTCAATACTTCCTATTCTAATCTCGATTTCAACGTTTGTAGTCACCGTGAAGGAGAACACGATAAGTATCATTATTTTAATCCAGATAGTGACTTGAGGATAAATGGAACTTATTAACTTAAATATTTCATTCCAATAATCTACGCAGTGTATAGAGGATAATTAATTCGTCCTTGAAAAATATTGGTTTTGATTGCACAATACACTGTATGTGGAACGGTTAGAAATGGTAAAGGGGGTTATTCTAGCTTCAGTTAATTTAAGCACTTTGCAAATACCAGATGAGGTTGTGACAATGTTTATTTGCGCGCCAAAATAAGTGATAAGAGAAAGGTGCGCGTAAATGCGACAAAGTGAACATGGGGAGCATTTTTGAAGAGTGCAACAAAGTCTGCCACCTCTCCTTGAAAGAATGTCACCGACAGAAGGTTACTCGAACCAGTAATAAGCCCCCGCCAAATCCATTTAAACTTAAAAACGCGTTTTCATAATGTTACCCCGTGCGTTCAAAGTACGGTACGGTTTACGGTATCGAAAGTGGAAAATGAAATTTACTGAGAATTTTTGTCATACATATAACTGTATTTTTTCTCCATTAATATTACAATCTTTACGTCTTACTTCTCACAGACGCTGAATTTTAAAAAAATTGAATATGGTCTCCATTATGACTAGGGAAAAATCTCGCTCAAACTACCTTAACTGGTAGATAACCACATGATAATGCAAGGATATATAAGATCGGAGTCAGAACGCTTATACTCTCCATGGAAGTGGTTATAAGTACCGCGTAGTTAAACGGAATTTACTCAGTAGTCGGTTGATACGAGTCATACTTATACCCTGAAAATCCTCGGACTATGTTCCGCCGTGCTTCCTCAAATATTGACTCCTTAAGAGATAATGTCCTCCCGTAAGCCCCCTTCTCCAAGCCGCCATTCCGATCTCCGCTCTCCGTCCATCTCAAAATCTTCTCTTTTTTTGGGGCCCGTCGTAGTCGTCCAATAAACACAAAAAAACCCTCCCCCCCCTAGGCGTACCCTTAAAATCCCACTGTAAAAAATAACATTATATGCGAGCACGGGGCTTATAAGATTCCCCGAGTCCCTAAGATGGACATCGGTCGCTTCAATCCCCTTGCTCCCTCCCACTATCCGCCTCCTTCCGGTGTAAGTCAGCGCCTCGAACGGACGACGGAGGAACTGAGGCGGTCAAAAAGATAATGCGGGGGGGATCCTGAGGAGGGTGTAGGGGGGACAGGGTCCGATGGAGGGGGAGGAGTGGGAGATTGGAAGAGTCATCTCAATCCGGACAAGGACAACATCGAATCAACTTATATTCCATTTTATTCGGTAAGCGCCTCGTTCTCCCTTCTTCAAATGGCATCACGGTCGCCAACCTCCCCCCTCCCTCCCCCACAAGCTCCCAACATCCTCGCCTAAGCCGGCTTCATACGCGATACGTATCCCCCTGCATTTATTCCAACGTTGAGCCTAGGCGTGCTGCACTGGAGTCTCCTGCGAGTTTAGTTGCGAGTCAACCCTGTGTTTTTATTCCGAGATGGAACCGGTTCTTCTCTTTCGTTTTGTCCGTGGAGGCATTTTACATTCACGAGTCACTAATTTGAAACGTGATTTAGGCATAGGTACCGTAATTGTGTGAAAACCAAACTTTAAAAATAGTTCACCTAGGTTGGGATTCGAACCCAGGCTCTTTGATATCGCGCCGAGGTGCTGTAACCAGTTAACCTATCAAAGGCGTCCTCTTCCACTGTGGATTTTTATGGAGGCTTTAATGACTGTTTCACTCTGAATTTCACACAATCATACGATCACTAGCGGGGGACTCCGTTAAGTTACTGCGCGGCCAGTTCCGCAGTTCTTTGAATACATCTACAGCAAACATCTTCGAGTTCTAAGTTTGGCTTTACCTCGTGGACAGCGGCGCTTAGGGCACGCAACACGGGTTCTTCTTAGCATCTTATTTATTTCGGGTACTTTCTCCATAGTACCATGGTAGGGGGCAGAAAAAAGTCGTGAAGTAAGTGTATCTTTATTAGAAGGATTACAATATTTTTTCTGAAAGACAAGGACAGAAAATATTATTATTTATAAGGGAAAATAAAAAAATTAACTGCCTGGTTTTTCAATCGATAATAAGTTCAAGATGATCAAGTAAAGAATAACTTAAATTATCTAGGAAGCCAGAACTGGTATCAGCTAATCAGGTAATTTACAAGTCTGGAAGTAAGAAAGCACTTTGTTATAACATATATTTTATTACTCTACATAATTGCTTTAATAAACGCTTACTCTATGATTTGAAGCATGCTCTTGTCTGGAAGCGAAACCTGAGCCATAACAGCAGCAAAGTAAATGAGATGGGAAGGAATGCAAATGTGGTCCTATCGAAGAATGATGATGGGATTTAATGGGTCGAGAGAATCACCTAGTAAGAATTCCTACGAAGTGTTGGAGAAAAATAAAGTATGATAACAAACTTTGAGAAGAAGAAAAGACAAACTTACTGGGCATATTTTATGACACAACAGCCTAATGAAAACAACAATGGAAGGATACATTAACGGGAAGAATAACAGAGGATCACCAAGAATGAAATCATATTTATTATTAAAAAAAAGGTCTTTTTCTGTAATTCCGTATATGCTCCGTTAATACTGCACCTACAGTGATAAATGAGGTATCATTTTAAACGTTGAATCACCGGCTTCTGACGAAAAATACAATCTCAATCTCAAATTTCACAATTTACCCATTAATTTGACTTAAAAGTTTCGATAAACTCTCTTGCCTGTATTGTATTAATATGTTTTGTATATTTTTGCAAGAAAACAAGTATAAAGAAAGTACTTTATGATACACCTCTATTTAAAACCCAATTACACCGGTTCCTTAACATACTTATTTCCTGATAGCGTGGAAGTGCAAAATTTTGGCACGGGTTACCTAGTACATTAGTTAAATTATGAAGGACGACAAAGTGAATAATTAGGCAGGAATGAAGTGGTTGGCTGCAAGGGAGAGTGGAGTGGAGAGCTGCAACAATTCAACCTTCGGATTGATCACTGCTGATGACGTTGGCATTAACTCCAGTCCTATATGCAATGCTCCTAAGAAATATTTTTTGTATCATTTCCGTAAAGCGTGTAATCATGGACGCAAGAAATCGCTTGACCCCTACGCACAAAAGGGAAGTCATTTCCTGATGAAGTTCACGCTGACTGGAACGCAGAACGGACCAAGTTGCCCCAACGCAGGGTTGCACCCAAGGAATAGCGCGGGAAGAGAAAAACGTCCCGTGTTTGATGCCGGCTTTAAGAGGCGTTCCTCCCCCGGTTTTCCTCCCCCCCCCATCCCAGCATCCACTTCGAGATTATGCCCTTCCATCTTCCCGACTTCACGACGGTCGTTTATTGTCATTCTGAGGCGAGGGGACTCCACGAGCCACCCAGAGGCTCAATAATATAATCCCCAACAGTAGTCCGGACGGCTCTCTCGGTCCAGGTCAAGCGGCGCCCGAGAGATACTTCCCATTGTTTGGTCATTTACTCCACTGGGGGCACACTCAGGGTCGTATCCTAATGCCAAGGAGCAGTGGTGCACTCAGTCGTGAGCTATTATGCTTCGATTAGGACGGCTGAACGTCCTGGTGGAGGGTCTTTTTTCCATCATCCCTGCACCATTCATGTTTTCCCCATATCTATACCGACTTGGTTCTTAATTTTAGGCTCATTTATTCCTCTTGGTAATATTTAGTTGGTTTTAGCTTGCTGATCAACCTATTTTCGTTTCATAGAAATAGCGTCAGGGAAAAATCCGCCTGGACCAGGAATTGAACCTTTGGTTGGCCTTTGATTGAACAGACCACCACGCTACCCAGGATCCCTTTTGAGCAATTAGTACGTATTTTAATCGCCGTATCCGGCAGAGGTGAAATGTCTTGACACTATTTTAGGATAGCAGAAAATCGTATTTCCTGAGAAACAGATGTATAAGATCGCCTTTTATAATGAGCGTGTTTAGAACTGAGAGGACTAGAATTTATCGGTTGTCCTTTGAAATTGTAATCAACAGGAAAGCGTTGAACTTTTCATCTCCGCGAATTTCAGCATTTGACTTTGGTGTCACTCCCAATCGTCGCAAAAGCCTTCCCGTGCACCCCAACACTTGCATCACCGTTATTCATGAGCGCGCATTGGCGGGGATGGGGTTGATTCGGTGGTAAGATGTAGAGAAGATTCGGCGGTGGCTTCCCATTCTGAAACATTCGGGTTCGAATACCGGCGGTGGTGATGTTGTTATTTATTTCAATCCCGATCACTACTTGTTTACTTTTGTGGAGACTTCTTTCGTGGTGATTTTCGCCGTCTTTTTTTATCTTTACCATTCTTTTAAAACATCACATTTCCATTGATTCCAATCTGCCCTCTCCTGCCCCTGTTAACATCTAAGCTTCACTTTCATGTGAGAGCTTGCTATATAAAAATGTTTATATGATGTGGTTCCTTACTTCCAAGCTCGTATACTGTTAGAGTGGACGGCTGAACCTGGTGGAAATTGTCGATATTCATTATCAATACATCACTTAGTACTCGCAGTGTGGGTAAATGCGTTTTTCCAGCTAAAAATATCTGTGGGAGAGAACAAATGTAAGTATATATTCATCAGGATTTTCTCAAAGTTCTCTCGAGTTTCCCACTGGGTCAGAGGGTGGCGGCACATGAATGTCGACGCTAGGACACTCGACTCGAATATTTTCTCCAGGGCAGAGGTGAGTGCCGTGACTGGTTCAAGTTCAAAGTGTTTTATTCCAACATTTGCAAGGTACAGGAAACATAAAAGGAACAACGTAACATAACATGGGGAATGGAGAATCATATAAAATAAAGGGACTTATTGAAAATGTTTAATTTACATAAATTATTTGATCGGAGAATATTGAATGATCTTCTACTTGTACATGATGTAATAAACAAAGGAGAATGTGGCAGGCTGTTAGATCGATTAAATTTTCATGTTCCATCGAAAAAAGGTAAAAATATGATGACATTTTATGTAATAAATGGTCTGGTGAATACTGCAAAAATTCTCCTATTAACAGATTTTGTATTACATATAACAAATATTGTAACAGTTTCAAGATAGAAACTAATTTTTAAGAAAGGTAATTTCAAAAATGGTGAAGTAATGTTGTCGATATGTAAACTAAATAATGTATGCATGCACTTAACCATTTGATTGTGTTTGCCCAGCTATGGCCAATGTTAATAATATTTGTATTTTTTTGTTCGATTATTCATTATTTACCCTGTAATTGTATTTATATGTGGGGTAAGCATTATAAACGATAAATAAATAAATAATAAATATAACAAAATCAGAAATAACAACGCAAATGTGGACCCTGGTGTAGGCTTTCGCCTCTTCAGGGCAGGAATAACCTTTCACTGGAATAGTGTCACTGGAAAATGTGGTTGTTTCCAATTGTTGCTCTGGTTGCACCCCGAGTTTCGATTGAAATTATTCCCCTCCGTAATAATTTCAATGATTTTGGAAGTTAAGGTGGTTTGAGAGATATAGTTCCCTAGTCATAATGGAGACCATATTCAAATTTTATATTTTTTAATCAGCGTCTGTAAGAAGTATGAAATAAATATTGTAATATTATTGGCGCAAAGATATAGTTGTATATGACAAAAACTCTCAGTAATTAAATAAATAAAGCCACGTAAGTCTCTAACTTGACTTGATTTTTCCCGCCATATGGCTGAAAACCCTTCAAAAGGGCAGGTTTTTTTTTGCGATTCTGTAAAAATTACTGTGGTGAGTAATAGATTATTTTTTATAAATAGTTGAGAAAACATGCAATCTACACACCGTCCGTTTAAATATTCTCCCTCTGGAGCGCACAGCCATAATATTTCCCATGTAAAACAACTTGTATTTTGAGGCAAATTGCTTGAGAAGTAGTTTGGCAAAGGGTTAGTATTTTGATATCATTGGAAAGATGAGATTTTTTCTTTTAAATGAGGCCAAGTTCATCAAATTCTAGGTGAAGTGATTTGTCGCTCAAGCTGCCTTAACACATCGGGAAAGCACCAGATCCTACTTCAACACGATTATTTCCAAAAGTTGTACACATTTGGGTTGAAACGACCCCCTCACCCCTCACCGTGACCAAGAGGGTTTTTCTCTTCTCCCGGCACCAGATCTCCCACAGAGACCCATTTTCCGTCGAGCAGCCGCGCAAATGGAGCGTATGACGTGCGATGTCGACCCCCGTGGGCACTTCTCCCGTCGAAGAGGAGGAGACGAGACGGATATAAACGAGTGTATAAGGCCGGGGGGTGTGGCGAAGGACTGTGGGGGAGAGCAAGGGGAGAGGTCGACTGGGGGCACAACAGGTGGGCGGAGGGAGAGGAGGGGCGGCGTCCTCCCTCCCCCCTTCCCTAAGGGGATGCAGAAGAGTGGGGGAGGGGGCAGGAGAGGAGTGGGGGGGGGGGGAAAGGAGGAAGCGGTGGTGATCGAGACCGGAACAACGCCGCAGGCTGGATACTCACTCGCGTGTTTGGGGGTTTAGGGGTAAAGATGGGTTTTGCGGCTCCTGACTGGGTGTAAAACGTACCCTCGCGCATATGTATTCTGATCAAGTGGTTTTAAGGCCTTTTTGCTTGAGGAACTGTTTGCACAATCTGATGCAGGATTATTTTTAGAGTTTGCTGAAATAACTCGCTGAAAAAATGAATCATTACAATGACAGGAGGGCAAACTATGCATTTTATATTGACCATCTACTGCATACGAGTACGGATCCGTGTACTATTGCAGGTACTTACAGGGGACTCGAACTTAATCTGAGCAAATGCACGGCAGTACATTTATTGCGGGGGTCGTCCAACTATCCCCATGCATATGCTGTGGATGGTGTTAACATAAAGGCGACAGATTAATTGAAGTATCTCGGAGTTACGATAACTTCAAACCTATCGTGGGGAACACATATAAGAAATATTTGTGGCAGAGCTCTGAAGAAGCTAGGATTCGTCAGGCGTATTGCGGGAAGATTTTCGGATGAAAAAGTAAAAGAGAGGTGCTATTTCGCACTCGTCCGGCCACACCTTGAATATGCAGCGAGCATATGGGATCCGGTGCAGAAAGACTTAATCCGGGAACTTAATAAAATACTAAGGAAAGCTGCGCGAATCGTCAAAAACTGCTACGGGCGTACAGACAGCGTTACACAGATGTTAAACGAATTAGGCTGGGAGCCGCTAGAGACTCGGAGGCTGCGCACTAGGCTTAGATTACTTGAGCAATTAAGAATAGATATCTTTAAGAGCGACACGGAGAACATCATATTAGAACCCCACTATATTTCCAGGTCCGACAGAAACGATAAATTAAGAGAGATATTTTGCCGAACGGATAGGTATGGGAATTCGTTTTTCCCCCGAACAATAAGGGACTTTAATAAATGCTAGGCGTAATTTCATTAGAGCGTTTCTTTTTTATATGTAAACGGCTGGTGTCGTAACACCACGCCTATTGAGGCGGCATTCGGGGTAGTATGTAGATGTAGAGGTAGTCTACTAGTTATGGTAGGTTTTGATGGAAGATAATTAAAGCTCTCCCTGACTTTCACAGCCTCGACATACTTCCTGCCGCTCTTCATCCCGTCCATCAACCGCATTCTCTCTCTTCCTCTTCCCCGCTTACCCAACATCCTTCACTCAATCACGGCCTTCAGCATCCCTTTCCCTCTCATTTCCTCTTCAAACGTTTGCCTCCCCCTAATCTCATCCAGAAGTTTCCTTTCCTCACCAACCATATCAAGTACTTCATCGTTTGTCCTCCTTTCCGCCCACCACACCTCCTGCATTCTCCTTCACACTTACATCTAAAACACCTGCAGCCAATTCTTGTTCTCTTTTCTTAGAGAGCATGTTTCTGCCCAATACAACGCTACACTCCACTTTACGCTCTTTGCAAGCCTTTCCTTTTCCCTCGTACACAACGTCTCCGTCATCAGATCAATCCTATTGCAGGGCGCATCTTTAGCTAACGCAATTTCCCTTAAAATTCCTTGCTACATACTATCCTCCTTTTCCTACAAATTTATGCCAAACCAATTTAATTTTTCAGCATGCTTCAGTTTGTGCCCACCTAATGTTATTAGCTAACTAGCTTCACTTCATTTTCCTAAGAAAACCTTATTGCTTTACTTTGAGTAGTGGTTAATATTGCTATTATTGGTAGGACATGCAATGATTCATGACGAAGCTTCATTCGGATTGGCCAAGGAATCTGAAGGGAAGGAAGGGAGTAATTGTGGGAGGGTGAAAACAGTCGTTCAACCTAAAAGTTGCTCGAATACCTTGAAGGTAGTTATGAATGGAGTGGTAGTCCAAAATTTCAGGTACGTTTCGATGGATTTGAAAGTTTTGCCCTCTGATCATCTCCTATTTGCTATGAAGGAAACTAAGAGTTTATTCTGTCATCTTCTTCAGCTGGGCATATTTACAACCTCTCTTCAACCCACCCATATAACTTTTTCTCTTTCTTCCCCTCCCCCTCCTTCCAACCCTATGAGGGAGTAGTGTTGAGAACAGCCATCCATAAGACTCTGCTTTATACACACACTTTGTTTTCGCCACATAGCTAGGCATAGCTCCTTGAGTTACATTGAGAATAGGGAGTATGCACACCACATTTCAACGGTGTGGAAGAGAGGATGAATAGGTCTTTAATTGAAAAGGCCAGGTGTATGATTTTAGGTTCAAGTATGTTTAAAAACCTGTGAAATGAGGCTGTAGAGGCCGCTTCTTATGCCATTTTATAGGTGTTCTACGGCTGCCGTTAAAAAAACACTGTTCACTTCTGGTCTTTGGTATAAACGTAAGGTTAATGTAAGTAATTTGAGGATTTTTGGAAGTCTTGCCTCTTTGAAGCTACCTTCTCAGATTATATATGGTAAATTTGAGCCAAGATCAGTGAATATGATAGGATATTCAGCAAATGGTCATAAATTGTGCTGTAGGAAAAGTCGAAGTGCTGTTATTGAAAGGGATTAATATTTTATGAAAAGTCTTTGTTAAAAGATGGAGGTTTTGTTATGAATTATTGTAAAAATAATGTAGATGTTGACGATGGACAAGTAGACTAGGAGTTGAGTAACGTAAAGAAAAATTAATAAATCTTCTGTTAAGCCAGGCTTAGAATCAGACGGAGGAGGAAAGATGAAGAACTTTGAAAAGGAGCCTCCTACTCTTCGTAGGTCCCAGAGAGTGAAAAATCTACTAGGCTAGCATAAAGATTATGTTGTAAACAGTTCAACTGTGGTGACTTTACCATGATTGTTGAAACTTACCTTGATGATGTTCCGAGTTCCTATGATGGAATTATAGAAAGGATCACTGGGAGGGCTTGATGCGTGGGCTGAGATAATTAAGGGTACCATTAATTTAAGATAGTTTTATCCGAAATTTAATCCTGATGTATTAGTGTCTTTATTTTAAAAATGGAGAGGATAGAAAGCCAACCTCTGGCTATACGTTTCAAGTATTTGATAGTCTTGTTTTATGAAATAGTTAAATGCAATATATATTGTTGCTAGATCTATTCGTGAGTCTGAACTTGTAGCTTTGAGTACAGCATGCAGTGGATTTTTTTGTTTGATTAAATACTAAGATAATACAATTTAGCTGTAATTTGGCCACCAAGTTCATATTTTTAGATCATCATTGATGCTTCGATGGTGATTCAAGAGAGTCCAGATTGCATGAAGAGGACTGATACCAGTTGAATTATATTCATGGCATCCACTTGCTTTTATTATTCCAAGTAATCCATAGGTTTCATCGTGAAAGCATTTATATTTTCATTGCAGTATTTCGTTTGACGGCCACTAATTGATCTACGAGGATGCGTCTCAACACATTCCTTGATATTGGCGTCGAATTTGTCCCAATATTGCGCTTTTTTTCGAAAGAATTGTTGACTAATAGTGTATTAAACTTAAACTAGTTCTGAATCAAATATGTTTGCAGAATTCTCTGTAAATATATGCACTTTAGCTAGGATAAGCCTGATTACGGTTGGAAAATTACAGTGAGCTATTGCAATCAGTTACTCCGGGGTGCTAGAAAGAGTACATTAGCGCCGCGGGTGGTGGAAGTAGTAGCTAGCTAAACTTACGACGCATACAGTCTTGCCCACGAAACGGGACTTTGGTCTCCTTAATATAGACTCCATGGATGCGGCTTTGTGTGGACGGACGCGTGACACTGGTGGAATTGTGGGTCAGAAACAGTGGGAAGGGAGTTGGGGATGAAGGAAAATGGGTAGGTAGTTGTTCGGTGGGGCCGGGGTGAGTCGACGTAGTTGGACGTTAATTTATAATTTTTTTTCAAGGGAAACCCCCGGGGGTGGGCTTGGTTAGGGGTTGGAAACTATTTTGGGGGAAAATTGGGTTAGGCGTGGGGAAGGTCAGATGCAGGAAAATCAGGGGTGTGGAGTCTGTTGGGGGGGAAATTATTTTCTAAAGGGGGGGTAATCGCGTGTGTGAACATGTTGGGGGGTTGGTGGAAATTTTATCAAAAGGGAAATGGGGGCAGGATGGTCTGTAGCTGGGGGAGGGAGTTTTCAAAGCCTTTCTCCCCACTCTGAAAACCCCACTCGCGTTACCCAATGTAACCGAGGGGGCTAGTTTCCGGACCCCTTCCCCCACAAAGAGAGTAGGGCACGCTTCAGGGAGTACAATGTCGCTCAGCCTTTTGATGACCCGTCGATTATTGATTCAGTTTTATACTGGTCTATCAGTTACTATAGTTTTATCGGTATGCAATTTTTCACCCATTCAATTTTAGAGAATGTTGAATTGATGCAATTATAATCAGCCTTGTCTGGGATGAAGTGGGAAAACAAATAGAGATATCTTTAATATATTAGCTATAGCTTACTTGAAAAAGCACGAAAATTGACTCAGAGATGCATCCACACATAGGTTGACGGGAAGTTGGAGTCTGTGAATTTGCATATTCCATTTGGATTAAACTTCATATTTCCCAGCATCGACATCATTGTATCTATGATCCTCTTAAAATTAATTAAGAATAGGGTTTGATTTATGTAAAAATAAAAACGTCCAGTAGGCTGTTACGTTCATCTAGTAATTCATATTTTTCCAACTAAAGACTTATTTATAGCGTTCTCCACACTTAAAAGACTGTTTCAGCGTGAATATAAATACTTTTACAAGCTGGACTACTCTTTCTTCTAAGGCTGTTGATCCAGTATAAACTTAAATGTCTTTTCCAGCAGTCACATGATTAAAAGTATCCGGGACCCGATACGAATATAGTCTCGGACCCTATATTCCACGGAAGACACACTAGGGAGCCCAAGAGCATTAGTAGTTATAAAAAAACAGTAAATTTCACATTGATAAAAGTAATGATGGATTTTAATGAGTGAGTTTTCTGTATTATTAAGAAAACCAGTCGGAATCAGAGGAAAGCATGCAAAAAAGCGTAAGTTATTATCGCGAAAGCGATGAAGCTGCAGTTGTAGATTCTTACAATGTTGCCAGAGGAAATGGTTGATAAGCTGAGAGGTATCAAGCTGTTGAATTGTGTACCCAATATTACGCAGAATGCTGGTTAGTGGAAGATGAATGGCGGATGACATGAAATAGGTAGACCCAGCTGAAGCTCTGTTGCTCTATCGAGCTGAGAAGGACATTGTAGTGGAAAAGTGTATTTTTTCTCCACAGAAGGAAGGTATTCGTCTGAGACGGTGAGCAATAATTTTCATGGTTCGTCGAAATTCTCTCATTAATGGCTAGACTGACTTAAGTTATGACTTTCAGCAATGCAATAAACTATGAGGCCCTTTCAAGAATTGGTGTCGTTATGACGCGTATCTATGAGGTGGAACGTTGAATTCGACCTTAAAACTAACAGACATAGTTACAAGCTGCGAGTCATTTATTAAACAGGAAATGGCAGTAGTCAATCACCATAATAGAAAATGAAATTTGACACAATTTCTTGCTCTCATGCGCTACATTCAAAATAAATCTAGAAGACTGGTTTGGATACTGTAATCAATGTAGAGGCAAAAATCATAATAATGACCAGGGGAAGAAATAGAAAGCGTCGCATGCATACGAAATCATGGGCGAGAAAATCAGGGAGAGTTTCCATTTCTTGGAAGTAGAGACAACGGTAGTTAATAGAGACAGTACAAAGTAGAATACCTATTCTTGAAATAAGGCCAACTTCGGAATGAGAAGTCCTTACATTACAAAGCACCCTCAGATAAATTAGCAAAATGATTCATCAAAAGGAAATAACCTACGGAGAGTGTGTATCTCTAGATGTGAGAAACAAACAGGTTGATATAAAGAGAGAGAAAACAGTGGAAATACATCGCTAACAGATTAGGAGGGTGACGGAAGGAATGAATGTACTTACTACTCAAGAGTTAATAAGAGGAGAGGGTGAAGGAGGGATTTTGTTACGCGATATATAGCAAAGGGGAATTAGAATATTTTCAGGCTCTTAGTATCGCAGTCATCACTGTGTACCTCAATTCTAGTTGACTAACTTGTGTTGTGGGTAACTGATGTTGCTATCAAAAGCTAGTTCTTTTACCAGCTAATTCTTCAATTTCACATCATTCAGCATATCCCTTTGCCTCCCTCGAGAGACCTGACTTTTTAATTATCTTTTTATTATTTTCCTATCGAATTTGAATATTCAATATGTCTAAGAATGATCTCAACCCCTCTTTTTCTCCTCTGGTAATTAGCTCTCCTTATGGATCTTTCCTCTTTTGGTATCGGGGTAATGATATTGGTTTCATTGTTGCGTTGACGGTTATGGTCATTTGCAATGTGCTCAACTTATTTGTTATATCACAAAGAATATTACATAGTACATGTTGGCTGCAGAAAAAAAATCTACTTGTATAATAATTTTCATTACTTAATATATCAGAGGAACTATATCAAATGCAGATAACTGATTCGTTCAAATAACGCTAGTATCAAGGTTTTTCCATCGGCGTCGCCACCTAGAAGGCTTACCGTGATACCCCTTCAGTTGCATGAATTAAGTTATTTCATTGACGCCGTACGTAGGTGATTGACCTTAAGAAGAGCGTCGCAATCTTCGCATCGCGGTGGGGTCTTGTCAATGGTGAATAATAAAAGAGTGAGTAAAAGCACAGTGTCCAATCCTCAAATGAGCGATTGCAAGCTCTTCCCTCCGGTGACATAACCTAATAGATGACAGCCACACCGATACAACTGTCTTTAAATTACGCAGTTAGTTATTCTGTAGATTCCACCATGTATCTCACCACTCTTACAAGGCCACGAATCGAAGCGTATCCTTACTATTTTGTTATTTTGTATTCTTCCCATTTCTTGCCTTTCATTTTCTCCATCCACCTTAAACACCAGATTTTAAAGGCTATTCGTTTGTTTGTTCTGACCATCTTTTCCGAAGGTCCACCACAGTGAAGTCAATATATATGAATACAGTTGCGCATGGGTGTTTTTCTTGCCACTATCCATTTCTTTTTGAAACACACTAGTTACTTCTCAATCGTAAACGCCCTCTTGTCGTGAGTCTTTTTCAACCGTGTATACACCTTGGTTCTTTCGTTCCATGGTATTCCACTTCCATAGTAGATACATCCCTGGTAAAAATCGAACGCTTACCCTAGCGTAGAGGCAGCGTCAACGTGGAGTTCTATACTCTTGGAGGAGCTTCCTTTACTCCCCGATTACTCTCCGAGGTTTTTTACTCCAAACACGTGTCCCGAACTCTTCCGCAAGAGCGAACGGAGAGTGCCTCATGGCTTCATTGTCGCTTCGTTTTTCATCTCCCCGTCAACACTTCTAAAACGCTTCCGGGGAAGGAAACGAAGAGTTGTCTGATGGTTTTGGTTACTCTTCGATTTCACTGCTACTACCACGAAAAAGTTGTAATTTTCGCTCTAAGAATAGGCTTGTGTAAATAAAAGCTGGTTGTTCAAACGTCCCAATAATATGCAATATTTTGAGTTAATATCATGATGTATGTACCTTCGTTGACGGACAACTTAAACTAAAATAACATACCTACGGTAATGATCGCTTCGTGATATTAGATAGGAATTGAATATTAACATACGGTGTAACTAATTAATTGGTAGCTGGCCAGTTCGTACATTTCCCCTCGGAAATGCGTTATTGTAAATACATCGTATTTAAAAACATGTGCATGATGTACCTACTGCGTAAACTTCATATGTTCAAATGATGATTCATTAAGGTTGATGGCATGTTTGACATGGACGTTTGCTTACTCGCAATTACACATAGAAAATAAAAAAATACCTACCATGGCTATGTATTTAGCGCCTAACTTGCTAATCATCTAACATAATCAAGGCAGTCGCATACCAGGCATAGTCGCGGTAATCAATTTGAATGGCATACTTATGCATAATTATAGATTGGTGATGACATGATGACATATATACTATTCATCTTCCACTCATTTATACATTTATACTCTTTACATCTCTCCAGATGTGAAAGAAAATGCTTGGAGGATGAGAAAGGTCATGAGGAATAATAATCATGAAAAGTAAAATGTAGAACAACATCGACATTAACAAGGAAAATGCAACCATAAGAAACATAGAGGAAATATTCCTCAACATAATCCCTAGTTATTAATAGGAAATTATATCATATGATGCCTCTCATTTCTAATATACTTCTTTTATGAGGTGAAAGCAACAGTAGAAGGAAGGGAGATCATGTAGACGGACGAATATTACGAAAGAGAACTATTGAAAAAATAACGAGAGACGCGAAGGTGATGATTAACAAGAAAACAAAGGGTTTTCCTTTGGGGGATGTGAATCGAAAATTGGTTAGAAAATTTACTTTATAATGGAGTACCTTAGATGATGATATAGTCCATATCTTTTTAAAGTCTCTATCATATGCAAAAAGAATTAAATGTATTTGAATTGGTCCAAAGGAATTGAAGGAAAACAATCATGAACAACAGCACGAAATGAGCTCTTCCGTGCTTGCCGTGTAATGTGAACCATACTGTAAAAAAAATGATTTTTTACCCCACACACATTTTTAATAAAAAATTAAAATTGATTTGGAGTCAAATATTAATGTTCTTTTACAGTTAAAGTCACTGATGATAGTACGCGAGGAATCTTGCAGTAGT
Source organism: Pyrrhosoma nymphula (assembly GCA_963573305.1). Taxonomy (NCBI): domain Eukaryota; kingdom Metazoa; phylum Arthropoda; class Insecta; order Odonata; family Coenagrionidae; genus Pyrrhosoma; species Pyrrhosoma nymphula. The sequence continues at coordinate 19,906,046 of OY754328.1, forward strand.
TTGTGAGTGTTTTCCCTGAATTCATTCGGATCAATTAAAAGGTGAAACATACTCATTTTTGACGACATACGGTCGTTAAAATTGGTCAGGTTAACAAAAATTAACGTTAAATATTAGACATTATTGTTTTCTTCAATGATAAGAAGCAAAGATTCGTAAATATCCCTTTGTCTCTCGCAACAATCCTCCAGAATTCTATCTCGCACCCTGGCTGAAACAATCCAGCAGCATCAATTTGGTGATTCACTTCCGTCATATTTACAAAGTTGCACTCAGAAATTAAGTAAAAAAGGTTTTGGGAAAAAACGTTTTGAAATCCTTCTCCCCCTCATCAATAGCAAACATTAAGTACTCATAGTACATTAAGTATTAAGAATACGAACAGGGAAATATGGTACACGGTTTAAACGGTGCACTTTTTCCCGCTTACCACTTGTCATACCATCTGGTGGCAGTTATGCAGTTACGCTGATAGGACAGCGGTTCTTCCATCTGACGACAGTATTGGAACTACGTCGCCGAAGCAAAAAGTGCGGTGCGGTACGTGACGCGAGTTGGCTCTTTTTCCCCATGCCAAAAGTGCCCAACGGGCCAAGAGAAGTTATCACTTCAAAATAATATCTTAAGCAAAAAACCAAATCCCTGCTCCGTTTATGACGGCCTCCCCAAACCATTTCTATTTCGCTCACACACCTCTATCGTCGAAAATAATTTAATTACATCAGCATCACGATGCACCCTTTTCGTACGTGCACTCCAATCAATCCAGATGAATCTGCCGCAACGCCGTGACCTGAGTTCACTCGACCTCTCCCGTCGAAATTTTCGGGAGTAATATCGTAGGGAGCTGAACTACACGCTTGCAGGAAGACTTCAACGACGAGGGAACCGTATCAAACCTTCGAAATGAGGGCAGCGGGAGAGAAGATTGCTTAGCGTGGAAGGAGCACCTGAGAGCTAAGACAGTAAGACGGAAGGTTGGGAGAAGTGAAGGCAGAGAAGATAGCGCGGACGGTGGGAGTTCATTTCGCCTCAGCCCCCGTCGTAATAGAGACCGATCGCACATGCTCTCCGGTCTCGTACGAGAAGGAGTGTAGGCCCTGAGGCTGAGAAGGAAGTCGCGAATAATATGAGGGATGCCGAAGGTGGAGGGACGAGGTAAGGGGAGGGAGGGTAATTCTGAGGGATGGGAGTGAAATATGAAGTGAGGAGGGAGAGTTGAAATGGCGGGAGAGGTGAAACTGGGTGGTTTTCCGAAGATTCAACTGCGATATTGCGAAGCATTGACAGCGATATGGCGTAATTCATAAAACATCGAATCGCATTTCGAGCGGCGCGTCGGGCGCACAGTGGGGCAGAAAACGAAAAAATGCCGGCCAAAATTCCAAAAGTGCTTTTCTATTTAGCCCGAGAGTTGAAACCTTGCATGATCAAACTGTATTGGTAGCTGCGTTTTGGTATTGCACGTCTTTTCCATAATTCTTATTCATTATTGATTAGCAACTGCTCAAATCGAGCAAATTTTGCGGAAAAACGCAGTAGATTTATGGAATATAAGAGTTTTTTTTACAAAACAGTATACGGTCTTTAAATTAATGCTACTTGAGTGAATTGTGAGAGAAACATGTTTTCGCTATGTTTCAAAATGAAGGACGCTATTTTTAGTCACTCCACAATACGATCGAAAGTTCGATTGTATTTCCGGTGACGGACGCAAAAGTTTTCTTCGAATTCACAGCCTAAGAGCTTTTTAGAATGAAGAATTAACTCAACGTATTTCACTGCTTGAATGAAAAACAGAAATAATGGGAGGCCTGATTTTCAAATGTTGCCATAAAACGTCGCACTTGCTTAACTATCCAACCAAATAGTGTGGCTGACATTCATCAACTGCTGCAAATGAGAATTCACCTTCGATGAAATCCTCAATACTCCAATCATCCTACTCTATTGACATACCTAGTTTATCCATTAACTCTAGAAATACTCTGTTTTCCAGGAATTTTGAAACTTTAAAAGTGAAGATCTTCTTCAAGGAGACATCAACGGCGACAAGGCTGGTGGTAAGTGTCCAGTCCTGACACATATATCCAAGTTCCTGGCCGTGGCAAGACAAATTAATCTTCAGTGGAATTCACAAAGTTGTTGTTATTTTCCTTCCTTTAAGCTACAACACGTGACTCGGCTTCACAGATCCATCATCAGATCAACTTGATTCTCTCCCTCTCTAGTCATTCGATATATTTCGTCTTTCACGATGCAATATCTCAATGCGATGCTTCGAACGCGAATATCGCACAACCTTCTAGGTTTTCGAGGGTGTTTGGTGGAGGGGATGGGTAGGGGGGGAGGGAGTGTGACTGGTGTAGGGGGAGGGGAGGGGCTCCTGGGATATTTGTGGCGGGTTGTAATGTTTCGCTGCTCCTATAGCAGTTAAGATAAGCTAAAGGGCGGCGAGAGAGGATGGCGGGCGGCGGTGGCGGAGTAGACGTTTGCGTGTGGGAGGCTTGGGAGTGGAAATAAATAAAGCCACGGGGATCTGCGGGAGAAAGTATTCGGCCCCGGAGAGGGATGGAGGAAGAGATATATATACGGGGAGAAGGGCGGGTGGGTGGGTTAGGAGCAGGTTTGCCAACTCTTGAAGAATTCCAGTAGTTGTCTGTTCCCAAAGTAAGAAATTGCGAGAGACTTATTACAATAAAATCAACTACTACTATGTAGTATATCTATTCCTCCTTAATTAATAGTATAGTTGCACAAAAATCTTATAAATTTGTCAACTTTCAGAACCAAGCAAACTAAAATACGTTGCACCAATTCATTTGCGAAATAAAATTGTCTTGAAGGATATAAATTAGGCTTGAAAATATTGGAACATTGTTTTATTTATGATTTACTAGGATGAACAGTTCATTCACGGTAGATTAAAATTCAATATCAACATTTTTGACATTTTTATGTGTACATACGTATGCATCCTAAATGTACGCAAGTGTCTTTTATCTTATATGAACATGGAGTCATTTTGGAACAGTCGATTTACAACTAACTGTAATATTAGGGATAAAAAATGTATTCATTTAAATTAAAGGTTAATTAATCATTTAAAAGGATAGCACATTTAAATTATGGAAATTTTAGATTAATATACATGGTCGGTCATATGAATAACAGAAACATACGAACAAAAGTTATGAACTGATGCAAGCAATAAGTGGAAAGAAATGTTTAGTACTAAATTTTAGGCCCATTTTTATAATGTCTGGTTGTCGCTAACAGCAAGATGTCGTATCCTTTTTGCCGTATTGATGTTAACTGAGAACCCGGGGTTTTTTGCCCGACAGACATTAGACTAATGGTCATTTGACGTGCGCGTTATCGACTGGTAGAACGTGATAACTTCGGTTTCCATGACGAGAAAGTATTTAACCAGAGATTATGTAACTAGTACACAATAGCTTAAGGTAGTCTGAGCGAGATGTCACTTCACCTAGAAATTGATGAATTTGACGTCATCTTAAAGGAAAAAACTATCACCTTTCCAGTGATATCAAAATATTAACCCTTTTCCGAACTATTTTCCGAGCAATTTGCCTCAAAATACGAGCTGTTTTACATGTGATTGATTACGGCTGTGCGCTCCAAAGGGAGAATATTGAAAAAATTAGGAATTAATAACACCTAGATTTCGTCAAATGTAGTTTCGTATTTTGAATGTTTTTTCAACTATTTATGTAAAATATTCAGTTACTTATCGCATTAATTATTACAGAATCTCAAAAAAACTATTGTGCAGGTGGTTTCGCCGTGCGGCGTAAAAAAATAAAAAAATTAAAATAGAGACTTAAGTAGAAATATTAATTTAATAACTGACTATTTTTGTCAAAAATGTATTATGTGTATGTACATAACAATATTTTTGTGCCATTAATATTATAGCATTTACTTCATACTTCTTACAGATGATGAGCTTTAAAAAATAAAATTCGAATATGGTCACCATTATGACTAGGGAAAAATCTCGCTGAAACTGCCTTAAGGTAGTTTGAGCGAAAAATCACTTCACCTAGAATTTGATGAATTTTGCCTCATTTTAAAGAAACAACTCTCATCTTTCCAATGATATAAAAATATCAACTTGCCGAACTACTTTTCGAGAAATTTTCCTGTAAATATAAGCTGTTTTACATGGGATAGAATATGGCTGTGTGCTCCAGTGGGAGAATATAGAAGGAAATAGGAATTTATTACACCTAGATTTCGTCAAAAAACTAACGGTGTATAGATTGAATGTTTTCTCAAATATTTATAAAAAATAATCTATTACTCATCACAGGAACTATTACAGAATCGCAAAAAAAACCTGCTGCTTTGAAGGGTTTTCAGCCGTTCGGAGGGAAAAAATAAAATTTGAATACGGTCTCCACTATGACTAGGGATCTATCTCGCTCAAACCACCTTAAGGAGGTTCCGCTGCGACTGTGTGAGTCAAAAAAAATACTAAATTCCACATTTTTAATATTTTGTCCAAAAAATCCTGCTTTCGCTGATGAAATGCGTTACCTATAGAAACCCAAAACTATGGTACAAAATATGCAGATAATTCCAAGAATGTATTTTCAAATGAGCACTTTTTCCAGCCATTGGAGCTGACTGCGCTATTTTCTACGAATTTCCGCATTTTGACTTCAATTACGGCAGTAATTCCCTAGTAACTAAAAAAATAAGGTGGTTTGATGCCTATATTTTATTTTTATTCAATTTCTCTAGATTATATCCTTCTTAGAGACAGTTTTCCACGAAAATGGCATTTGTATGTTATGGAAAAATACTATTTTCCCCCGTGTTTCTCTCATTCCAATTTTAGAAGTTCAATTATAGAATAAAATAGTGTGGAAAGGCATTATTTTGTTGTTCATATCAGATAGAGGACATCTTTTTCTACAAGTAGACAGAATATGAATAAAATGACATTTAAGTCATTTTACGGTGGAACCACCTTAAATATGGAGTGGAAAAAGTCCCAATCCGTAGGAGAGCGGGATATTTGAAAAACGTCCTATTCCGGGAGAGTTGGCAACGCTACTTGTGAGGGAGAGAGTCGGGCGGAGAAAAAGAGAGAGAGAGGGAGTAATGCGATGACTTGGTGGGGGTGGGTCTTGCATTTGGGGGGAGGAAGTGCAGGGGTGGTGGCAACGGGAGGGGCAGGGGGGGTGCGGCCGGCTGCGGGGCGTGGTGTTTGCGGAGAACGATCTCTTCCTCATACTCCTTCTTCGCGGCGAACGCGTATTTATCATCATAACTCCCGATGCCTCTCTCCTGGGCGGCGGTGCGGTCGGTGGTCGGGTGCTGTGCGCGCGGGAGTTGGTATTTGGCGTGTGAGTTTTGCACGCCGGAAAAAGAGTTCCCTACTCTTCTTCCACCCATCTCACTCAATCTCTCTCTCTCAAAATCTCTCCACAGCGGTGCAGTGCCTCTGTTTTCCCTCACCCATATTCCGTAACGCTTCGCAACGAACCCTTTTCTTGCCGAAATTCCATCCTTCGCCCGCCTATGCGCCAGTCTCTTTCTTCTCCTTTCCCTCACTTCGAAGTTTCGCTCGCTTTGGAGTTTTCCTCGGCAGAATTTCCGTTTGAAATTAAAATAATCGGGAAAAATTGATAGAATCACGCTCCATGCATGCCAGTGGCATACATTGGGGGTAAACTAGATATGCTGCGCTTGGCTAGGGTGCGTTGGAAAATATACGTATCTTCTTCACTTACTTCATATACACTACAAATTTTAAACGTGACATACGCCTAAAAACAGGCACTTTTTACGTTCTTGCCTCAGTAAAAAATAAAATTATAAATAAAATAAAATATTATTTATAACCGTTAAACGCAGAATAAACCAAAGAAAAATATTTTGCAATTAGTTTGATGAACAATCATTGGTTAATTTGTTATTGAACTTCAAGCTCGAGTGCATATAATTTTGTGTCGGACACTATAGTAGGTAATCTATTGCCAAGAGCGATTAATCTGACATATTTTATGCGGCAGTCAATCGATGGCAGTGCGTCTCACGCCACTCAGTCCGTCTTTTAAGCCTTGCTACACCTTGGCCGTGGGTAAGCTTTGCAAAATGATATCCCCTACAATCTTTCCCTGCGACCATGTTTACTGAGGATTGCTACGCGAGTGCCACCAGCTACCATAAGCCATACCATTGGAAATATTCAGCGCTGAGCTACGACACTAAGTAAGCGCTTACGAATCTTAATTCATGATATAGCCGCCATATAACCACAAGAAAACACTTGTTTGAACAAATACAAGTATCCATAGTATAGTTTCCAGTTGATATCTCATTCGTCAATGAATTTCGTAAGAAAATATTGCACCTCCAGTGTTTGTTTTAGATTTTCGCGTCGATAATGCCAATCGATGACGTTTATTGCAAAAAAGATGAAGTAATTGCACTAGTTTTTCCCATTGCTTAATAGATGAAATACAATTAATTCTTTTAATCGATTGCATTACTCCTGATTATGATTAGGATATAGTCACTTATGGTGGGAGTTACATAAATAATGATTCTTAAGAGTCGTCGAAGATATATCGTCGAAGCACAATATTCGAATGAGATAAAATGCACATTTTTATGACCACGTAGGAATGGAAAATCCGCAAAAATGAACGACGTATGTACTGTACGTTGTACATGCAAATATTGCGATTTTAATCTTTTTTAATCATCTCTTAGTTCAACTGTCTTTTTTACGATCATAACCATCTTGGTGAAGCGCTTTGGATAGTATCATTAGCTTTCGTGGCATTTAATCGTCACAAATTCGTTGCACAAATTCTCTCTAATTATCTTCTTCATCTGCCCCTTCATTTCTCATTTCTTCATCAAGTATTCTGATCCCACAGTCGGTTAGCTGCGGCAGTCCATTCTTCCCTCTTTTATGCTGAATATCTTATACCGTGGCAATTCTCTCCTTCCTCGTTACTTAGCCAAAGTTCTTATTTATTAATGTTCCTTGCGGGATCTTCCATAATATTGTTTCTTTTTTTGTGCTCCAAAGAATCATGACGCCTTTCAGACATTTTACTATTTGTATTTCTTTCACATCGCTATCCTATCCCAATAACGCTATTCCATTAAACATATAAAAAAATTTTCTTCCTGCAATTAATTTTCATTTACTAATTTTATGTTAAACAAAATCAATATCCTGAAAGAGAAATAAAGGCTCCACTTTTTAAAAATACTCATGTACTTCTAGTAGTGTCATTTGCAAATAAGTGCCTACTACTAAAATAATAGTACTTTTGTCTAAACCAGGGGTCTTCAAACTTATCGTAACGAGGGCCGCAATGGGTACTTGAACACTAGTCAGCGGGCCGTAGTATAAAAAAATAAATTGGAAACTCTGGATATGAGTTTTAACGAAATCAGAAAATTTTATCAAATAAGTACGGAGTATATGAAATTAAATTGTCGTATATTGATGACGACGAACACTACCAGCAAATTCTCATATTTTCATCTGAGAACCATTAATTTGGATGGTTTTATTGTGTTTTTGTTTTTAAAATCTTGTTAAACTGTGATTTAAATTTTGAAACGCTGCTTGCTTACAAGTAGCGACCATTGACGCAAACATTATGCGGCGCATTTCCGCATACTTCTGCGAGCCGGTTAAAATCATCTTGCGGGCCAGATGTGGCCCGCGGGCCGTACTTTGGAGACCCCTGGTCTAAACCAAGAGGTTAAAGAGCACGGCACGACTTACTGCGTAAAAGGAATAAAAAATTGCTATTCATTAAATCGGAAACATGTTTGACCTCCATCCGTTCCTCTCAGATTCCACAACTTTGTACCCTCGCCACCCCTGTTTAATTTACGTACTTCTTCCTCAAGTACAGTAGAAAGCATCAAAGCGCCAGTGTTTGCAAGAATTCGACGGATAATAAAGTGCAAGATGAGTCTCAGGTAGCCCGCAAAGTCTTCGGATCCCGTTCTTAACCTCCCATCGTATTTCCCGGTCACTCCCTTTCTGTTCATCTCATTTTATAAAGTCCCCCAATGAACCCCGTTCCCCATTACCCAACCAAACCCCACCGCTGTTCGCCTTCCATCAAGGCCCGAGGAAGAGGAGACTTGCCCGCCAGACCTCCATTCGTTTTATATCAGCTCGGATCCTGTTTACCTCCTCTTTTTTCGAAAAATCCAGTAGAGGGAATAATCACCCACGCCCACTACTTCCCCAGATAGCCGAAACTCCGTCAAATGCCGTAAAAAAATCAGAGCGAGGGTGAGAGGGAAAATTAATAACAATGAGCGAACAACGGCGAATAATAAAAAAGGAAGTTCTGGGGGGGTGCCCTCGGCGCGGCGGGAGAACCTGAGGAAAAGTTAGCTGTAGAGGTGTGAGGAGGGGGGGACGGCGATGGAAGTGCTGAAGTAGAAAAGAAGACGGAGAAGAGGGAAGTTAAGGAAGGAGTTAAGAGATTGCCGCTTCTGTTGCTTGAAACGAGGATTGCGAGAGAGAGAGAGAGAGAGAGAGAGAGAGAGAGGAAGGGAAGAAAAATGTAATAAGACGGATGACGTGAGTGAAGCATGGAACTGAGTCAGTTCAGTTTTTTCTTTTTAGGTGATTTGAGCGAGATAGTTCCCTAGTCATAATAGAGACGATATTATAATTTTATTTGTTGACTTCAGCGTCTGTAAAAAAAGTGTGAAATAAACATTGTAATATTAATAGCGCAAATATATGACCAAAAATCTCAGTAATTAAATAAATAAAGCTGCATAATCTAACTTGACTCATTTTTTCCCGCCGAACGGCTGAAAACTCTTCAAAACAGCAGGTGTTTTTGCGATTCTGTAAAAATGACTATGGTGAGAATTATTTTGAATAAATAGTTGATAAAACATGCATTCTACACACCGTTAGTTTTTTTGACGAAATCTAGGTGTTATAAATTCCTATTTCCTTCAATATTCTCCCTCTGGAGCGCACAGCCATAAACTATCCAATGTAAAACATCTTATATTTGTATACAAATTGCTCGAAAAGTAGTTCGGCAAGGGGTTGATATTTTGATATCATTGGAAAGATGAGAGTTTTTTCTTTAAAATGAGGCAAAATTCATCAAATTCTAGGTGAAGTGATTTTTTTCTCAAAATACCTTAAGAAGAAGTGATTTCAATGAAATGTTTACATTGGATGTTTAGATTCTTATTGGGAAAACGATATTTTCCACGTGCGTATTCAACTGCACATCTTTGGCCGACGAATTACTTCTTGTCTTAGTCGAGTGTGCGCAGAAGTGAAATACTTAAATATAAGACATATTTAATACGCAGTTCTCACATTTTTCTTTAGTGGTACAATTCAAATTTAAAGTTTATATGAAAAATAATTAACTTACATCATTGAAGGGCAGTGATCTCATGTTAATCCGTATTTCAATCCATTTTTTTCAATGTTCCATGTAAAATCCTTAAACTCAAAGAGGCACTAACACTCATAAAGCAAAGGTCTACCATTTTTCTCAAGGACGAGCATTAATTTTTTGTATCGCGAGAAAAAGTGCCGAGTCTCCGGCACAAGTGCCTTTTAGCAGATTATTTATTGAACATGAAATAATCATTTTTAAAATTTCCTAAGAAAACTATCAACTCATTGGAAGGCGTAACACCTTAATGGGAGAGAATTAAGCGATTGTCGGGGATAAGGTTATATCATGGAATCGATTCCAAATCCAAAATTTTAAGGACGTGACAGTAAGGATGCTTATGGACAAAATATTCTTCCGTTTTCACGTCCCAGAGTGCCGATAAGACCTCGAAAAACACAGGAAAAGAGATTTTCCCTAAACAAACACGCTATATCAGTACCTATACCCAAGATAATGTCTGCAGTAATGACTTCTTTGATATCTAAAAATACGCTGTTGAACAACAAACACTACACTGCTCACTTATAAAGAGTTGGAGTAGAGGACTGAGCGATATAGTGGAAGGAAGATGTAGAGGAGGCCGGTAGCGATGCCCGGCCCCTTGTTTGAAGATGTAGATAGCAATGTAACAAGTGAGGGAAAAGGAGTGAATGATCTAGAAGAAATCCGGCACAGGAGGAAGGATAAATTATGGTATAATAAGCTGGGGCAGTGCTTTTAAAAATACATTCAAACGTGCAGAAACAGCTCTAAAAGCAATAGTTCGTACTATAGCCAGAGTAAGTCGTTGTTCACCTTCTTTTCCAGTATTCGAAAAACTGCAAATACTCCCTTTAAGGCACTTATACATATACAAGGTGCTAAGACTATTCTACATTCTTAGCGGAAGTAACCCTAAAGTATTGGATAAGCCTCATTCATACCATCTGCGGAAAAATGATTCATATGTTTTGCCCAAACCAAATATAACCCTTTTCAAACGATGCTTTCTTTATTTGGGGCCAAATATTTTCAATAGCTTGCCACAGAGTATCCAAGTCAGTTCTAGCATCAAAACTTTCCAAAAGCAGGTGAAACTCTGGCTATTTACTAGAGGAAATATGATTAGGGATCTATTTTAGAGATTGTTTGCTATCAATATCCTTTGTTTTGTACTTTTGTGTATTTATTTCTAATCCTTTGTTTTTTTAATGTATATTATTTTTCTGTTATAAAGAGTTTATCTTTCCAACTGGAGACATTTCGTTATAATAAAAAAAGAAATTGTGCTAGTATTACTATGATATTTTGAAGGTGAACCCACAAACAGGCAAATGACTTAGGGATCGGCTAAAGCTCCAATTTGTGTTTATTGTTATATATTATGTGCAAGACTTGATGGAGCAATAAATATATTTATACTATATATTATTATGTTTATATATTTAGAACGAATTTCGTACAAAAGATGGAGAAATAGATAATCTGTACGAGAAAGGAAAGACGGAGGAGGCGCGAGGAGGTACGTGGATAACTTTAGACGGAAGAAGGAGAGATAAATTTTTATATTCTATTTAATTAAATAAATTCTCATTTTACTTCAGGAAAAAACGCAACTAAAACTAAGCTAAAATTTCAACCTCAGAGATATTCGTTAAGTGCTCATGTTTACATTCAAAATAATTAAGTTATTATTTAATTTCCCTGAAACAATCTTAACCCTCAAGCCATGATATCGATCTCACTGACCACCATTCACCATGATTCGTAATTATTTTCCACATTCCCTTTTGCGTGCAGCATCGTGCCCTTCGGTACCTACCTAATTATTTGAAGGGAACACTTCTCGTCAGTAGACAAATTCTTTGTATCTTAGAAATAGTTTTGTTCCCAAACCTTTTTTTCTGGATTTTCGGTCCAAGAGACGTTGACGTCTTACCTAGGGCAATGTGCGACTAAATATTTAATTTTCATGAGAATATTTCAACTCATGTGGTGTCACCGCTCCACCTCACTCAAACGACAAGCCGTTGCGTTCAGGGGAAGAGTGGACAAAACTGGTGAAGGAGGAAGGAGACAGAGGAGGAGGAGGACGATGACGCCGTTCGAAGAGGAGAGGAAGATGTAATAAGAGGGATAAAAGGAGTAACGGGGGGGGGGTGGAGGAGGAAGGTGGAGGTGGTCGGGCGAATTTCGTGCAAGAGATGGGGAAAAAGAGTCGCCTCACCGTATAAGGAGGTAAAGACGGAGGGAGAAGCTTGAGGAGGTGGGTGGTGGTGGTGGGAGGGCAGGAGGAGGGGCGTGGAGGAGAAGAGGGTGTGGAGGTGGTGTAGGGAGGGAGAGGGGGAGGGAGAGCAAAGAGAGAGAGAGAGCGTGAGGAAGCACCGGCCCAGGCGCAGTAAATCTTAACTTTTAGGGGATTAAAGATCAGTAATCTTATGGGATGGATGAAATACGATGTGAGTGTGGAGGGGGTATGGGGTGGTGGGGGGGGAGGGAAGTAGCGAAATGGGTGTCTAAGGAGAAGGAGAGGGTCTCGGAGGGTTGGCGGGGTGGAGGCAGAGGGGGTGGACTTGCTGCGGGGGCGGGAGGAGACGAGGGGGAGCGAAACAGGGGGGGTGTGGGGCAGGGGTGGGGAAGAAAGCAAGGAAGGTTCCACCGCCGGTCTGCGTCTGGGAGGATGGCGAGGGGCGGAGAAAAGGCGAAGTGTATTTCGGAGGTGTATATTCGGGGGTGGAAGGGGGATGGGGGTGGTGTAGCAGGGGGCAGGCTCTGGCTTTAGGAGTGTGAGGGTTGGAGCGGACGGGGCTGAGCAATACTGGATTTTCAATATCGCAATATCTCTGTGCGAAGTATATTATAACTGAAGCATTTTATCTTAATAGCGAGACTAAGGACGCTTTTGCATCTCACATCTCAGTTTCGCATTTATGTTGTAGAATATTGCAAACAGCTCCGTTGTCTCAGGCGTAACTTTATGGAATTTGCTTTGCATATTGAATGAGCAGCAGTAACTTTGTAATTCCACATGTATTTATTGGAAACGACCTAGGTTTTGACGTTGCACGTCATCCTCAGGACCTGATGATGACGTGCTACGTCGAAACCTAGGTCGTTTCCAATAAATACATGTGGAATTACAATGTTACTGCTTCTCATTCTATTGCAAACAGTATTTGAAGCGAGCAAATGTTTTAATTTATTATCAGATATATCTACTGGAAATCGGAAGCAAAGGAAATGTGGTGTTTCGTAATAATGATGAAGATAAAAATGAACAGAGGGAGAATCGCCTAATAAGAAGTCCTCCGAAGAACGTACGAGAGGAGCTGTTCCATAGAAAGCTTTGGTAATAAGAAGAGGACACATTCAGCACACAATAAGCTTGCGTTTGGGTCATTTTTCTTGTGGATAACAATTTTGAAGGATTGTTTCCAGCAGATTAATAGAGATAAGGACTTCAATAGCAAATCATTAACGTCACCACCCTATATTTTCTTCTGCATCGCCCCGCAGATCCTGTCGGCTGAATGTAATAGATGGTTGAAGTTTATTTCGAGATATGTGCTTTGCGTCGAAATATCGTCAGTGAAATTGACGTTAGAACTTCGTATCTCGATGTCGAGTTCGTACACACATCACATATCTCTTTCAAGTTTCATATCGCGAATCATATTTACATCGCATATCGATTTTATATCAATATATAGGTTTGTCTGGAGGCTCAAGATTGCATTGTCTTATTAGATGAATTCTGAGCGTAACAGAATATTCGGATGTTTGCTTGGCTTCCCAACTCAAAGGCTTAGGTTAGAATCCCAGTATTCGCGCAAATGTTTCAGTAGAATCTGGTCTCTTCCTGAGTGGAAGGTGGAAATCACCTCAAGTGTAGTACTTCGTCCGTCGAATGTGACAAACTGTGAACCCCGTGGTGCCTTCCGTCAAGAGTTGTTTAATGCGAAAGACGGGGTTCTCTCATAGATCTTGAATATAATATACATTGTGTGTACATAAAGATAATTATCTATAAAACGTATATAAATAAATTGTTATTATTGTAGTGGAGAAGTGCTTGAAATCCAGATCTAATAATTGTGAATGTAGTAAATTTAGGCACTAAGATTCTTGCAATTGACCTATGCTTTTTGTGTATACTTTAATCTGATTTACTTAATTAGAATGGAATTACTTAGCAGTTTTCCACTAAAAAAGTGGAAAATTGCCAAGTAATTTAATTCTAATGGATCATTTCCACCACATCTGCCCGACGACAACTTTATTGATTTTTTAAAGTATAACAAAAGGGAGGTACTGGATATTATTGATCCTATGCAAAAGGAATTAACGAAATAACACATTGACTACACCGTTTAATTCGGTAGCACTGACTTTGGGAACATCGTTCTCATGACAATTTTGTTGGATATCTACGAAATTCACCTTGTTTTAGCATAATGATATAAGCTAAATAACATCAAGATATACTAGCCAAGTGTTTGTCGTAAAGGTATTGCGTCATTGCTTGAAGCGGGAGCGATGTTTTGAACAGAAAATTCAAGCGCTGCCATTAGGCTGACCCGAATCGCGTGACTCCGAGGGCGATATGTTTGTCATGTGCTCCACCCGCAAGGGACTGGTGTAAAGTGCCATCTACTTTATACCTGATCCACCTGATCAAGGGTTTCTCTCCACACCTCCATTCCTAAAGTAATCCTATCTCTACCAACGTACTCATGGGTCTGCGGTGCGTAAATTAGCACAGCTGTCGGTTGACCCCCTAATTACTGTAACCACAAAAGCTCGAATATTGAAAACAATCTCTCGAAATACCTATAAAAGGAGCATGCTTCGTTGGATTGGCCACGTCAAGTTAATGGATGAGAATCTATTAAAGAAGCACAATTACGATAGAGGAGCGAATGGCGTGAGAGGATGCCATGGGTGAAAATAGTGAAAGATAATCATAAAGAACGGAACAATAGGAGTCTTTAAGAACAGGAGGGATTGCGTGAAGCGATGCACAAATGTAATAGAAGCAAGAGAAGTATGCAAGGATAGGGCAGCACGGAAGAAATTATCAAAACAAAGCCAGTTTTACAGACACCGAGATTTAAGATTTTTTTAAATTGCATCTACTCTGAAAGATTTAATTCGCGAAGTAAATAAAATAGTAAGAAAGGCCGCACGCCTCGCTAATAACTGCGACGAGCGTACAGAAAGTGTCTCACGGTTGATGGAAGGATTAAGTTGGGAACCATTAGAGACTCGGAGGCTACACGTTAGTGTTAGATCACTTGAAAAAGTCCGATCAGACGAGTTGCAGTACGACACGGAGGATATTAGTTAATGGAAATTTATTTATCGAGGGGAGGTAAAAATATAAAAAAAACTGTATTCTTTGCAACAAGCAGTATTCCAACACTACTGAAGAAGCTAGGATTTGTCAAGCGTATTGTGGGAAGATTTTCAGATGAAAAAGTAAAAGAGAGGTGCTATTTCGCACTCGTCCGGCCACACCTTGAATATGCAGCGAGCATATGGGATCCGGTGCAGAAAAACTTAATCCGGGAACTTAATAAAATACAAAGTAAAGCTGCGCGATTCGTCAAAAACTGCTACGGGCGTACAGACAGCGTTACACAGATGTTAAACGAATTAGGCTGGGAGCCGCTAGAGACTCGGAGGCTGCGCGCTAGGCTTAGATTGCTTGAACAATTGAAAATAGATATCTTTCAGAGCGACACGGAGAACATCATATTAGAACCCCACTATATTTCCAGGTCCGACAGAAACGATAAATTAAGAGAGATATTTTGCCGAACGGATAGGTATGGGAATTCGTTTTTCCCCCGAACAATAAGGGACGCATGCTAGGGAATAAATACTAGGCGTAATTTCATTAGATCGTTTCCTTTTTATATGTAAACGGCCGGTGTCCTGACACCCCCCGCCACACGCCTATTGAGGCGGCTTGCGGGGTAGTATGTAGATGTAGATGTACTGCAGCACTCCACCAAGGTCTTAGATTATACCAGCACCCAACTGATGAAAAGTGTATTTTCTACTGTCTTACTTTGTATATGATGTGAAATTTGTGAAATGATGTATACTATGCTGTATATCTATATGTATCAACTGTGTGTATTAATAATGTTAATGCTTATTTGTTTTTAACCTTGTTGTTGACGATAATTTATGATAACCATTGTCATGTAAATGTAATTTACAACCAAATGACTTTAATGTGTTCAAAGTTTTAATGCGTGTTTAAAAAAAGATAATATTTAGGTAAAAATTGATAGATATTTGTATATTTATATTCAAAAGGGATTGTTAACCTTTCAATATCCACTTTGCAGCCGTAAAGATGCAACAAATGCATTCCGAAACGACGGCAAAGAAAAATTGTTTTTAATTTTGACCTGTCCTCGATAAATAAATTTCCATAAAAATTAAAGTCGATATGTTGATTAATGATATTATTTTATCCCCGTTCTATATCTCTAGAACTGATAGGAGCTACAAAATAAGAGAGATACACTGCCGAACTGATGTGTACGAAAATTCCTTCTTTCAACCCACCATTAGTGATTATGATAAAAACAGAGTGAGTCTATCTTAAGACGTATCGCTAACACAGTTCACCTCTGTCCTCTCCCCCTCCCTATTCTCCCTCCCCTCATTTCCATGTCTGGTGTCCGAACACTCACTGCCACACGTCTCTGAGACGGCTCGCAGGGTTATATACAGATGAAAGCAAACGGATTGATGATATTTACGCAACTGTCGAAATATCACTTAGGTGCAGAGGAGTTGGACGATGGGAAGTAATTAGGGCTAGGAGCGAAAGAAGCTTTCCCCGGCTAGGAGTCTTTGTTGTGGGTAAGATGAAGTCCGACTAAGTCTGGTCCGGAAGGAGTATCGCGATTATAAAACAATTAATACTTACGATTTTCCCAGTTTCCCGAAAGCGACCCGAGGAAAAGTCAAGAACGAGTTGCGGCAGCCAGCGGTAGTCGGCGATTCCGATAGACACCCAGACGAAAGGCGTTCAACTCCTCTTTCTATTTTGCATCTCCACGGTCGAAAGACATCTAACCTCTCCACTCTCTCGCTCTTTGCGGTCCCGAATGAGCCCGATGTCATTAATGCCGTCATGCCGCCACTCGGGCAGATTAACAGTCAAACAAACAAAGGGCGGGGATGAGATAAATCCCAATGCATACATTTATCTCCCTTCCTTTTCCCCGCGAGCACATTTTTAAGGGTTTGGGTGCGTAATTCAAGGACTTAATCTCAATTTTGGGGATTCTTCGCATCGGGCGTGATCGAGCAGCCCGTTAAAAGGGCGGTGCATTAAAATGAATCCGATGTTTTCCAACTTTTAAATGAATGGCGTTTCTGTGTGACATGTGTAATTACAATGGCGCGAATACTTCTACATTAGCCTTGTGACGGGACATTATCGGATAACTCATACGCTACTGCTGCGATGTCGAATGTTACTTTCCGTGTTCCGGGATATTTCCCGCTCGCTTGGCATGGACGGTCGCACATTTACATCTACATAGTACTACATACTGCGAGCCACCGTAGAGGCGTGTGGCAATGGGTGTTAAGACACCAGCAATGGAAAAGCGGGGAGGGGATAGGGAGAAGGTGGGGCAGAACACAGAGGTGAATTATGTGTTAACGATGTGTCTTATGATAGAGTCACGCTTTTTCTGTCATAATCACTAATGGTGTGAGGAAAGAAGGAATTTCAGTACCTGTCAGTTCGACAGTGTATCTCTCTTATTTTGCCACTCCTATCAGTTCAGGATGAAGTAAAATTCTCCATGTCGTACTGCATCTCTCTTGATCGGAGTTCTTCAAGTAATCTAAGCCCAGAGTGTAGACTCCAAAGTCTCCATGGTTACTAAACTTATTTCTTCCATAACTGTATGACACTTTCTGTTTGCTTGTAGCAGTTTTTGACAAAGCTTGCTGCTAGATTTTGTATTTTATTTACTTCGCGAAATATATTTTTCTGTGCTGGGTACCATGTTGCTCGCGGCGTAATAGAGACCAGTTGGTGTTGTTGTAATTTATTTTGTAAGAAGTGTACTGCAGTGAATTTACTAAGATTACGTTCGATCCCCCACTAAAGGTAATGCGAGTTAACGTTGAGGAAGCCAGATGAAAGAGCTTATAAGTCAGCATTTGTGGCAATTTATTATCGGTAGATGACGGCATCGCGTGCAAACAATCTAATTTTGATACATGCTTTCCTACTTTAATTCCTACTAGTGGGATGGTTAATTTCCAGTCGTTATTTTTCGATTAAACCAATGTAATTCGCGATACCTAATTTTGCGTGAGTTATTCACGGTTTTTCCATCAGGTCAGGTAATGGGGTGCCGACGCTTCGATAGCTGGCTCTGCCATCGTCTCTGCCATTAGGGATATATCATCGTCTCATGTCACGGATACAGTTTCTCATATAATATTATTCGTTCCTATCGAAACGACCGCAGCGCAATCCGTGGACTGATGGAAAACCCGTGACGACTTTGGGATGAATATATTTTGTTGGCTGCATGAGAAAATATTGAGTCTTTTACAGCCTGTGTTTCCTCTTATAAACCCCCCATACAAATTTTCTCATCTCATCACGAAGAAATTGAGAGTCACCTAAGGTAAAGAGCCACATTCTAACCCTAAAAGAATAAAGAATATTTATCGGTGCCGAAAATGAATTAATTATTCATTGACTCATCAGATAACATACAAGAATTCAATAAAATAATAATTTTTCGCAAAAATGTGCATTATTACATACGTAACCTCTTTTGAAGGTAAGAGCGGTTATAATCAGCAGTGATCAACCCGAAATTGATTTGCTGCAGCTCTCCACTCCTCTCGTTCTGCGAACCGTTTCATTCCTTCATAAGAAAGTTCTCACTTTGACTTCCTTCATAACTTGCCTTATGTATTCCATGTGAGATTGGGATTACTCACATTTGAAAGTCTTGGAAATATACTTATTTGTTTTGAGAACGTTTGAAATACCTGAATGGTGGATATACGTCAAAAATGTCGAAGTATGATTGTGGATGTTGATAATTTTATCACTGATCATGACTTTAGAAATCGACCAGTTGCTGATCTATCTTCCAAAACACCTCACTTTCTCGAACATAGTAAAATTTTCAATCTCCTGCAAATATAATGACACACTTAACCTTCTTCTTACCTTCACGCACACCTTTTTGCATATGAATCAGAGGAAGGGATAACGATTAGTGATATTAGGATTGAAGTTTCATCAGTTGTGAAAGAAATTAAATTTGGGCGCGACACAATAAAGCTTTGTCTCATTTCTCTTATAATTTCAACTGCACTGCTTTCACACTACCTCAAAAGTTTGCCTTTCGCCGAGCTAAACTTCCAGCTGAACAGCTTTTACCAAGGTAAACGTGAAAGCATCACATTCAATCCGCAAACATCTCTGAAGAAATCGAAGTGATTGTGGCCGGTAGCTAGTACCTACATTCTTTCATGGCTAGTTGGGCGTAAATTTTCCACATTTTCTGCGGCTTGTATGTATGTGGAAACGAAAAAGTCTTCTGATGCATTCGCACCGTCTTATCGGCCTTTCTCGTCCTCAAGGAGGAAGGTGTATACAGTGTCGCAGGAGCTAAAACAGTCATCGCTCTCTAAGCCATCTCCGTCGCTTCCAAGATTTCCTTAGTACCGTCTTTATTACTCTGGTTTTCAGAGGAGGATGTGTTTACGGCGCCCGCGATAAAGGAGGGAAGAGTCAATACGCACAAGATTAGAATCACGACACATTATTAAGAATTATCCCCGCGAGACACACCGGAAGCGAGGAAACGAGCCAGGAAGTTAACCAGAAGGAAGTAAACCAGACGTTAAAATTTGGGTTAGAATCCTAAGCTCTTAAGCCACGTTCACAACAACTTAACTTGGCGTAACTTGACTTGACTCGGCGCAACGCCAGAGATGAGACCTTGAGAATAGCGTCTACTAGTTCACAACGACTTAAAACAGCGTAACTCGACTTGGCGTAGCCTGGAGTTGAGCTCAGCTCAACTTTCTCTTGGCATATAGCATGGCATGCTCTACTATCGATAGTCGGGCAGCAATCGATTGCTACTCTCGATATCTCCTCGAGCAGCCATATTGAAAACGTGATTTTGTTGTGAAGTCGTATGTGGATACGTTTAAGCGAAAATGGATGCGGATAAGTTGATCGAGTCAGTGCGAAATAACCCTCACATGTTCAACAAACCTTCCATTTTAATACTTCTATAGTTCAAATCACTATTTACAATTAATACTTCACATATCAACTGAGCTGTTTCGGGGGAGCTTACTACAACTCTCGAAACTCGCGCTATCGATAGGTCTCATCAATCGATTGTAAGATCGAATTTGGCAGTGGTGGGTTGTGATTGGTTAGAAATTTCGCGCACTGGTTCGCCTTCGACGAGAGAATAAGTCAAGTTACGCCAAGTTAAGTTGTTGTGAACGAGCATTTAGTACATCGTCCTTTTTGCTCCCGAGTTACAAAATGTATAAAACACTTTTTTTCTGTATATGGCGATAAATTAAGTATTTGTTTAAATTTATGCCACGTTTTAACAAATTGAATAGTTTTTATCCGTGGCAGTACTTTAAACGTTCGTTTTCATCGTTTTTTTCGGGAGAATAGTTTTTTTTGCTACCTCAAGTGATGTTCCTCAGAGCAAGATGCCTCAGATAATCAAGATTATTTGAGTTAGGACTGAAAAAAAAGCCATCGGCAGGACCTGGTTTTTACAAGAGAGTTGTTATTTGGGAGTGAAAAAGTCCTTGGTTTGTCGCTAAAAAAAGGGGGCATTACTGATTTATTCATCTGCTGTAAAGAGAAGAAACGAGGGTAGCAATACAAAACGAGTGGCTATAAAGTAGGCATTATGATTGGGAAAATAGTGATACTAAAGAATGACGTTATCAGGATGGGTCCGTGAGTTGGCTCAGCTATTGGACTTCACAGACTCATTGTTCTTTGAGGATTATTTCCCAGAATTGTTATTTTTTACTGTTTCAAGGGTACATCACCTCCAAAGATTCTAATGGTTCTGAAAGGGATCAAAAGGAATATTTGTCGTAATCTGTAGAAAGGAAAACATTTTAAGACGCTCGGAAATTCTTGTGATGGTAACCTTTTCCCCTTAAATTGCGTCTACCCACGGGCGCGGTTGTGGAGTCAAAATATGTTTAGTGTATAGGTTCGAAACTCTTACGAACAGCGCCTAGGGGGGAGGTTGGATTTTCGTTCAATATATGTCACATCCACGAAATTTAAAATAGGAAGGAATCACTCATGTGAGCAATGGGAGGTTTCTGTACCTAGTGATGAGAATATTTCCTGTAAAGGCAGCAATCTTGTGTTTGCGAGCACGGCACTCCTGACTGGTGACTCTTGAAGCAATTCGAAATGATAGCTTGACAAAATTTGATGAATAACAATCCCGTTTTCGCTCTCACGAGTGCATTTGAAAAATAACGATAACGCAAGCGCACGCGTTGTGGAGAACCGTTATCGCACCCCTGATTCGAATTACTGCGACGATTATCAGCCAAAAATACCGAAGATTCGAACTCCCGTCAATTCTATCGATTTTGCGTCGGAGAATTTCTACATATCTATAAATGTATGAAACGACCTATTAAACAGAGGGTTTCGGCTACTGGCCTTTAGGCTTGCGTTAAAATAAAATGCTGGAGAGGCGTCTTTGGACACGTCCAACCACATCCGGATCTGTCTGGGGAACCGCGGGTGGGACGGTAAAAGGATCTGGACCGACTTACCCCGAATGTATGAATTTTATACATCGTCTAACTATTCGCTACCATCTCATCTCTATCAAATCGACCTTCGAGTTGTGGACTGTGGTTTTATGTGTGCATTAATTTATTCCAGCGAGGGAGTCTTCACCTTGCGTTCCTCTCGGTGTATCCCCTGTGATTCCAAAATAAATTTAAACGCTATACATCTTCCCCTGCCATCGTCAAACCTCTTAGAAAACCCTTTTCCGAATCTCAGCCGTCGCATTTGCCAATCAAAGCGTATCCAAGCTCAGCTCCCGCCCCCTACCTCCAACCCCCTGAAGAAGAATCGCGATTCTAACAGTGTCTTTATCCAGCGCCCTTCGCCCCTACTCCCCCCTTCCCCCCACCCTTAGTCCCCATTCCATCGCCCCCCGCCCCCCCACCCAAACCCTCCCTCCCGTCCCATGTATCCTAGGGGTGGCCTGAGGGGATAAAATACGGCGTCCTTTCATGAATCTTATTAAGATATCCCTCCGGGCGAATGTATACGCGTATATATAAAGTTATGAGAAAGAAGTATATAATCCGGACGATATATCACGCCGTGGAGCCAAGGAGGAAGAGGATGAGGGGGGGGGGTAGGAGGGAATGAAGGACGAGGGAGGGAGGAAGCGCATAAGGGCCGAAAGGAAAGGGCTGAGATGGTGGTGAGGGGGAAGGACTATACTAGTGGTGGTGTTGAAGGAGGTAGCGGCGCGAGGTATGTGGTGTGTAGTCAGTGTGGCAGTGTTGGCGGGGGGGGGGGGGGGGGGGGGGGGGGAAAGAGGGTTGTGGGCGAAGAGGAATGGGGGTTGGTCGGGCAGGCAGGGGTGAGCCAAAGATAAGGACCAGAGAGAGGAGAGGAGGAGGCTGTAGGGAGGACGTAAGGGAAAGGTACGGGAGGGGTGGTAGTTACAGTGCGAGGAGGAAGGATTGGCTGTAAGAGTTGAAGGAGGGTGTTTTTTGGGGGAGGGAGGATGGAGTGTGAGGCAGTGGAGTACGTATCCTCTATTTGGGGTGGATTGAAATTGCATTCAGTTCGAGGCGGTTCCACCGTCAAATGACTTAAATTTCATATATATTTCATATGCTGGCGTATTTATTATTTAAAAACGCGTCCGCCGTTTTATGTGACCAAAAAAAAGAAACGAAAGTCACTCGGCTTAATTTGGTGGAACCCTTTCACATTGAAAGAAAGTATGTAATGGCAACTTTGTAAATTTCCTCAAGATTACATTAAGAGTGCACTATGGGTTTCACCCAGGGTTGAACAGGTGCAATGAGATGTGCCCGATGTAGCCCAAACGGATGAAACTGGTTGTACAATGTTAATAAACAATTTAGGATTTTGCAAAGTTGTTACTACTTTCTGTCTATAATACCATAAAAATCCTATCTTTCCGCGCTATGTTTTCCAGCGAATTTAACTTGAAATTGCATAGTGGGGAAACGTGGGGAATAATGTTATATGTTAGGTCGAGTAGTTAACGTATCTAGGTAGTATTTTAGCGAAGAACGGCTTTCGCGGTAGGGATATCAGATGTAGAATTTCCCTGGCTAAAGAAGCATTTTCAAAGAGAAGGGAATGGATGAGGGGCGGGGGTCTTAGAAGAGACGTAAAGACATCGCTAGTAAAAACTATGATATGGAGCGTGGCGCTGTATGGGTCGGAAACTTAGTCATTGCGAGTGGAGGATGTATGTAGACTTGAGGTGTTTGAGATGTGGGTACGGAGAAGGATGGAGAGGGTGAGCTGGTTGGCGAGGAGGACGAACGATGAGGTATTAGATATGGTCGGAGAGGAGAGGAAGCTGGTGGTGGAGGGTGCGAGAAGGCAGAAGGGATGGATGGAGGACGTTTAGAGAGAAGAGGGCATGTTGAAGAGGGCAAATGAAGGGAGAACACTGGGGAAGCGTGGAAAAGGAAGGATGAGGATAGAATTCTGGACGAAATAAGAAGAGGTAGAAGATATGAGGAATTAGGAGGGATCTAATGGCGGGACATATATAAGTGCAAAAACTATACAATGTGTCAGGAATTGGGATGTAGGATAGGACTGTCCAAAAACCTACCAATCAGCTGGTAGAGTACTCAAATGAAATATCATGGAGTAGGTAAGAAATAAAAACTGCGATAAATTCCGGGATATTCCAGAAGATTAAGTTGAAACATGGTAATAAATACCGTTGAAAGTTCATTCTTAATCGGCATAAATTCTAACATATGCTCACAATTGAAGGGGTTCGACCTCGAGCTAGTTCAAATTTGGTCAAATTGCATAATTTACTATCATGTATCAATGATTAAAATCAAAATATACTGGATAATATTCACATATTCTGTTATATTAGTATCGATTAGATGAATATGAGAACACATCAAACGAGTGAAAAAATATAAATTGCAGAAAACAAAAATAATGCGAAGAACATTTCGTATATTTTATTTAAACTTAAAAAGGGATCAAAATGGCCTAATCCGGGAGGTAGGAGATTCCTTATATCCTCGTCGATTCCGGGAGGCTCCCTGAGAAGCTGGCAACGATAGCTGCACGTGTCCTTAATAGCGCTGATGACCCCAGTTGTCTGTGACCTCCCCGAATAACCACGGCTGTGGGGTGGGAAGTTGGTAGAGAGCGAAGATGACCGAGGTGCCGAAAGAGTGGAGTGGAGGTGGGTATGCGTCGGGACGCTGATCTTCCAGCTGTCTAGAGGGAACGCCCCCCCCCCCCTGGGTCGCTTGACCGATCAACCCAAAAGGGAGCAAGAAGAGACGGGCAATGCCCGCCCAAAATTGCATGACAGTGGATGCGAGCGAAAATGGGCAGTGTGTGGAATGGTAGAACATTTATTTACCTATTATTATTTATTTATTTATTCATTTATGGATGGATTGAAGAGGGGTAGTACGTATGTCGAGCTGAAGAATGAAGACATGCGAGTATAGTATAGGTATACTAGTATATCACTTTTAAATTATGGCATCCCCTTCTGGGGTTCCTCAATTCACCTTCCAAAATTATTTAAAATGCAAAAAAAGATTATTCGTATAATAGCTAATTCTAATAATAGAGCACCCAGTAAACCTATTTTTGAAAAACTAGCGATTTTACCACTTCCTTGTATCTATCTCCTTGAGACAGTGTCTCTCATGAACAAGAATCAAGACATGTTCACCAAAAATTGTGACATCCATAGCCATAACACTAGAAGTCAAAACCTAATTCATATAAATCAGCACAGTGTTAACAAAAGTATTAAAGGGATAGACCATCAGGGGATACTTTTATACAATAAATTGCCAAATGATATTAAGAATATCAAAAGTGCATCTAAGTTTAAATGCACTGTTAAAAAACTACTGTAAAACAAATTATTCTAGAGTGTAGAGGAATGTTTCATGTAAATTAATTTGACGATGTAATTGAAATTGAAATTTTATGTATATAATTGATATTGTATGTAATGGAAATTGATATATGAAATGTAAAAATTATGTATCAGAAATATTAATTGATTTGTTTCATACTATTATTATAAGAAGTGTACTACTATTCCTTGACGAAGCCATGCATTATATTGTACATGGTTATGGTGAATAAATAATAATAATAATAACAAGTTTCTACGCGAAAATTTAATGAGGATTTTGATATTACGTCGCCTTGACCACATGCAGAAATTATGGAATTCGCAGTGATAAAAGGTTGTGTGTATTCAATTTTTAACATTTACGAGAATTATACGCCAATTGTCTTTTTGGCTAGTTTGCGATCCATTTTTAAGTAGAAGCATCATCAGTTAGCACGTTGGAATAATTTTGCTGGTTTCTCATGTGGAAGAGATTGGTTTGATCAAGAAGATCATTTAGGAGTAATGACATTTACGTTGCCTTTACTGTTCCACATTGGAATGGTGCCATTTACCGCTAGACATCTTCATTGCACATAGGATTCGAAACCCATTTTTTTAACACTTTGCGACGTATTCATATACGATCACTGATGACCAAGTGTTAGTTAGACAAATATTCAGATTCTTGTAGACAATGATAAATATATCAGAGAATTGGGATTTTTGAAATGACGATCAACCATTGGAAAACCAATGTAATGAGATTTTAAAGGACATGGTCGGCAAGCATGACCTCATCTGAAGGAGAACACAAACCTGGAGCAGGTAGAACATTTCAATTACCTGGGTATTATGTTGGACGAGAAGGGGAATAGTAGTAAAGATACTAGAAGGAGAATATAGTTAGCAAAAAAGACGTTCACAAATAGGAGAGAATTAAGGGCGGGGATCTTTTGGCACAACGTTAAGAAAATGATATCGAAGTGTCTAATATTAAGTGTAGAGTTGTGTAGGGATATATGGTGCAGAAACGTGGACTCTGAGGAAAGAGGATGAGAATAGGATTGAGATGTGAATGAGAAGGAGAATGGGGAAAGTGCGATGGACGGAAAAGAAGAAAAGCGAGGAAGTACTCGGCATGGTGGGTTAGGAGAGGAAACAGCTGGAGGCAAAGTGAGTGGCTGTAACATGGAATGAGGGGTGACGGGATGAGGAAGGCTGCGGTAGAGCTGAGGATGCTGAGTCAGCTGGGAGTGGGAAGAAAGAGAATAAGCTTTATGGATGGATTGAAGAGGGGTAGTACGTATGTCGAGCTGAAGAATTAAGACATGCGAGTATAGTATAGGTATACTGGTATATCACCCCTATTAATGATGCGATATATTGATGAGATTGACTGAGTTACGGTGATTTAAATGGGAGTAGATATTTTTCTAAAATACAAATGGTAATTTGCCAAAATACAAAAGAATTTGGCCAATAAATTATGGAGGCGGTGGAGGGGAGGTGGTGCGGGCGTATTGCGGGGCACTGGCGGGAAAAAGGTGCTGCCTGGACGGCGCGGCGGCTTACTGAGGAAGGTGTATGGCATCCCCATCGGTTATCACTAGTGCAAAATTTCTATGTAACCTGCGTTCTCGATAATTGTGAAGAATCTAAGGATAATTAGAAAGAATTGTTAGTTCTCGTCTCGTTCTCCATTACCGAGTACTATTCCTTTGAAAATGGTCTATATTCAGCAATATTTTGCGACTTTTTACTTCCGAGATGATCAGTATCAACTTTGTTAAAAAAAGTTTCACTCCATCTTTTAAGCGCCCTAAGGTGAAAACATGATTATTTTATCCACTATAATGCAATCGTGGCGATGAAAACCATAGCGATCTGCAAACGCCTTGCAGGCGTAGTATTCACCCTCTTTATTGCTACCCTGGGCTTAGTATCAAATCTAGATTTAATAGTTCAACATAACCAACCAAAATATCCTAAAGCAAAAATATTAAGTACGAACAAGTGATAAAACTTATGTTTAATTTGTCAATAGCTGAACATTTAATCTTTGAGACCAGGGAGGGAGGAGAAATTCCTTAGTGATAAAGGTACTAAGAGAACAGATTCAAAAATAGGAAGTATTTTCGGGTATTTATTCTTTTCGATATAGTGCTTGGCAGGTAGACATGGCCAATTCCTGAGAAGCCGCAGAAAGATTCGTTTCTACAATGTGCAGAGATAGGCAGGATATTTGCGGAAAAAATGGGAAGAGGAGAAAGGCTTTCTTAAAGTATGCATCTCTCAATAATTTGAAAGGTCGGAGCTTAAAAATTTAGACACTGGCCCTCATAAACATCAAACAGAAAATATTAATCCTGAATTTAATCGAGTCAGGCAATGCATTGTGAAAAAGTCACACACTGAAAGAAAACTTAAACGATGTATTATTTCACACAATGTATTAAAATACGACACCCTACCGGTTTCAACACTCTTGTGTCATTCTCAGACGTATGAGTACCATTGAGAATGACACGAGAGCATCAAAACCAGTAGGGTTTAGTATTTTAATAAATTGCGTGAAAAAATACATCGTTTAAGTTTTCTTTCAGTATTACTCCTGAAACCTACTGGATAAACGTCTAATGATGGCTGAAATAAGAAACTAGGAATCATTATGAGATGAGCATTTTAGATTAATTAACCAAGAGTACTTTGCGTAAAACAAACCGGTAGATATGGTATGCCCTGAGGCATAATGGACTCGTAAGGAACATAATAGAATGAATATATGAACGTAAGGCCCCATAGTGAAAAGTCTCGGGTAAATGCTTGGATAAACCGTGAAGCGTGTATGAGATAAAAACTATCACGTCGTCATTCGGTGATGCGGCATCGGTCAGGTGAATTGGCTATTGTTTTTGCTGAATGTAGGTTCATTTACGCTGACAACTGACTTCTGCCGAAAGCAAAAACTTATCCCTTGTTAAAAAAAAATTAATTAAAAGGAGATCTTGAAAAATCTGTTGAAAATGTTTCGTGAATATTTCATCATAACTAAAAGCTTAATCTAAATCAATTAATCAGATGGGATACAAAACTATTGGCACGCTTGTAACATACTCAACGTAGATTTTTATGAAGTTTCTTTTATGTTCAGAATACATTCCATGAAACATGTTTCTTTTTTTCGTTGTTCTTCTGACCACAATACGTACACGATTTAATAGCTGCACACAGGCTTTGTTGAGGTTTGCATAACGTTATATTGCTCTAGAAACGCCGCAAAGCAAGTAATCGATGTGAATTGAAATAATGTATCAGCGTTAAGGCATTATTGAAGGAATTTAAACTTTAATTTCAAATTCTAAAATTAACCTCGGCCTCATCACACGCGGATGATTCATCACCACTTTTGAGCTCAACTCCTCCCCTTATTTTGACGGTGTAATTACTTGATAGGACGAAAAATGTAGATAGGTCGCAGCCGGGAATTTCGGTGGCTTGAAAATTGAAATAATTCGGCAACAGCCGAGCAGGAGTCGGGTCAGCGCTATATCATCTGCTGGGACATTTATTCGCGCGAGAATCCAGAAAGTCGCCTTCCCAGAAATGAATCGCTGCGGCTAATTCGGAGGTGGCGTCCTCGCCGTTCGCTCGCGGTGGAAATTGGAGGCTGGAAGATCGTGTCTTCCCCCACCACGTATCGCGCGCCTGGATTACTCAGAAGAGTCGCCCCCGATAGCTAATCAGAACGACGGGGCTCTCTCGCCTCGTTCACGAGCACGTGCGAGAGATTCCGGCAAAACAAACTTGGATAGCGTGCAAAACGAGGTTCATGGTTTCCCGAAAACTTTTTGTTTTGTTGTGTGGGAGGCGCGACTCAGTCGGGACTCGCCTCCGTTAGACTAAGTCGGTCTTCGAAAATCCGATATTTCTGTTCATGCAATCTCATGCCAAATGCTCACGAAAACGCGGGTTTCCTTTAGACCTTTTTCATCCAATAGTTTTAAAGAGAACACATTAATTGGAAATGCCAAAATATTTCCAGTGTATCAAGTAAACATTCCACATAGATTTAGAGCTGAGAGGGCAGGTTTTGTTTGAGCTCGTTTAGACTACCTGCTACGTAATGATGAACATACTTTTGAAAGAGGTTTGTAAAATATAGTGTGAAAATAGCTTTTCCAAATAGTCACAAGCATAGTAAGTCATGATGTACCTTGTTGGATGGTTGGTTGTTTGGAGGAGACGACGGGCAACTGAAGTCAATTGCGCTTCTGAGGTCATTTGGGATATGTGGGTGATAAGGTTTGGTAGGGGAGGAATATAACTTAATATTGAAGAGAAACCCGGTATTGGGATTTGCCGACTCTTAACGAAAGGCGCCAGGGTTGGTCCTTGGTGTAGCCTCCGCCACCAGCGGGATTTGAACCTGCCATACCAAACCGCCATGGCATGGCATGGCATACCGCCATGGACCATTAGGATGGAAAGTCGGTTCTCAATCCGCCACACCAACTCGATCTTGAGGATGCATTTTATCTCTAAATAATTGCAAAATATAATAAAATGCTGAAATAATGATTTCTTAAATCAAGGAGGGTATATTGTTACGTATCATACCTACAGTGCACTCAATGACCCACAATTACTACTCCAGCCACCTAAGGACATAATATAGTAAAATATGCAAGATATCCGAAGAAGTATACCTTTGGTGAACACTTTTTCTAGCCATAGAAGCTAACTGCAGCATGAATACTGAATGAACGCATTTTGATTAAAATTTTTCCAGTAACTGCTAATACCTCTAATAATACGATAGACAGGTGCCTATATTTTATATCCAGTCAATTCCCTGAGAGAGCGTAGTTTTAGCGAAAATGGCATCTACATTAAATTATGAAAAAATATAACTTATTGTTAGTATATTCCACTCAAAAATTGGTTTATTACCGACTCAGGTTCCAGCTGCACAGCAATAATTATCATGAAATCATGATTGCTGTACAGTCGAAACCTGGGTTATATTTTATGTTTATTACAGTAATCTACCGGTTAGAGGTAGGTTGTGATGAAAGTCAGAGAATATCCAACGAACTCTTACACGTGCTGTGCCCTTTCTACCTCTTGTAATTCTTTCTTCATCTCAGCATAAGTCCTACCTTTCTTCATCCCGTCCATAAAACCGATTCTCTTCCTTCCCCTTCCCCGCTTACCCAACATCCTTCCCTCTATCACGACCTTCAGCAAACCATCGTCCCTCATTACCCCTTCCAGCCACCTACCCTGCCTTTCCATAATCTCATCTATAAGTTTCCTCTCCTCGCCCACCATGTAAAGCACTTCCTCATTTGTCTTCCTTTCCGTCCAACGCACCTTCTCCACCCTCCTCCACACCCACATCTCAAAAGCCTTCAGCCTATTTTCGTCTTCCTTTCTCAAGGTCCACGTTTCCGCCCCATACAACGCCACACTCCATATCAAGCTCTTTACTAGCCTCTTTTTTACATCCTTACTTAAGGTCCCCGTCATCAGCTCCCTTCTATTATTGAACGCTTCCTTCGCTAGCGCTATTCTCCTCCTAATGTCTTTTCTACTATGTCCTCTTTCTTCTAGCGTACTACCCAAGTAATTAAATTGTTCAACTTGCTCCAGTTTGTGACTTCCTACTCTTATCACCAGCTTCGCTTTCTTTGTCCTAGAGAATCTCATTACCTTTGTTTTCCTATTATTTATCTTCATTCCGTATTTCTCACACTGCTTTTCCAGTGCATCTACTAAAGTTTGCTGTCCTTTCGATGACCGACTCACCAACGCCTGGTCGTCTGCGAATCTAACCGACTTTATCCACTGGCCTCCTACTTTCATTCCCACGTCTAGCTCATCCCATGCCTCTCTTACCATTTCCTCAGCATAGATGTTAAAAAGTAAAGGCGACAACGGGCACCCTTTCCGCACCCCGCGACCTATAACTGCCCACCCTGATTCACCTTCCGCTACCCTTACATGAGCCCTCTGCCCCATATATAAGTTTCGGATGAGTCTCCTTTCACGCCAATCTATTCCTATTTTCCCCAGTATCTGCATTAGTTTCTCCCAGTTTACTCTGTCAAACGCCTTTTCGAAATCTACAAAACAAGCGAAAACATCCTGATTATGCTCTATGTTTCTATCTATAAGTGTCCTCATTACCGCAATCGCATCTCTGGTTCCCCTCCCCTTCCTAAACCCAAATTGGTCATCGCCTAAATAGCACTTTGCTCTGCTCTCCAACCTTCTATTTAGTATTCTAAGCAACACTTTTGCTGCGTGCGAAATTAAACTGATTGTTCTATACTCCTCGCATTCTGACGCTTTCTTCTTCTTCGGGATAGGTATTAATACTGTTTTCACGAAATCCTCTGGCCATACTCCTTCCTCGTAGATCCTGCGAATAAGTTCGAAAAACGATTTTCTCCCCCTACTACCTAGATTCTTCAGTAGCTCCGAAGGTAGGTTATCGGTTCCCACGGCTTTTCTACCCTTCATCTCTCTTAGTGCCCTCTCTATTTCACTCTCAAGTAACTCTGGTCCGAGGTTATCTATATCTATTGTTCCTTCGTCCTCTAGATCTAGGCTAAGGGGTCTATTCTCGCTGTCATATAGCTCCTCTACGTATTCTCTCCATCTTTCTTGGATATCTTCCTGTTCGATTAATATCTTTCCTGTTTTGTCCTTAACCTTTGGTATCGCTTGACCTCTCTTACCACCCGATAACATTTTCACCTTGGCGTACAAAGCGCCCACTTCCCCCTCCTCCTGCATCTTTTCCATTTGCTCACATTGTCCCTTACACCAGTTTTCTTTTGCCCGATTGGTCACTCGCCTGAGTTTATTATTCAATTCCTTGTACTTCCTCTTGCCTACGTCGGTGTTCACGTTTTTCCATATCCTTCTCTCCTCCATTTTCTTTATCATTTCTTCTGTAACCCACTGCTTCTTAACCCTCTTCTTTACCACCGTTCCTATTGTTTTCTCTGCCGCTCTTGCGATGCCTGTTTTTATAACCTCCCATCTCTTCTCTATGGTTCCCATCCGCTTCTCTTCACCTATGTTCTTTTCTACAAGCTCTTGGTATTCCCTCCTTTTCAACCCTTTCAATGCTTCAAGGTTCCACCTCTTTATCTTCCTACCTTTACAAAGCCTTTTGAATCTAACTTCACACTTCATCATCACCAAGTTATGATCCGAGTCCGCATCCGCCCCTGGATAGCTACGAGAGTTTTTTACACTGTTCCTAAATCTCTGCCTCACCATTATATAATCAATTTGGTATCTCCCAGTGTCACCCGGCATTTTCCATGTGTACCTACGCCTGGGGTGATGTTTAAACCAAGTGTTTGTCATTACTAATTTATTTCTTCTACAAAATTCAACTGCCTTTTCCCCGCGATCATTTCTTCTTCCTAACCCAAACCCTGCTACTTCTAATCCGTCCCTCCCTTCTCCCACCACTGCATTCCAGTCACCCATCACTATCAGGTTTTTCTTCCCCGGCACTTCTCTAATTATTTCTTCTACTTGCTCGTACACCTCTTCCACCTCTTCCTCCCTATGGTTGCTCGTAGGCATGTATACCTGGACCAGTACGAAATTCGTCGGGCGTGCTTTTATTTCTACCACTAGTATCCTGTTGTTCACCTGTTCAATGTTTACCACCCTCAGTCCCAACTTTGTGTTCAGTACCATGCCTACCCCCCGTTGACTCTCATCTCCCCCACTATAGATCACCCTGTAGTTATCACTCCAATAGTCCCCGCTTTCCTTCCATCTAACCTCGCACAATCCCAAAGCATCTATTTTTCCTTTTTCCATTTCCTGCTTAATATTTTCAAGCTTCCCAGCCCTCATCATGGTCCTTACGTTCCAAGTTCCTATTTTTACCACTGTTTTCCTCCTCCTCTTCCTCTTTTTCTTCTTCTTCTCCCTCCTTTCCCTTGTATCTTCTGATGATGATTCTGATTCTGTGCAAGGATTTCGTGTGATGGCGACCGCGGAGGCCTTGCCTCCCCCGCTGCCGGGCACGACACCCGCCCTAGTGGGCGGCGTCCCGTAGTTGCCAGGAATCAGATCTCTTTGAATGACTTTCATGTTCTGGGAAGTGATAGTTGAGAGGTATCCCACGCGACTCAACGGTATTTTTAACGTGACACCATCACGGAACTACCTTTCGTCTGGCTCCTACCCTTCGACCTATCTGGCATGGGTGGCCCTACCAGGAGCAATGTACTTGCTCCTGCCAGTCCAGCTCTAGGGGTCATTGGAACGCACAAGCCCTTCCACCACGTCAAGGTCGTAGTTCAAGGAAGAGATATTTTATGTTAACCAAGTTATATTTTTTATCAGGTGGGTAACAATTTTCCAGAAAGTTACGCCTTCAACCATTAATATTATTCTACATTAGATAGCAAAATATATTATTATTTCCCCACCTTTCTCCAATTCTCGCAATTAACACCTATGTAATTTCAAGTTCAATTTTTGGAGAAAAAATGTGAGGATTTTGTCGCCAATATCAAACAGAGGACATAGTTAGAATATTAATCAAGCGATATTTTATTCATTTTTCGATGGAACCTCCTTGAAGTTAAATTTACAATACTCCACAGATTTTCAGGAGAAACCCAAGAAGATGAGCGGTTGAGAATGAACTGAGGAGAGGAGAGAGAAAAATTGGGAAAGAATGAAGTAGGTGTGGAAGAAAAGAAAGAACGGGAGGAAAAGAAGCGTTTGGAATGAGCGTAGTTCATAATGGCTCATCACCATAGTCATTATAAAATTCATACACTTGCGCTACTTTTTGCCGCCCAAATTCGACAGAGATTCTGTCTTCTTGATTTCCCCCGCAAACCATCATCTTGCTCTTCTTAAAAAAAGTGATCTTTAAGTTGTAACCTTCATAGTTTAATGCACACAGTTAATCATTCTCGGCGTATATTTCTTTTATGCTGGACTTCCTGTATCATCAGCAAAGCTTAGCATGTTGATTTTTTCTCCATTCGCTTGTTATTACTGTTTTCAAATTTTTTTTATTTCAATAATTGCTTTTTAATGTAAATATTGAATATCACTGGTGACAGATAAAATCCTTGCCATAACCATTTCCTCACTTTTTCTTCCTTCGCATTAATGCCTAATTTAATTACTGCTAGATTGTCTTCATCCATGCTGCATACTATACTCTTCTGTCATTGAATTGCACTCCTACGCTTTGTAGTGTGGTTATTAGGTATTATTGTGTGAAATTCACAGTGAAAAAATCATTCGCCTGGACTGGGATTCGAACCCAGACCCCCCGATATCGCGCCGAGTGCTCTACCAGTTAAGCTACCCAGGCGTAATCTATCACTGTGAATTTTATGGAGGCTTTAAGGAGCGAGATGTTTTCACAGGTGCCGTGCATACAATGCCAAAGTACCCGTTTGCGAACGCTAAGCGCTACTGTCCACGAGGTAAAACCAAACTTTAGAGGCCAAACCCGAGGTAGAG
This sequence comes from Pyrrhosoma nymphula, assembly GCA_963573305.1. Lineage (NCBI taxonomy): Eukaryota > Metazoa > Arthropoda > Insecta > Odonata > Coenagrionidae > Pyrrhosoma > Pyrrhosoma nymphula. The sequence goes on from OY754328.1 coordinate 19,940,220, forward strand.
CACTCGGCGCGAAATCGGGGGGTCTGGGTTCGAATCCCAGTCCAGGCGAATGATGTTTTCACTGTGAATTTCACACAATTGTGTGACCACCAGCGGGTGACTCCGTCAAAGTTACTGCGCGGCTAGGTCCGCAATTCTTTGAAGTAGGTATTCTGTTCCAAAATAAACACTGTCAAATGCTTTCTCTATTGTCTCATAAGAAACACAAAATATAATGGATCAAATTGATACTCATGATACTTCTTGATTTCCCCCGAAAACCCTCATCTTGCTCTTCTTCAAAAAAGTGATCTTCAAGTTGTATCCTTCATAGTTTAATGCATTCAGCTCACCATTCTCGTCATATATTTCTTTTATGCTAGACTTCCTACATCGTCAGCAAAGCTTGGCATGCTGATTTGTTCTCCATGCACTTGTTATTACTATTTTTAATTTTATTTTATTTCATGTATTGATTTTCAATGTAAATATTGAATATCATTGGTGACAGAGAAAATCCCTGTCATCATCTTTTCCTCGCTATTTCTTCCTTCGTATTACTGCCTAATTTAATCACTGTTCTTCGTCCATACTGCATACTATACTCTTCTGTGATTGAATTGCACTCCTACGCTTTGTAGAGTGGTCAGTAGGTATCCTGCTCCAAAATAAACGTTGTCAAATACTTTCTCTAGTGTCTCATAAGAAACAAAAACTATAACGGATATCAAATTGATACTCGTTCATCGACGCATTTACGGTGATTAATGTGTAGGAAATTCGCGAGGGAATCGGTCGGAGTCGATATAGGTGGAGGGTTCGGCCATGGTGTGGGTGGGCAATTTGAGACAAGAGGAGAAGGGGGAGGGTGTTGGGCGGGTGGTGGGGGGATTGAGGGTTTTGGGAGGAGGCACAGGAGACGGAGGAAAAGGCGGCAGTGGAGGTTATTGAGTTAAGAGGGTGGGTTGGGGAGGGGGGGGGAGAGTTTGAACGAGTCCACGTTGGTGGCAATGTCTCCCTTAAGGCCTCCTTCCCCGACGATAATCTCGCCGAGGCATAAATATGATCGTTCTCCGTCGGAGCGGCGCGGAGATTCCTTTGGCAGGGAGCGGCTCAAGATTCCCTCCTTGGGCTCCTCGGCCGCACCTGGTGTCCACGCGAGAGAGAGAGTAGGGCTTTGCGGGTCTGGATGGGGAGGAAACGGTAGTTGCAGGGGGAGGGAAGGAGTTTGGCTCCTTAAGGAAGTGTTGGAACAATTAGTGGATGGATAGCGTGTGAGGGGGAGAGAGAGGGAGCATCGCCTGGAAGAAGAGGGTGGGAAGAAAGGGAAGGTGATACGTGGGGTTGGCCGTTAGCGAGAGAGGTGTGGCAAAGTGGATGATGTAAGGGGGTTGTGGCATTACGAGGTGGTCTATGGGACGAGGCTCGGGTGGCAAGTGGCGTGTTGGAAGCGCGAAGGGAGGAGGAGGATGTAAGGCATGAGTGTATTTATGTCTGTGAGCAAACATATACGCGCACATTTACGACAATGCGAAGGAAAATAGTATAATATCAATAATATTTTTTTGACCTTCATGAGGTATAAAAAATTATAGAAATTTATAAACCATTTCATTGGAAAATAAAACAATTGACACATTATGCTGTTCTGCCAAAACTTATAAGGTTAGTCGGCAGGTTCCGTTGTTTCAAAATAACTCATTCTTTGGCTCCACACCTTATAACTCCTGCAGATATACAAATAATTTCAAGCTAATATGCTCATCATCACATGACGGAAACTAGCTAGTATATAATCATGGCATAATACAAGACACACATAGCATACAATTTGCGTAGATAAAATAGTTTATCGATTTTTACATAGTAAACAATTTTTTTAGAGTTGCATCATACATTGAATAAAGATAAGATTGACTGAAGATAGGTATGTGCATGAGGTGGTTATTTCTTCGCAATTATCCAAGAAATAAGGGCCTGCTCACAGGATGTAAGCACCCGCGCGGATTCATGCGTGAATATAGGTATACTCCTCGCTATAATATTCCTCGCTCAAACACAACAACTTGCGTAAGTACATGCACACAGTTCCATAAAATACATTCCGTTATAACTCGGCGAATGCGTTCGCGAAAATGTTCTTGTATGAACCTGCGCGAGTACATAAATCACGCAAGCAGACTTTTAGGGCTATCCTGTACTTTTTTTTCCTTCCTTGGATGCGCGTCTGCGACACACAAGGAAATTGAACGAATTATAGTGTCTGAGAAAAAGCAACTCCATCAAAAGTGTAATTAGCACATTTTTGATAAAGCCAAGACGTGGCACTTAAAAGATAAAGAATTCATAAAAAAGGACACTCACGAGAAAGAATAGAAATTTCGGTCAGTCGTAAGCCGGTCTTACTCAATGAAGAGGAGAATACATTTTTTCTTCTATTTCATTCACGAGTTTTGTTTTAAACACGCTCTCCTATTCTTAAAGACTCCTAATATTCCTCTTCTCAAGGGTCTCTTTTCATTTTTATCCACACATGACTTCCTCGGTGTACCCCTCCCTATCGCTCCATTCACACCTCTGTAATAAATCCGTTTCGTTACTCTACTCTCATATCTATTCTCTCAATAGAGCCCAATGAACGAAGTTCGCTCCTTTCATATACGTCCATCTTTGGATCATCCAATCCACATTCTTTCATGACCCTCTCATTTCTAACCTTATCCCACCAACTTTCAATACAAGCACTTCTCAATTACCCCTTTCCAATGCATTCAGCCAACATTTATGCTTATGCTGGCATACTTAGATTTCGCTTCCTTGCTATAAAGACGGGATGAGAACACTTTTGCACTGTGAAAATACTGTGAAATGTCAAAACGAAATATCTTCCGGCTATATCGTATGACTTCCGGTGTCTGACGTCACCTGTCTCGTAGTTACTGTGTGGACAGCTTTCTCCACTGATGGCGTATAGAGCCTATACATGATAATATCAATGGAGGCAGGCGATACTTGGTGGAATTTAGTTGCACTGTACATGTTAAATGAAAGAATTTGTACTATTCCACGATATGATGTATATTTTATTCCCTAAATAAATATAGGGAATAAAATATACATCATATCGTGGAATAGTACAAAGTCTTTCATTTAACATGTTCAGTGCCTATACATGATGTAAGGGCGGCATCTTCGAGCAGGAATAGAATAGAGGGCGTTTGCGCTATCCTTGCCATGGGTAGTCAGGGAAGCCAGAGAAAGCTGGTACATGTGACGTCAGACATCGTAACCCATTGAGGTTTTTACACTCCGAAGCCAGGGTATCGCGAGAAACACTGAAAAAAAATCGCTCATTCGATTGAAAATTTGTAGTTTTCAATCTATTCTTTTCGTAATGTATTTTTTCTGTTCTGCTTTTCATTACCCAGGAAAAGAAAAGAAAGGCGGTTTGACCTCATCAATCGCTAATATCGCATTATCCGGCGGCAATTCTCTTGCATAAGTTACGACAATCGCTTGAATATTACAAATTCGTCTGAACAACGCCAGAGACGAAATTTCTTTGCACAATAAAAATAACCTTTTTGGCATGGGCTTTAAAGGTATTGTCGGAAGCTTTACCATGTCTGAAGTCGCACACCTGGGAGTTGCTCTGGAGACAACTTTCCTTTCCGACAGCGCCTCTATTGTATGCAATCATGTAAGCATATGGAGAGGGTGCTTGTTGTGGTGCCCAATGCTTGAAGCTGTAATGTAGGCGTGACCGGTCCGCCATCTTTGTTCCTCCCGATTTACCTCAGCGCTTACGGAAAGCACAAATTTTGCAATTTTACGATATTTTCCATCGACAGCTCATTATAAGTCAGCTTGAATTTACTTCTTGGTTTATGCATTCTTCATGAATTAAATTTAATTTTTTAAAATTAGAGGTAAAATTCGTATTCCCAGTGAAAAATCATAGTAAAATCAAGCGTAATCAATAGCTCCAAGTCTTGCTGTGTATATGTTTCAAGAGTTAATTTACCTAAATTTTCAAGAGAAGGTAGATATTCTTGCTTTATATCCGCTAATACTTTCACTCGCCCGTGCTATAAAAAGGCAAGCAAGAAAAGAACAGGGTAACCTATATCTATAACCTATACCTATATCTAATCCTTTTCTGTTACCTAGTACTAACAGCACGCCGTGCATGTTTTCTACTTAAGTCTTGAGTCTCTGTCCATTTGTTTAGTTGCAAAATATATATATACTAACGAATTCAACAGATTCAGGCGAGATATCGTGGAAGTTCTTCATTATGTAAGAGAAACAATTGCACTTTTTCACAAATTGCTTTTTTTGCGTACAACGCGTTTCGGCTCACAGAGCCATCATCTTGTCTTGTACCTGATGATGGCTCTGTGAGTCGAAACGCTTTGTACGCATTAAAGCAATTTGTGGAAAAGTGCAATTGTTTCTCTTACATTATATATATACTAACGGTCCCTCTCCATTTAAATAATATCTGTAGTGTAGTAGTGCATGCTTGTGAGGCTTCGCCTCGTGACAAGCATTAGTGATTTATGCTAATGGATAATTAGTCGTAGTTACACTAAATTTAGTGTATAGATGTATTTAGTATTTAATGCACGTTGGTGAATACTCACCCCCTGCCACACACCCCTGTGGTGGCTTGCAGGGTATTTTGAAGATGTAGATATATGGTGGACACTTCGGTTGTCGGGTTACAGTTTGATGACGTCATACCCTCTCTCCATCTATCTCAATGGTTGTGTTCAGCGCTCGAAGGGCGGCGAGGGTGGCGTTTGCAAACAAAAGACGAACGTTTGGCGTTGCGTAGGTGGACGCGGCGTGAGGAGCCAGGAGAAGAACTGAGGAGGAGGTCGCTCTTCTGCGAAGAGTAAACGAGGCAGGAGAGGTGACTTGAAGAGGGGGTTGCGTGTGTGTGTGGGCTTTCGGGAAGGGGTGGAAAGATCTCCTTCTCTCTCTCCCCTTCATATAACTTCCAAAGAAGAAGAAGTGCGGGGGTGGTCGCGGGGCATTCGGGCGGGAGGGAGGGAGGGACGGTGGGGGAGGGAGATCCAGCGTGCGTATCGGGGTCGCATCTTTTGAGGATTTACTCCAAAGGGGAAGGAACGAGTGGGTTGGAGGGGATGCGGGGGGTGGTGGGTGTGGGAGAGAGAAGGGGAGGGGGGCGTGGGTGCGGTGAGGAGGGAGTCGCGTATGTACGTTCTGAAGTCTTCGGAAAGGGGAGGGAGCGGAGCGATGTCCCTGCTAGGTAGGCAGCAACCCAACACGATTTAATATATCCACCGTCGCTTCGGTGGAAAGTACCGCAATATCAATCGGATATTCTGTAAAATATTTCTTATACAGAAAAATATAAATAATATTTTTTGTCCCTTAAACACACAAATGAAAAAAAACAAATCAGAGTAAAAAAATGATCTTTAGTTGACCCTTAAAGCAGGTGTCTCCATGTTTTTCGGGCAAAGCTGCGTCGGTGTATCTACAAATACACCGACGCAGCTTTACCCGAAAAACATGGAAACACCAGCACAACAGCGCTGCGAAAGCCTCAAACAGATACCCTTAAAGCAGTTTGCTTGAAGATGGTATCCCCGGAAGAGATGGGGACCTTCAGAAAAAAATAGTAATGCTGACGAGTGAGAGTAACTTTATATTTGAAAGTAATATATGTTCAAAAAACATATTCAAAAATACAAGTACAGTGAATAAAATTCTTAGAATTAACAGCTAAAGAATATTCAAGTAATCGTTAGTAAATAGCCACAGTTTTACAGGCTCAAAAAGTTTTGATCCCGTCAAGGGGTTTTAGGGATTCCATTCAATATCTGCCTAGTGTGAAACAGGAACTGTAAAGAGCGGAAAATGAATCGATTCCCAGACACGTTAAAAACCTTTGCTTAACGGAATTCCTAACGTAATATCCATGGAAAAATGTTATCTTGACGCCGTAAATTCCATAAAATTCTTTTTCACTTCCCTCTCCTCCTGAAGAATCATTCTTTGCAATTGAAAGCCATACCATATGGTACCAGTAGTCATTATTTAGAATTATCGTGACAACTCCTCACTCACTGTTTTATGTTAGAAATGTTTGATATTTTGATTTTTAAATATCAATATGTAAAATTTCATCAATGTTTTGGCATTTATTACTTTAAAAGCGGTAGTTGAGCCCGTTTCTATGGAACTGACGGCATTTATTTCCTGATATTTGAATTTTTATTCTTTAACCAGTATTAAGCCATATACTATTAATTATTTTAGCAAACGTCAACTATTAACAAATATATAATGTCTCAGTGATGAGTAAAATAATAGGCGTTATTATTTTGAAATTTTTATGTTTTAAAAATTGTTCAATTAAAAAAAAATAATTCTTTGCATCAGCACGTTGACCTGGGGAATGATTTTTACTTTTTCTGGAAATATCATACTAAATAAAAAAATATAAATCCATAAATGTTAACTTAATTCACCATAATTTCATGCATCTGATTTTATTTTTAGAGGAATAAAGGCTCGCATTCGAGAAAAATAAATTTCTCCCACATTACCACCTTCTCTCTTTCATTGTTTTCTTGAAAATTGCCAATCACTTAAACAGAAGATCCTATTTTATATATTTATAATTTGTATAAATATAATGTATTACTGTATTCCTGTATTCGTCAATTCATTTTTATCTATATACTGACAGAAAAGCCCGCTGATTCTCAACGGCAGAGATAAAAGTAAGAAATAATATTGTACTGCTATTCAAATATAAGAGAAATTGACTTCTCATTTATCATCTTTGTGTTTTTTTTACTAAAAGGAAATTTCCCGTTTTTTCGCTTAATGATGCATAGTATTAAGCTTTTTTTACTGTTGTTGTTTTTTTTAAACAGTAAAACTAATAAAGTATTCCAGTTTCGCAATGGGGAGTTTGGTTAAGATCGCCATGAACTTCGAACGCATTTTCCCGTAAGTGAGTTTGAGCGAGATTTTATTTCATTACCAATAGACTCCATATTTGAATTTTTATTTGATGTAAGTATCATGTTCATACACTCAAAATTTCAAGATAAACGGCTCATTACTTCATTCATTCAGAGGCTGAATAGAGAGCAGTGATTTGAACATCAATTAGAGCCGATTGGAACCACAACCATCACACTCTAGGACTGTATTAAGGTTTAATAGGTATGATACGTTGGTCTCTAACGGAGTGAAAAATTCTACGTAGTAAGGGATATAATACGTATACCGATTGGCTCTAATTATAAGAATCAAAGTAACGTGTTAAATGCAGATACTCTTGTGCCAATTTTCCCACCTCGAGACTCGAAAATCCTCGGAGACTCAGAAAGCGCAGGAGACTGTCGCGTCTCGCAAAGTTCCAGAGAGCGGTGAGACAAATGCCGCGATCTGCTCTGGTCAGCGCGAACGCTCGGGTCATCGCGATTCCTGCGAGCACCCTGCTTTTATTTGGTCCGCGCTGGTGCTGACATCTTTTTCCACTTTCAAGTCGACCTGTGAACATTCCCACCAATCCAAAGTGTGATAGCACCTCCCCTACTCTCCCCACTCCTACACTGGTCAGCTGATTCCCTTCCTGCGCTGACAATGTGTACCGTGAACAGCCTGGCTCTCCTTGAACCTGACCGTGGCCGGAGAAGGACGTATCTGCTTGGTGCCGCTTGTGACTTATGCTCGTCTTGTACAGACCAAGTTAACGGTATTTAGCCTTCGGGCTTGTTTTCTATTGTAATAATTGTGGTTATATAAATGCTGTTACTGGAAGTTAATCAAACTGGCTAAGGTTGTTCTCATTTTTCTCTCGTTTCCGCCCACCAATCGCAGTCAATTCGCTCGCGACGTCAAGTTTCAGTGGCTTGCGTTGCATTCTGTAAAAGCCGTTAAATGTACATACATAGAGAGATTGGGGTAAAAATACCCAAACTGAAATATCACAGAAATTTGATTTAATTATGTATTCAATATAATGCACGCCATAAAAGTCCCGGGTGAAATTTCCCGTTCATAGTCATTGCTCAGGTTGACAAATAAATATGCCATTGTGGTAATATAAGAAAAATTTATGATTCGGGAAATGAAAACCTTCTTTTTAAGCAAAGACGAAAAGTTAAACATAATCAAATGCAAGATTCAAATATTTCGTTCTTTCAACCATCTGATGAAGATTTCAACCATGCGTCACGAGTGTAAGTAATTAAAAAAACGAAATAATCAAGCTCTGCACTAATTCCAGTGCTTTCCTTATTGGAATAATATCTAGGTTTAGCAGCCCTTGGGGCCCTGAGAAAATTTTAATATAGCCTATCTTTGTCCCAGTGCAGTTAATTACCCACACGCTAAAATTTAAAGTAATCAGTTCTGACGCATTTGCGTGATTGAGTAACAGAGAAACAGACAGACACCATTAGAGTTTTATATTTTAGTATAGGATTGCATTCTTTTTATCTGATAATGAACCAACAATGGATATCATATTGTGTGCAGCAGCTATTAGTTTTATGTCGTTATTTAGGGTTAGACAATTTTGACTTGGGGTTAGGGGGATGAGAAGACTAAAGTCTCAATCTGGCCTCGTAAATGAAATACATCAATCTATATACTTATGACGTAGCGAGGATATATGGCGTGGGCAACACTACCCTAGTCACATTGGCATCTTAGACCGGCTATTGATCGGTATCGCCGGTACTGTACGTCGCAACACTGTTTCGTTTCATACCGCTGGAAATTAACCACTAATATGTGGGCGTAGGAATCCTTAACCCCTCAAAAACCTTCCGCATCCCCCTTTTCCAGGGTCTCCCCTTCGCACCTCCCACTCCTCCTCTTCCGAATCCTCCCCTGCGGCTCAGAAGACCTCCCTCTCTCCATACTTTCTCCCATACACCCCACCCCCTACCTCAAAGGCCACCTCCCACTACTTTATCGTACATCATCGCACGCTCTTCTGCGGGCACGAGCGCTAAAGCGGAGGATCCCCGCTCTCTCATCCCAGTCCCAACATTCCTCCACTCCCTCCCCACTACCCAGCCCCCCAACTCCCGCCCCCATCCTCGCCGCCCCCACCCTTGCCGCCCCCGCCGAAATATCCACGAGTAGCCTTTTATCCCCTCCGTCCCACCGCGCGCCACTTAATTGACTGTTATCTCCGAGTATTAGGAAAGAGCCGTAAATCAGGCGTACCCGAAAATCTTCTCGTTTTTATATTTCTTTTTCCTCCTTCGTCTCAGGTCCCAAGGTCGTCCTTTTAATTCTCGGTTAAATGCGAAGTTTGTTCGGGATTAATTCAACACGTAAATGAGAAGTTTTCCGGGTTAATTATTTCGTTGGTTTATTTTCCTTTTTTTGCTTCCTCCCCGCCTTCGCCCCCGCGCGCCGGCTCCTTTGCCACCCACACTTCGTGGGGTCTCATTAATCGTTCCGGGAAGATTCTTTTCTCAGGAAAAGATTTTCGGTGAGATCAGGCGAAGACTTTGCGTAAAATATGTTGATATTCCGTGGAGTGTCATGCGATGATTCATGGCGCGTCTAGATAAATACATGTTTCCTTCCGTTTAACGGTTTCTTTATGCATGATATACGCCATTGATTTTACTCACTGCATCTACAGATATTGCCATAGTCAAATAGTTAACAGTTAACCATCGTATTGCTTCAAATTTGATAGAGAAAGAAAACATCCTACCTTTCCCTGTTGCCAAGCTTATCACTTAGGCATTAATGTGGTTCTCCTACTCTTCGTGGCAGATTTTGACGTATCATTTCTTCTCTTAAGTTAATTTTCCTAGTGTCACCCTAACTTTTTACAATTGTTTAAGCAATTATTTTGTCAGTTCAGCTAACTATATGCTTCTCTCCACTGCATGCTGACTTTCAGACCTAACTTCCAAGACCAGGTGGCTCTGCAATTAGAACTTTACATAACGTCGTGTTTCTTCTGGTTTTTAAAATATTAACGGCCACGCATTCATGATGTTTTAGGAGAAAGTAACAGCACTCACTAAGAGAATATCATATTTAGAGATCATTACATTTGGTCTATTCGTACATTCATCACTTTCAGATTTCATCAATGTTGGTCCTCAATAGTGGCTAACATTTAAATTTTCCCTTTTTATCAATAAAAATCGGGAGGTGTTCTGTTGGTCCGCGGAAAATGTGCTACATTTAACACTTTTCCACGTTTTTAACATTCTTCATGTTCCTGGTACTCTTTCCTTATCTAAAAGCAAAAACTCTATTTTTCTCCTACATCTTCGGGTCTTTCCAAGGTTTATATATTCTATAATATCAAACAGTATCCCTCAATATTGCTTGCTCCACTCAACTGATCTGCCTTCTTATTGATTTCCCTAAGCAATTTTCTTTCCTTATCGGCTAATTCCAACGTTGTATAAGCTATCTACAAATCGCTCTGTGGGTAATCACTAATGAGGAACATAAAGCATGTAATGAGAGGACGCAAGCATGAAGAATCACGAAGGGGTAAAGTTGATCTGATAGTAGAGTAGAGCGGAGAGCTGCAACAAACCAATCATCGGATGGATGACGGCTCATGTAGATGAAAGCTATACATAGGCAAGCCCTTTGAGTGCTACGTAAATAGTATCCTACTTGCAATATTGGTCTTTACGGAATCCATTCTGGATTCCTGATCCCATTGGCAGTTTTTGGAAGATCTACAGGAACCAACTATTATGTGCCACTAGGAAACCTCTTGGGTGGCACTCGAAAAGATGAATCTTTCTTTAAAGAACCTACTTTCACTTGGAAGCAAAAGCATTAAGCGAGACGTGTCATTTCACAGGCATGCAGATATTAACCAAATGTGAGTTTTGTTTTACCATCATTGTATCCTCATATCTGAAGATGCTTCGGTAAGACACTAAAACCATGTTCGTATTTTTTCTATGGATGTTTACATCTGGAAAGCATTTTTTTTACTGAATCCTTCTACTTCCTACCAGAATAGAATCCCACAAAGGAACGGCCTGCAAAATTATCTTCTTCAAGCCACTGTAGTATTTGTATATGGTAGATTGTTTTGTAGGGGAGGCTTTCGACAGGAGCGCGGGCACTTAGATCTTCTTGGTCCATTGTGCCAACCCCGTGCCTGTCTGCCACATGCAGACAGGGGATAAGAGCGCCACGGTGAAGGTATGTATGGTTCACCCATCCAACCCCCGTCCGGGCCCAGCATTGCTTAACTTCGGTGATCTTACGGTGTCAGTGTGGCTGGGCCCTTGCCCATTTGCATAGGGTACTCAGTTTCCATTTTTTCAGAAGATTTCTCACCAGAAAAAACATCAGAAACCGAGTATTATTATAGTGTCCAGACCGAGTTCTACCTTAACCTCTTTCCATATTAATTCCCACTTTTTTCGACAACCGAAATAAGTACCTATGCTAATGCTTTGAATTTACGTCGGACTAAGATAAGTGCAGAAGGGACAAAAAAAGCCAAAATGAATGAAGCAAAAAAATGGTTGGAATCTGAGGGAAGGAGTCCGGCTGCGATCAAGATAAGGCTTCCTCCTCCTCTCGAGGCACACATAAAGAAGAAATACGGCGTTATTTACCTCGCGCCGAGAACATCATCCCCCAGTTTTTTCCTTTCTCCCCAGTATAAGGTGGAGAAGCCCCTTAAGCATGGACGCAAACCCTTTCCCGAGTGCGGATCTCACGGCCGTTCACAACTTGCCACCTTCGCCTTCCGTCCCCTTCCCTAAAACCCTCTCCTTTCTCTACGACTCACTTACCCTAAACCTAACCAATGAGACGTGCGACATTTCAATACATTCACTTCGATATGCGATATGCCGGAGATATCGCATTGAGACCTTACGTGAGTTAGAATTCCTTTAGCCACGACGGATCGGGATAAGTGGGTAAGGAAGCAGTGCGTGAAAACATTAATGTGGCGCGTTGCTCTCTATGGCTCGGATACATGGATGATATAATTTACAAAAATAATGTAAATAATTTAAGACCAATATCGGGAAGAAAAATAAGAATAAAAATAATAACAAGGTGGTAAGTACTGGGTTAAATATTTCTGGGTAAGGAAGCAATGCGTGAAAACATTCATGTGGATCGTTGTTCTATATGGCTCGGATACATGGATGAATTCACTTCAAAGAATAAAGGAAATGAAGAATCACATAACACTGATATCGGAAAGAAAATAAGAATAAAAATAAACTATCATGTTGGTAAGTACTGGGTAAAATATTTCTCAGAATCCAAGGATGGAAACTTCCTGCTAGATCTCGTTCTCCAAAAACCCTGAGTTTCATAAGCTTGACCGTAGATTACCTATTAAGGCAAATGGTAATTATGGGTCATTGTTTTACATCGCTGTCATAGCAGAAAAGCCAAAACACCTGGAAGAATCCGTGAATACAGTTGATCGAGAATTAAATGGGCATAACATGCGGTTAACGGGAATCCTAGTAATGTAGAAGAGAGAAGCTGACGGCAGACATTACGCCACAAGGAGAAGCGTTAGAGCAAGTGGAATCCACCTCCTAACTTGGAAACTGCATGAAATAAGGCGAATGAAGTGCAACTGACGTATAACAAAGAATAACACAATCAAAGTTGATGGGAAAACAACTGTTCACTCATGATTGAAAAATAAACCGTTACAAGTGTAATGGAAAATTTGTATGTTTTCCAAATTATTAAAAAAATTATCACACACCGTAAAACCTTTTAGAAAATTGCAGAAAAACATTCTGTTATGTAGGCATTTTCAATGTGCGACGTGAAACAAATTTCCTAATTGCTCAAAGTCGTGGCTATATGAGAGAAAAATATATTATCAACTATAAATGTTAAATTTTTAGGCTTGCATCGCGTGTCTGTTGCATGTATTCCAAATGGGGGAGCCGACGGGCCACGCGAGAGAAAATTGTAAATGTTTAAATATTTATAAAAAGGCATTTTTGAAATGCTACTAAATTTCATTTTTGAAATAGTTATCTAAGTATGTTTAGATTACAGAAAAAAAGTTTCGGCCGATTCTGAGGTGGATTATTTGAGAAACGTTTATTAACAATTTTTTAAACATTAGTAATTAACAACAATAGGGTAGAGAAGAAAATATATTTGCATTTAATAAAGATTTAGCTTTAATGAGAGCTATTAATCATTGCTGCATGACAATTACAAGCGGAGATATAAGTGATAATATGATTTAAGGCTCGGATATTTGCTAAAAATACGAAAAAATTAAAATATGCATAATTCGCTCAAAAATGTTTTTCACAAAACGGTTTGAAGGTATTCAGTTTGAGTTTATATTGTACCCATACACCAATTTTTATCAAAATCTGAGACCCTAAGGGACAAACGTTTGTTGAATTGAGGTGGAATGACCCATTGCTACATTTTTTTAATGCTCCTTACAACTGATTAACGTTCAAAATGAAATTCTATCATGATATAGGTATGGTTTGAAATATTGCTTCAATTATGAGCAGAGAAAAACTCAAACCTAAAAACTCGGTAAAGACATATTTATTGTATATTCCACCATTTTATTTTTCAATAGCAACCACGACCGGTTTCAACGCACTGGCGTCATTCTCAAGGGGATAATAGTCTACACAAAGTTTATTTCTTCAAAGTGTACACGAAATTTTGCTAAGTAAACTGCCAAGCAATTCAAGTTTGACTTAAAACCCATGGAAAACGCGTCTCTCCTTCTTGAAAAACTTGAATACTCCGCGGTTTTGTGAACGGAAATCCAGCGGCCACCCAGCCTACCTCAATATATGATGTGTGGGAGACGTGCCCCTCACACAACTCATCTCCCCCACACGTCTCCCATTCCCTCTCTTATTCTTTCTCAGTCTCCACCCCCCCACTAAATACCTCAATTTCCCCGGATCCTCACATAAGCGGCCTGAAAGAATCTGTGTTAACCACGCCTCCGTGAGAATATCGCCGCACAGTTCATCTCTCTTTCTCTCCCTCTAAATCACAAAACTGCTTCCACTCTACGTCAGATCAGTGGCGAGGAAAACCGTGAAGGACGCCAAACCAACAGCGATCAAGAAAGATGAGTCATGAGATTCCGTCCGGTGAGTTGTTGAGCGTAGATCAGGATTGGTCAAAAGAGAAAAAAAAAGCTTCAAAGCCTCGAGAAGGATTTATGTGCTATGAGAAGACAATAAGGAACGGCAAAGATAAGGCGTAAGCAGGAATCCATGGACTTATGTCGTAACCAAGGCAGAGCGTTCATATCTTTATATTTACTTTTATTAGAGAAGACTGAAATACTCCTCTCTCCCTAAACTAGAACTCTCAAAATATAGGAAGGGGATGATAATATAACTCATCTATGATATAGCGAATGCAAAAACTCTCCATCTCGGGCTAAGAGTAATGGAGATCATGCTTCAGGAAAAACATTTTATGGAGTCAAACAGATTTGCTGTGTGTTACCGGCCTTGGGATGAGCGAGGAAGCAAAACAAGTCAGTATTGCAAATTGAAAGCTGAACTCGCCGAAAAAACAGCCCCTTATTCTTATCCTGTTCGTCGCAATTCGCAATATCGCATCTTTTTATGCATCTAAGTGCGAATTAGCATCTTGAGTGGTAGCATAGCATTTACCTCCAGGATTATAGCTTTTTGAAACCTTCTATATTCCCCTTCGTTGCCATCCTTAATGCAATGAAAGGGTATATAATCGGAAATCAGCGCTACAGTAATACTCTACTATCTATATCGACCAACTCAAGTGTAAAACTTCAGAATAAGTTTGTAAAAACATAACGAATGCAATTATTAGGGAAATTTTCTGCGAAATCAGATAGGAAATATAAGTAGACATTTTGTCCCATTTTTAAATGATAAACCTGCTTTTAATTTGTTCGTCACAATACCTGATGAGAGCATTACTGGGTTAGGATGGTAATTCTAAAATAGTGGTGCGTAGGATGGCAGTGGAATTGAGGCATAACGGGCCCAAGACCCGACCGCGGGAATGACTCACTGTGTATGGTCCCGCCTCACTCGCGGGAAGGACTCCCGGAGGTTTTAAACACCACCACGACTGAGATATGCTGCACTGTGCGGGGGGGAGGGGGAAAAGGGGAGGGCGGGTGAATTACGCGAAAGAAAACGAAAGAATCCGAAATAAAAACGATAAGGAACGCGGATACAGAAGGCGAGGGGGGTGGGAGAATATAGCGACTTCTCGGGCGACTAGGGGATGGGTGGGAGGGGGGGTTAGGGAGGCGAGGGGGATGGCTGGATAGGGTTCTGGGGAAAACCCTTATATAAGGGGTGGGTATGTCTTTTTGGTGTGGTGAGGATGCAGGGAAAGGGGACGAGCGGGTGGAGGAGTCTCAGGGTTTAGGTTTTTCGGGGATGTGGGTGGGGAGAATAGGGGAAGTAAGGAGTAACAAGGGGTTGGGGTTGGAAATAGTAGTAGGTGGGAGGAGTAGGGGGGGGATGGTGTTGCGGCATGGGAGTGCTTATAGCTCGGCGGCGTGTGAGATGACGAAATGGAAAGATAAAATGAATTATGGCGAGTGGGAGAGAGGGTGGAGGTTATATGGGATTGGAGGATGAGGGATGGGCGAGAGGGGTTGCTGGGGCGCTTAGAGGGGGATGGGGTAAAGAGGATGCATTGGTGTTGGAAAGAAGATGAGGATGAAAAGGAAGAAACGGAGAATGCTACCTAGGTGAGGATGAGGAGGGAATGGAGAAGACACGAAATGTATACGTAAAATGAGAGGACGGCTGTACAATCAGACTGACTCTCAGACGACGTGAGTGTTAATATTGGAAAAGTGTAATATCATCAGCTGTCACGCCGAGATTGTATTAACAGGGATTATAAAACCGAACCAAAGTGTTCAAATGATTATATACTATGAAAGAAAAATTTAAAGAACGGAGACATATCCCTCTTGTTACATCAGTGGGCCATTTCACTCAGTTTCTCATAATATGGTATCGTTTAAACGCAAAGATATCTATTATTTCTTTCTTTCCGGACGATTCTGATGGTTCGTATACGCCAGCGGCCCCAAACAGCCACTCTTGGCTTATCATCAGGTTTCACAGAGGCCCAACCAACAGAGATTGACACGCACACCCATGCCCTGGGCGGAGAAAAACCCACCCAGGCGGGACTCGAACCCGTGAGCCCAGGATTAGCAGTCGAGGAATTTACCCTGCCGCCACTGGCACCGGCAACATACTAATGTTTGAAGATAAGTACAGCAACGACTAAAAAATAGGCATCAATTACAGTTCGTGCAATAACATCTGATAAATTGTTATTTTTTACAAAAAAGGCATTTTCTGTCATTCTTTCACCATGCAGTTTTTCAAACAAATATCAACAGATTGCAACAAAAAGCCTCTGGCAGCGAATAAAGCTATGGAATGATGATCAAACTCCGAATTGGTCCAGTGTGCAAATCAGCCGGTTCGTATGCACCGGGAGTGGTGCCGCCCACCTTCATGGATGCAGCAGCAGCCAAACAGCAGTAAATGAAGACAAGCATAGTCTCGCAGGCAGCATGAGGCTCCTATTACCGTTCTCTCATTCTAAGTAAGTTATAATGAGGGCAGGTCACCGAAAACTGAGGTCGTTTACTCAATGAAGAATAGGAGGATCAGGTAAAGATTTTCAGGGAAATGAAGGAAGGGTAGAGGGAAATCCGCCGTCGGCATTGGCATATTCTGGAGAAAGTCGCGTAGGACTTAACAGTTTTGTGTCCCATGCAACGGAAGGGGTAGTCAATGTAGTTGGAAGTACCCTCCACACACAACCCCGGATTGAAATGGAAAATCTCCGCCAGTGAGAGGATTAGGGAATAAAACTTTTCAACTCACCTCCGCTGATACGCCTGAAAATTTTGAAGTGGAACACTACTTATGGATGGAGGGTATAGGCATAGCGAAACTTGGTGGCACTTGACAGCGGGGAGTCTGATGTCCGTGAAGGTTAGTCAAGCACTAATGAGCTGGCAGAGGTACCGTAGGACTCTTTTATGGATCTCTTGAAGGAAATGCGGCCCCTTTATCCAACTTCTTGCGTGCTTTCCCCTCCTTGACGTCATGCTTACCACAAGTGAGTGTTACCAAGTTTCTCTACACCTGTAATCTCGCGAAAACCTTGAGTCTCACGAGACACCCGACTCCCGTTATCCGACTGTTGAGTCGTTGCGTGGTAACAGATACTTACAAGCGCTACGAATTAATTCACAATACTATCACCAGAGGAATATAGTGTAATTTCATATGAATATTTTAAGTCTATGTGCATTTTATGTATAAATATATTCATTCATACTCATATTTTCAGAAATATCCATTCAATTTTTTATGTTTATTTATATATATAACACTGTGCACTCCCCGCTGTCAGTATAAAAAATCATATTAATCAAATCAAATACAAATCAAATCAAAATAAAATCAAATCAAAATCATATCAATCTCATATATCATTTCAATCACATAAATCAAATCCATTCTCGGAATTCTACTTCTGTCGGGCGTCTCCCGACGGCTAAACCTTTTTCTCCATTTATTATCACCCATACCGATGATTTGTGGATCATATGCCAGCAGGGTTGTCTTGCTGTTATAAATACGCGTTTATATGATGTTTTCTCGGCCTCTTTGTTTTTTTATGGTGTAAATATCAGGAGTTATCGATCAAATAAAAAATGTAAAACTTCTGCCAACGTTTCGCATATTTATTTATTCATCTTCAGGGCTAAAATGAAATGTTAATTAATGAAATTATTTTCTACAATCCTTTTTTGAAGACGGAATGGTTTACGTTGGCAGAAATTTTACATTTTTTATTTGTCCTAAAACTCATGATAATTACGCGTTTATTTCATCCATGCTTTGGAGGTTATGGGATTGGAGGGTGAGGGATGGCGAGAGGGGTCGCGGGGGCGGCAGAGGGGTGAAGGAGGGGTTTAAGGAAGGGAATAGGGGTTTTGGGGATGGGAGGAGGGGGGAGATGAGGATGAAGTGGAATGGAAGGGGAATGACACCTAGAGACGGCGGGCGGAGGGTATGGAGAAACTATGGACCTGTAAACAGAGAGAGCGAGGCAAATGATGGAGGAAAGTATGTTGCTGAGAATTATATCAGCAGCGTCCAACTTTGTGGTACTCTTGGGGTGATTCCTGGGTAAGGTAGGAGATAACTTAAACCCTTACCGTAAAGTGTGCCGAATCGTCGAAGCTCATTTATCAGTTCCCCATATGCTGGATCCGGTACAGTTAAATATTATAACCGAATTAAAAATACTTTAAATAGTTATATGATCAGTTTTACAATGTCTATTTAACATTAATCGGAAGATGATGTGGCCTTTTTGTTAACTTGATGTTTACTGAGAGGTCGGGTTTCGTACATTATACCAAACTGTCGGTTAGTTGACATGAGACTTATCGATAGGAGAACGTATTAATTTCGGTTTTAATACCGATTTAATATTCAACCAGAGATTTCAAGACTGGGACTTAATGTTTTTCCTGTGTCTTCCACTGTTAAATGATAAAGACGTAAAATCCTTTCTCAAAAAAAATTTGATCCGGAAGGGTTTACAAAAAATTCTTGCTTTTCGGGCTACATTAGTACTACAAAGTAAATGCAATTATTATGGAGGACGACCAACAGTTTTGGTCATTTACTATGACCATTTCTTTATTTTAAGATGACCGTTGGTTCCATTTTTTCTGCCTCTAAGCATTTTTGGTGGGATGAAAAAGTACAGAAACATAAGGCTGATTTCATTTCCACCCTGTCATGATTTTTTATACATGTGAGATGTATTACTCTTATTATTCGATTTAAGATGAAAGAATTTTTTTATTACTATAGTCCGACGAAATATGCCACTTTCAAATTTCAATCGAAGACGTATAAAAATCAGTGGTTGCGAGTTCAGACTGTGATTTAACCTGACTCTCATTCCTTTGAGCGTTATGCGTAGTTCTTTTTCCGTTTGATGGCACGTTAAACTGTGCATCTCTATTTCCTTCGCAGACAAGAAAGAAACGTCAACGTCATATTTTATCCGCCCTCTTTCTCTTGCCCGTGATAATGCCTGCGTTTACGATAGAACGGCAACTACTGTGCGAAATTCCTCAGAGGAAAAATCATTCGCCTTGACCGGGACTCGGATCCGGATCCCTCGATTTCGCACCGGGTGATTTAGCCAGTTAAGCTACCGAGGCATTCTTCTCCACTGTGGATTTTGTGAGTGCATTATAGGAGCAAAGTGTTCAGGAATTCCAGACATATGATGTCACGAAGCGTGCGCTTAGCGCCACAGTCCGCAACTACTGTGTTCATAGAAAATAGGACTACTGACGAGGAAACAGTTTGTGGAAACATTCGTGCGGAGCGTGGAACTCAATGCATTGGTTGCATGGAGACGGATGCTGAAGATCAAATGAACGGATAAAATAAGGAATGAAGAGGTGTACAGAAGAGTAGAACAGGAAAGGACCACATGAGACAATATACAGAAAAGAAGAACCAGATGGACTGGGCACACCCAGGGGCAAAATGGGTTTGTGAGGAATATAATTGAAGGAAAAATAGAGGAAAAAGTCCCAAGAGTTAGGCGAAGGCGAATACATAGACCAAATAAAGAGGAAAGTACACTAGAAGAACTACCAGAGAGTAAGGGAACTAACATTAGATACGGAAGGATGGAGGGCCGCAGTCAGCTAGTTTTAGGTTTGAACAACCAATGAATGAACGGAAATACCTTCCCAATCAACCGATTCTCCCAGCCATCATCAAAATGTAAATAAAATTCGTCCGATAAAATGTATCCGATGACAAATATAAATAAACATGATAATGTTTTTATGAGAGTAAGATACAAGATATATTTTAATAAGATATTGGCGTAATTTTTGCTTATCTATCTCTAAAACTTACGAAAAAAGGGAATTATAAACATTGCTGGGTGGAAATATTCAGGAATTTTCTGCTGTGGGAGAAACTTCTGAATACACACGATAGTTGCTATGCTATTCACTTCATTGAACCACTTGGCATCACTTTCGGTGTTGACTTTTCGAGCTATTGCGTCAGGTCGCGGGATGACATCGTTCAAAGTTATTCATCCTCTTTACCCCCACCACACAAAAAGGGGGTGACAGGAGGGGTTGGAGTCGTACGTGAGGCAAGAGGGGTTCTCTAAAGACAGAAACACAGTAGAGAGGGTACGGAGGAAAAGTTTTGGGATGCATATTAAGGATAAACTGGAGGGTTTGAAGAGGGAAATAGAAATGCTAGATGAGCAGGCGGAGAGGCCACGCCACGGCAAATTTCCAGTGCGGTCTTGTATAGCGATCCGAATTCAGAAATTGCTTCTGGTGCATTTCCAGGTCATGAAAGAATGTGGATTGAATGCTCTACTAATGGATATATATGATAGGAGAGTCCTTCGTCGGCTTGGCCATGATGGATGAGTGTCGAATAGTGAGACAGATTAATAATAGTGGGGGGACTAGTGTGAGGGGAAGGGGGTAAACCGACAAAGTAATGGATGAATGTGGTGTAAGGACTTTAAACAGGAGGAATATTAGGGGTATTAAGAATAGGAGAGCGTGTATGAAGCAATACAGGAATGCAATACAAACGAAAGAGGCATTCAAGACACTTTGGAGGAAATTATAAAGAGCGAGCCAGTATCCCAGGTCTAACCTCAATAAATAAGCTCTTTGACCGTGCCAACCCCGCGGAATAGGTATTTATGTAGGTATTTTAAGAATGCAGGTTTATGGTTATGATGGATTGGTAAGGTTATCAAAGAGATTATTTCAAGCTAGGATAAGAGGAGTCACAATCGACTGGTTCCGTAGCTAATTAACCGGAAGTTCCCAATGCTTGAAGTCTCAAAAATCGTTATATTGCATACGTTCCTATGACTTTTGGCTTCCCCAGGGCTCAGTCATTGGGCCAATACTCTTCTTCACTTCTGTAAATAATTTTCAATGGTATTTTCAATGATTCATTGTCATTCAGTGATAACAAGGCGTTGTGCTACATGTCACTCAAGGTCGAAACGACGTTCAGTATCAAATGAAATGTTATCTTGACCAGATAAAGTACTTGTTTGGTAAACATAATTTAGTATTCAGTAAAAAATACATTTAATTGAGTTTGAAAAATGAAAGCGTTTCACGAAAGGATCTTTATTTCTCATAAATGTGCAGCAGTGAAAAAACCTTACTCAAAATGTTTACAAATTGGCTAATCTTTTAAACTTTTAAAGGGTGTTATTATAGCTCAATATTGAAATTGGAAATCTCATATAATAAGCTACATTTTGAAATGTTCTTAATTTCAAGATTTGTTTTTAATTTACGGTATATGAATACTAGCCCAGGAAAATTAGGTTTTAACCCGGAAAAAAATAATAACAAAGCCGGACCTTTTTAGCTGTATTCAGGACCCCTTTGAGATGAACATATCAAAAGTCCCAAGCTCTCCCAGGTGGGATTACGAAAATATCCTGGAAAAACCTGGAAATACTGGAATTTTCCTGGAATTCGTGCTGTTCGGTAACTAGAAGAGCTAGAGAGGCGTTCTTTTTTTCTGCCACTCCTGCTTTTAGTGCTCTACATTAGTGAAAGGCGTTCGGCAGCCTCCTGAGGCTCCCGTTCTGATCCTGGTCTACTCTAAGGTCATCAAGTACCACATAATGTACTAAAATCGCCTTAAACCAATATTTGCCAGATTAATAAGCTGCGAAACGGCATTACTACAACTGGCTTCGGTGCCTGACATAAGTACAACTTTTCTGAGCACCAATAACTGCAGCTGCACCCCGAACCTGCCCGCCTACAAGGTGCGAGAGGTGCCTGATCGTCTGCAAAAACAATTTATTAAATTAAATTTTTAAAATTACACTCATGGTACCCAGGAATGACTTAAACAGATGAAAACCACCCAACCTAATTATTGCTTTTTTTCAGAGGATTTTGACTGGACGCGGCAAGCACCATTGGCAATGCCTTAGTATACAGCTTTAGGTCAAAAGTCAACTGCAATGAGATTTAATAAAAATCTATTCGGTACAAAATTTCTAAATTCAAAAGTTTGACGAAAAATTGCTGAATTTAGTTCTAGCAGATCAGTGATATATGTAGAAAATTAACTCACCATATAGCGGGCTTGTCCTCGCTTCTCACATATGTCTGCCGCATTCAACAAAGCTATATGCAAGCTGTCCTCACATATCACCAACTCATTCCTGTTCTCTGGTGTGACCTTAGAAAGCCCGTTTATATCTGGCGCCAAGTACTGGTGTACTGTGCTTTTCTGAAACCATTTCCAATCATTTCTGCACGCTTTGGGCGCAAGATTTTTACATCTATATGCAATGCAGACTTTGGTGTATTGTCTGAATCCCTCCTAAAGTATGAATTGTGCCATCAAGACTTCGCAGATTGTGATCTCCATTGTCGTAAATAAATAGGATATAAGCATCCATATCCACTTCAGGAGGTGAGCATAGAGATAAGCACGCTTCATATTTTTCACACTCTTGATACGAAGCTGAAATGCCTAATTTATGGAGCATATCAATAAGCCACCTCGAAGCGAACCAACGATGAAGGGCCACACCGAGTCCTACTTGGATTGGTGATAGGAACGAGCGAGGACGTATTACTACAATTATGTCATGTTCAATCACTGTAGCCATTTCCTCACAGTATCTAGATTTTTTGGCAATAGCTCTGACATAAAAATATCAAGAAGCTTTGGCGTAAGGTTGTTACCTCCGGTAGTCTTGTCTTTCTGTGTTGGGTACACAGAAGTATCTACATCTACATACTACCCCGCAAGCCGCCTCAATAGGCGTGTGGCGGGGGGTGTTAGGACACCAGCCGTTTACATATAAAAAGGAAATGCTCTAATTGCGCCTAGCATTTATTAAAGTCCCTTATTATTCGGGGGAAAAACGAATTCCATACCTATCCGTCCGGCAAAATATCTCTCTTAATTTATCGTTTCTGTCGGACCTGGAAATATAGTTGGGTTCTAATATGATGTTCTCCGTGTCGCTCTTAAAGATATCTATTCTTAATTGCTCAAGTAATTTAAGCCTAGCGCGCAGCCTCCGAGTCTCTAGCGGCTCCCAACCTAATTCGTTTAACATCTGTGTAACGCTGTCTGTACGCCCGTAGCAGTTTTTGATGAATCGCGCAGCTTTCCTTTGTATTTTATTAAGTTCCCGAATTAAGTCTTTCTGCACCGGATCCCATATGCTTGCTGCATATTCAAGGTGTGGCCGGACGAGTGCGAAATAGCACCTCTCTTTTACTTTTTCATCTGAAAATCTTCCCACAATACGCTTGACGAATCCTAGCTTCTTCAGAGCTCTGCCACAAATATTTCTTATATGTGTTCCCCACGATAGGTTCGAGGTTATCGTAACTCCCAGATACTTCACTTCATCTGTCGCCTTTATGTTAACACCATCCACAGCATATACATGGGGATAGTTGGACGACCTACGCAATAAATGTACCGCCGTGCATTATCGTATGCTTGTAACTTGATTGGGTGCTTGATAAGTTGTGCAGCAAATTTTACTATTCTTGTTTCCTCACATTGGCTATCCACGCACCCCTCACTGTACCGTTTCGTGCTTAATATTTTTTGCGCAGCCCCTGTGAAACGCATCACGCCCCTGCGTCCAGGCAGTTCAGTAAAGGCGATTGAGTCACCTTATCTTTCTTCTAGTTTACTCCTCAGCCTTTTTTCAGTGTACTTTTCTCGGTTACTCTTTGAATACTTATCCAGTATTGTCATCAATTCTTCCATGCTGTACTGGCTGTCATCTTCGCAATTTTCCTCAAGTTTCTCATGTAACAATTCAAAGGCAGCACTTTTTGACTCAACTTCATTACGACTCTTGCCACGTTCTGATGTGATTTCTGGCTTACAGGAGCCAATTTGTTGAAAGTAAGTATAGCAATCTCTGAGATACCTGCCTTCTGCCACGACTAGATCGGACACTACGCTTAATCTCAGGATTACTTCAGTTCCCCACTCATCCCGATCACCTCTTTCTGCATCTGCTTATGGTACGTATAGTCTTGATCACTTCGACGGTCCCAACTACACTCCATGGTTTTCTCTCAGGGTGCTTTTCATCCACATTTTTGGCACAAAAAATACAATGTACTTTAAAATCAAATGGCGTGTCTGTGGATGATCTCCTCTTCAGATGATCTGAAAGTTCCGCAGAGGGGGATGTCGGTCTGCGTGTGTACTCCCTTCTGCACTCGCTATGCAAAAGCACCAACATCTTGTCCTTAAAAAATACCTCGGCACCATCCTTTCTCGTTTTACTTGCATTCAAATTTTTTTGTAGTCCTTTTTCACCACATTTCACTGATTCTTTGCATCCACATCTGAGGTCCGTGGATGGTCGAACACTTCCCGCACCTTGTAGGCGGGCAGGTTCGGGGTGCTGATGCCGGTATTGGTGCTCAGAAAAGTTATACTTGTGTCAGGCACCGAAGCAAGCTGTAGTAATGCCGTTTCGTAGCTTATTAATCTGGCAAATATTGGTTTAAGGCGATTTTAGTACATTATGTGGTACTTGATGACCTTAGAGTAGACCAGGATCAGAACGGGAGCCTCGGGAGGCTGCCGAACGCCTTTCACTAATGTAGAGCACTAAAAGCAGGAGTGGCAGAAAAAAAGAACGCCTCTCTAGCTCTTCTAGTTACCGAACAGCACGAATTCCAGGAAAATTCCAGTATTTCCAGGTTTTTCCAGGATATTTTCGTAATCCCACCTGGGAGAGCTTGGGACTTTTGATATGTTCATCTCAAAGGGGTCCTGAATACAGCTAAAAAGGTCCGGCTTTGTTATTATTTTTTTCCGGGTTCGGGTCAAATTTTGCTTATTTTTCCTGGGCTATACGTCCTCTTTTAGTCACTCTTTCTGATTATTTGACCCTGATATATTCTTGATCACAAAACCGTACAATATGTAAGGGAGGGGTCTATCTTTGTAATATAAAACCTTTACTCATTGCTCAAAAAGCTAATCAAAGCAATGCTACGGAAGTCAAAATACCGGAATAATTTCCCATAGTTAAAATATTCTACCATTGAGACATTTATTCGTCAACAAAGTGTTGACAAATTTCTATATCCGGGGAGGAAAGAGAGAGAAATAAAGAGGTTATGTAAATAAACTACTATTAAGTCATGAAGTTGAAGTACCCTATCCTCACAATGCTGTGCTGTGTGTTCAAGCTGTGTTTTGCACACATTGCACCCAAGCTTATCCGTTCCCTCCCAGTTGAACTAGTAAAATTAATCTCCAATGTTCAATTTCCACGGAGTACGAAACAATGAATTTTTAAAATAAATAGTTGAAGACCTTATGAAAAATATAGTCTAATTTTCTTCCCTTAGAATAAGAAGTTAAGAATACACGCGGATTAAAAACTAATTTTTCTTGTAATACAAGTGTAAATGATGAATTTGAACCAGCCTGTACTTCCATTACTTTATATCAGAAGGCAATCCATAAACAGGATAACCCCTGAGGTACCTATGATACACTAAATATTTTGATCAATAAAGTCAGTTGTTTCTTGGTTTGAGAGAAATAAAGGATACAACTATTATATTATTAAATCGATACAAGGCACGAGCATTCAGTCGCTGAAACTATTTCCGAAAAATATGTACTCCAAGTATTGAAACAGCTTATCATGCGACGGTAATTATTATTCAGGTTTGTTCGCCGATTGTTATTTCTAAATTTGGATGTTAAAAAGCCGGAGCTTTTGTGATAAACAGTTTGTTTACTCATTTGAGGCATCCAATATCTTAAGTGGGTATACAACCAAAACGTAGTACCTACTAATTGAGATAATCATTAATCTTACGACCGATAGCATGTTTTATTATTTTTTTCTTTGAACTGACACTCTCTTCCATAATACGTCCTTTTTCTTTTCTCAGCCACGTGGGTGGATGCACACATAAATTCCTGGAAGGGGAGCGGAGTGGGGCAAAAGCCTGAGATTCCCTTGATTCGCACGAGGCCTTTCACGGCACCCGAAAAACCTCCATAATTCAATTAGCCTCCGCATCGGGATTACGATGTAAATCATTCAGGGAATTTGTTGACACTCTCTCTCTCTCTTGTCGCGGGAGAGAGCCAAGGGCCCAGATGTGCAAGTGCTGCTTTGTGAGGAAGGGGACAGGAGACGGGCATAAAGGGCTAAGACGGGGAAGGAGGGAATATAAGGAGTCGGTGAGGGGCGGGGATGGTTTATATATTCTGGTTGGGGAGTCGAAGGGATGAAGGTGGAAGATCCAAGGAGTTTAAGGGAAGAAGGTCGCATATTCGCGTCAGGGGATGAGTTTGGTGGGGGAAGATTGGTGTTAGGGTCAGGTCAAGGGGAAGGGGATGGTTACGTGGGCCGCATAAAAGGGTCCCGCAGCCCTTTAAAACGGCGGCTCTTTACTCCAATGCACACTACACTCTCACCCCCCAGGTCCCCTTAGCCCTTTAAAACGGCGGCTCCTTAACCCATTGCACACCCTCCCCCCTACCCTGTAGTCCCCCAAACAACGGCGTCTCCGAAGACACCCTCTCCCTTTCCATCCACCCTGGTGGTATCCACGCTTATATCCCTCTCCTCCGTCCCAGCTTCTCACATTGTTTCCCGCGCTACAGGGGGGTGGTGGTATATGAATCCCCTTTCTACCTCCCCCGTAATCTGGTGGAAATCCTCAGACACCGTATGAAACGCCACGAATACCTTCCCGTTGCCTCTCCCCACCCCAAATCCTTCTTTTCCCATGCAACCCCTGCCATACGCACTGCCATCTCATCGCCGATCCCCTCCTCACTTATCCCGCCCACCTTTTGCGATACGCCGGCAATTGCCTCCCGGTCGCGAAACCATGTCTCAAACCGCCTCACAGACTGGTCTGTGAGATCCATGTTTTGACGGTTAAAAATAGAATTTATTTCTCCAAATTTACAAAAACTGGGCCATGCAATTTCTAAAAATGAAGATAATTCATTGAATCATTTTCAGATAAAAGAATTTCACTTTTTAAAAGACCCGAATCCGCTAAATACAGGATGACATCTACGGGAGCAGTACCAGCACTTTAAAATTGTTATTTCACGCTCGAAAAGGGAATCTAACAGCAACTCGCATGTGCCATATTTAGTGCTTGAATTAGGTTATTTATTTTTTTCACGCCTCTCTTTATTTTCAGACATTTCCATATAATCACTTAGTGTTGCCAAAAGTGGCACATATGGGGTTCTCTGGAACAACGCCATGCCACTCCACTTTAATCGATTAGGTACCAGTAAAGAACACATAATTATTCTGAGATAAAGCAGCATGCCAAGGACAGTGAATGGCTTTTTCTTTATATATGAACAAGATTTGATGCTTTTAGGCGCCCATTTTTCAGCAATCGTGATTTTTCTGTCGAAATGCGTGTTGTGAATACGCTAGGGGTAGTTTGATATTGGCGAAGCTGGATTTGAATACATCGTGTTTGACAACCAATTTCATACATATCCTGGGATGAAGTTTCCCCTCTATAAATTGCAAGGATTTTGCTATTTTTTGCTGTATTGTTTACCTTAGTTATGATTTTTCTGTCGATTTCCGTCGCTCATTGCAGGTGCAACTTAATCCGAATCTTTATTTTAAGCAAGCGCATGGTTCCATTTTTACATTTGAAAAATTCGATTTTGGACCGTCAAAAGAGGGGTCTCTGACCCTGCTGTCCCCCATCGACTCACCCCTCCGCTGATCACTCGCTCCCTCTCTCCTTCTTGGTTTTTTCTCCATCAGATGCAAAATATCCTTGGAACTTTTATACTTAAGCTTAAACCAGAGTAATTTTATGAAGGCGTTCATAAATAATAACGAACACATCAATACACATATAATATTCACATCATTTGTATTTGGCACAGCTGGTTTCAACGCAAAGGTATCATCAGGTACAATTTTTTTCACATTCGTCCAGGGATTAGGGATGAGCCGATGGTAAATTGCGATATAAATACTGGAAGATATTCGGTTATCGGTTGATATATCGGTATTAGAGCATGAGAATCCGATGAATATATAACATTCATGACTTTCTCAGCATATAGATTGATGGATTGAATATTTTTTATCCTCTACCTTTTTTGGAAAAATTGTAAAAAAGGGCAACTTTCAGAAGTAGCCAAAATATTTTAGCTACATCATCAAGATACATTGGATCAAAAAGGTTTTTTAGCTCAGCAAATTTAGTGTCTTCTAAGATGAGGATAACATTGAGCATTATGCAAAAAATTAATGAGATTAATGGTGAATGCAAGTCAAAAGTAAAATCGTTAACAAGATTACCCTTTTCCCTGTGTTTGCAATCTCATATTGTTCTTGAAAATACAATTTTTTACATTTGCCCTGTATCTGTAAAATATCAAGTTCAAAGTAACCTGTATGTTCACACTCCAGCAAATGTTTATCAAACATCGAAAGCTGGTTAAAAAGTACTTTTTATGCTCTTTAATTCTAATAGTTTATTTACGTCCTGTTTGGCCATTGTAGCTTGCATTACTTGAGTTACAATTTAAAGCACAAACTCCACTCTTTTCAAGATTATAAAATTTATACTTGGCATAAAATAAAATTTTACCTATTGTTACAGGATTATAAAATGACAATTTAAAATTCTATACAGGCATGAATTGCATGATTCTGTACGTTAATTATCCTAAACATGGTAGCTTACACCAACGTGATAGCTCCTCCTTAGTTGTAAAAGGAAGAGTCGTCAATTTTCAAGTGGCCTGCTGATTAAGATTTCGGTCTAAATTAAAAATAGTAGGTATCACTACCATAGCCATTTCTCTTCGCAATTTGTCAAATAATATTTTGATGGCAATAACCTTTTAATATAATGTTTGATTTGTTTCTCTATTTACGTAATAACCCCCGGAATTGTCGCCACGCGTGTTTCTTCTCCCCCCCTCCTGTCGTTTACCTTGAAAAACAAACCTCCCCACAGCATAGAATGGCCTCCCCCTCCCTTCCCTCCCATCCAACTGCTAATCTTCTCCCTCTTCTCCAATTAACTTCCGTTATTCCTGTCAAATTTATCAATTATCACCGTAAACGTGCTCCTATCATTACAATATCGTCGATGGCCGCGTTGCCATGAGCGGCTGTGATCCGCCGTGGCGCTTAAAGTGTAAAAAAAGCAGATTAGAACAGGTATAGAACAGATTACTGAAACAGTTGACGAAAGGAAATGAGTAGAGCAGTGGAAAATTTCACTTATGGAACTGATTAGAGCAGTGGAACTTTTCACGTATGGAACTGATTAGAGCAGTGAAACATTTCACGTATGGAACTGTTTAGAGCAGTGGAATATTTCACGTATGGAACTGATTAGAGCAGTGGAACATTTCACGTATGGAACTGATTAGAGCAGTGGAACATTTCACGTATGGAACTGATTATAGCAGTGGAACCGTTTAAGTATCTTGGGAATATTTTAAGGAGAATCGGTTCAGTAGGAGGAACGTTATTCATATATAACTGCATTTGCCGAGGAAGACATGGAAACTGCTTAGGGGGCGCTCTAACGAGGCATATGAAGAAAACATTAGAAAAATTTCTGATATGGAGCGCGACGTTGCATGGGTCGGAAACTTGGTCCTTGAGGAAGGAGAACATGTGCAGGATTGAGTCTTTTTAGACCTGAGTGTGGCGATGAATGGGGAGGATGAGCTGATTAATCAGGAAGACGAAAGATTTATTTTTGAAAGTTGCTGGGAGAGGAAAGGGAATTTGGTTGGGAGAGGAAATGAAATGTTTCGAGGATTCAGAGAAGGCAGCGTATTGTGGATCAGGAGCGTATTTAGAGGTGAAGTATTGAAAGCCATTGGGGGAGAGGGGGGAGGCAGAACTCTAGGCAAATGCAGCAGACGAAGGAATAGGATAGGAATTTTAGACGACACAAGGAGAGACAGAAGGCATAAGGAACTTCGGAGAGACCTAAGTAGACTTTTGTGTAAGGTGTTTAAAGACGACCCAGAAAAAGATAAGTTAGGTTAGGAACCGTCCAAAAACATACCAATCAGCCAAATGATGATGAATGATATCACTTAACCTTCTTTCTCTATCTTAAGCCAAGCCGTCTCTATCTTGTCCTGTAATCCTCCCTCCTCTGGCGCCATTTTCTCATTTCTCATTCTAACTATACCAGTTTTTCCAACTCGGTTTTTGAGAAATTTCATCTAACATGCCTGTACTTTGCTCACATAATTCCCCTCCATTGTCCACAATTTGAAAGTATGCGTTACGATAGGGTTACAATAAATCCAGAAGATATTTCCTTCGCTACTTTGAGGAACGTCTTTGCTCCAAATGAAGCTCATGGCACTTTTGAAAAAATACCTCTGCTTTCTAGGGATGGGCGATTACGATATCGATTAATCGAATAATCGATTTTTTGTCAATTAATCGAAAATGTGGAATCCATTAATGCAACAGCTGATATCGATTATGTATTCACAATTAATTTGACCGATTATCGATTATTTCGGAATTTTGTGTCTGGAAAACTGTGATGGTTAGGGCGGCTCACGTTCGTCTTCAGCTCGGAAAGTTGACTATTGCTGAACTCTGCGCCACGACGCCATAGAGGTATTAAGTAGAATGTGCATGACATAACTCTACACGACACCACCTTTTAGCGGTCACTCACCTGTCAGGGGTCAGATATCGCTTCGCCAGGCATAGCCGTGTGTTATTTGCGCTTGTTATTTTGATAATAAGTACAAAATCAATCAATAAAAAAACTAACGAGGAGTATGTCCTGGAGCCCTAGATATATTTAAAGATAATGTAACTTTCTTTCACCACAGTGCCTATGCAAGTGATGCTTTTAAACGCATTCAGTACTTTCAAGGGAAGACAGAGGATACAGTCCTACACCTCATCCAGTCGAACGCTACCCGGTGGTCCTCAACCTACGAGATGCTTTCTCGATTCGTAGAGTTGTCGCCCGTGGTAGCTGAGGTGCTAATCGACTATGGGAACGTGAAGATGCTGAGCTGAAGTGCGGAGCTGAGCACCGTCCGTGTCTTCATATCCGCGCTGAAACCATTTGCTAAAGTGACTACGGAAATGCGCTATGATAAAATTACTACATACACCAAGTTCATTTCCGATATTCGGATATTTACTTCAATTTTCGATTTCAGAGCATCAACCTGATACAGCTTCCGCAAGGAGACAGGCTGGTGGATCGGGTGAAGAAGTTCGTTCTGTCGGAGCTGGACCGTCGATTCGATCCTATTGATTCCAGAAAGCACAATGCAATCGCCACGATTTTGGTTCCAAGGTAAACAAAAACTGCACCACTTCAAGAGCCCGATCACTGTAGCCATGAGCACCGTCATCGCTGTGATTGCTGAGATGTTTCGCGATGAGGATCAGGTGAACGTCCTGCAGATGTTTTCACACGCTGAGCGTGATGCAGCACCATTAGATGACCTCTGGAGCTTTCATGAAGCAGCATCACAGATAATCCTGTATAATGAAGAGGTCACCTTGGGATACCATTTGAGTTACAACAACTCCTCAACCAACCCGTCGTTGACCGCCATTTGAACCCATTTTCAGTGTGGGAGTGAATACCCTAACGTATGTCAAGTAGCCAGGAAGTACCTGCCAAAAGTAGCAACATCAGTTCCTTCAGAGAGATTCTTTTCCGAGATGAGACTAATTCAATCTGATCTGATAAGCCGCCTAACCAGTACCTACTTATCAAAATTGCAATTTTTCGTTTAGTTCCTGTAAACATTTGGCAATCGTCCAAAATTGAAATTAAATTAAAATATTTTTCCCAACTCTGTTCCCTGACACACCTCCCGGAGGTTTATCTAGATTTTACAATTTAGATAGCAATGCTTCTTTGGCAATTTTTTGTTATTGCCAATTTTATGTAAAGGGGTAAAAAATAAAGGTCATTTTTTACCTATGTCATTGTATTAATCGGGAGCGATTAATCGGCTGCTTGCAATGAATCGATTTACAAAATATCGATTATTTTTTTATAATCGCCCATCCCTACTGCTTGCCTCCCATTTTCACTTATCTTCCTATCATTTATTTCATTTTCCACTATTACACCCCACAATTTTTTCAGCTTCCAACTTCACTAAATGATAAAACTATATAAAATTAAAAACATCTCTTTCTTTGAAAATTAAATAGTAAGACACGTTAAAACAGGCTGTCAAGGCCGAGACCTAGTACGATTTCGTACGGTTGTCGGAATAGACTAATGAATGTGCCTATGAATCCATATGATTTTTGACAAAAATATTACTATGGGATGAAGTATGTCATTCTTTCTTGATAAACTCAGCATTCCACCAGGAGTTTCATCGCCTGTCGTAGGTGGCGTGAGAGGGGAGGGTGAGGGGGGTGGGTATTTCAAGTAGCGAAGCGAAATCCCACCGCAACGGATCTCTTCCGGCATTCTTTTGTTTGCTGCGAAACCAACCGAAAGCCTTTGGACGCTCCTCTTCCAACACTTCACCCCCACCAACTCGCCCACTCATCCAATTTCCTCCTTTGCTTCCATTCCTTCCCCCTCCCATCCCCGCCGATCATATTCCTCTGGAGTGCTGCGAAAAGAAGAAGAAAATAATTCCCCCACCCGCCAACCTCACTCTACCCTGTTTATTTTTTGCTCCTAAACTCTCAACCACGCCAAGAGAGCGTCAATTGTCTATCCACTCACAAACCTCTTGACATGATATCTTTCTCCCTCTCCGCCGAAGCCCATCCGAAAGCAACCCATCCCCTTTTTAAGGGTTTTAATTTCCCTTTTTTTCAATTCGTCGCCCATCGCCCCGATGAAAACTCACCCCTACCTACTTCTTCTTCTGCGTCCCCTAGTCTTCGCCCTGACACCCCCTGTTTCACCCCATTCCCCCCCCGTCCTCCCTGTAACGAATAAGTATCTCATACCCCCACCCCCCCTCTTCCCCCGTTTTCCTTCTTATCCCACAACGCACCCCTCTCACCCTCGTTCCATCGCTCGGCCGACCCCTCCCCCCCTATGTTTCCCTTTCTTCTCTCTCTTCCCCCTCCCACTCTCCTAAGGGTTCCTTTATCTCTTCGCGGGAAATGGTAGGAAGGCAAACCACTGGCGCGGAGATATGGGTGAGAATTGGTCCTCCACTTTGCATCTCGTCCTTCGCCTCCACATCATTTCTCGAATTATTGACATTTTCGGCTTTGATTTGGTGGCAGGATTCTTTTTCGTCTCAATTTTTTGCTTTTGGGACAGCCTGGGAACAGCCGGTGAAGATCAAGATGAGAGATGTGTTGGGGAACATTCTTTTTCTCGTAAATGTAGCATTATATAATTCAGTTTGGCGCTTTAAGGACTATCATCATGTTGAACCACGCGAATTTTAAATCGTCGTAGAATGTTTACTGAAAATGGAAATAAAATAGCTAAATTTAAGAAGAAAGCAATTGGCAAGTATATTTATATTAAAGATGAATCCAAACTGTCAATAAAATCAAATGAATTTTGACTCCTATGCATGTATTTCGGTCATCCAGGCACCCATTATTTGTTATCAAAACGCAGATTTTGGTTCTAGGTGGTGAGAAACAGTGTGCGAGACGCGCCAAATATTTCCTCAAGGAAACCTGGAATTTAATAGTCTGATATGGTGTTTTTGTGGTACATCACTCGCAAATTATTAATGAGGTTCGGTGGTTTCACTCAACTTAAGAGAATTCGACGAAACTTGCTGTAAGCATGTTGTCTCAAATCTACCTTATTTTTTTTAGAATTATTTACCGCAGATTACTTTAGGTATTTGATCGAGAAGTGGACAAAAAATTACATGGGTTCTTATGGAAACACAAGGTACGAGTAGCTTAATTCATCAAAAAGAACCTTTTTCTAATTAAGAATAAGAGAAACAAAAATAAAAAAATAAAGAATATCAAATGCTTTTCATAAATTATTCTATTGATGATTTAAATTATTTTTGTTTTTCTTATTCTTAACTATAAAACGTTCTTTTCGGTGAATAAAGCTAGTCGCACCTCGCGTTCCCATAAGAACCCATTTAATTTCATGCCCACTTCAACATCAAATATCCTAAGAAATCTGCGGTAAATAATTTTGAAAAAATTCAGGTAGCTTTAGGAAAACATAATTAATGCTTCCTGCAAGTTTCGTCGAATTCCCTGAAGTTAAGAGTGAAACCACCGAACGTCCTTAAGAAAATTGCATTATTTCAGCTAAACTATACATAGCTGTACCACCGGACTTGCTTTTTTCTGCTACATTGCAATTTTTACCGTGGTATTAATTAACGTATCCAGAAAGTTCTCAATCACAATATTTTCACTATACTTTTGAATATGTCACGGTACTTGCATTTATTTCCACTTTTACTATAGAACATGGAAATATTAACGAAAATGGCAAATTTTCGCAAATTATTTCTGTCACCAATTTTTTTTAAATACGTATAGCCAGCAAAAATTATGTAGACGAGAATCAGGCTCATGAGATGACTAGGTACACATTCTTGCGCAAAGTTTAATGAACACTCAGCTCGCTGGTTTCTCGATGATGATTCAGACAAAGAAAATGATACGGTTATAAAATAATAAGGCCCACAATATGACTAGATACATACATGCAATGCTTATGTACATATATCAGCTTGCAAGTTTGTGACTGTGATTTTTTTTTAATATTCGCGTCCTTAGCCACAAGCTAAAAGAGTCCGGAGTGGAGACCCCATCGAAGTATCCTCATTAAATAATTCAAGTCTATTCCACCCTTATTCCTTGTGCCGGTTAAAACAGGGTTCTTTCCATCTCGATCAAGTCGCCTCCCCCCGCTCTCCCTTCAGCAGCTGTCCAAAGCGATGAACTGATTGTAATGAGAGGAAATTAGAACGGCACCAGAAGCGAGAATCTTTCCGATATTTTTTTCAGGGTACTCGGCGGCAAATGAACAGCTCAATATCTCTTCCTCCCTTGTTTCCTAATTATGCTCTTCGTTTTTCACTAAAAAACGACATTACTTTCGACAAGCAGCGACAATTTCCACGGTTATCTTTGAGTTCCTCAGTGTACCACATTTCTTTCCACGTATTCAGTGTTTTTCAACAGTCAAGTAATTGCTTTTTTTCCAAAACGCCCAAGCGTAAAAAGAAGCAATTTGACTACACGAAGAAAACCGTTATTTTAGCCCTAAGAAAGCATCCCATCCCACGCCCTGGGTCGGAAAAAACCAACCTAGGCCGAAATCGAATCCACGAACCTAGGTTTAACAAGCAAGGACTTCGGCTCGACGTCACCGGGGCCGGCTGAGGATAATGAAGATCACATGGATGGAGAGAAACACCGATGGATAATTCCTACGAAGGGTTGAGGTGGAAAGGTTTTTAATGATAACTACATAGATAAAAAAGGAGACTTATTAGATAAAGTCTGCGACACAACAACCTCTTGAAAACAATGTCGAGAAGAAAAATTAATGGGAAGAACTTCGGATTAATATCTACGAATGTAATGAAGCCTACAAAGGGTTGAAGAGGAAAGAATTTGAATGATAACTACATAGTTAAAGAAGGAAACTTATTTGACGAATTCTGCGACGCAACAACGTCTAGAAAACAATGTTGAGAGGAAAAATAAATGAGAAGAACTTCAGATTGATGACTGTGGGTGTAATGAAGCCCCCAGCCAACCATCCTTGAGGTGAACCCACGAATCAAGTTCCATTGGCTACGCGACACCCGGAAGAGATTTTGTCAAGTGCATGCCTGAGCGTCAAAAAGATTCGGACCTCTTATTTCCGATATGGCGTCTTCAACTCGTCTTACACTTCCTCTGGTTTGCGTGGTACTAGTGATGGAACTAAAAGAAGACAACAGATGCATTGCATTTGTCTCCCAACCGAAAGAGTTTCATAACGAAACAGTTCCGTGAAACACCCCCTTGCGAACAACAGCTAGAGGTTAACCAAACAACATGCGATCGATCGGCGCTGTTAGAACATGACTGGTAGTTCTTTATTCTCTGTAATAAGAAATATTTCACTTAAATAAAGTAACAATTTCATTGAGATTCATGAAAGAAAGCTACGTCACAGTTGTAATCCTCTCTATAACGATGGACAGAAATGTTTTGGCTGAAAAAACCAGCAACCGCCTGCAACAGATTCAAATCCAACAAATTGTAGCTTATAACAGCAACGCAGCCACACGTGCAGTGCAACTGGAACAGAATAGAAGGCAAAAGAGTCAGCTTCAGCTATCAGTTGCCGTTGCACAGCACAGAGCGCAAATAGCATGATCACGAAACTGACCTGTCGTTTGCAACAGTTATTTGAAACAGTTGTCTGACCGAAACAGTTGCGGCTGCAGCCATTTCGCTGCGACAACACTTAATTCTACCACTATGGGGAACACACCGTCACAGACGCGTGTTCATCGCGGGAGCGGAGGGTTAGAATGTGGGGGGGAATACGGGAGGCTCGGAAGAATAGCTCAAGAGGTATGGCAGGGGGATGGTGATAGAGGGATAGGGTGAAGGCGGAGAAGCGAGAGGCATCCCCAAAGGACATGAAACAGACGATAAGCGGCCTTTTAAAAGGGGATATAGTGCGGGATTCTCCTCCTTTGCAGTCTCCTTGCATGAATGTGGTGTGGTGTTCGAAGGGAAAAAGGGATTCCAGTGGCACCGGGGGTTCTCGGATTAAAATTGACGCGGCAACTACGCTCCAATCGGGCATCCCCGAAATAGGTAAGGTCATTCCCTGCCATCTCTCTCTCTCTCTCACTACTTAGTTCAGTCGTACTTAAAGCTCAAAGGCTGAGCGTGGCTGCGATACTTCTACCAGAGATATGCTATCCAGCCGGCATATCGTGTTGCGATTTTCATATAGGTTCATGATTTATCGCATTGCGATATAGTTTGTAATTCGATGCTATTAAACGTGCGATGGATTGCGGTGTAATGCGATGCATGCGATGCTATTTGATGATCGATTCGATACGATGTACGGTGTAATGCGATCCAAGGTGATACAAAATGTATACGAGCCAATGCGATAGGCAATGTAATGCAAGTTGGGCTTTGTATGCGATGCATTTTGATGCAATGCGTTGTGCGATTGAGGTGAACGATTGAATGTGATGTGCAGTATTGTGATACGATCCTAAATGCGATATAACCAAATTTAAAGCGATTCCAGACGATATATGTGTGTCAATTTGATGGGTAATCCAATACAATTAAGGTGAAAATTGGTGATTTTACTTGTTGCAGTTAAGGCATAATTGAATTAAAAGAATAAAATTTCATATTTTCCACACACTGAATTTGAATATCTCCACTGGTTTGGACAGAATTACTGACAGTGTCAAGCATTATTTCGTCCTCTTGATAATGAAGTGGGCATAGCTTCGGAACCGCTAAAGGTTATGAATTAAAGTATGCAATTTACGGAATACAAATTCTTTCAATATGGTTGCGGTGGATAGAAAGGAGGACAAACGATAAAGTGCGTGAGAAAAGGAAACTTCTGGTGGATTTGAGGAGGAGACAGAGGAGGTGGTTGAAAGAAGTATTGAGGGGCGAAGGTGTGCTGAAGGCCGTGACAGAGGGGAGGATGTTGGGTAAGAGGGGAAGGGGAAGAGAAATAATATGTTCATGGACGGTTTAAAGAGAGGTAGGACGTATGCCGAGATGAAGAAGGAAATTGTGTAGGTTGATAGGGGTCCGCGACGAAAGAAATCGAGGTGATTTCGACTCTCTTCCATTAGAACCTGCGATCACCTGTACATTACCCAAATAGCAATGCAACGCAAGTCAGTGCTCTACCTATACGTGATCCATTTCGATGCCATGAGATGTTATTTAGTGCATTACTATACATCACATATTTCGTGAAACAAAATTTATATCGCAGAAAATCACACAGTCCTGCTTCAGTCACTTCGGAGACGGCCAAGTGTGCCACCATCTGGTCCATTGAGCGGGTTCCTTTGAGAGATAAAATAAAAACATGTGGAATATAGTAAGATGGTCTTAATGTGGAGGCATTTACATTTCCTGCTCCTGGCGGTTGCGTCCGTCTCTCGACAGATCTTTCCCACTTTAGCCTCTGCCATACACCCTTCTCCTGCACTCTCTCTCTCTCACTCTCTCCCTCCCTCTCTCTTACTCTTTATCAGCATGCATTCTCTCTTCAGATCCTCTGCACCGATCGTTTTTGATCCGGCGAACGGCTGATTTTGATATTTTTCCAGTGAAGTTAAAATATGATGGAGTAGTTATCTAGGAGAGTTTTACTACAAACAATTATAGACCGAATTATATTTTCTCATTTTATTTTATTACCAAGGTTTCAAAACTTTGGTTCATTATCCAGGTGACAGTTACCTTTATAAAATTTATCATTTACCTTGGTCGTGTACATAAAGGAGATAAATAAAGTGTGCTAAGTAAAGGTCGTATAGTAAAAAGTGTGAAAATAGTATTCAGTTGAACATTATTCATCATGAAACTTAGAAAAGTTTGCAAATTGAAGCCTCGAGTTACTACTTACACAAGAGATTTTTGTGGTGCCTGCGTCTGTCATCTTGTTTTGCCAACTTTTATTACATTGAAGTGGGCTTCCAATCGTCTATCATAATATAAACGTGACATAGTGTGGACAAACTTCAGCTATGCTTACTTCCAGCGTGATAACAGAAAACAACTATCCTTCATGCTCGCGACCCCGCTGGTAACCTCTTGAACAAATGGCAACCATTAAAGCGTTTTAGTATCGTATGATTAACCTCCAAGTAATTGACTGTTTTCGTAAGGTAGGTAATGCAAATAGAGAAAATTCCTCAATAGACAATTTGAAGATTCTGACTGTTAAGTTAGAGGTCTGAGGATGCCCACAGTAAAATTGGAACGTAGTTTTCATTTTAACAAACTTCACGCAAGGTTTTCCGAAAAAAATGTACACCATCATGTTTCTCAATTGTCTTTCCCCCTATGGTGGTGCACTACTGCATGGATCTCATTATGCATAGGGTATAAATAAATTGTATTCGTACATGATAAGCTAATTGGAATTGTGCGTATTGCTGCTATTACAATGCACAAAATGTGGAACAAAATAAGTGCTGAGGACCCGGGGAATGTCTTTTAAATTTACCCCCTCCGCGGAGTAATTGCACTAGTAACAAGTCTAGGACGACAACTATACGACAAAATGAGTGTAAATCAATCTAATTTGAAACGAATTTTGAGGATACCGGGACTAGCCACGTGGTTACCTTGACAGAGTCACCCGCAAGGGCACATCAGTACAAAATTTCACTGAGGGAAAATCAATCACCTTGACCGGGTGCCGAACCCGGATCTCAACATCGTGCCGAGAGCTTTAGCCGGTTAAGGTACCGAGGTGTCCAAGTCGAGTTGAATGATTATTCCTCTGAGGAATTTTGCTCTCATTTTAAATTTTTTTAAATGCTTTGGAGCCCTGAATATTTTTCTATGATTTCGCTTTGTATTCTCTTCTTTAGCGAAAGTTTAATTTTACCGTGCCTCTTCACTCGTCTTTAACTGAGAACCAGTTCGGTTGAGGTGCGTTATGCTCTTCGAAAGAGAGAGAATGTATCTTATGTGTGGGGCATACTGCTCTGAAATTATGAATATTATTGTTGCAATATATATGGTAAAAGTTATTTACGACTGGAGCAGTGCACAACTGATAATGGCAAAACTGTTTGTATCACTATAGGCGTATGCTGAGATAACTATGTACTTCCCTAGGAGTTAAAGAGATACAGACAAGTTTATCGCAATCATAGGAAATATATATTTCCCTTTTACAGTATAAAAGATAAAAAAAATGAAAGTATGTTATCACTCTATACATATTCAGTAAACTATTTGGAATTCTGCGTTAAATTACATCAAGTGAGAGCAAAAAATCAAGTGTAGAGCAAAAACTAATTCCAATTGATTATGGCTTGAAAGTTGTCTTTTTAAGTGTAGAATAGTTAAAATATCCGCTGTAAACTAATGAATTTGCCCTTGATTGCAGTTTAAGATAACTTTTACGCGATGCTAACAAATCTGTATTAAAATACGCACGTCAGACGGGTGAATAGATGGAAGAATATGGCTGCAGAGAATCACTGGCGCAGTTGGAGTTGCAGTGACCATACGGAAAAGTGGAGAAAATCCGGGTGTAGACGTCGATGAAAAGCTGTGAGAAACGGAAATCTCTTGTAAGACGACATCTCGAATCCTAATACTTATCATTTCCCCGCACTGAAAAACAGACACCAAAGCCCTGTATCTCTCTTCCTTTCTTTCTCCGAGTATATCATTTCCCCTCAGGATTGACTCATTGCACCCCTTTCTTAGAATCCAGCACCTCCTCGAGACGAAACCATTTCTTACTGAAAGGCAGGGAATTTCCCACACGACTTGCAATGCATCCCAAGACGCGTGATCTTAAAAATCCTCCTTTGTTCCTCGCGCATTATCCGGGAGCTGGAATATTAATTCCGCTCACACTTCTTAATCCCCTTCCCTTTCTTAGCCCACGTCTTTTCTCCAGCGGGGCTTACTCGTCTTCTCCACCCCTATGTCTTAGATTTTCCCGTCCTCATCTTACCCAGCATCTTATATGACTCCGTCAAGGAAGCTTCAATTCCTGAAAAATTCTGCTGCTTTATAAACTTTGAAAGACACCTCACTTTGAAATGCACCAACTATACGTATTGAGATCAGTTTTCCACGAAACAATTCCTATTTATCACCCTTAACCACTTAATCAGACGAAATCAGTCTCTCTAACGAAATAACTATTCAAAAGATTAATTTTACTTTGAGAGCAAGACTCCACTTCTAGAGATGAGCCACCAGGTTATTTTGCATTAAAAATATATAGTATTCGAAAAAACTTAAATTAATCAGCATCTATGAAATCTGTGCCATCCAAAGTTATTTCTAACTAGATATTTTCCTTTGTTAAATGAATAATGGCGTGCACTCGTGTAAAAATTGTCCTTACGAAACAAAATTTTGAAGGTCCTGCTATTTTTTCATATTATATTATCATAATAAGGAACATTTCCTTATTATATTAATAAAATAGGAAAACTATTAAATTAATTTCCGAAACTTGAAATGAAATGAAAACTTGAATGAAAACGATGAAATTTGAATTCATCTAAGTTTAAATTTGTTTGTTTCCGCGATGATAGTTTGATCCAGGGACTTGCGTAGGCTGACAATAGATATCAGGCAACACGGAGAAACCCGGAAGAAGAGTGCCTTCAGCAAGGTTTTTATGAGACAGACTAATAAAGTTTTCAAATATCGAGTTATCCAAAGACAAAGTGTTTGATTTGAAAGCACCGTTAAGTTGAGTCCAGCCTTAGATGATGAAGTAATCCCGGGTCAGTGTCGCAAAAATGTTTCCCTTTCACCCAATATGCTGCTCGTAACTGAAAATACTTTCACAGAAAAACTTTTTATAAGACGTGGATGAATTTATCAATTTTTGTATCAATCAACGTTTTGTATGATGAGCAGAAAGAAATAAAATATATAAATATGAAAAATGTCGAGAGTTTGCCTCCAAGAGACTTTGGACACCTACCGAGACACAACTGCCTCCTGAAAACATTAATGTAAGGAAAATGAATGGGGGAAATTACCAAGGAAGATATAGAACAGAATGCATCAACTGAATCGCAAGACAAGTTTAAGTAAGGAATTATGAAGAATTAAACTTGTTAGCTGAGAAGAAAGAAGAGTAGAGAGCTGGAAGACAATAAAATTCGGATGGATAACTGATATTATTATGAAGTGTTGAATCACACCCTCAGAAAGAAATTATTGAAACATATGCTAGTTGTGTGTAAAGTTCTATATTGAAGATATATTCTATACCTCAGCTGAAAGCTCCGATGGAGACCATTTATATTTTCTTTGTCGAGGCTAAACTTTGGCGTTAATGCACGTTTGGTTTCCGTAGCACTTCTTAAGAAAGGTTTTAAGAAAAACGAAGTACTCATTACAAGAGATCGTTCATTTTAGATTCCATATTGAGGAAAAATAGTGTGCCATCTTTTCTCTGACTCTTTCTCTTTCTCTTTTCAAACTGACATCTTTTCTCGTTTTTCGACTCTTTCGTTTACTGTCTGTTTTCTAAATGATAAATAGCAGTGTTTCCTATTAACGTGCTTCGACGGCTAAGGTCATTTTGCACATAATGTCTGCCTCTTGCAGACAAGGGCAACAGGACTCGGCCGAATAGGAGGATCACCTCTACAAATTCCCTACGATGCTTAACTTTGGTGACTGATGAGGAACCGGTGTTTCCATCGTTACAGGCCGTTGTCCTAAATGAAAAATATAGGAGAATGAATTAAAATAGTGGTCTTTCACCTTAGGATTGAAACAATTTGCAGTGTCCCATGTGTCAATAGAAAGCTACAATTTTTAAAAATCGAAAGCGTGTTTCGCGCTTTATTTTACCGCCAAATCTGCGACCACTGGCGGAGTTCCCCAACTCCAACCCCCTTCCACGCAGGGAACGTCCACCTTCCACCATGGGAGCCATCCCAATCCATTCGGGTTTCGGAGGGGAGAGTCCAGAAGAGGCGAATCTGAACACTAGTGAGCACCCTGATTAAATAACGTGAATACGAACAGCATGCTGATGAGCTACGATGGTAAAACTTTATGCCGGCCACTGACTCATTGTATCAACCACCATATACCGGTCACATTGCTTAATCAAAACACGCGTCAGCTTCGGCTCCTCGAAGAAAGGCAGGCATTTGTTGCGAACGACTTTCAATTTAGTGATGGAGTGTGATTTCACGACCTGTGATTTTTCAAGGTGCTCTTCTTGAGCCTGATTCTGATGCTTTCCCGATGTTCAACTTTTCCACCAAAACGTAATGACTTTCCGACACTACGTCATCATGTTCCACCTTCCACCATAGAATCATTCACTACATCGGTCATCGTTCAATGACTGGTGGAAAGTCAAGCTTCCCTTCCACCCGTAATCCACTTGGTGGAACAGCGCTAGTGTCGTGGTGGAAACTTTCCGACGGAAGTAAGCGTGCGGAAGGTAGACATTTTTTTGTTTGTAGAAGGTAGAAGGTAGACGTTTCGAGGTAAGTTAGAAATCGGCATAAGTTTGTGACGTTCGGCTCTCCAGAGGGGGTCATTGAGCCGTTCATTGAACGGATAAAGAGTCGTTCAATGAACGAATGGTGGAACTTTCCACCAGTCAATGACTGGTGGAAGATCAGAATCGGGCCCCTTGTCACGTCTCGGTTCTGTGCATGGATCCGCGAAATCACTGCTATCATCGTTCCGTGTATCTCCGCTCCGAGCCGCTGGAGTTTTGTCGCTCCCATCGTTCCGGAGCTGTGTGTTTTTAATGCTCAACGTAACTCTCGTGCGCAGCTCCTGTGATTTTTGTCTTGTATGTCGAACTCATACCTGTTCCGACGCGGGCGGAGCGGTCGGACATGGAACATGTAAAGGCTCCGTGGACGGCGACAACTAGCACCGCGAGTGGCCACTTTTCAGAAATTTGAAGAGAGCATTAGTAATGGATTGATGATAGTGATCTGAAATAGTATTTGAGGAAGCTGAGGACACATTTTCGTTGAAAGGGATTGTTTTGTGGCCTCGTCATTGCCAAGTAGATTTCAGTAATTTTTTATCTTTGTTGGCGATGCCGAATAATGATCGCAATTGCAGCGTGGTTGGGTTCAACAATAAACGAGAAGATGGGGAAACAAAAATAGAATTTCATTCCTTCCCTAATCGACCTTACATGAAGTAAATAAAAGATAAATGGATTGGAGCAGTCAACATGCAAACGTAAGTAGCTATTAAGTAAATCTGATGGAGTTTATATCACGTATTATTTTCACTTTATCCTGTTCCGGTTCTGGTTCGAAGTTGAAAACAAATCAAACGCCATGTACTGTATGTGTAGGAAATAACTGTATACTTTTATAACACTTCCTCATTACTATATCTTGATTTTGTCCAAAATCACACCCTTGACAAAATTTATGAAATTACTAACTCACTTTCACTCACTGTCAGTGTTTCAACCCGAAGGTTGGTTTCTGATGGGTGAGAGTAGAGCTCACCCTGTACTAAGCCATTGCCGCGTGTAATTCACAAATTCAGGGTATGGGGGTAGTTCTTTTCCCTGGGCCACCTGCGCTTTTTCACGAAGTTCTGACAATCAGATAGTCGCACCGCAAGGATTTTCGGAGGGGGTGTCCAGAAAGGCTTCACCCGGATGTGAACCCGGGACCCTCCGGTCGGTAGCCCAGCGCTCTACCCACAAGGCCACCACGACCCCCAAATTGCAAACATAAATATGTAAAAACATTGTGTGACAATGGCAGCAAAACTTTATGGTGATTGCAAACTCTTTGAAACAACACAAGAGAGCCAGTGAAACAATATATAAAACGGGCGTCGGCTTCAGTTCCTCCGCAAGGCATCTTCCGCGGCGAAGGGTTCACATGCGTGTCGGGGTAGCAGTGGATGAAAATGAAAATACTTTTTAAAAAGGCAAAAAATAA
The DNA here is from genome assembly GCA_963573305.1 of Pyrrhosoma nymphula. Lineage (NCBI taxonomy): Eukaryota > Metazoa > Arthropoda > Insecta > Odonata > Coenagrionidae > Pyrrhosoma > Pyrrhosoma nymphula. The sequence goes on from OY754328.1 coordinate 19,984,976, forward strand.
TAAGTCGAGAGGGTAGGAAATGATCGTCCGCGAGTCCTTGACATTATGAGGGGGTTTGCAGCTAAATGCGAGGGGATGATGAGGGTGGAGGAGGGGGGTGGACCCGAGACGGGCGGTGAGGGGGTAGGGTTGCCATCCCCGCGGGAGAAGATAAAGAAGGAAGCTTCGGAGATGATGGGGAGGGTGGTTGGAGGGGTGGGGCAGGGGAGGAGGAAAGCCGACATCCGGGGGAGGGAGGGTGGGGTAGTCCTTAAAGGGCTCTTGCCGAGGGGTGTGGGGGAGTGTGTAAGAGGAGCGGAAAGGGGAACTCCTTAGGACATGATAAAGAAGATGACATTGATTCTTGGCCCGCGAGGAGGGTTGGGATTTTCTTGAGTTGGGGGTTCAGGGTGGGATGAAGTTGAGACAAATGAATACGGGGAAGTCCTGAAACGAAATGGATCCGTCACACGCAGCGGTTCAACCTCGTCATGAGGACTCGAATCCTTTGGTTTGACAGGGACAGTTGGATTGGATTCCGGACTAATGTTTTTTCTCTCCCATTTAACAGCGGAAAATTCTCAAGAAAAGAGCGTCGGAAGGAGGTAGAGTCTGCTTCCCCGAATTACATCTCGCATCGCTGACTCATGGATTAATTTGTGCTCGCAGTTAATTCGGCAGAGCAGGATTAGCAACCCCAATAGCAATTATTTCATTCGATTAAGTTTTCAATTTAATAAACAAACGTTTCCTGGACTCCATAATTCGTTATTGCATATATGCGACACAGTTTTAGAGGAATAAAATACGATTCCTTGTGAACAATTAGCAAGTGATTGGTAGATATCTATTTAGTATATTAAATTATGGGAAAACATTTTGAACCCGAATTAGTTCAGAATAAGAGAAAGAGAGAGAGAATGTACTGAAAAATATGAGTGGATTTGATGGTAATTCTATCTTCCAGAAATGTACCTTGAACTGAGAGGCAATTTTGATTAAGCTTTGGCCACAAGTACTTAATTTTTAGCAATTAATGCTATAATTAGTACTAATTGAAATGCATATATTTTAATATAATTAATGCTTATAATATTAAGGATATCAAAGCACGACATGCCATGAAGAAGAAGTTAGAAGTAGTATTGAATGAGAACCAAGACTTTTCACAAAGACGAAATAGCACAATAACTATTTAAATATGGGCCATGGTCATTTAACAGTAGGCATTCGTGTATTTCATGAGTGCAGCAGTCTTTCTCACGATAGCATCAGTAGGATCTTTCGTGAAGGATCTGTAGGATCCTTCTTGGAGTATCTCAATAGCTTTTCTGTGGTACTCTTCAGTGCTCATCAAAACTGTTGCGTTCCCTTTGTCAGCTGGTAAAACAACGATTTCAGGGTCCCACTGGAGGGCGTTAAGTGTATTTCTTTCCTCTTTGGTGAGGTTAGGTTCCGGTGGAACTGCCCTTTTTAGCGTTATTACGACTTCACTCCTGATATCATCGGCTGCGTTTACCGGAAGCTTCCGGATTGCCTGCTCCACTCCTCCAATAAAGTCCAAGTAAGGAAGTTAGACCCAGACTCTAAATCCAACCTTGCAGCGCAGGGAGCCGTTTCTCCAAGATTCTATGGTCTGCCAAAAATCCATAACAGGTATTCCACTTAGGCCGATCGTGAGCTATCAACGCTCCAACTTACAAATTCGCAAAATATCTATCTTCCGTTCTGTTGCCAATAGTTGGTCATTGTGAGCACCATTTATATGCGACTCAGCTGAGTTCGTGAAGACACTTGGAGGCATCCAGCTAAATCCTTCTGACATCAGGGTGAGCCTCGACGTTGTGTCCTTGTTCACAAAAGTTCCACTTGAAGAAACATTTAAGATCCTCGAAGGTAAATTTGACGAGATGACAGTTAGACTGTTTCGACATGCCCTTAAGTCAACTTGTTTCCTTTATGATGGAAAATACTATGAGCAAACGGACGGGGTCCCTATGGGTTCTCCTCTTTCTCCAGCTATTGCAAACCTCTTCATGGAGGATTTTGAAGAAAAAGCTCTAAATTTGGCTGCACTACGACCGAGGTATTTTTACCGGTATGCAGACGATACTTTCGTCATTTGGCAACATGGATGGAATACACTAGGTGATTTTTTGAGTCACATGAATCAGCAGCATCCCAATATCCAATTTACTGTGGAAGAGGAAACTAAAAACTGCCTTCCTTTCTTGGACTTCCTAATTGAAAGGAAGGCTGATGGTACTCTTGGACGACGTATGTACAGAAAACCTACTCACACTAACCTCTACATAAATTGGAGAAGTCACCACCACCCTTCTCATAAGCAGGGCATCTTAACCTCCTTAATTCATCGGTCAAAAATGGTGACAGATGCAGAAAGTCTTCCCACTGAAATGAAACATTTGAAAACTACGTTTAAACGCGATGGATATAGTGACAGAGATTTTCACTTGGCCTTGAAAAGAACCGTCGGAATAAATATGTGACCGGAAAAAGATCATGAAAAGCCGTTGGGAAGAGCCTGCATTCCCTAGATTTCCACTATCTCGGGAAAAATAGGAAGGATTTTACAAAAATATAACATTCAGACGATCCATAGACTTCCACAGAAAATTCAAGATTGGCTCGTAAGAGTAAAGGAAAACCTCGGCCTCAGAGTGCCTGGAGTGTATAGCATCCCTTGTGAGTGTGGCCTCACCTACATTGGAGAGACTTCACGTACGGTGGAAACTAGAATTAAGGAACACAAGAGGCATATAAGGCTATTTAAAAAAATCGGTCTTGGCAGAGCATAGTCTCGATTATGCGCACTCCATCAATTTTAACGGCGCCAAAATCCTTTGCCTTTCATATGGATACTGGGATCGTTTAACGAAAGAGGCTATCGAGATAAGTTTGGAGGAGAAGAAACTAAATCGAGACTCTGGGCAGTACATCAGCCAAATATGGAGACCGCTACTCATTGTCAGTAAAATTAAACGGTCGCGGATACAATTCAAATCCAAACCGCCTTGAACGAGCCGGTCAACAATGGGTTTTTCAACCACCCTTGGCCAGCTATATAAACCCGGCATGGACCAAACTCGGCAATCAGTCTCAGCCCTGATGACGATGAGGGAGTTACTCGTCGAAGCGTTGGTCTTTAAAATCCTTACCCGGTGGCAAACCCGAGAAGATTTTATGAATATTATTCGCCGGGAAAGCCTAAGATCTTTTATGATGGGTATAACAACACCGAATCGTTACTAAATAAATAAATAAAAGGCTAAATGACGTGCAGATAGATATCTAATCACCAACTATTATAATGTGATTGGTTATTGACGGAAAAATACGCCGAGAAATTTCCAATCTTACTCTAATTTTGCAACGAAAAATACTGAAAACGGATTCGACACACAAAGTTATCGTAACATTTAATTTGCTGGCTATTTTTTCAAGCAAGCTTTTGGCGGAGGTGGCATATTCCATTAAATTCACTCTATTTTATATTCTTTTGCATCTCATTCATTAGTCGAACACGAAAAAATGTATCAGCCACAAAGGAATCTCTAAATAGTTGTTTGTGTCAATATCTAATTTCCCATAATTGCGATGGGACGATCAGCGACAGGATGTCATTTGCTTGTACGAATGGCGTTCTCATTTAAGTAATGAGAGGAGATATCACAGTATACAGTACGTCTTTTTTCAGAATAAAATTTATTATGGTGAACGCACATTTGACGTAGAACACCATGGACATTCCGTGATTAAAACACGCTTATTTTGGAAACATATGAAACTTTGTTATTTTATTTTTGGTTGGTAGTGAGGAAACAACTCTTAAAACTCTGCCCATGTTTGAAGACACAACTGAGCACATAAAACAGTGAAATTACTGTCACCAGGTGCTCGAAAAACCAATCCTTTCAAAGGCTAAAATTGCTTCTATAAAATCTCAACTTATTGCAAGAGGATATGTGCCCATCGACTTCCCTTGCTGGAGACTTCATCAGGTGAGGAATTATTCGTGGAGATCTCACCATCTAAGTAAGTAAGTTTATTATTACTCCATACACAAAATGCATTTCAATAGCAAATTTTGAGTAAATTTAGTTAGCCTTGAAGGAGAGCCTGTTTTAAGGCTACCATCAAATAATAACAGGTTATGCTTACACTTAAAAATACATATAGCTCATGTAGCGAGGCCTAGAAAATTACTTTACAATGTGAGTGCGTACCTTAAGAAGCTACTAACTAAGACTTATGGATTTAATTATAAAACATTAACAACAATATTATAACAATATTTATAACTCGTTTAAACAATATGTACAACAATATTTACAACAATATTTCCTCTACACTCTCTTTGGTGAGAAGCCAAGAATGTACATTTTTCGAGAACATTTTCACAGACTTAGAATTAATGCATGAATGGGGTAATCGATTATATACCTTTGGTCCTACATACAAAAAACATCTTTTAAATATCGTCAAATTTGGTTTGGGTAAGGGTAAGGCAAGGGTAAAGGGAGAAGGCAGGCACAGAAATATTCCAGAGTTACCACTTCCAGAGTTATCTAGCTCGTAAGTTGTAATATAACTTTGGATCAAGTGGTATTTTTTATTTCCGCAAGATACTTGGCAACATTTGGTGACAGTGCTCTCCTTTAAGTCGGAAATGAGGTGTCTCCACGCGTAAAACCAAATTTCACACCTCGTCAACACCAATCTTAAACAGTAAATTTCCCACAAGGTTATCTCCGTACTACTTAATTCCACTTCAAATTTCCCTCTATTTTTTTAAAGTCGTAAATTAATAGAAATGTCGAAAATATCCATTGATGATACGCTGAGGAGCGTCATCACGCCTTCAAAATATAATGATCGCCGCTTGTGTCTCAGTTACTCAAGTCTATTATCTCTTACATTTGACAGTCTGCCACTTCACTTCGTAGAAGTTTATTATACTAGCACTCATGAATAATGAAAATACTAAGTACGTTTCTACAAATTTTTTATTGTACGACGCGCTTTACCGATTTACAGCATCGTAAGGTACAGAAAGTTTGTTGCATGTGTTAATTGTTGATTTAGTTACGGGGGAGGAGGGGGAAATAATGAATATTCGGGCAGGGTTGAGGAAAAGAAAACACGTTGATCAAGGGCTGGTGAGGTGGGCAAAGTTAAATTATTAGGAAAGGAGTGGGGAAGGATGCGGAAATAATAATTCATTTTTAAGGTTATTTGTCTGATGATTTCTATTTGTTCAAATGCGTCCATTTTTTGGCCTTTGGGAAGAACGTGTAAAATGTCGGGTATAAAATCACTCTTATGATTGTTATGAAGTAGGTGTTTAGCAAAAGGTGAGGTGGAATCAATATTTTTTGTTACTTCTGGCGTGTTCTTTGATACGTGTGATAAAACTTCTACCAGTCTAGCCGATGTATACCTTATTGCAACTATGTATGCCTTATTTTCCTGCCGCACCAGTCCTTAATCAATGTGTTTTTTCCTAAACCCTATCCGAATATTTTTTTCCCTAACCTACCGTAACTACAACAACAATTAAGATATATAACAAACTTTCTGTACCTGACGATGCCGTAAATCGGTGAAACGTGACGCACAATAATTTTTTTAGAAAAGTATTTTCATTAGTCGTGAGTGCTAATCTATTATCTCAGTTACGACACTTGATTCCACACTTTTATCCTCAGTGAGGCTCGATTATAATTGACTGAACTCAGGTCATATGAGAAGAGATATCTTAAGAAGGTTCCGCCGCGACTGTGTGAGTCAAAACAAATACCAAATTCCACATTTTTTTATATTTAGTCCATAAAATCCTGCTTTCACTGATGCAATGCGTTACCTATAGAAACCCAAAAGTAAGGTACAAAATATTCAGATTATTCCACGAATGTATTTTAAATTAGCACTTTTTCCAGCCATTGGAGCCGACTGCAGCGCCATTTCCTACGAATTACCGCATTTTAACTAAAATTACGGCAGTAATTACCTAATAACTAAAAAGATAAGGTGGTAAGATGCCTGTATTTTATTTTTATTCATTTTCTCTGGATTACTTCCTTCTTAGAGACAGTTTTCCACGGAAATGGCATTTGTATTTAATGGAAATATACTATTTTTCCCCGTGTTTCTCTCATTCCCCCATTGAACACCATGTAATTTCAAGTTCAATTAAAAATAAAATAGCGTGGAAAGGTATTATTTTGTTGTTCATATCAGATAGAGGACAACGTTTTCTACAAGTAGACCGAATATGAATAAAATGACATTTAAGTCATTTTACGGTGAAAGCCCCTTAATACTTGCATTAACTGTACTTTTCCTATAACATGAAGGTTTTCTAGAGCAAAAAAGCCGAGCCTGGAAATCTTGGAAGACGGGGATCTTGAGGATTAGGCGGGAAACTGCCTGACGACCGAAGGTCGAGATTTTCCCCATTTTCCTCATTCCAGAGATCTTTTTATGACAAATGAGGTTCGTCAAAATGATTATTTCTCCGGGATCCTGGCGATTCCGAGGATTGTATGGCAGATCGTAACACCCCCCTCATTCTTCCACCCATTCCCTTCTCCTCAGACCCCCCCTCCCCAAATCCTCTATAGATGCAGCCAAGGATTAGAACGAAAGTGCGAGCGGGATGGGGAGAGGGTGATGAGAAGGAGAGGCAGGCAAGTTGACGGGGAATGCATCACCACGAAAAACACCGACCACTTCGGCATCATCGCCCTCCATAACCTCCAGGTTATAAGTAATACTCGGCAAGATACGTAAAAGGCCGTTATGAATATCTTGTTAGTGTTACCGACCTTTTGCAACAACTGGAACGGGAATCGATTTCGGACCGTAGCGTCGATTGAAGATTAGACTCAATCTAATATGCAAGTTCCAAACCCATTTATTTTCTGACAACTTTAATATAATTTTGCGAAATCCGACATACTACGGGGAAACAGATCGTGAGAGTAAAATTAGTGAACTAGATGGCAGAACGGATAGATTTAAAATGTAATTTTTTCCGCGAACGATAAGAGACCATTACAGGTGCCACTGAGACTTTTAACTATGCTTGTCAATTGGTAGTGTAGCGAGTTAGTTTTACTCCCTAATACTTTTTTTATCTGCTACATAGTACTAACAGCATGCTGTGCATGTTTGCAGTATAACTCTTGTATATCGGTTCATTTATGTAGTTGCAAAATATATTAATACAAACGGTCCCTCTAATAGTGGTAGCATAGTTTAGTGCATGATTGTTAGGCTTCACCTCAGTGACAGGAATTAGCGATTTATGCGAATACATCAATAGTTGTGGTTACATTAACTTGCAACAGAACAGGTTTTTATTCAGAACTTAAAAAGGAAATGAGGGGCTATCCCGAGCGTCAAGGTTCACACTTCGGTGCGGCTATAGGGTACATTGTCACACCTTGGTGCAGTACACTGATGATGACTGCATAGCAGTGGAAACACATGTAAATGACTCGGGAAGATAGCACGACTCTCAAGTGTGCGAGTGCAGCAGGAGGCGAAGATCCCCGATACCTCAAATGTGTGTGTTGCGTGGCGAGGATAGTACCACGTAGAATTTACGGGCCTGTGTGCAATCAATGATGAAACCTGAAAAATTCGTAACAACAACAAAATATAAAAATCTATTAAAAAAACCTGGCATATATAATCACATAAAATGGGCGTGTCCAGTTGATGTCGGAGGAACGGATAACAAAGAAGGTTTTCACTGGGCAGATGGGAGGGGATAAACCAGTAGAAAAACCAAGGGCTAGGTGGGTAGACAACATCAGCAAGGATGCACGAGAACTACTTGGGGGGAGGAGCAGGGGAAAACTGGCTGAGAACAGATGAATGGAAGCAGAAAACTGAGGAGGCCAAGGCTCGATGTAGACTGTAGCGAAATCGGAGATAGAGAAGTGAGTAAGAGAAAGAGCAGGAACGTCACTATGCTACCAACCAGGTGTGACAGTTTAACCCAGTCGTACCGGAGGGTCCCGCATTTCTCTTGAAAGTGCATTATTCCCAAAGAAACGAATGTAATTTTCCAATTTTGGCTTCTCTTTTTAATACATATTACGTGGTGAGCTGCCGAAAAACGACCAAACCCCCTTTTTTTAAATCAACTACTACTATTTACATTCTCAAATATCTTTATGCTTCACCTTCGGGCGTTTTCGCGATGGTCCGCGCATCTCCGCTTCTAAAAGGGGTGAAGAGGGCTGTTGAAGGAGAGGAGGGTATCGCTCCCATGCTGTAAAATGTGCTGTGGCGCGGAGGGTTAAGGGAGGGGGAATTGAGGAGTGGGGAACGCACCTGTCTCCAATTGAGCAGGCAACTCAACACAATACATGATCATGACCCCTAACATGATCTCTTCCCTACGCCCGTGGTCATGACGGTAATGACTCATGGTAGCGCGATAATCTTGTCATAGCACGAAGAAACAGGAGGTGAACGCGATTGAAGCTTGAGAAAGGCTGAAAATTTTGGAAGGTATGCTATCTTATTTTTTCCCCAGGGTCCTTTCCTGTGACATGCCAAGAGTCTCCGTTTTTGAATGACGTCAGAAAAAACAAAGATATTTAAAATTGACTGCATACTTCAGTGAGATACCCACTCAATTTTTATAGAAGAAATACGAATATTCAAAAACGAAATTGTAGAAATTATGTCTGGACTTGATCCCAATCCAGACGAATGACTTTTTGAATTATTGTTCTGAGAACTTAACCAGTTGGGATCCTAGCCGAGGCGAATGATGTTTTCATAGTGAACTTTGCACATTCGTGGAAGGTAAGATAATTTAATAAAACTGGAAGGTAGTTTAGAAGGAATGAGATAAACCCGGTGCTGAGATAAGCCTGCTTTTTTCGAAAGACACTGGGACCGTTTTAACGACCCAGCCGAAATAATCTTTTACTAGTTCAGTCATGCTAGCGACTTCTGTCGTCTATCAACTCACTACAATAAAGCGCTACGAAATATAATCAACCGACATATGTCGCCAGCATATCTTAACGAGTTGAGAATTTCACTGTAGCCGACGAATTGCTTTCCTGTTAAGGTCGGATATGTATTTAAAACTTTATGCTACTACCTGGGGTCGAACTCAAGGCCTCTAAGGAAACGCTTACTCGAGTTATCGTTCGAATCCGACCGCACTGGCGGTTCCGAGCCCCGCTTCTTTTGATTGGCCTCATCTACATCTACGTGATTTCACATGCAATACAGTACTTCATGGTGATAATTACTAAAATTTCAACCATGCTAACATTCAAAACGATTACAACGTTGTACGTTACTCATAATTACAGTCGCACTAACATGCAAAAATGTTCGCATAAAACATAAAATCAATTAGAATACCACGCAGGGTTGAAGATTGAAAAAGAAATGCGTTAAAAAAGAGCATTTAAGGCAACGCTGCCTATAGTCACTTTAAGAATAATTTGCGGAATCGGTCATAGCCCTAACAGTAAAATTAGGTAGGTCGTAGACATCTGGGCCTGTGCCCATTTGCTCCATTCGTCTTCACAAAATCAAAGACACGTAAATTATTATACCTATTCATTGCCATCCCATACAATTATTGAAAATTGTAAAAAAAATAAATAAAGATAATAATGAAGACGCCACTTATGTCATTATTAACATTATTATTGGAGGTATCGGTGATAGCTATTGTAGTTTAACAGCTAGATGGGACGGATCGTAGGCGTTGCACCATTTGACTTTTGAACGCGTAGCTGATAGTGGTACGACCGGGTCGCGACGCCGAAGGGCCTTGAGTCAAACGATGAGAGTGGACGAAAATTATATTTTTCCACCCGAGAGTAGAGTAGACTGGCAAAGATGGGAAATCTCTGAGGGGGGGTGAATGTAACGTGGAATTGAGTGTGAGGCGGGGGGGGGGGGGATATAGGGGTTGATTCCGTGGTCCGACTCTCGGGTGAGTGAGTTGGTGGAGATAAGTGAGCACGCCCAACTCCTTAATAATAAGCCGTGACTGCGATTGGGGGCCCTGCCCCCCCTACACACTCATACTACAACCCCTATCTTCCGCCGCCGCCTCCTCCAGCCCCCTTTCCCGTCTCCCATCCCGTCTACCCCCACCCCCCGGCCCCTTGCTTCTCATCCCTCCCTTTATCCCTCTAAGATTCCCTCCCCGCGAAATCATACAGAGTCAACGAAGCTCCATTATTTTTACAGCCGCGCCGTAAAAGATAATCGGATTAAAGGGAAGGAAGAAGAGATGAGTTGGAGAGGGTGGCAACGGCTGCCGGCTTGGGAGCGCCCCGGCGTCTTAAGGAGGAAGAGCAGGAGGCAAAGGCGAGGGTGGGTGGGGGTGGAGAGGAAGGAAGGAGCAAGGGTGTATAGCACAGCAGGGAGGGAGTGGGGGGAGGAGGAGGAGGGGATGGAAAAGAGAGAGAGAGAGCATCACGGGTGGACCTAATACAGAAATACTTTCTGAGGATGAGGATTAACGTTTGGGGGGGTGGCGAGAAGATTGGATGGGCGAATAGGAGGGTTTGAGATGATGAGGGGGTGGAGGAGGGTAGAAGGAAAAAGCAGTCCCGGCGTGTATGTCTGTGCGTTGGACGTTCTCTGGATGAAGGGGTGAAATCTCGACGGAGGGTGAAAAAGAGGAGGGAGGAGAAGGGGGTGGTTTTGGTTGGTTTTAACGGAGGATGACGATGGGTGGCGGGGAATCTGGGCTTAATGGGACGGAAAGAGGGAAAAGAAGACGAAGAAATGGAGGGTTACCATCTCTGTTAAAGGGTGGGGGTGGGTGTCTTGGCGTTTTTGGCGGCTCGGTAGATGAATCGCAGGGATAGGAGGAGGAGGGCGGAAGGAGTTATGTGCGGCAGGGAAAATTGTGACATCAATTAAAGCGGGTTCGTTAAGGACCCGAGCGCAGTCGGGGGCGGGGGGCATACAGTTTTTCAAACCGCCACCGCCCGGCGTCTCCGATGTCCGTCCCACTACCCATCCCCGGCCGAGGATGCATGCTTGTCCCGGGACGCCCGAGTCGGGGCTTCGCGGTTGATCTCCCAAAGCTTTCGGAGTTGAATCGCAGAGATACGAGAGAACGGAAGGAGTTATGTGCGGAAGAGAAAATTGTGACTTATCATTTAATGTGGGTTCGTTACGGTTCCGAGTGAGGCGAGGCAGGATAAAGTTATTCAAACCGCCGACGTCCACCCGCTCCCGGCCGAGGATGAATCCTCACCAGGGGACGTCCGTGTCAGGCCTTCTAGGCTGATTTCCAGGACTTTTCGAAGTTCATTATTTTCGGGGTGAAACAGAGGACGCATTTACAACCTACCCACCCTAGTTAATTGTGGTCAACCAGAGATGTTTTTAATCTAGAAGATTTCTCCGATCGAATATGAAAAAGGAGAATTATTGCCAGCAAGATCTTCCTTTCAGTATCAGAAACGATACGTAATTAATTCAAATTGAGCCGGTGAATTTCTTGCTCCAAATAGTCATAAAATAAATATTGGTTTCTCTGGCGATTTGAACAACAGATAGAACCTTTCTTTCTTACCTTTCCTCCTAGTCATAATTAACCTCGAGAATAACACTCTCTCCACCATCACACTTTTCCTTGTGATTTTACCTTTTTGTTGCCAATATGGCTTTCGTTTTTCTATTCGCTTAAATTTTCAAAGGAACTTATTCATGAATATCAACTAACATTGAAATCCTTCTTATTTTATCGCCCCACATGTAGGAACCATTTTACTCATCTTTGTTCATTGCTTTCTGTGCCTCATATTAGCCTGTTTTTTCTTTAGCTGAATTTCATTTCAATATTCTTGTCCCTCCAACCATGCATTCTATCCTTTCCTTCCTTCACGCGCAAAGTTTTTAATCCACGTATATGGAGATTCCCAGACCTCTGTCCTTCCGATTAGTCTAAATTGTCACTTCTATTTCGCCATCGCCTCGTATCCTTAATCTTTTGAAATTTCCGAGTCCTTCACTGTATTTTCCTGGTACTGCTGTTTTTGAATTGCAGGTACATGATTTAGATACATAACGCCTTAAATATCTTTAAAATATTTTATAACTTTTTAATACTCTCTCATTATGTCCGATGAGAGAGTTCAGGATGAGAGAGAGAAAGCGTATGATAAATGTTAACCATAAATTATTTCACCTGGAATCGCAAATGTATTAATGAATTTTGTCACTTATGTAAGCTATCCATGTAGACTAATTATATTTGGTCAAATTTCTCCTATAACCTCAACTGCTGCTTCCGTTTGTATCTGCGTTATTTTCTTATTGGCACCATCGGGAAAAAACGCATATTCTATTTATTTCAATTATCTTATTTTCATTATAAGTGGTAATTCCAACAGTATTTGTTGAAAAAATATATTCATTGGAACAATAATAATGAAACCTTAATGATAATTCAGAGACGAGCTTTCAAAATAGGAAATCATGAAACAATTCTAACGCATTTTCATGATCTGCGTTTTATCACCTCTTCTACTCCATGAGTGAAGAAGATCTGTGACGTGTTGAGGGAAAAGGATATTCCTCCACAACTTTGAAAGTTTTCGGAAAGTTTAAGAAACAATTGGTCGTGAAGATATTATACAATTTTTAGAAATTATATGCCACAGTATTTTTGTTTTTTATTTTGCATCGAAAGTTACGACGGTTTCTGAATGTGATTGCATGAGTTGGGTAGAGACGGAGACAGCCGGAATAGGGATAGCGGCTTTGCATAGCTTCTGATGTATCTTTGGTGTGGAGGAGGTTGCGGAGAGGGTGGGTAGGGAGCGGTAGGTAGGGGTTTTGAAGCACTAGGGGGATAATTAGGTAGAAGAATATAATTAGGGCAGATACTTTAAACTATCTTGCCAAGATTATTGTGGAAGGACACCTATATAGCTATTTCGACTTACACAGTTTTGTCCTCGTTGAGTGGTAATTATAATAAGTCTACCTCTGACTCCAAATTTCCCGCTAGGTTACACGGCAAACATTCATAAGGAACCACGAATATCTCAATTAATACGTAAGGTCTAACAATGAAACTTGCAAGAACAATAGGTAAAGATATTTTTCTTGGGAATATGCTTGAACATCCGGGCTGAAGTCTTCAGTTCGACTCGAGAAAAATTTTGAAATTACCTCTGACTCCGAACATTTTTCTAGGTTACACGGCAAACATGCATTAGGAACCACGAATATCTCAATTAATACGTAAGGTATAGCAATGAAACTTGCAAGAACAATAGGCAATGACATGCCTACTGGTAATATGCTTGGACATGGTCTTAAACTATTTGAAAATGGTCTTAAACTATTCTAAAATGGTCTTAAACTATTCGAAAATGGAATTGGGTAGTCGTGGTTTCTAGAATACCAGTTTTTCATTTCAAAAGGCCTGGGCATGAACCCTAAGCCGTAGGGGTGATTTTTAGTGGAATTCTGATTTCATATTGGGTGCTATGTGGGGAGCATTTCAAGTATGTATACTACTCATCCCGTTGGACGGAACGTTAAACGATTAAGCTCTCGGTGTCTTTCTTAAAGAGTAGGCTAATTCTTACAAACAGCTTTCTCTCCATCCTTTCTTTCATTCGCCGATCAATTATTCCCTCTACAATCTACTCCCTTAACCTTAGAGGGGAAAATGATCGCATTTGCCCATCGTCTTACCGCAAAAAAAAACAAATTGAAAATTATCACTGATAATAACGCAGAACAGATTTTGCGAAAACGTCCTTGATTCTCGTCCACGATTTGTAGCTTTTAGTAATTTGTAGATCACAAGGCGACCAAGTATTTATGATCTGGACATGGAGAGGATTTTATGCGGTCCATCAACTTAGGCCACCATTAAGGGGAAGAGGGTCGCATATTAGACACTGTCCAAAAGGTAATACCCTAAAATCTATCACCAGGGGTGATGACCCTCGAGCAAGCAATCCCTAATTTATCTCTTGGCATGCCTAAAAAAGAGAAAGCGCTCTCTTTTGCCGTATTTTTCATTTTACTACCTGACTAATAGAAAATGTACTAATGCTTTTTACTAGGCAGGTTTCAATACATGTCAGGATGAAAGCGATCTCATGAACGTCAATAAAAGAGTTTCCCTAAAAGTTGCGTCATACCTGCCTATCATAAAAGAGAGTTACCGTTGTGAGTAAAAGAGCATCTGAAATATGGAATTGATTGAAAGGAAACGGAATATTTCAACTAATGTCTTTAATTTTTTTTCGAAAAGGAAATTCCGCAAAGTTTTTGAGCTTCAGGAATAATTTTAATTACGCATAGGCAGTGATTATTGTATGAACTCAATTATAATTAATTTTGTTTTAATTACTGCTGATGTAATGATTCTTAAATTCATCGCAAATTAAGGCCATCGCGTTGTATGTCTCCTAAATATAGCGCAAATTCGTGGTAGCGCGTAAAGTTAAATATCAAATAGTGAAAGATTATGAATTCGATTTGTTCTAAATTATAATTTCGTACAGTAATAAAATTTAAGTCCTGGGAAATTCTACCCGAATCAATTCGGTGGCCTAACGGTTAGTTTCACCACATATACGTCAAGTCGCAATCAATTCACTATCAAATAGTCATTTAAATTTATTTTCCATTGCTTGAGATGAAAAAGAATCGTTTTTCTTTTCTTTTCTTTCGAGAAAACCAACCAAAACAGGTCGCCACGCGATCCCTGACTCCCGGACGAAAAGAGAAGACGGAGATAGAGGAGACGCTTGTGTGCGCTATGCCTCAGTGCGCTACTACGCATAGGTAACCATACCTAATTCCAAGCGAGGAGATATGCTACAGAACAATGCACTCACTTATCCAACTGTTGAGTCAATTCATGGTTACATATTTACTAGCTATTCGAACTAATTCTCATTACTTACACAAGAGGGATATAATTTAATTTCATATGATTATTTTAAGGAGGTTCCGCCGCGACTGTGTGAGTCAAAACAAATACTAAATTCCACATTTTTTATATTTTGTCCAAAAAATTCTGCTTTCGCTGATGAAATGCGTTACCCACAGAAAACAAAAAGTAAAGCAGAAAAAATGTAGATTATTCCACGAATGTATTTTAAATTAGCACTTTTTCCAGCCATTGGAGCCGACTGCAGCTCCATTTCCTACGAATTACCGCAATTTGACTTCAATTACGGCAGTAATTCCCTAATAACTAAAATAATAAGGTGGTAAGATGCATATATTTTATTTTTATTCAATTTCTCTGGATTATTTCCTCCATATAAATAGTTTTACGGTGAAACCACCTTAAGTCTATGTGTATTTCATGTAATTATCATTAACGTTTAAATATAACTATCATATTCGCCACGAGTACTTGTATTTTCGACTTATTAACTGCACAGTAGATCTATTTAATTTAGTCGATAGAGCACATAACGGCTTCAATATTCTCTAGTGCTAACGTGCGGCATGGTTCTATCTATTCTCTTCTTTAATCTAGAGGCAATACCTTGAGAAGCGTCTTGTGAAAACAGCCAACAAATTCACCTTGCCCTTTTCAACAACTGATGATAATTTTTCGTATTTAGGTTTTCAATGTCTATTTCCAATTACAATGGTACAACCACTTACGAACCTCTCAACATACGAACTTTTCGAGACACGAATATTTTTCAAATTTTGATACTGCTTCTAATTACGAACTCATTCTCGAGTAACATATTTTGATACTTTACTTATATGGCGTGTCACAGATTATACGATCGACAATGCAGTACAATTGGTTCAAAGGTGCACACTTCCAGCAATGCATTTTTCCAAATGATCTGAATTATAGAACGAATTTTGAACGAAGATAAAATTTAAAATCGGGTCTCAATTAATAAATCGCGGACATGAACTAATTAAGTTCGCAAGTCAATGTGTCACTCTATGAATCTAAAATAAAAGAAATTGGTGGACGAGAGCAAATTTTATTCGTTTATGGTAAACGAGGGCAATCCTTTATTGTGACCAAATGCTTTTTTTTATCATCGTAAATTCGCACTCGCACAGGTGCTATGTGAATTCGTTGCACGTGAATGCTGCCAATTTTCTTTGTGACGATTCGTAAGGGATGATTTTTTTGCCCCACTCTCAAGAGGTGAAGCGGATGATAAGCGCGACACGGCTCCCCCGAAAGAATGCGGAATGAACGACACACCGATTAGGGGACATGCCAGGTTAGGGTGGGAACCCAAAGGAAAGACGTCAGAACGCGGTTTGGAAGGGGTAGGGGTGGATTATTATTAAAAAAAGAAAGAAAGAGGTTGATGTAGGGGGAGGAGGGCGCGGGTGAGGTGAGGGGGATGGCGGAGAAGTCAGGGGAGAGTCTTCTCCTTTCTTCGGCTCTATTCTGCGGAACACTTTGGCGAAGGCAAGAGATCGCCCCCTACCCCGTGCGATGCCTCCGTCGTGGGTCGGGGGGGGGGACACACATTAGTAAGGGTGGAATGAATAGGGCAGAAGACATTTCGTGAGGATCAGGAGTTTAGGGATATTGGAAGGGGGGTGGCGGGAAGGGTGGGGTGTAGCAAAGAGATGAGGGTTGGGGGTAAGGAGCCGAAAGATAATGAATGTAATCCGATTTTTCCAATTAAATAAGGTAAAAATAAATGACGAAGCCGCTCCTTCTCCGCAATCTACCCCTCCCACTCCCTTCCACCTTTTCCTTACTATCCCTCTAAGGAGAAGAAGAATAAGAGAAAAAAAGCGGAAGCCACTCCCCCACGCTACCCTTACTTCATCTCCTATCGCGGAGTGTATGGCGGGGGCTGAAGGGGGGAGGGGATGTCCCCTTGATAATTCTCCCCCGCGTTCCACGTTCAACTCCCTTTCTTATTTCAAACCTCAAGGATATCCTCCTCCCGATACTCCCCTTGTGAATAATTCCAATGAGACCATACCTTACTCTCGTCCATGGCGTACACTCTCTCACCGTCTAGGATGCTCTTTGGCAGGCCAAATTGTGGCTGTATGTAAATGCTTCAGTCATTAAAATAGAAACATGCATAATGTTTAAATTATCAGCAGACAAATTGTGGAAATGGGTGACATATAACATTATCTCAAGAAAAAAATCCTTCGGAAATTTCCACACTAATTGTGTTTATTATAACCGACCTAGGTTTCGGCGGGTGTTGCCATTATCATGGTTGCTGTCAGACTTACGCATAAAATTAAACGCAGGTATTAGGGGGCAAATATAATACTAAATTACACTACTTATCAAAAGCATCGTAAAACTTCGGGGAAAATCGCAGATGGCCCAGGGAATGGAACTTGTCCCCCTACCCTTAATGTGTTAATTTCACACGCTAATGGCTCAGTACGGGGTGAGCTCTACTCTCACCTATCAAAACCAACCTTCGAGTTGAAACACGGAAAGAGAGTGTATCAAAAACGTAATCATTAAGCCTTAGTGGCAGCTATTATGGTAATGAACCTTGATAATGGCAAACATTTTCGAAACCTAGTTTGGTTAAAATAAACTAGTGTGGAAATTTACAAAATATTTTTTTCTTGTGATAATGTTATCAAAAACATGCATGGTCGGAATATTTACTGGACGCTTCCGAGTGAGAAAATATGTTCACCAATGTGGAGCTGAGTATACCAGCAGATTTCGATGATGTATAGAGGATGGAACCACATCTCAGATCCAGCAATTGCTACGAATGGCAATATGAGACAGAAACTATGTCTAGAACCATGGGAACATAAAGAATATCATTGGAGATCTCCTAGAAGTTAGCCCGGCCGCTGGTTCCTTTGGGTGACCCCATGGTAGGTAGCGCATGATGAATTAAGTCCCAAATACTTACTCCACAGGGATGAAATTGGCCATGAAAAAATCATTGTACTTCACTGGGATTCTAACCCTAATCTCCCAATTTCCGATCCGGTGTGTTCTCCACTTCACCAAGCACAAGAGAGACTGGGCACTCGTGCCTAGAGCAGCCAAACTCCAACTCAACCGCCTCAGTCCCGTGCCCGTGCGTATATATACCGTCGGCCGACCAATATGGCCGGCCTAGGCATATATTACACGAGAACGGTCCTGGAAGGACGGTCGGCGAGATTGGCGGCCGTAGGCACGAATCTCCAGGACGCTGACCGCGTCGGGTTCTTTATTAGTTGCAAAAACATATTACAATACATGTCGCTTTGAAATAAGAGGCCGTTGCCTTTACGCATACAATGCAACACGGCCATGTTGTCGACCCTCATGTCGATCGTACAAAACTCAGGTGAATTGTTGAAAACATATTGGAGACCTCGCAGGGCCGCCTCGGCCTCGGCGTAGTAGATAGGCAGCTGATGGTCAAACTTCCGTGCCATTTCCAACCCCAATTGGGGGCACACTATTGCCCATTGCCAGGGCGTTGCATCGCTGTATGCAGTGAATATTAGTTCATATGGCGAACATTTACGAACCTTGTCGAACAAATTAAGATCTTGGCAACGGTGCAGCCAGGTAACCTTCCGGCAGTAAACATTAGAGATCAAGAAATACGGTAACTTTAAAATATAACAGATCCAGGAGACGAATCCAGCAATCTTAGGGAGGTCAACAGCACGGAGGCGAGGAATGATATCAATGCCCGAGTCAAGCCTGCTCTTAGTTCAAGGATCGTTCACGCGATTGTCTCGTCTCAAACCCACAATGTACCTCAGGAGACGTTGTCGTGCTTGATAAACCACGGTCACGGAGGATTAACCCAACACTGTCGCTTTGTAATGACTAACTTTTTAAATCAATATCACTGCGAAATTCACAAATGAATTGGTATACAGTCGCACGCACAAGTGCGAAGATATACACCAAAGGGATGCTATTTGCCATAAAAAAATAATTTGAAATTATTGAAGTTCAAATTGGCATCCCCAAAGTGGCGGACGTTATGACCTATTCCAGACTCCACCGCAAACATCAGTCTAACAACCCTACGAGACCTCCTTCTTCCTCGACTTGATGATTTTTACTAGACAAAACTCGTTCTCTGTCTAGGTAGTTTACCTCTGTTTTTCCTGTCCGCCTTCCGTTTTCCTTCTTCTGTTTCGTTTATCATTCAAACCCCCCCCCCCCCCAAGAAAGTGATCAAATTTATGTGGATGAAGTACCGAGGGTCGCGGTATGACACCCAGCAGTGGCAGAGGTCATCTCAAGGTGTCACGCATTATATTTGTGTCCCGCGCGGAGATAACTTCATCGACAGTGATCTGTCCATTAGATTGGACTAAAATCTGAGGATCACGCGGCAACTTTCATTAGAAACAGGCTTGGGCCGACGCCGGGTCCCTCTCCACACTTTGTTCACCTCCACAAGAATTCTACATGCAGTAGTAAACTCTACTTCGTTTTTGTTAGCTTGGCCAATCATGAAGGAAATTTAGGCAACCCAGAGCAGCGAGGAGAATTGGTACGTGTATATCTCCTTCATATAAGCATTACTTCCCCTATTTTCAGAAAAAAAGGTTGTTCCTTCTGCACAATAGAGTAATACTGAGTGTCGCCCAGGTCATCGTGAACTAACTGAAGTCCTTGTATTAGGTCGACCGGTTTACCTGAACTTAACGGTTTAAATGACTTCAACTATAATTGGCCTTTTGAAAATATTGTAATTTTATAATATATTTATAATTGTTACTGAATGAATCTAGACTCGGTTTAACTGCCGAGGTGTTGGTAGGAAATGGATGATGCATTTTGGAAAATGGCCCAAGTTGTGGACGGAAACTTCAACTTAAATTCTTCTATTTCTTATAATATGTTCATAGATTTTTAAAGAATGCAGCTCATTGTTAACCAGTGCCTAATCATGTGCACGCTTGTGGTGACAATTGATGACGCTCTGCATTTCACCAGCCCAACCTGCTCGGCACCTGGCGCTGCATTTCACCAGCCGCCAAGGACCCAGTGTCTGTATGAAGCCATCGAAATGCGTCAAAATAGTTAAAATTTTTGTCCAAAAGAGTTTCTAAAAAGGCGTAATCACTTTGTGGTCGGTTGTATTACTCAGAAGAAAGCGCATCTAGAACCAGCTGACCTGGTCCTGAGTCCTGGCGCATGGCAATAGCGGGTCGCACAGCTAGAAGACCCATGTGCGTTTTATAATAAAAATATTAATAAAACGTTTATTGCCGTAGACCCTTATCGGTCTTTCAGACACCTTAGTATATTAATTATCATTTACACAAAACATAATTTAAAAAATATAATAATGCTTTTAAGACAGTTTTATCACCAAATCCATCATTTTTAGGGTGCACATTCCAAACTCACTCGAATTTCAAAAAATAAACGCCACCCTACTTCCCATGGACCCTTCATTACCAATATTACTATCCCGCTTTTCAATTCCCTTCATTCACCTCCACTTTCGCATCGTTGCAGGTGGGAATCGTGAATTTTTCTTTCGGCAGCGAAGAATAAAGGGCGTTGTGGGAAGAAGGCTGGCGGGTACTGCAAGTGGGCGGGGGGGGGGATTTAAGCATGTAAAGAAGGGGGTGTACAAAGCAGAAACCGTTTCCTTACTTCTCCCTCTCCACTCCCCTATCTTCCCCTTCCAAGGCAAAATTTAAAAAAATAACCACTCCGCCCTCCTTGAAAAAAATACGACGAAGATTAGAGTGAATAAAATGAAGGGAGGAGCCGTCGTTCTTAAAGGAGGGTGGTGAAGTGGAGAAGGGGGTGGGAAGGGGTTTAAGGGTGTGGGGGGGGTAGGAAAAGAATTTCGACGGGGTGGTGGAGGGGTTTAAGATGTGACGCAAGGGGTCCAAAGGGTAGGGAGGGGGTAACGGGTGGCTGGAGGGGGTGGCAGTCGAACTATATACACACTATAGGTAATCCCTTCTTCTCCTCAATGGAGGAAGGATGAGGAGATGAAGAGCCCCTCGGTGGAGCGGAGATATGATCCGGTTCCTCCCAACCCTGGAACCGCCTCTCGGCGAAAAAATCTCCTCCTCAAGGCCGGTTTATGGAAAGAATCAACGCCAAATTAATGATGGTGTACACTTAGCGTGAGCTTCCAGTTCCTTCATAGACGGAGGCGGCGTTCGCGGAAAACCTTTGCGTAAAGCTCCCGGAATGAACTAGCGTAAGACGCATTTTTAATCGGCGTGAAATTAAATTAAGGGCGTAGTTCCTTCGTTACATTATCTAGCGTTTTCTAGCACAGTCGTTTGTGTTATGACATTGTTCATCATGGAGGAGAACTTGAAGATTGGAAAGTTAAAAAAAATTTCGTTGCCCATCATAATTTGAACTCAAAACGATTTTAGAACAATACGTAAGATTTTAGAACAACACCTAGCATTTGTCATTAATTAAACGAGTAGAATGAACGGATTGCACACTGTTCGCTCCATTTTTTTCGAAAAACGCTCTTAAGTCACCAAGTAACCTTCACGCAAAGCGCTTAAAATAATTGTTCGTTGATTATTTCTGTAAACCAGCCTTCTTAAAATGTCTCTCTCTCTTGATTTTCGCTATGTTTTCTAAATTCCTGATATTGAACAAACCCATTGAGTAATGAAGGCGAGGAAATCATATTTTCCGTGAATTTCCGAAATTTTTAAAATGTGCTGTCATAGGTAATTGTTGATAATGCCATTAACATTATCAGTGAAGTCACAGTCAAGTCCTAGTGAGGGCAGAGCAGCGGAGTCAAGAGGTCAGGGCACGCGAGGTCTTCCAGCGGGGCGGAGAAGCTCCAGCATAAAAATTTGACGCAAAATGAAGGATGAAGAGTTAAAAGTTTTTAAAGAAAAGCCGACGGAAACTTCATGAATATAGTGTATCTCTTTCCTAGGACGCAAAAAACAGGGTCATTCTGGCTTTGATGTTCAGTTTCATATTGCCTAATGTTTTGTTATATTTTAGGTTTTCTTAAACATTTTAGACAGTGTTAGTATTATTTTTGGATTAATTTTCCCGATTTCCCGAACAACTTTTCCCGGTATTTGGGAAGTAGAAATCTCGGAAATTCCTGGGTCCGGGTGGGAAGGAATATTCGCTCAAAAAACGCAACAAGCTGGTGTGGAATTAATACGGCACTAGCAATTCTGAAATCAGCACCTTACCCTGATATTTTAGAATTAAAAACGATATAAATTCTATTCTTATGAATTCAATATGAATTCAGCCGATTTTCTGTCAAATTTTCCAAAAACATTTCCCGAATCATATACATAAAATGTAAGCAGCAGTATTTCTCGAGAGTAACCCTTTCGCACAAGTTAAGGAATTTGATATGTTTACCACATTATGGCACCAATTTTTACGAGTATAATGATCATGACACCTCTCAAATATCCACCATTGTCTTAATACTCATATCATTTAAAATTATGTCGAAATTAACACCTTAAATAAGAGAAACACCATATCTTTCAGTTAATAAAACTACTTTGAGTCAATAATTGCCTTAATATGTCGTTAAAACCAATATAATTGATTTTGCACTTAGTTTTAACTGCAAAAATGACGTACAAAACGAATAATGCAATCCATCAGTCTAAAGGTATGACGTTCCGTCTGCGCTAAGTTTTCTTCATGATCGCTCTTCATGCCGTCACGTTAATTTCAAGTGAATTGAGTTAATTTAGCGATTATATTTTCCGTAAAATCGGCCTTTAGACAACATTCCTTGATTCCCACCTCTTCCGCGCGCTCTCCTCATATATCCCTCCCGTCTTCAAGCAAATCCTATGCGTACTCCTCCTTCCCTTCAACCTCCCCGTCACCTCCTCCTCTCAACGCGACACTCCTCATCCTTAACGCTATATATTTTTTTCCTCCCTCTCGTACTTCCATTTTTTATGTCCCCCACTTTTATCTCTCCCTCTTCCTCTTTTTCCAACTCCTCTTTTTTCATTAAAATAAAAACCGAGCACATAGGGTAGAAGTATATATACCTACTTAGATACTACATAAATGTATAATGCGATCCTCTCGCGGTCATTCAATTCCGGAGGAAAAGTTCCATCATAAAGGTCCCCTTCTAATTTCGCATCCGCTTAATTTTTTCCCTTTTTTATACTCGCCTCTCTCTCTCTCCCTACCCTCGGCTCTATCCTCATTTATTTATTTATACTTACACATTTATTTTTTATCCTTTTTCTGTCTTTCTCTCTTTCTTTCCCCCTCTCTCTCTCTCTCTCTGTGAATCAGTTAATGATGTGGAAAAAAATATTACGTCCGTGAGACTGTATCAAAGGTGTTCATTACACGCCAGCTCATGAACTCGTTTTTCTCTGTGTTCGTTTGTGCGAAACATTTTTTCGTTCGACAGGAAGGAGAAGGAATTGAGCTCTGGGTCGAAAACGGTCCAGCCCCTTATCTCTTGTTTCAGCGATACTCGTTTAGGTAAATTCGATCATATCAAACGTCCAGCTGCTTCTCGCAGTACTGCCACCAGCCTGAGTTCCGATGAATTTTCGCGTACTATTTAAGGCTATGTCAATCATCATATTTGAACCACTGAGATTTCTCCATTCCATAATGTATTGACTCCCCATCATGACTGAATTTAGTTGTAAATATTAATATTGGAGTGTATTTGCAATGATTGACAACCACAATATATACTTCATTGCATTGATAAAATAAATAGATAATTTCATCGCTATTAGCCCGCTACTAAGCCTATTGTTCGCATGTATTAAAAACCCCTATATCCTCAAAAAACGGTATTTAGGAAAATATTTACCTATCAAATTATAAATCACCTTAAAGAAAAGGCTTTAATTCTTTTCGCAGCCACCAAATATAGAACGAAAAAATTGAAAGCAGAGTCAAATTTCATAATGGAAGTGCCGCAATGTAACATGTGAAGACAGCATGGGAAAATAATGTATGAGGTCTAGTGCCTGGTTGATCTGACTGAATTATATTTGAGTTGATAAGTTCTCACTTCTTGTTCAACCAACCGAAACGTGAAATTTCAGTTCTAAACAACCATCGATAAATTTCGTGCCGATAAAAAGGCTTTCAGTGCTGCTCGTCCTAACTAATGGCTCAGGAAAGATTTTCCTGTTTTTGAAAGAACATTAAGTTATTTATTCATTTTCTGCACTAATAAGAAATTCGGTGTAATGAGCCAATTAAATTAATATGAGAATAAAACTGATCGTGCAGTGCATGGGTGTCAATCAAGTAATTCAAATCCTTCCCTTCTACTTCGTTTTCTTCTATATTTTTAACAATTTCGTTGTCTCGGCGTGTGCCCTCATTAAGTACGGTGTCACTTTTAGTCCAATTAAACTTCAATAGCCGCCGATGGCACCATGTATCTAAGGATGCGACAATTCTCTGATCACTTGTCTCGATGGTCCACATCACGCAAGGAGGCAAGCTCCGAACAAATGCTTTCATGTTATGCTTTAAAAAGTAGATTTTTTAAGCTTGAAAGTAATGTTTTTTATAACAATTGGTTTGATTTCTGTGGCCTAAGGGTGTAAACGAATTAAAATTAAAACTCTTAATAAAACTGATGATCTCAGGCCTGACCTCGTGGAAATTATGGATATACATGTTGAGAAAACCACCTTTGTTATTTCCACAAACTTTCTTACGCTGGCACGAAGGGGGGTTCACCACACTGGCATACTCGTATGCCACAGTGTGATGAAACGCGCGTCGTGCCAGCGTAAGAAAGTTTGTGGAAATAACAAAGGTGGTTTTCTCATCATGGATTAAAACTCTTGTTACCGATTAAATGTAGAAAATCAAATTAAATCGTCATGAGTTACGGGAAATTAATCACGCTTACATGGAAACAATTAAATCAAATAATCAGGCACCCAACCAAGTCAACACCACTTACATTTTCCATCGATATTGCAATTGGCTGGTTCTGACGGATAAGCGTTTATATGGACAACAAAATTTGGACTTAGTCTTCTTCTAATGTAAAGAAAAACCTGAATTATGGTTTATAGCCATTCCTTCAAAGTCCGGCCATTAAAAGGCTGGTAACAACCATTAAATGAGATTTGGTAAAATGCAGACGAGTTAAAAGGTAGTATTTTTATATTAATCGGTTGGCCACTTGGACTTTCAGGAAAGAATGGCAGAGAGAAAACCAGTGCTGGAATCAGTCTACTCTGCACGAAAGGGGGAGGATTGATCTCAATGACCCACTTCCACTCCATAATAACGCCTTTGAGAAGGAGAAAGGATAGTCAGCAAGCGTAGAGGATGAAGAGAAACCTTAAGTCGGTTAATAGCCTTAACGAAGGCGCCAAATGGTCCTCAGCTTAACATCCCATCCGACGGACGGACGGATCTTGAAATGCTCTTCAAATAGCAACCAAGTGGGGGTCGGGATTCCAATGAAAAATATCCGCCACGGCCGGAAGTCGAACCCTGGAAGACGAAAAGTAATCTAGTCCCTGCACCAACCCGTGCCTCCATTTCATGTTTCCATGGCCGTGTTCCAATCCACGTACAGGCATACCAACTGTACTTATTTTGATGAAATTCGGGAAGTGGTGTCACAATATCAGCCTTTGAACAAACTATGCGACAGAAAAAGAGCTGGCACGGGTTAGTAAGAGAAAAGGCTTACTAGCCGGTCGTACCAGTCGTACTTATTTATGGCGGCGTCCGCTATAGCAAGGATAGCAAACTACGTGAGTGATGGTGAGGGAAAATTTGAATTAACATGTTAATTATTCTTCCAAAATTGTTTTGAAACTGTTATAATATTACTGCGTATCCTAATAACCTTTCCTTTGGCTAGAAAATTACATTTTTAGTGTTTTCACGAGATTTTCCAAGGTGACGGACCGTCACTTATTTGTTAGGCGTATTTTTCGACTACATGCACGTAGAAGCGCTAGTTGACCGTTCCACTTCGCAATCATGGCCCAGGCTCGTACTGAATGCAGTACAAGTTATACAATAAGAGGGCGTACCTGAATTGAAAGAAAATCTATCTTGGCTTCACAAGAGTAACGAATCGGCCACATATCCTTATTGTAAAGAGAATAATTTCTCTGAAAGCTGAAATATTGATATTCCATAAAGGTTGAAAAAATAAACGCTGGAGCAGAAACATTTGTCTTCTCCATATGTTAGCTAAGCGAGCCACTGGGTTATATGCTTGTCGTTTATGACTAAACCCTTGCATTCAAAATTTCGTTTAAAAATAATGTTACTAATCGCCGGGAATTGAATTTTCCGCTTTTTAATTTACTAATGGATAAAAAAACTTCTGGTTAAAAAAATGTATATATTTTAAGTATAAGCTACGCAAACAATATGTTTTGTACGACCTGATATCGAAATCCTTACTTTAAACTACAGCAATAGAATATGTTACTCTTGTTTGTCTCCGTGGCATCTTTTGAGTTCTGGGAGCGTTTTTAATTTTTCCATAGAGTTTTCTCTCTAGAGCGCCATCAAAGAATAAGTGATATTTATTCATAGCTATGCAAGTATCTCGATCAAGATTTTTATAGTAATATTCATAACCATTTGATGTGAAATGAACAGAGGCATGATCTTTATGACGAAGGCGAGTTATCATCATGGACATGTAACACGCAGTGAAGCTATAATTCGATTATGATTGTTCATTCCTTGCATCGCGGAGGCCATCTTAATGTGATTCGTGATCATATCAAATTATGATTCTTTAATAGAAGTAAATGTTATCATAGTGTGTATTCAGCCGGGATAGCCGCTTGGTAGGCTTTCGGTCGCTCATTGATCGTTCAGATCGTCCATTTTCATAGCGGTAGCAAATGTTCGATCAGTGCTTACCTGACTTTTAAATATGACAGGAATAACAAATATAACTTGTACTGCAAAATCTGAAAGGATGAGTGCACAGAAATTGGTGATAGCAGGTGATTGAAACCTAATATAATGCACTATGTAAGCTAGCAATTCGCATTACACCGAACTGATTTAAAACTGCCTGTAAAAAATAAAATTCAGTAAGAGTGCACATGTGCAAATTCCCATACGGATAAAATTAACTATTCTATAGCTGGCGCATGCCAGTTATTCATTGTGACTATGGAGTTGGATATCTCAATCTACCAATATAATGCGAGGATTTTTACATTTTAGTAAAATGTTACCCTTGCATTTTTTCATAACTACGATATGTGTGTGCGACACCAAGAAAAATCTTCGACAATAGGTATCCCTATTAAAGAAAGAAAAACTTCAAATAGTATTAATCCACGCTTTTATTCACAATAACGAGCTAAGTTTCAACGGATAAACGTTATTTTCACCTTGGAAATTACGGCTATCCATGAAACCTGGGTCGGTATTGTGAATAAAAAAAGTGGATTAATACTATTTGAAAGATTTCCACAAAGTTAAGCCTTAAACTATTTGTTTATTTGTTTAAGGAGATTCGGTGGTTATACTCAACTTTTAAGAGTTAGATGAAACTTGCTGGAAACAATAATTTGGTTGTCTTAAAGTACCTGATTTTTTTCCAGAATTTTTTGCCGCAGATTTCTTAAGATATTTGAACTAGAAGTGGGCTTGAAATTACACGGGTTGTTATGGGAACGCAAGGCTTTATTCATCAGAAAGAACCTTTTTTTTAATTCAATGTATAATCATTTATATCATCGATAGAAAAATGTGTATGTAACAGATCTTTACTCCGAGCGCTTAAATAAATCCCTCTAGCGCGTTGCAGATCGTGTGAAATTGGCACTACGGATAAGGTACTTGAACGAGGATGCATAACTTGCAGGATGCAGAAGAATAGGCATAAGAACGTGTAATTTCATGCCCAATTCTCGATCAAATATCTTAAGAAACCTGCGGTAAATAATTCTGAAAATTTGCACGTAGCTTTAGAACAATATTATTAATACTTTCAGGAAGTTTTATTGAATTCTCTTAAGTTGGGTGAAACCACCAAACCTCCTTGATAGGTATCCCCATAAAATTTTGAACGTGGACGCCTAATCTTGTGGTTTCCTCACTTCAGCAATGATATGATTGAGGGTGAAAATCTCATCCTTCAGAAGCATTCCAGGGAAATCATCGTTTTCCGTATTTGCTCGATATCGGAAAGAGTGGATTAGAATGTACTCTTATAAGCAGTGTTCCCACCTTATTTATATATAATTAAATAGATTGATATTACAATATAAACAAAATTTCTTATGCAAAATTTAAATAAAAAGAGTCTTTGCCTAAAACATCGCCTTTGAACCAGATCCCTTTATGTTTACCAACATTTTTACTTAGAGCGGTTTAAAGGTTGATGAGTACATTTCAGAGACCTAGAATTCCAGGTAACTGTAATTTTGGCAACTGCAATGAGTCGATTTATTTTAATTGAAAATATTAATTCAATGCAATTTCCTCAAGCAAAGGTATGCATTTATGTCTAATTTACGCTAGTTCATCATAACTTCACAAAAATAATTTTTCAACTTTTCTCAGCAGAATTTTTCTCAACGAGCAAGGGCCATAATGACAACGGAGAAAGATCATTAAACCACAATTGGCTTTCAGCAGGAGATTCATGCTAAAAGTCTGCGACAGAAGCTCCAGTTTTTCTGAAATCACCTTATGCATGGGATAAAAATCGCGGCATATTTAAGAAAAGTTTATTCCTATTTCTATTGACAGTTTTTACTGCGGTTTTTTTAAAAAGGGGCTGAAGGAAATGCGGATGTTTTTTTTTTAGATTTTCAGAAAGACAAAACTTTTCGCCACAAATTCACCAGATGTCATTAGGTATTCTCTTTTCATCTCGGTTGAATTAATGACTTTCCTCGAAGAGCATTAATGTTTAAAATGCATATTTTGCGGTTAATTAAGTCCTGAACATATACTTTTCACCCTCTTTTTTAACGAATATAATTCTACAAAAGTTTCACGTGCGCTAGTCTAAATGAACATGCTTTTTTCGGCATGACCGTTTCATCAAATACTCCGATCATGAAGGCGATGCGAAAACATTTCCGTTCATACAAAACCACACGGATTCAGCACTTTTTATATTTTTGCAGTTGGATATCTATCAAAATATTGAGAACACATGAGTTCCACCGTCACTTTGGAGGAACTTCCTTGGACTTTTGCACATTAAAAAACGGGCGTAACTTCCTAAAGGTATTTAATTCAAAAGTATTTATCACAGCTTGTAATCAATGTCTTATTTGTGAGAGGAATATTTAAATTTCTCCAAGTGCCTTATGTTAGTGCAAAAGGCAACGATACCCAAGCATTGTCAGCATCGAGAGTGGCATAATTTCGTAATGAAATTATGTATAATTTACGAGGAATATGCATCACAAGCCTAAAGAAATAAAACTTCTGCATTTTATATCTATATAAATATTGTTCAAGTAAAGGTATCGTCCTTCTCCTTTGGACTTTTTCTTACAATAATGAGTGAGCTATAGTAATTCAATGCAGTAATATCTCCACTGTGTTGATGCGTCGCTAAATACTACCATTCAATGCAAGGAGTTCAATTAATCATCCTATTATTTTTCATTTTTGTGCATCAATAATTGAACTGGTTTTTTATTGTTACAAAATAATATATTCTTGCGGTATGCTACAGCCAAAATCAAGATGCGGTCTATAGGAAACTTATTTCTCTAAAAAAGAAAGTATAATTTTTTCTCTCCATTGATAGAAACATACAATCATATTGTTGCCTTTTTTATAGATCTGTGTTTGTATTCTTACACTATTCTTAGAAATATCCAAAATTATAATTAACCCTGCCAATACTGAATGACTTCGCTTAGATGAAGCAATAAATATTATTGGTGGATTGGGGCCCTGCACATGTAAAAGTCTATAGAATATTTACTTCAATTTAAAACCGACCTCAACCGCTAGACCACCTATTAAAATAAAAAAAATGCTGAATGACGTGTTTGTGAGAGAAATCTACGACATTGTACTATAAATGATCCGAAAAAAGGCCGTTCGCGTTCCTAAAGAAAAGGAAATTGATAGAAGATGATCGAGAACTTCCATTGAGTTATGCATGAGGGAGAGAATCCAAATTTTATGCAAGAAGAGATCGAGCTTATGAACGCGGCGTTACAATAAGGCGTGAGAACAGAATTATTTTCTAAAGGCATTGTTGGAGTAGAGTGAAAGTTTTAATTTGTTTATGTTATGCCCGTTTAGAATATTGTGTTCATCAAAGGATATATTCTGGAAATCATTATTTTTCTCCCATTAAACTATTATAACGGAGCGTGGTGGCCTAGTGGGTAGAGCGCTTGGCTACTGATCGAAGGGTCCCGGGTTCAAATCCGGGTTAAGCCAGAGGGGACGCCCCGTAACAAAAGAAAAAATCCTCGGAGTGCGAGGTGGCCCAGGGAAAGGAACTGGCCCCTCTACCCTGAATGTGTGAAATTCACACGCCTGTGGCTTAGTCCGTGGTGAGCTCTACCCTCAACTCCAACCTTCGGGTTGAATCACAGAGTGAGTGAAACTATTATATGTAGACTAGCTATTGTAGACCGCTAACAACTAGTAGACCGCATAAGAAATAACTTCAGAAAATTTGTAACAACGCCACTGGTCCTAACCCCTGAGAATGAATCTCTCTTGACAGATGAATCAGAGGATGGAGGAGGACAGATGAAACAGATGAATATAAGGCGTAAGGTCACAGAGGTTAACCGATATTCCCGCGCGCGATACTCAGCTACGATAACGAGGGAAAGGCCTCTCACGCATGCCGCACACATTTTCCACACTCAAGTTCACCGGCACGGCGGCAGTATATCCGTTTCTCTCGCAGCCCCTCACCAGTATATAACTTCCCTAATCCCATCGCTCCTCATTTCATCCAATATCCTCACTTCGGCCAGCTGTCCAACAGATCTTAATTACCGCCATAGCCTCCTCCCCCCTCCACTACGTCCGTTCCACCAAAGAAAGGGATTACAGAAATGA
Source organism: Pyrrhosoma nymphula (assembly GCA_963573305.1). Classification (NCBI taxonomy): domain Eukaryota; kingdom Metazoa; phylum Arthropoda; class Insecta; order Odonata; family Coenagrionidae; genus Pyrrhosoma; species Pyrrhosoma nymphula. Next base: position 20,015,964 of record OY754328.1, read on the forward strand.
AGAAATGCAGGTAGGCAGACCATGAGGGTTATAATGCGGAGGGGGGCCTCGGATAATATTCGGGTGGGGAAATTTTTGAGCTAGTGGATTTGTGAACTAGCAGGTCGAAATGTATTTTTATTATTACTAGGGTAATCTACCGGTTTAGGTAGGTTCAAATGGAAGTGAAGAAAAACCCTTAAGATTTTTACCGGCGCAGACCCCTATCTCCCTACACAATTCCTTTCTTCATCTCAAAAAAAGGCCTACCTCTCTTCATTCTGTCGATAAAGCATATCTCCTCTTTCATCCCCTTCCCCGCTAAACCAACATCCCACCATAATAGAATGACGAGATACATGGTAATTTCCACACTTTTATTTTCAATTGACCGGTTTCGATGCTTTAGTACATACATAATCATCAGAGATATAACTACATACCATATGTAGTTATATCTCTGATGATGATGTACTAAAACATCGAAACCGGTCAATTGAAAATAAAAGTGTTGAAATTACCATGTATCTCGTCATTCTATTACATCGAAATCCCACGAGGTTACTACGCCTACCATCGAGTTACAACATCCTACCCTCCATCACGGCCTTCAGCAACACTTCGCTCCTTATAAACTCTTCCAGTCACCTACTCTACCTCCTGCTGATTTCCTTTAAAAGTTTCCTCTCCTCGCTTACCATACCAAGCCCTTCGTCGTTTGTTTACCTTTCGAAATGTAAGAGGAGGCGATATTTAGGAAGTTTTCACGCTGTCAAAAGAACCTTTACCGTCTTGGTTTGTCAACTTTCATCACGTTAAACTGGACTTAGTCTCTTCAAAAAGAATTATAAGCTTAAAATAATTAACAGTAGTTTCTGCTCAACGAAAGTTCGGAGAGAAGTCCAGAATACGCCTTAAAAGAAGTTAACTTGGACATTAGGAGGTTATAAAAAATTGGAGACGATATCCCGCTTCATTATTGAAGCCAATTCAGATATGTAGTTGGCACGATTTTGTCAATACTCTGGCTTACGCTTCCAATGGTCGAGCTTGATTTTCGTCAAATTCAAGTTAAAATCCACAGGCAATGACATTTTTTGTGACCTTGACCTTGCCTACTCGGCACAAAATCCTTCCTATACACCTCTGCCTGCTCTTTTTTCACCTTCGTCCATGATCATGCCTCCTCATTTCATCTTGATCTCCTAGGAATTAAGAACTAAACAATTGTGGCAGTTATATACAAGTTTTGGCTGTTATTTCACCAGGAATGGAGCAGTTTATGTTACTTTCAAACGTATTGTGATTTCACGATTAGGTCAGAATTGCCCATATTCCTTTTTGATCAAAAATATACTACACCCTCCACGTTTTCGCCCCATGAATTTGTCCAGCAGTGCCTTCTCTGGTGTACTTCTACCTCCTTGATCTCAGTTCCCAGAATGAGTTTGGGATGTGATTTCGGCTGGAGGGGGGCTGACACCAAAGTTGTCGAGCGAGAAATAGAGCTAAAAACCGTCGATTACCGTCTACTTTTCCACAAAAATTTATAACACCGGATGCCTCACTTAAATTACCATTACTAGCTCCACTTTATTACCCCTGGATTTTGAACAAGTTTATACTCTACCGTACTCAAATCCAAATACACATGACAACAAAACAACCTGTATAAGAACGTCATGCAATGGAGATCCAGGAGAAACGAGGGATCCATCGATTCCTCAAAATTTTTATTTTATCTTCTTTACCAGCCTAGCGTGTGAATTTCGAAAACAAAATCTCTGAAGACATCTAAAATGCTTCAAGGCGCAATAAATACATCTGAGTGTTATATTATTTTGATGGTTTCTCAGAAGTTCTTTTTTTCATCTATCTTAATTAAACATCCTTGGATTCCTATTCCTCCAGATTACGATAATCAAACCCTCTTTAATCTAGTGTAATCACTTCCAGCCAGAATGTCCATCACACTATTTCTTATGCTTTTTCAAATTTACGTCTCTCTTCGTAATATTTAAGCCTACTTCAATTGTTTTCCTCATCTCAGTTTTGTTTTCCATTTTTATCTGAAACCATATCTCAAAGCCAGGAGGTAAATGAAAGTACTGCGTATTTATATATATTCCTCGACGCAAGATATCTGTGTTCAACTGCCTTCATTAATACTTATTTTTTTTAATCAATGCCTCGTCAAATGATGATTAATTGCTATGGCCATTTTTCTTAAAACACTGCAAGTATTGTGGAAAAGTCTCTCAATATTTTATGACTAAAATCACAATCAAGAATCCAATGAATGATTAGTTACAATCAATGATACCACCGTGCATTTTTCGTGACATCTGCATTTCTTTGCAAATTTGAGACAAATAATTAATTCAGCTCTTTCATCTGCTTGAAATTCTGTTCTCTTAACCCTCCCCACGAGAGGCCTCTAGGATACATGCTAATTGAATGCACATGGTCTCCAATCAACTATGTGTATTATGGGTGCGGTGCCAGTATCCCCTCTACTAAAGCGCTCGCGATGAATGTTTAGCAACACCGTGCCACAATTTTGATGCAGCCGGTTTGTTAGGGCTACAGCCCATGTGAACTTAATTTGCTTCTCATACTTTGAGTGACTTTTCATAATTACTTAGTGGCGTACAACTGAGACGTATGAATACATTAGTCAGTAAAAGATGTTTTTAAAAAGAGATGTTTTTCCGGTACCTCGCTAGATAGTTTGTTTTATTTCCGGAGGCAAACGTCAACTGGGGCCATTTGCCCTATCGAGGTGATAAGTGATTTCATTGGTGAGGGTAGAGTGATTTGGAGAAAGGAGGAAGTGTGGAGAGAAACCCGATGTCATTTTCTAATGGTAACAAGGGAACCACAGTTACAGTCAGAGTACTGCATTTAATGTGTGTACCTCATTGCATTCAAACAGGGACCGAGATTCCACTGAATAATTCCACCCCTGCTGCCGGGTTTCAAACCCGGGCCTTCGGGATGGGACGCCAATGCTCTATTCACAAAAATCCGATGTTCTATCAGACTGGTAAAGCCCGAATAGGCATGCTAAATAATCGTACACAGAAGCAGATAGGCAATAACTTCTGTTAAATCACAAAAATTAACACAGAGATCAATGTCAAAATCTACTCCGCTAAAACCCGGAAAATATCGGGAAGTGTAAGTAATTTTATTTCTTGTTCCACGAACCATACTATCTCCGACTTTAAATTAACAATTGATTTACTATAATCCAAATAATGTGAAGCGATGTGCATTAAACGCTATCAAACCATTAAGGGGAAATTAATCGAATCTCAGTATCATTCACAAAGTGCGACGTTGTTAGCCAGAAAGGTCAGCCATCGTATTTCACTCCTACATCAGCGGGGAGGAAGTAGTGACTCTCTAAGCCCTTTAATTGAGGATTTTAAAATATTCAGAGGCCTCCTTGCCATTAACAGTGAACAGGAGACGTACTATCAGGAGAAGGTGAGTGCGGGAAATGTAAGTTAGGAAACGCCTACTCGTTTCGTGTAATACCCTAGTCCTCACATGCATGCGCTTATCTTTCCAAGAGTGCCAAAGAGCATAACTAGGGCTATCTCTAAGAAAAGTCGAAACCATACCAACTTACCTCTATATTGTGGTTTAAAGATTCTCCTCCTGGGGTGTTTTTAAATGCACAAAGTTCTAAGATTGCTCTTATTAAGAACTGGTATCATATATGCCATATTGCAAAGACCGTATATCGGAGGTGGTCGTAGAAGAATTTTGCTTTCTCGGCCAAAGGAATATCCTTCCATGTTTAGAAGATGCATTGCATGCATTAGCCCATAATGTCATAACAAACTACTTCATATTTTAAGCGACCACCAAAACGTATTAACACCCCTAAAGATTGTAAAACATTTTTTAATTCAGTCCCAGTATTCATTCTCGAGATAAATTTCTATTTTGATACACATACTAAAATATTCATGGTGTGAGCATTTTTCGTGCATAGGTTAAACTTTTTCACTAAACTGTGCTTTATAATATATTTACTTTACAGACAAATGGAATTCGAATTACTTGGAAATATTTTAATGATGGTAGCTACCATTCAAGATTCTTTCAAAGCTTCCTAAATGTAAAGCATTTTAGTTTTATAATAATATTTATCTATTGTTTTTTGATAATTATAAATTATTTATAACAGCCATCTGCCCTTCTCCAATCTATCTAACCCCTGATATCCAGCTACTTTGATATAACTGGGCTTGCCCCGTAGGTATATAAATATATTGACAAATATATTCCCAGTTGCGGATTAATTGGAGGACTTGGTACAATAAACGCTATTAGGAATTGGTGGCAAGTAATCCAGTTGGCGGAGTTAAACCACGATCAGCTTATAAATTGGGGGACTCTGCAATATTTTCATGGGGATTTAATCTTCCACTTCCCTTCGTTGGTATTTCTCAGAAAGCGTCGTGAAAAATATACCAGATGTTACCTTAAAATATTCCATTCAAGACAGTGGCCGTGTTCCATTTCACTATTATGCACCCTTCGCACCCTTATCCGCTCTTTACGATCGTCACTTTTCTGTCGTGACGTCACGTAGTGCTGTTTCATTCCGTAGGGCGAATGTTGAGAAGAGTGCAAGGGCGTAGAGCAGGAAAGAGTTCCACCATGCTCCCTTATGCGCCCTAAACCATTGAGCTACGCTAGATCGGAACTTTAACAGCTATAATTAAGAGTTTTTTTTAAGCTTATACCGCGGAATGGAAGTAGAAAAGTAGTTTACTTCTTATTATGAATCCTAATTAAACAATACATTTTATGAATGTTTGTGTATCGTTAATTTTTCCATGTAAAAATTCGAAAAAGTTTTATCTTTAATCATATATTGCAAGAAAGTATAAGTGCTGGGATATATGGTGGGAAGTTGCCATAATATGGTATAGGAGAATGAAACTTATTATTTCTTGGTACCTATATTAGTTTTCTTTGGTGAGGTAGGTATTAATTTATTGGTTTGTCAAGTATTTTTCATTTTAAAAGGTCCTTCCTCGGAAGCTGTCTTGTGTGTTATGGGTTTCCGTTACGTTGGGACGTTATGGGAGCCAATCACATAGGTTTTATGGCTTCATTGGACTTAAGATAGATATTTTAACGATTACAATGTAATGAAACGAATCGGTCACTCCACAGGCGATAGTATGTGATTTAGTTAACTGGGAATTGCATGGTTTTCATTTGCCTGCGATTTGCATATGCGGATGCGGTACATGGTGATTGTGAATATAGACAACATAGTGAGAATAGATTTATTGTGTGAGTGATATTTCGTTATTAGGGGATGGCGAGTGAAACTTACGGTGAAATAATGGAAATATTGTTTAAATGGTATATTTCTTAATGATTTATTGAATTCAAGCTGGTTTTTCCGTTGAATTATATCCAATTGATATAACTGAATCCGTAGATACTATCTTTTTGAGTTTAGGTATAGTTTTGTTGACTAGAGATAGAATAAATAGGTAGCGGAAGGAAATAGCCATCTGATTTCAGTACGCCGCGCCGTTGACTCTCTTGGCTTTAAGGTCTATGAGTTAGTATGTGCTTAGGTCTATGAGTTAGCTAACGATGAATTAAATGCCTAAATGGACTACAATAGATATTTTTATACAATAATAATGCGACAACTCATCATCTCGTTTCCCGAATTAATAACAATAATCCCTCAGTTACAGCGTTCAACAAACAGTTGGTCCAACGCCAACGCATGCTGGCGAAGGGCAGGAAAATCTCTTTTGTCCGTATTTGACTGACATATCTCCTTCTAAATTATCATCTAAACACCTTTCAAGTATTCGTCAATACATGCTATATCGAACGTATTCAACAAATGTTATGCATGGTATTTATGCACCTACTCAAGTGACCACGGAATGCGTACATCAATTATTCATAGTTTTCAAATCTGCCAATAGAAGACTCTGGCGCCACCTACTGAAAAGAGCAGATAAGAGCTTAGGGCATAAGAGCACAAGGGAGTAGAGCGTAGAGTGCACTCTACTTGAAATGGAATACGGCCAGTCTTTGGAGCAAGTCACCAAGTTAAGACACGGGGAATGTGCTTTTCTAGCAACACTTTATGTTTTCACTTTATTTCCTTACTATTGGCTTCATTTAGTCAGTTCAATATCCACTGAAGTACCTCTTTCCCCCGAACCAATTTACTACGCATTAGTGGACACAGTGGGATATGAAGACTCATAGTCAAACTGTTTCTTATTTTTAATTCATATCAGACTTTCAAAATCTAATTTTTTAGGACCTATTCTACACTATTTATTTTATCTGCAGAGTGCTTGTAGTGACTCTATGACGTAAATTTAAATCGCATACATCTATCATCATTAGTGACCATGATATTCTTTGCCACTCTTTCTGATGATCAATCTAAGGAAAGCGGCTTTTATGATAAATTTCACTTAAATGTAAAATGATTTAGCCAATATTTTAAGGATTTTATGGCCATCGAAATCTTACTTATTTTACCGAATCATCTTGATCAGTGTGAATTAATTGCTTCTTTTATCGGTGACACTTCACATAGTGTGCTGTGAATGCAAAAAAATGGGATACTTTTAGTAACAACGGCATTAAAACTATCAAGGCATTTACTTAGGTTTCACTAGTTCAGAAACAAACAACAAAATCACTGAATGCAACAATCTTTAGGCTCGTGTGGCAATATTCTCTCTTTTGACTTTAGATATTATTAATCCCCAACGCCATTGTTGTCAATTGCATTTATTGAATGTTGTTATACTTCCATATATATTTCCCACGGTTTTTCCTGATCTACATCTAACAATAAGTAAAGAAATACTTGACGAATATAACTAACAAATTAACGGCATGTCCTAATCCAGTGTTTCATCAAAGTAATCTACCGGTCAAAGGAAGGTTTTATTGAAAGTTAGAGAAAATTCTCCAGATTTTTTCACGTTCAGGGCCATATCTACCTCTAGTATTTCTTTCTTCATCTCAGCACACTTCAATCCTTCTTCATCCTGTCCATAAAATCTATTCTCTTTCTTCCCCTTCCCCGCTTGCCCAGCATCCTTACCTCTATCACGGATTCGAGAAACTCGCCGCCCCTCATTACCCCTTCGAGCCTCCTACCCTGCCTTACCCTAATCTCATCCAGAAGTTTCCTCTCCTCACCAACCATACCAAGCACTGCCTCATTTGTCTTCCTTTCCGTTCACCGCACCTTCTCCATTCTCCTCCACACCCACTCGATCACTGGCATCCAATTCTCGTACTCTCTTGACAGGGTCCACGTTTCTGCTCGTTGAACGCTACACTCCATATCAAGCTCTTCACCAGCCTCTTCTTTATATACAGCTCTAATTTTCACCTTTTTTTCTTCTCAACTGCCATAACTTAAGTGCAACGACTACATTATGAATCGTATTGTCGTTTACCTAATAGACACCACGACATAATCATTAATACCATTATTGTTGATGTCGAGGCAAATCGGAATATGGAAACATGATTAAAGAATTGATACTTTTTTCGTAGATTTTCGCATTTAATTTTAATTTTGGTAAGTTTCTTCTGGATTTCTGCGATTATACTAAACTTTTTTAGCAACAGTTTCGTCGTGCGATTCTGCCGGCTTCGTCAGGCATTCTAAATCTACTATAAAAAATAAATAAACAAACTTATGCGGTTATTATGTACAGCATGATTAATTAATAGGTACTTGAGTTTTTCATAAGTCTTTTCTACGTATAAGGTAGTTTGTAGCCATCTTCTCTGTTTAGGCTGTTAGGTCTTTTTTTCTATTTCAATGCCTTCCCTGATGATCCGTGGTTAGTAGCTCATTTCTTTACATAAAACTTTCGCCCTTTTGATGTCAATACTGTGACCTTCTAAAAGTGTGTGCTCAGCCACGGCAGAGTGATACCAATCTTTCTTCCAAATAGCCCGTTCGTGTTCCTTCAGTCTGCATCCTATGGCTCTCTTTGTCTGGCCAACATATGATTTTCCGCAATTACAGAAAATGTCGTATATGCCTTCGAACATTGTGGGAGATAATGGATCTTTAACTCCTCTAAGATGATCTTAAACTTTGGATTTGGTGTTAAATCTTGTAATGACGTTATGCTTCTTCATGATTTTAACTATGCTAAAAAAGTTTATTTTAATCGCAGAAAGCCAGAAGAAACTTACCAAAATTAAATAATTAGTAGTTTATTGAATCTTAAAGTAAGTTCAGAATTGGATTCAAAGGGTGCCGATGACTCTTCTTATGCATTGAGTAGGCACTCAAAGGGGATGCTCGCCTTCATAACCAATCGCATCCGTAATTGCGTATCCCAAGTGCTCTCTGTTCTAGATCGACGAAGTTGACCCAACGTGCCATCTAAAACTCTCTTTCGAATGCGTGTAATTCCGCAGTTTCGCATGCGAGGTCTCACATTCTTCAGGCTACAGCAATAATTTTCCGCACAAACTAGAGCGCGTTATTGTTTAAACATGCGCTACTTTGAGATGCATAGCTTTTTCAATAGCTTAAGAAATTAAGGGTTCATTATAATCTTGAGAAGAGAACTGATGACAGGGAACTTGTGTAAAGGCAATGAGAAAATATTTGCAAGAAGTCCAATTTGGAATGAAGCGTTGAATGATGTAGAAAGAAAGAGGATGGGAATATGCTACGGGCGTTCTAGATGTGGGTGTGGAGGAGGTGCTGTGGGCGGAAGGAAGACGAACGAGGAGATGCTCAACATGGTGAGTGAGAGGAGAGGAAACGGATATAGGAGGCAGGGTTGGTGATTGGAACGGGTAATGAGAGGCGAAGGGATGCTGTAAAAGAGCATATTGGGTAAGCGGGGGGTAGAAAGAGAGTAGGCTTCGTGGATAAGATGAAGAGAGGCATGACGTATACCGAGATGAAGAATTAAATTATGAAAGGCGGTGGAAGCCTCCGGATGTAAAAGAATAATGAGGGAAATATTATCTCCATATAAACCTAACTTAACCGGTAGATCAACTCTTATAAGTTCAAAATAGATGAGGATGAAATTAGTTCTACACCGTTGCGATGAGATCACCAGTCGGATGGACGTCTAATAAATACAGTTTCTGAGGCCTTTTTGGAATAACCAACCGTGAATACTTAAAGAGATTCCTGGAATTTCCGGGAAAATTTTCGCTTTTTCAAATTGAACGAAAAAGTATTTAAAACACATATTTTATTAATAAAAAGACTAAAGTTGATCAAGTGGTAATAAGCTTTTACATATATGTACAACACTTCATGGGTAAATTTTAACAATCAGACACACGACGTCCATCGGCCATCTTTCACAAGTTAATGAAGTCCGTGTCACAGTGGAGTTTTTGAAACTGTTTCGAGGCAGAGACACAAACTGCAGTAGGGCGTGGGAAAGATGGATTAACGGAAGAGAAAGCGGTCACATAGAGGTTGCTGGTAGACAAAAAGGAATGGAGAAGGATGACATTGAGGATGAAATTTCATCGAATAACAGTCACTTTCCTAATCACAGTCCCAGTAACATAAAGACTGTTCAGCTATCCACTCTTGCTCCCTAAATATCGACTAAATTCTAAGAAACAACCGCTTAGATACATCTACACATATTTAAAATTAATCAACTTTTTTATTTCACTGAAAACCTCTTCTTGAAGCATTCCCAGACACATTGTAATAGAAAAAAGAAGTGGGTTTTTTTTCCTGGGATAGTTAAAAGAGTATCAAGTGACAGATATTGAGGAAATTCACAGGCGCGATTCACTTAAAATTAAAAATCACATATGAAAGTGACTTGTCACAGGTGGACCCGGGTCGATTTTATTTCCAATGTTTGGAGAATACTGAAAACACTTGAGAACAAGTATAAAAACGGCAAGAATGAGTCTTTTCACAACACCCATTAAACTCCTACTACAAAGGTAGGAATGCACAGGATTCTACATTCACTGGATCAGACAACCAATGCAGTAAGAAATGAATTAATGATATCCAAAATGGCTGAGGAAATTTAAAACAATATCCATACGTCTAAAACATCTGGTTAGGCATTAAAAATAGTAATTTAATTTCATAAATAATACACGTTGGAATGTTCTACTCATGAGATGATTCAATAAATATAAACAATAACTGATTTTTGCAGTAAAACGATCAAACCACTGACTCAACAAAACATAGTTCATTTCAATGGAATGGTGAAAACAGCCTATATAGGCTAATAAACTTTTTCATACAGCAAACACACTATATGTCCAACGCAAATGTATAACAAAAACGTATAACAGCGCTGAACTTCATGGAGGTTCAACCTCCATCAAATGAAAGTATCCCACCAAATGAAATGAGAATACATTTCACGATAGATGCCCCGGTTCCGCAGATCGTGCACCCAGACACGAAAAATATATGTGAAAAATTGCCTTCGCCAAGGTGATTATGCATGCATGGATGCATATATATATATATATACACATATGTGTGTGTAACAACAAAAGAAAAAAATCATTCCTTTTTCGCTCAAAATAAAATCTAACCAACCTGGCCGAAAGTTCAGATTCGACGCCAACATTTTATAGGAGTGATCATTCGTGCCACACTCGCGAAAATTAAATTAAATACAGAGTGGACTAGCACGTCTACGGCACAGAGGCCTGTTTCCCCAATAAAATCTCATTTGAAATGCTAGGAAAACTAAAAAATACAGGCGCTGTTGAAACGTTTTTCACAGCAAGCGAGATTCCGTCAGTGGAATGTCTATTTTTTTTAATGGGGGAGAAACTCCTTACGGAGGCATATTCAACACCACACGAAAATACCTACGGCGAGATCGATGCCAAATGCAACATATACGTATATTTATATATATTTACATAGCAACATGAGTGCATGGATCTCCTAATAGAAAAACCCCGCGCACATACGTACAACCATACAGGCACGCACACACAAATATATATATCTATACGTGATTCTTTCTTTACAAGCACGCGTTGTGTATTTATACACATAATAATCTAAATGGGAATACTGATTTTATTTATTTGGAATGCAGCTAGGTGACTAAATGTACATTAATGATTTCTTCATTACGTAAAACTGCAAAGGGAGCCTTGGGATTTTTTTTCTTATATCGCCTCAAAATCTCGAAAGCATTCAAGTTGGCGAAGATGTAAATGAGACGGGATGGACATTTTCATACTCTTTTGTACGTGTTTGCAAAATGCCACTTGCGCCCATACACGTATTTCGCGCATTAATAGCCAAAATTCGAGAAGTACGAAAGGTGGAGAACCGAGACATCTCCACAAAGTTCACTACTTAGAGTGAACACTTTAAGATGGAAAAAATTCTATCGACTGGGAAGAGACCCAGGAATACGTCGAGGAGACCCAAGTTTTGAACCATGAGAACAAGGGGAGGATCAGGAATCACTTTAATTAAAGACATTAACAACGTCGGTGAAAAAAACCCTTACGGATTCCCCCAGAGGTAGTGAACAACCAAGTGACGGTTGCCTTTACACGATGCATACCACAGATCAACACGAACCTCATCCTCACCATAGAAATATTCCTAGCTCAGCCAGCATCGTCCCGTTTCCATCAGTTTACTCAGGAATTATATTGCGACGCCACAATTGACACGAACAAGTACCGCCCAACAAAACGGAGCGCAAATAGGTACGCCATCTACTCGGCCTTGAACGAGTACGACCCTCCTCCAGGTTGCTCCAAGGACATCTTCAGCCTTTTGCACTTGGCCCGGCGATTCTTGAACCAGAACTGGACGTTCTTGGGCTCGAGGCGCGGGAACTTCTGCCTGTAAGGCATGCGGTTCAGCTCCTCCGTGTACTTGAGTATTAGGTTGTGGGAGGGGTGAGTGTTGACGGAGAACCACTGCTCCAAGCGCGGGACTTCCGTCACCGGATCGATGAAGGTGCGGTTCCTCTTCCTTCGCTCGTCTCCTTGGGGGATCATCCCACCACCAGAGCTGCCGCCTGAGGAACCCCCGGAGGCGCCGCCTCCGGGAGGGCCACCGCCCACGAGGGCGTCCCCGGAAGCAGCCGCTGCCGCCGCCGCGGCCATCGCCGCCTGCTGGAGACCCGGAGGGATGTAGTGGGACATGTACATGATGCTATGGGAGAACATGCTGTTGGGGATGAGGGGGAAGCCCAAACGGTCCACCAGGCCCCCGACCCGGGGGACCAACTGCCTCCCGGAGTCGTCCTCCTCGCCCTCCCGCCCCGAGCCGAAGTCCGGGCTTCTCCGTCTCCGGCCCCCGTTGTCCTCATCCTCCCCACCTTCCTCCACCTCCACATCCTCCTCATCTTCGTCCTCGTCGTCATCCTCCTCCTTGGGGGCCTCTCCGCCTCCGTCCTCGCCTCCACCTCCGCCTCCTCTCCTCTGAGACTCGCCATCCGCTCCGCCCCCGACGGGCTGCCCACCCCCTCCGCCTCCAGCACTGCCCCCGCTGCGTTTCTTCCTCTCCTCCTCCTCTTCCTCCTCCCTGCCGCCTTCTTCAGCTTCCCTGTCGTCATCGTCTTCGTCCTCCTCGTCCTCCTCCTCGTCTTCTTCGTCTTCGTCCTCTTCGTCCTCGTCTTCTTCGCCGCCACCTCCTCGCATCGCGTTGGGGTGTGCCCGCCCCTGATGGGGGCCTTGAGGGGACCCCCCTTCGGGAGGCTCCTGTTTCACCTCCACCAGGTACGAGGGGATGGGAGAGGCGGGGGCCGAAGACGAACCGGCCGAGGAGGAGCGGAAGCTGCCCCCGCCGCCTCCACCCTTGTGTCCCCCGTCCTGGCCCCTCCGGCCCCCGGGGCCGTCCTCGCGCCCCCCGTCGTCGTTCTCCTCCGGCCTCCTCTGCCCCGGAGTCGAGGACTTCCTCCGCCCAGACCCTAGGAGGGCGTACGGCTCGTTCTCCGACCCCGGTGGGCCGTGGTTTGCGTTTGGGTGGTGCTGGTGGTGCGCGGCAGATGAGGACGAGGACGAGGAAGACGGCTGCTGCTGTTGTTGTTGCTGCTGCTGTGTGGTGGCGGCGTACCCGTTGAGGTGCCTCAGCTCCGCCCTCTTCTGGGCTGCCCTCGCGTTCTTGAACCAGTAGACCACATTGTTCACGTCCAAGGGTTTGCGGCCGCGGCGAGATTCCAAGGCGTTGAGCTCCTTCACGTACTGCTGGATCTACGTAAGGGGAGACGAAAGACATTTCATGAGACTCCGGTGCTTAATAATAGTGGATATTCAAAGGCACAAATAACTATCCAATGGCCATGCTAGTCATAGCTTTCATCATTTTTATCTCTAATTGGATATATTTTGTTCGTTCTGAATCTCAATACTGTTAACGGGAATAATTAAATCTTCCCTAATATAGACGCTATCCGATATACATAACATTCTTGTCCACGTTCCATAATGTTCCTACAAAATGTTATATAGTCCTCAGTGTGTCTGCAAATATAGAGATCAAAAGTATGAAAATGTGTAATAATATCACAAAAATAAGAGTAATTTTCTGTTTTATTCTAACAGCATCACATCATCAAACGATAACCATGATTATTAGAGCATACCCGCCAAAGCAGGGAATTACCAGCGGTAAATTACATGCCGATAGAAGCAATGGTTATATCATTTAGATCACATCCAAACATACCATCTACACACCAAAACTTTGGGGAAAGGTGCATAGAAGATATTGTGGCCAAAGAGCCCTACTATGCCAATGGTGAGCACCTAGACACGAATTGACGGCAGGTTTGTAGTTCGCCGAAGGCCGCTAGTAGCGCTTCCATCAAAGTCAGGCCGGTTTTTCCCTCGGTAAAGTCTGACTTCGATTCCGCGATGAACGGGCTACAATTGTAAAAATACAGATGTCCAAGAAAACTCATAAAATCTTAAGAAACCTTTTGTTGAGAGTTGCTAGACATTGAGGGACTTGGAGATTGCTTTTCGAAAGAGTTTTCCATTGATTCGAAAGGTGCATCACCTTTATTCGATGTTAGGGCAGGTAGCCTCCTTTTCGCCCTTGCAGCAGAAAACATGGCATAGGTAGTGCGCGTAGTTAAATGCTACATGTAGTTAAAATGTAACACATACGGATAGTCACTGGAATATATGTTCTAATGCACTATATGTATGTATGTACGGATACAATTTCATACAGATGTCTATTAGATATGAGCGATTCAGATTGTATTTTAAACTTGGCGGTGAAAACACATCCCGATGCCCAATGTGTCTACTGCATACTAGATGTTACAAGAACGCAAAACAAACAACATACTCCAGTGTGTTTGTTTGGTTTTGAGGGATATGATTCATTTAGCTCCTATGGTGTTGCCGTATTTAATCATGTTTTTTAAGTTAGGCGAATGCGTAAGGGTGGCCATCGTATGGTTTCGTTATTTTCGGATGACCAAGTGAAAATCTTCGACGTTTGTCGTCACTGGTAACAAAGTCACGTAAAACCATGAAAAACTATCTGAAATTTGACATATGCGGGCGGGGGAGGTGTTTTTATGTCACGAGGTATGTTATTTCATCAAGAAAGTGCATGAAACACTGTCATTTCAAAACTATGCACAGGGAACTAAATATTTGTAATGCATTTTGTACCAGAAAATATGGAGAAAAGTTGCTTAAGGTGAGGAACGGTGAGGCCAGAGAAAATAAAGAGCGGTGCAGTTATTTTGTGTGAATTCAAATGTATTACTTGTTTATAAGGGCATCCAGCCCATTAATAAATGAATATGAATATGATCATAATTGATTTTAATAAAATTTCATTGCCAAAATCTTGTAATTCTTCCTTCAAGAGAATCAGCCCCTGCAATCCCCCTCCGGTCATTTTTTTCCCCTAGTCATCCTCATACTGCTGCTGGGCCCTCCAAATTCTCCCAACCCCTGACCCATCCCCAAAACTTCCATGTTGCGCTCCCCATCAAAAACTCCTAGATCCACCACTGCCCAGCAGAACTCCTTCCATCACGTTGAATATCTGCAGCGTGTGAAAATATGCCTGCATATCTGGCCTTAAAGAGCGATTTCATACCAAGAGCCCCCGAAAATACCTACTATTAGCGTTTGGAGAGAACTTGTTGTAATTACCATTCATCCCCTAATAATTCAGCATTCCGCTGCATAGTTCAAGTTAACTGTGTTTGCCTTTTTATAGCATTGCCGGCTTGAGCGCTTCCTTATCATTATTCAGAGTGGTCGTAATCTCATTTCAATTATAAGGTTGGTTGACTTAAAAGCTCTCACCTTACTTGTTGCATTTTGTTGTTGTGCATACGAATAGCGACGTCGGAGGTTCTTCTTTTTGACTGGCATAACCAGTTTTGCACATGGGCACAACGCATTTCCTGCCCATTTTTTTCGAGAACTCTTCACGATCTTCAAAATCCTTTTGGATGAAATAGTCACCACGAGAATACAAAAACAATACTCGGATGCTAGTAAGAATAAGTAATATAGGTCAACAATAGACTAATAACTCCAATTATTTATTAATAGGTAAATTCTTGATTACTGGAAGCCTCCGGTTTACAACCTTTGTTTACTCCAGACAAATTGGCGTGTTAATTTCGTAATTAGCTTGTTTTCCATAAAAGACCGCAAACAATTGTTCCTTTCAGGGTACCACCAAGCGCAAACGCTGTGGACTCGTGGATACCAATTTCTGCTCTTAAAATCCCTTATTTTAGTTTTTATTTTCCGATTTACATTTCACATATTCGCCAGAGTACGCAGGGCGTACCATACTGAAAGGAATCTCATTTAAAAGATTTATAGTGTCTCACGCAGTTCTGATCGCGCCGAAGGCGCGTAGATTATACCATTCCGGTGAGTGCGAGACTCACCCCTACCGGTCAATTGATAAGTGGCGCACTTAACATGAAAAAAGGCGGAGTTTTCTGCGAGTCGAAAATATTTTCACCCTGATTATTCGGGTTTAAGATTGAAGAACGAGCATCTAAGTTCGCTCAAAATATGCTAATGCATCAGTAGTTTTTCACATTTAAAAAATTATTCCAAATAATCGAATAAATCAAATAATACGTTTCGCAGAAAAAGAGTATAATTTGAACGGAGGCCATAAGCGCTCTGGTAATAATCGGCCTGACTTCGACCAGCGAGACATCTAGCGGCAGCTGTGAAAACCATGACCCTGTCCCCAAAACGTTCCTCGCTCTCCGAAGGCACTTCTATGCACCTTTCTTAGAGGGTAGAAAAATCCCCATTCCCCGCCTTTAAAATAAGCAGTCTAAATATTTTCCCAGCCAAATTTTAAGAAAACCTACAAATTAGAATAAATGTCAAAACTATACAACTAGACGTTTTAATTAAGATTCATAATAGTATCATCTACTAATAATCTAAGTGAAAAATAAACACTACCAATAGCAACTGCTATTATGGATGAGAAACTTATATTTTATCAAATTTAGCTAATAATTCCACAATACTGAAACATTATAACATTAGTTTAACTGCAACTTAATTTTGATGTGATTTTCAAACTTATTAGTTGTGTATAAACGTAAGATCATTTACCTATTACCAGATAAAGTGATAGTATTCAGTCACATCTAGTCATCTGGATTGAGTCGGATGTAGGAGTATTTATATATATATATATATATTTTTTTAAATTTTATTTACGCAGAAGTACTTACTTGGTGACGACTTGGGTGCTGGTTATCCGAGAACCATCTCTGCAATTTGGGCAACTCCAACTCAGGATCAAAGCTGGTCCGCATGCGTGTTTTTTGAGTGGGATACTGACTTTGCACGGTCTGTAAAGATATCAATGAGATATTTCCTTTCAGAAAAAAATCCAACAGCAATAAGCAAGAATCGCTGGAAGAAATTATCATTAAACTACCCTACATTTCCTGATAAACATTCGTGTGGACATATATGCCACGTCATCACAGACTTTTTCCGCGTAATTTTGCAAAATGATTAAGTGTCGATATATATATGTAAGGAAGAAGTAATGAAGTGACTCTTCAGAGTTCTTGTG
This sequence comes from Pyrrhosoma nymphula, assembly GCA_963573305.1. NCBI lineage: Eukaryota > Metazoa > Arthropoda > Insecta > Odonata > Coenagrionidae > Pyrrhosoma > Pyrrhosoma nymphula. The sequence continues at coordinate 20,033,035 of OY754328.1, forward strand.
GCACAAAACGTTTCGGACAACTACGGAGTGAATGGATACAGAAGACAAAGATTCTCAAAAGAGAAATAATGATAGAAACAATTTAGGCAATACAATCGTATGCCTAAGGTTTTCTTGTGATTGCCTGTATTATTCATTTCTTGGCAAACAGTCATATTCTGTGTCTCAAGTTTTAAATAAAATAGTTCAACAGCATGAAAAATATATATTTGAAAGGTAGTTACTTCGGAGTTAATCCCCCTTAAATTCTAACTCGATGGTAGGTGAAGTAACATTGTGAAATTTCGACATACTCGAATGATGAGACACTTATTAATTTCTATACTTATTATTTGAAGTACATGGTGTTATAACTCTGATGATGAGGTACTAAAACATCGAAACCGGCCATTTAAAACAAAAAGTGTGAAAATTAACAAGTGTCTCATGATTCGAGTATGCCCCTTAAATTCTGATTCATTCATCGATGATCTTATTTTATATAATAAAAACGCAAAATTAAAATAAAAGTGGAAAAATGAGTCGATGAAAGACTGAGGCCAAGGGTAGCCATGCCCTCCGAATAAGCTGAAATTAACCAGGAAAGAACAAAAAACATCAAAATGTGACGAGTGACAAGGATGTCGGGAGGATAAACCGGAAATCAATCAGATTAAACTTTGCCGATTGATGAAACTCAAGATGAAGGCTGAAGGTTGCCGGAAGTTATGGCCAATACATACATGCCAGAGTTATATACATATATCCTCTCTTTATCTACTACGCGCCAATGCCTCCTCACCTGCCTTACCTGGAGCGCGGGATGCACCACGTGCTCCGCAAGGCCCAGGGCCTCCAGTTTAGGCGAGAGCAGCTGCTTCATGTCGGCGGCGGGCGACGAGCCGTAAGGGGAGTGGTGGTGCAGCCCTGGGTGCGGTAGCGGGTGGTGGTGGTGGTGGTGGGGGTGCATGCCCGGGTGCCGGAGGAGAGCGGCGGGAGGCGGCGCCGAGGGAGAGCCACCGGAGGCGGCGGCGGACGGGGGCGGAGGGGGCGAGGGAGATACGGGGGTCCCGCCCCCGCGGACGCCCCCACCTCCGCCGCCTCCTCCTCCACCCCCTCCACCCCCGCCCGACTGCTGCTGCATGAGCAGGTGGTGCTGGAGCTGCTGCTGTTGGTGCTGCTGCTGTTGGTGCGCGGCTGCCGCGGCCGCCGCCGCAGCCGAGTGGTGGTGGTGATGGTGATGGTGCTCCGGGTGGTGCAGGGAGGCGTACCACCCATCGAACTTTCTCCTCGTCTCCGGAGACGTCGAGTAATCTTGCGGTTGCTGCTGCTGTTGCTGGGGGTGCGAGGGGTTGCCTGGGGGCGGAGGGGGTGGGGGAGGAGGGGCGAGGGACTGTCGGGAGAGGGGAGGGGCACCCGTCAACTGGCGGCCCTGCTGGAGAGAGAGAAATCCATCGGGAGGACATTAGCCGAACGCTCCAACAATTGAAAGAACTTAATGAGAAGTTCCGACAAAACCAGATGTATGCACAACTAAAATCGAAATTTAAATTATATAAAGTCTCTTAGATATAAAACGTTAATTTACTAAATGTATTAAAATATCAAATCAAATGTATTGAAAATAATAAAGATTAAAGAGGCATAAACGAGAGTACATACCCTCAGAATTAATTTAAGATCCCCAACTAATTCATATTTGAATAGTTTGGGAATAAGGGAGAGAAATGGAACACAGAGCGTGAAACGTGGAGCGCGGGGGTCCTTGAGAAGGCGACCTGCTACCGCCAGTGTTACAATTCTCTCCCTTTTATTATTATTATTTCTATTATTGAAGCCTGTTTTGAATCACTTGAACAAATCATTTGAAATTGGTGCGTGCGCGAAGATGTAATGACATCTGATCAAACGCTGATAATCTTTACAATTGGTACACCAAAGACAAATGTGATACTGGAAAGTGAATTTTGTTATCGGAAACAGCAACTGGGAGAATTTTAGATTCATATTGAAAGAAAAGTTATGGGAACTAGAAAAGAGACATGAATGTGAACACAATGTCCAATCGATTGAACGGTAAACGGAAAATTTCACTAGATGCATTCACGATACAATGGAAGAGTTAAATAAAACTGCAGTAGTTGTACTGTCCACTTAAATTTTAATGTAAAATATTACACTACACGTGTTTCTACGTTTCTTAGGGCGTCATCATTAGGTAGACCTGATGATGACGCCCTAAGAAACGTCTAAATACGTGTAGTGTAATATTTTACATTAAAATTTAAGTGGACAGTACAACTACTGCAGTTTTATTAAAGTACTAAAATGCTGTTCCACCATATAACGCCAGAGACTGTCGAATTTAAATGGAAGAGTTAGTTCCTTTTAGCAAACCAAGGAATAACAAACACCCTTGATGAAACAGGAAACAAGTTAACAGAAAAAATGAATAAGCACAGACAAATATACCAAAAGTCCCGGTACGAAGATCAAACTGTTCACTAAAGAAGATAAGTATAGGCCAAAGTTCAGTACATAAATGAAGTTAACCAAGCCAAGATTAAGTCTTGGGTAAAGGTTTCCAGAGAAAACGTTGTTGCAAATGCATGGGACTTATTACTATCGATAGGGACGAAAATTACTATCAATGACAGAGAATATTTTCTGGCTGATTATTAACTAATGTAAGTCACATAAAACACAAAAATTTAACATATTGTTTAAAAATGTGTAAAATAAATTGTCATATAGCTTGAAAATATTGACTACGGAATTCAGAATATTGAGCTTTGATAAATAAACTGAGATGACTCCTCAGCTATGTGCCAAATTCGGAAATCTGACATTAAACTTGATTTGATCGAAGGCTAGTAACTACTATATAAAACATTCCGGAAAGCTTTAGATAGATAATAAAAGAGTTATCTCAACTACCTAAGGAGTTCGTTCACTGAATAATTCATTCTAGTTGGAGACAAGCTTTAAAATAAAATATATTTCAACCTTTCGACCCTATAATGCATTGCATAGTTCACCCATTTTATTCGTGTACTAATATTTCTATTTTACATATATACACATTCATAAGTCCTACAACTTCTAGCTGAATTTCCATTCTTGATCCTAGTGGAGTTATTTCGGTAGACGAGTAGATAAATAACAACCTGAAAATGTTGTTATGAGAAATCCAACTCTTTGCATCACGAAAAAATTCCATTGATCAAATAAGTGATACTATACTCATTACCTACAAACTTACTATCACTCATTGCGGGGTGACGAAAATTTAATCGACTAGTTATAAAAAAATGACCGAAAACAAAATCGGGAGACTTCAACGGCAGGAACAGGAGGCCACCATAAAATTTAATTTTGAAAAGTGTCAAACTATATGTTTATGGATGGTGGCCAGTTAATCCAACAATTACAGATTCTTTTGGAAATGCGTACGTCTTATGTAAAATAAAACTATCACATTTTTTACCAGTGAAACACTTGCTTATGCTCGATAATACACAGCTGATAAAAATTAGACGGGGTACAATAAGCGGGTATACACAATACGCCTCACCAAAATCCCTCGCCAATATCACATTCGCCCACACTAAATTGCTCATAATCACTATAGGGCATTAATACATACATAAGGCCTCCGTATCTCTCAATTTATTTTTTATCTCCACCAATTTTAAAGATTTCAGTCGGTAAGCTCATAATTTGCCCCGGTGTATTCCTCCAAGGGATCACTAGCTAGTGATGCTCTCCACAAATACTTACTCTGCTAGAGATAAACGGGTAAAAAGAGTGGGTAGAAAGGGTTTATTGCTAAGAAGTCGTCTAAGTAGAGGATAATTTTCAACTCCCATCACCTGGTCTTCGGAATATCTCGTCTCTCAACCGTTCTAATATTCTATTGCCCATTTAAAAAAAGGTTCAAAATGGCTTATTTGTTGAGAAAATTGACTACTGATTTACGCCATTATTGTCAACTTTCTTATCAGGCTAAAAATATGCTGTGCTTACATCATTATTTAGTTATAAATCACTATTTTATGCTCCGAAGATCTATTCAGGAAAAAATAAGCAGGCATAGTTAAAAAATAAAGTGCCTCAGCAATAAAGTTCTCTCTAAGTTTTTGATTTAGCATCGATAAATATTTAACGCCACAGTAACTCAACAAATTTTACACACATCAGTAGGCAAGCTAACAATTTGCCACAGCAAAAACCTTCTTTCAAGAAGCTAATCAGTCGTTCTTCGCAAAAATATCGATGGAAAAATACCTGTCATCATTACGAGCATTGGATATAGAAGATGAGGTTTGGAAGGGATTTATTGCCACAAAGTCGTCAAAGTAGAAGATTTTTTTCCAACCCCATCCCTTTACCTTTCGCCTATCTCGCTCGTAAACCGCTCTATTCATCTTTCTCCATCCCTTCATCATCATCATCATCCTCCGAAAAACCTCCCCTCCACAACACCCTCCCCTCTCCTTCCCCATCCCACCCTCGCCAAGTCTTTCATCTTTCCCCCCCTACCCTGTCCTCCCCCACCGAAGATTCCCCCCCCTCACCCTTACGCCGCCCACGGTTGAACGGGTACCCTTTGCATATTAATCCCTCTTCCTTGTGACCCCTCCTCCTTACACCCCCTGCCTCTTCTCACTCGAAACTCCCTCCCCATCCCGGCCTCCGACCCACCTCCACACACACCGCCTTTACTTCCTCCAGAATATACGCCGCCCCCAAAACGCCTTTTAAGCCCATTAAAATCGTAAGCTCGCAAGAGGAGTGTATAAGTTAGCGCTTCTTTAGCGCGGGATGCCATGACGACACGACACTGACTGTGTGGAGAACTCCTACCGCGTCTCTCGACAGTCTTCGCTAAGCCTTTGTGTGCAAGCGCCGCTCCCTCTCTATAAAGGTCTTATAAGAAGTATTTTTTTCTCTCTTTCTCCATCCCACCCTGTAACCCCTTCTCCTTGTCCCTCCTCCTCTTCATCCCCTTTCTCCACCTCCTCCGCCACCTTCCCGGTTGATGTGTGCGCTCCGGAATATCCGGGGATTTTTTCGCACGGCGACTAATCTCTTCTTTTGTTCTCCACGCGAAACTCATTAATAATAGTTGTGAAGAATTTTGAGATCTCACCTCCTCCCAAAACCCAAGAGGCTGCGTTCTCCGGCTTATATAATGTTAAAAACGAATGAGTTGAGGAAAAATTACAAGAGAGAAATAAGCAAAGATGTTTGCTAAAACACTTTTCTTTCGTTTAAATCTCTATATGGGCTACTCTTAACATATTTAATCTTCAAAATTCTTTTCGCGGCCTATTTTATTTTTATCTTGGCAGTGGATTAGGTCGAGTAGCGACGACAGTATTGCAGAAATAAAAAATCGTGAAATTAGCTCGTGATGTAAATGAACACAGCTCTGATACTGTGCATTCCCTGAACATTAATCCTATTACAATGCACAAATAGACAATTCGAACGACAATGGCAAAAAATCGACAATGCAATCGATAAATAAATAGATATTGAGGCGTCTTTAGATATTGAAAGCTAGATTACTGCTATAATGGCGATATGAGTGAGTTAAATACACGTTGAGGATGAGCATAGTTATTAAAGACAATGCAATGGATCACTATATTTCAAGGACTAATGGCAGAGTGATGGGTAAGTGAAATAGTTAGAAAAAAATGATACTCTTAGACTTAATTAGAAGTTTTAGGTATATTTCAGGAAAATTAACTAACAATAAATATAAATAAACTATCAACTTATTTTAGCTCAGTTTAGGATAAGAGATTACTTGGAGTCAACGTAAATTAGAATTAAATTAGGCATTAGGCTCTTAATGCTATTCATGGTAAGCTCAAAGGGGAACTAGGAAATGAAATAGGTTTTGCCACCTTGAATCCGGTTCACACTTCTTGTTGTGGAATTGGGGGTGGTGTTTTACCATTATCATAAATTACAAGCTGCTACTGCTTCAATATTCGTGAAAAATTGACTATAATAGTACTTATTATCAGGGAGCTAAATTTGGTTATCAGAAAAAATATAAACAAATCAGAGATGTAAATTTTCATTACAGAAACGCGTAGGAACAAAAATAATAAAATTGAAGTTACGAATATCCTGGACCACTCAAAATGATATAGGCAATCGAAGAGGTAGGGGATAACGAGGCCATCTGGCGGGAGAGAAGGATTGAAGCTAGAAATAAAATTCAACGCACTCATTTTTTCCCCACGGGACACCGATTAAAAATGGAACAAATTATTTATTAGGGAAAGGAATTTCGACTTTATTTCGACTAAAAGGTTTTGATAATTCTGGGCAAAATACAATTTTACCTGTTCTTTAACTTCAGCAGAAATGATGCATTAATTGTATAGAGACAACAGTTTTCAGAAGGAGCACTGGTACTAACATTTGGTATTCAAGTAAAATAACAATAAAGAATAAAGAAAACGAGTCCATTCAAGAGTTAAGAAATTACCGGAAATTTTTTAACTTAATGAAACCACTGATATGGATATAATTTCCATATATTAAAAAAAGGAGTAGAAACTCCGGGCAACCATCGATTCGGTCATGTACAAATTCCTCCATCATGATCCGCAAAGGCATTTTCCGTGCTTTTCTCAGAAACTTTTTTTAAAAGGATTTTAAGCACGTGTTTTTTCTAATCCTGATGAAATCCTGCAACCGTGGTTGAAGCAGGGAGCGGGTTTTTGGGAGGGGGGAGGTGAGGTAGAGGTTTTGGATGCCAAGAAACCCTGAGAACCTCGTCGAGAGGGTTTCCGTAGCCTCCCTCAAGAGATCGGGGGATGGTCGGGATGTTTGACAGCTTGGGCACAAAATAACCGACGAGGTGAGAAAGCGCGCGAGATGCAAGTTATAAAGGAGTTTGGGAAGAGCAGAGGAATGGAAAGCGATTAGACGGAATGTTCGGGACAGGGTGAAGAAAGGAATGGAGCAGGAAGGAGAAGGAGAAGCAGAAGGAGGAGGAGGAAGCGCCCAAGACGAAGCAAGTTGAAAGGGAGGGAGGGAAGGAGGGAGTAAGACGGGGAGGAGGAGAATGGAGCTTTGATCTCATTAATTCCGGGAAATAATGCCTCATAATCTTATTAAAGCGAGGTTACCTTTTCGTTAATATCTTGGTCTTCAGCGCCTTTCCAGAAGTCTCGAAGGTCCCTTTATATTCCGTGACCTACCGCTCCCATACCCCCTCAACTTCCCACTTTCTCGCCGCCGCCCCCAAAGCTCCAAAACGCCGCCGAGCCCTCAGCCCCTATTATCCATCATTCCCCCCGTCCCTTTCACACACTCCCCCCTCCACCCACATCACGACACCTATTCATCTCTCTCGCAAACCCTTACTCCGGCGTCTTACTCTCCCATCCTCCCCACCAACCGAGCCCACGTCTCACATCCTATTCATTCGAGACCGACGACGACTAAGGAGACCCCATCCCCCTATCCCCAGCCTCTTCCCCCTCTTCACTTTGAGCTTTGCTGGTGGTCGAAAGGCAGTCGCAATGTACTTCCGTGCCAGCTACTTAATACAATGTGACAAATCTGCCGACTGCACATCATTCTCTTCTCTCTAACGCCATAGCCAAACATCCCAGTAGAGTCATCAACCCACAACGGTGTTTAAAAGGATCTCAGATTGAAGGCACGGCTCCACGGGTTGGCCGAGAAATAATGGCTATATTTTATACGACACCAATATTTTTCACATTAATATATTACACAACACTGATTCCCCTCTCCTTCTAGCTGAAAAAGCCTACCGCCACATAAGAGAAACTGTAGTCAGATACAGCCAGTGTACACGGTGAGAACCCAAATTTAATGGAGAAATCTATTGGGATAATATTTATCCTCATTTCGAAGATTTCCGCTAGCCCTATGGTACGTACTTTGGGAGTCACATTACATCAATTATTTGAGAAAAATCGACTCAGGAGACCCACCTCTAATCCCAGCATTTGTTCATCTACTTTGAGCTTGAACAGTGGCTGAAAGACAGCCGCAATGTATGCTCTTCCGAACCTGCAACTACATCCATTGCATAAGCCACAAATCTGCTGACTGGATATCATTCTTCTCTCGAAAGGAGCAGACAAATCATCTCTAAAGTCACCACCCACTCGATTTCATACACATTCCGGGTATAAAATGGTATTCTCGTTTGATTCCAACACGAATAGGTTACGTGCTACTGGTCTTCGGGAGCTTCTCCCTTTTTTATCTAACCAAAATGGCATACATTGGCATATTTCCACTCACGGAATTTCAGTGTGTTTCGCTGCGTTTGTCATTCCCTCCATAAATGAGGGAAATTTGCTGGATTATAAAAATGAAGAGTCCATTAAGGATCCGTAAATCGCTATTTACAAATAAAGGAAAAGATTTTCACCTTTCCCCACATATTGCTGAAACGAATACGAGAAACGAATAGGTTGTATAAAGTTACAATAATGCAATGCTAAAATGGGTTCCAGATTACAGCATAATTCCGCGCGAATGATATCAAATGACTAATTTTTACCTAATTTCCAAGATTTCGACTAGACCTATTGCGCACCTCGCAGATTTAAGAAAAATTCCCTGCCTCTTGCCTTCCACAAAAAAGTATTCTGAACCAAAGCAAAATTATGAGCATGTGTATAAAATTTAATGCTGATACGTATTGTTTTTATTCCTCTCTATTACTTCTTGTACCTCTTGTTCTTCAACTGAGGGATTAGATTTTGTGAAGTACTGTCTCTCTGGTTTTGACAATAGGCGTTTTCTATGGGAAAGTGTATCACATTGGTAATCACAAACAGAAAATGTCTAACCAAACATTGTTAAACTGGCTCTTAGTGCCTTACTCCTTACCTTTTTTGGATGAAGAGGGTTCCTTCGAAGCCACTACTCCCTAATCTAAGTTTCATGCAAAATCCTGCCCCTATACAATCTCTAAGGCTCCACTTTTAATCCACCATAAAGCCCGAATCTCCCTTCTGAAAATCCCACGAGCAGAGTCTTTCAAACCGACACCTCATCTCCATAATCTTGCATCATAACCGAGTAATCCCTCGTCTCCGCTACCATCCCTTCTCTTCTGTCCATCGACTCCCCGAAAGATTGAACCCAAGCCGAAGCCGTCGATCTTCAGCATCACACTCTCGGATAATACACCCATAAAAGAATTGCGACGGATACGATCGTGGTCGAAGCCTAACTTTGGACAATGCGCTACTCACAATCAAACTTGGGATTCGATTTCATAACTTCAAGATCGATTGGAATATCGAATCTGAGGTGAGGTGAGATTTCCGACAGCATTGAACATTCTATCAAGAGATTTAAGGCTAAAAATTATGTGAAAATAAGGATAAAGACAGGTTTTGGCGAAATGATTGCCGTCTAAAAGATCTTGTTCGGTTAACAGCAATAGAGGCTATACGAATACGTGAAATTCACTATGAAAAATCATTCACATGGACTGGGATACGAACCCAGGTCCCTGCATTTCGCGCCGAGTGCTAAACCAATTGAGCTAACCAAGCGTATTTTCCACTGCGAACTTCAGATAGGCTTAAAAGGAATTAGATGTTCTCTCAAGTACCGATAAAACAGGAAAACGAACGGAATCGAATCCATTAAGAAGACGGTCACATAGCTCCACGAAGTTTAATGAAGTTTCCATTGAGTTTATCGTGCCCTTCATTTTTCACGCTATACGTTCATTTTTTTGTTCTTGTGCTAAACATCGGTCATTAACGGTAAGGTAACTACAAATCATGCCAAAGTTGTTTATTGAATGATGACGGCTTTCAAGTGCGTTTAATGAATAAATCGAGAATGTGAATTCATCATCGCTTATAACTTCTTTTTCTGCTCGAGAGTCCCCTGATCAGCTCACCATGAGGGGGTGAGTGTCTGTTAGAAAATCCGTCAAAACGATATTAATATCTCCCGACCAACAACGCAAAACATCATCAACAAATGCTGGAAACGATTAATGGCCCTTAACAACCCCTGACCTTAGCAATATTTGAAATTGCGCAATGATTTCAGAATAAATAATCGATCAGTGAAAGTTTTAATACGTGGACCACTTCATCCAGGAAGGATAGGCATTTCAAAAGTGATGAAATTTACCAAGATTATTCATTGGCCTGCGTACAGTTACAGATTTCTTCGTCAAAGATTTGAAAACAACATATACCATAGTTAGAACTTTAGAACTGCATAAAAATTCATACGATAAAACAACGCCTTAAGGACTCAATCAGACTATAAATCAAACCCTGCTTCCGCTTGTAACATGTTAACAACACAGCCTCCAACCACCAAAATCATTCAATAGCCCTTGGCAATAAACTCAAAGCAATGACGCACCCTGATCGGAACTCATCGTCATTTTCTGCCTTCTCCTTTATCTACATTCGACTGACCTTCCCCGTTCCCCAAGCCTTCCTTTCAGTTATTTCATCAGCCTAATTGATGCCAACATATCCACACGCTCCCCACTAATGTTTTATCTGACTCCCCAACCTCTTTCAACAACCCAAACAATTCGTGGCGATGTTTCCCTTTTCCGTGCAATTCCATTTCGTTTTCAATCTCACAACGACCGTCTGTCTCCCCCACTCTTTCTTTGATCGGGCACATTTTCCTCAAGGGATGAGATAGCCAAAGAGAGGCCAAAAAGCTCTTAATTAATATTGCGTGTGAAAGCCAATTACATTTCGAGAATAAAGGGAATTCATCCAACTCTTATTTAGGTTTCCACGACGCATTGCCTCCATTAGTTATTTCACCACCATTTAAATGGACAAAATGCTCATGCTATTGTAGACTAACTTCATACACATGAGAAATGCAAGCGTTCAGCAGGAGAGAACCAAAAGAAGACATAATTGGTGATACCACGAAAACTGAACGTTAAATTTGACCGGCCAGAAATAATATTTCAGTTTCAGTAAAAAAAAGGCGAAATCTCCAACATGCTTACCCTTACCAATGCTTACTTAGACTCTGTTATGACTTCAGACGTCAGAACCTCCACATATTTCTTTGTATAATTACGGGTTATTACGTCAAACTTCCGTCGTCGGCACCTGTTGAGTATGGCCTCGGAATTTCCGAGCCTCGACAGTGACGAAATTTTGACGTCACAGCCTTGAGAATTTCAAATAGGGCCATTCAAAAGTTGAGATTTGTTGGGGGAAGTGACGTCACATTCACGGATTTTCCGAGGTTTGGCCATGAAGAGTCCTTACTGAATAAGGCCCTGAATAAGGACTCGTCACGGTCGAACCTCGGAAATCCATGGATGTGACGTCACAGCTCCCAACAAATCTCAACTCTTAACTGGCCCTATTGGAAATTTTCGAGGCTGTAACGACAAACTGTCGTCACTATCAAGGCTCGGAAATTCCGGGACCATACAAAATAGGGCGCCAGGAGTCGACATATTGTTATTTGTGTCTTGACTAGATGGAGAAAGTGGCCATGTCTATATTATCTTTTTCTTGAATGTAAAAGATTCTGTTTTGTGCCGCGTGGTTTACATTCTCCCCTCATTCCATTCTCAAGGCTCATAATTCTTACGTCTATGAAATAATGCACTGTTCAAATACCAGGCCATTTTAATAAATAAGGAAGCCGGTGCCCGTTCACCAAATTAAAAAATTTCTATGAATTTTTCGCAATACTATTAATCACAACAATACAATACTATTAATCTAAACATATTTTCGGGTGCATATTTGCAAGCTCTCTCTTAATCACGCCGATAGTTTAACAGGTTCGTTTCAAATCAAGCCATTAGACTGAAACGATACGATAAAATTAAGCAAAGATGCTCGTCTATGCTTTGGATTAACAAAAAAGCTACCCAACAATATGCACCATTAATAGATAACAATGCAAAATAATATTATGGAACCAGGAAATGTGCTTTTATATTTATGCTATTAGCGCATTGTTGCTGCCGATTAAGACGAAGCCACAAAGGTTTAAGAGTTAGTACAACACGCTAATATTAAGTCATCGTCACGAGGAAAAAACCCACAATATTTGACTAAGCCAAAAAGGCACTGAAGCAAGATGACGATACATGCATGTTAAGAGCCTCACCGTAGTGCTGTTAGAAGTGCATTTCCAGGGCAAAGTGTGTCGGACAGCCAACGAAGTTCGAGCGGAATATAATCCTGATTGGATTAACTCGCATACGAAACTGAGCTCCGTTGAGCTGCATTGCATATTGCCGAATGAGGTTCACAAATTAGAAACATACTCTGTGCCTCAATCGCTTTTGGGAACGACGAGATTACGGGGGAAATAACATCGACGTGAAGCCCGTGAAAATGTACGGTGCTCTCTCAAGAGGACCGATTCACTTATCACTCTTCAATCCACGACTAGCTCCTGCCGCCACGGTACAAATTAGAGCCGAACAAAACAGGGTGTTTTTTTTAATACACTAATGACAGTTCAGCAATAAAATGTTAGTTGCAGCAATGTCTATAATACTTAGCTAGACTTCTTAAGAAAGAAACGGCTTTCGGGAATGTAGATCTTGCAAAACCCAGCTTGGACTCTTCCTCCACGATATTCTAAAATCGGGTGAAGTGCCAAAATTAACGCGTCACCTATTCCTGGATTAGAAGAAAACCTTTGACAAGGTTTCTAACACAAAACTTATAATCAAACCACAACCATGTGGGGTAAACGAAAAAATAGGGAGTTGGATATATGATTTTCTAACCGAGCGCAAACAAAAAGTAACTATCGACGGCATTAGTTCCAAATTGGTTAGAGCGACATCCAGTGTCCCGCAAGGCAGCGTGATCGGGCCACTTATTCCTCATTTATATGAACGACATGAACTCTATAGAGTAAGTAGTCAAATTAGATTGTTTGCAGATGATTCCGTCATCTATCGATAAATTGCCACAACGGCTGACTTCGATTTTCTCTCATCGGACATTAACAACGTTAAATCTTGGTGTCTTGAGCATAGGCTCGAACTTAAACTTAGTAAATACATTGCAGTACTCTTTTTACGAAATAAATTAGCCAACACAGCATTTATAAATGGGGAGGGGTCAATATAAAGGAGTCAGATGAAGTCAAATAACTGGGAGTCACAGTAACTCCAGGCCTAGCGTGTGGGAAAAACATAAGAAGCATTTGCAGCGCTGCATTAAAGAAACTTGAGATTTATCAAGCAAATAGTACGAAGACTCTCCGATAAAAAGGCTGATGCAGGAAGGCGGAAAACATGCTATTTTTGCTTTGATTAGGCCACATATCAAATACACCGCGAGAATTTGGGTTCCTTCGCAGAAGGATAAAATTCGCGAACTAAATAAAATACAAAAGAAAGCCGCACGCTTCGTTAAAAACTTAAAAAAAAAGATCGAAGAGAAAGGGTGACACAGTTGATGGAAGGATTAGGTTGGGAGCCGTTATAGACTCGGAGGCTACATGCTAGGGTAAGATTACTCGAAAAATTCGGATGAGGTAAGTTTCAGTATGACACGGAGGATATTATTTTGACCACGCGCTACATCTTTAGAAATGACAGAAGCGATAAAATTAGGGAAATACAATGCCGAACTGACACGTACAAAAATTCCTTCTTTCAACCCACTATTAGTGGTTATAACAAAAAGAGCTTGAGTATATCTTAAGACACATCGTTAACAAACAGTTCAACTCTGTCCTCTCCCCTCTCATATTCCCTATTCTCACCCCCCCCCCATTTTCCATGGCTGGTGTCCGAACACTCCCTGCCACACGCCTCTGCGACCGTTCGCAGGATGTTGAATGCTAAACATCTATCGAACGAGGCGCAGGAACTCAAGAACAGATATATGGGAAAACCATCAATGATAGGTAACGGAACTGTATAACCCCCGGAAAAAGACAACTGTAAGACATAAGTCACCACCAACGTCTGATCTCACATTCTTTCCATAAGGATATGTGCCACCACGAAGAAAAAAACTAGGAAAGTGGTGAGATAAAATTCTTGAACCACAACAAGGAAGGTTCTATTTGGCTGACTATTACTTTGGCCGCGGCGAGTCGACGAATCACAGAAAAAATAATGGAAACTGAACGCTTAAAATCGAGTTGAAGGAAAACATTTTTAAGGATCATATGATCACCTAACATTGAAGACCCTCAAATTCATAATAATAGTGAAATTTTAATCTTCCCTTTGCAATGTTGGAGAAAAAGATTTAAAAGTTTTCACCTACATTTCGACTAGAACGGGAAACTTATTTATCATCCTAGGAATTATAACACTCCAGTTTTAATCCTGGATGAGTGAATATCAACATTCTTCCAAAGCGGAAATCTGACCCACGAAATATCGGTTTCACAATCAATATGCATTTACTGATAACCAATCAATATTCATTGCACATTTATCAACATTCCACCACCTTTACAGCCGTCACCATGCTTTATGATAACTATCCAAAAATACTCTTCTATCCGAAATTCAACGAATGAAGATGACTTTAACGCCTGAATAGGTAGACACAAAAATGAATGATAAGGGATAATCTTCGTCTAAGTGGGACCTGGATGTGACTATGAGGCTGTGAAACTGAGCATCATATACGAATGATACGATGGGTGAGGAAGGTGAAGAACTACTCCAATCGACAATAATTCTCTTGTCGGCACCTTCCAGACCCCGTACAAATACAGCCCTCCGTACAATGACCCATAAAGGGAGGCCACGGACCCTTCTTCGTCGGTAATAACGTATTTTTTGTACACTACAGAAATTTTAAAATGCCTTAACCCTACTCGAGATTTCATTGAATAGACCTTTAAATTTCGCAAAAAATTATTTCAGCGATATTAGACAATAAGAACATCACGATATACGACACTCCACCCAGCCCAGTTGGTTCTGACATAAGAAATGGTATTCGGCTTAACTTTGTAAAAGTCACAAGCATTCATGATTAAAAATTACTTTGCTCAAATCCACACTTTTTTATTCTAACCGACTCACGTTACAGCAGCTATGATAATGGCACACAGCTGCTGAAACCTGGGTCGGTTAGAATTAAAAAGTTAGGATTTAAGCAAAGTAATTTTTAATCATGAGTGTCGTCCTGAGATCTTGACTGCTTCATTAAGTCACTTATTTTTTCCCGTTTTATGTCAACTAATTATTTAATATTTACGCACAACTTTCTGCCAGATGGTAAGAGTAAGATAATTTCTTAGATTTGCGACTTTTCGACCAAGAAAGTGATTATTACCAAAGACCCCGGAACAAAGAAGTTTTTTCTTCGGGCACCCTTTCTAGCAACATTGAAACTTACTAAACGTCCTGCAAAAAAAACTCACTCCCGAAGGTACAGTAAGGTACACTCTGTCTCTTCTTATTAGCCCCTCACTCTCCCTTCATCTTAAGGACTTCCCTATTTTTTTAAGTATTTTGCACGCGTATGACGTCTTTATCCCTCCTCCTCATTCCCAAAGAAAAAAACAAATGCCGTCGACCTCCATCCATTCTTCTTCAGCACTAAAAATCCCGAGGTCCCACCGAGTTTCGCCTCCACCCCACCTTACCCTCCGAACGAAAGCGAACCCTTCCGCCAGGCCCTTAGTCCCCACCAAAAAGGGTAATCATTCTCCTCCTTTATTTTCCTTCGTAATACCGAGGCGAGAGGGAGAGGAAAAGGGGGCTTAAAGTTCTTAAAATCGCTTCCCTCTTATTCATGCGGCCATTTTAATATCCTTTTTTAACGAAACCTTTCCTCAGTCTTATGAGAAAAACAATGGCCGATACAGAGAGGGCGAGATCACATCGGCTGACTTGTGCTGCCCTCTTCCTCTCACTCTTTATCTTTTGTCTTTCGTCCCAATCCCTTCTCGTTCCCCCCCCCTCTCCGCGACCACTCTCAACCCCTCCTCTCCCCTTCTTCCCTTTCGTTTCCTTCATCTTATTTCACCCTTTCCACGACCCTACCCTCCCTTCCCCCAATCCTTTTTAAACTAGAGATGCGTAATGATAGAATTATTCCGGGTCATCAACGGAGAAGACTTAATTGCGGGTTGCTGTTTCGGTTGACGAAGTGACTCTTCCGGTGAGCGGGTTGACCATGATTTTCTCTCGTTAGCGTCAAAGTTCGGAAGGTGCCAAGAGAAAGGAACGAGTTTCATTTTATTAATTCCACATGATTAATTTATCTACTGAAGGGATGAGGATGCAAACAGACAGCTTACTTAACTCCAACGATTAAGAACTATTACCATTACGTAGGCTAAGAACTATAATTAGTCTGCACTACGTCATTAAAAGAAATGTTGAAACTTTTCTACATAAAAAATTCCGATGAGGAATAATAATACCGGTGCGAAAATTCCAATGAGGAAAATCATCATCTCCGACCGAGACTCGAACCCGATACCTTCGCTGTCACGACGAGTGCTTACAAATAGGCGTTACACAAATAGGCGTTAAATTTTACACAAATAGGCGTCCTCCACTGTGAAATTATCGCTCCAAGGATGATTTTTCATCTGTGGAATTTTCTAACTTCTGTACACTTGCGAGTGACTCTATTGACACAATACCACAACTGGTTCGCGGTACCCTAAACAATTGTCAAGTAATTACTAGTCCTGACCCCAGTGTTAGCTCCTTTGATCTTTTGCCAAGGGTGAAATATCAAGGGAGATTATGGACAATTCCCACGGAAAATTATGCGGAGGTAATTTTTCATTACATCACAGAAGTATTCCAAATAAAATGAACCGCAAGAAGTTGACAACTAAAAACATATGCATGAATTACACTTGGACGTATAGTGAATCAAGAATGATGTGTAGGAGATATGTAGTACAGTACTTCCTTGTTATCACCAACATTTACCTCACAATATGCAGGCCCTACATAAACAATATATTACTGAATACATCTTCGATTGTATTGCTTCCACAGAGAAGGCGTCATTTCCGACGTGGAACAACCCTTTGGAATGGTTTGGACGAGAGTAAAATCTCATGCGGACATATCTCAGAAATTGTCTTCACATGAGAACCATTCAAGGTTTCTTAGACTTGGATTGGAGTTGGATGAGACCAACGTGGTCATAATTTCATCACAAGTTCAAGAATTGCTTCCCATGCATCCGACCCTAAATAAAAGACATCTATGGTGAAAAAAACTTAAAAGTTACTTATATAATGGCAAAATCATCAAAACCTGATAGTAAAACAGTAGAATATTGCACATGAGGGAAGGAACACCCTCACCACAGAACTTTTTACCTACCCCAAACGCGGTTTCTATGTTCCTCGCGTACATGCAAACAAAAAATGATCAATACAACGCGCAAAATAAAGGTCACCACCGAGTATAACTAAAAAAAAGAGGGATAAAATTTGTCAAAAATTCTTATTCCTATTCACAGTACATGAAAATCAGAAAATAAAAAGACGCCGTCAGGTCTTTATTTTTTGTTTGAAGGCTTTCGCAGCTTTTCTTATCTATGTAGGATGATGCTTTCGGGCAATGCTGCATTTTTTTCATTGGGGAAATTTCGACGTTTCGCTTCTCTTACTGGAAGCGTCATCATCTCCTGATGACGCTTCCAGTAAGAGAAGCGAAACGTTGAGATTTTCATAATGAACATAAACGCAGCATTGTCCGAAAGCATCATCCTACATAGGTCTTTATTTTGCCTGCATTATAAGGGTCCCCTACCCGCTACTCTCTTGCCTTAGCTAGATGGGAAGAATACTCCCCTAATATTTCTCTCGCACACAGAAGTGGCGAAAAACGGGGCGGCCGTAACCAAAGGGTTAACAAAAAGGGAAGTATCAGGTGTGATGTTGTGGAATTTCAACATAATGTATAAATTTAAACTGAAATTTTCCACAGGTAAGAGATAAATTCATCTGTGGAAAACTTCAATTAAATTTCTACATTATGAAAGGGTTAACAATCATTTCGGCCGTGATCGTAAAATCGGCGATTCGCTTCAACAATTCCAATGCAAGTGTGGCGCGCACTTACCTCGTCCAGAGAGCAGGCCGAAGAGGCGAGTAGCGCGTGGGAGTGGGAGAGAAGGATCCTCAGCAACTTGTCCCTCATCTCCGAGATGGGCCCGGCGGCCGTGGCGCCCGCCCCTGCCGCCGCCCCTGCCACCGCCGCCTCGGGCAGCGGGGGCGGAGGGATGGGCGGCCCCTGCCCCCGGCCCCCGCCGGACCCATGATGGTGGTGCGGGTGGTGGTAGTGGCGGGACGAGGGCGCGGAGGGCGGGGGGGAGGAGACGGCGGGAGTTGAACAACGACCCCCCGCGGAGCGAGCCCGGAACACCTGGATCCGAAGGGTGGCGAACGAGCTGATCTCGCCGAGGACTTCGGCCACGGACGCGGTCGGACTGTCCGGGATGCGCTCCAGGCTGAGCGGACGCCAGTTGCGGAGGACCACGGAACCTGCGCCGGGGGAAGAACGACAGGCATTTCAATCAAATCTCTTTCACAAACGCTACTCACACATTGATCTTGATGTAGGCTTCCGCAGAGTGGTCTATATCAGAGGTCTCCAACTTATCGCCACGAAAGCCACATTGGGTACTTCAGCGCTTTTCAGCTGGACGTAGTTTAAAAAAATAAAAACAGGTAACTCTATGTATGAGTTTTATCGAAATCAGAAAACTGAATGAACAAATTTCATATTATGAGAAATTAAAATACCGCATATTGATGACAACGAACACTACCATAAAAATCTCGTGTTTTCATTACGAAACCATTAATATGAATGATGTAACTGTTTTTGTGCTTTTAAAATCTTATAATTCTTACGTGGCGACCACCCAATTAAAAATAATACGCATTTCCGCATTACTCTTCCGCGGGCTGGATGCAATCATCTTGCGGGCCGTACTTCGGAGACCCCTGCTCTAAATGAAGGAGTTGAATTTCCGGGATATGTCCACGTGGGATCATCAATTGACGCCGGCGTTGCCCCCAGTGTCTGCAGGTCTGAAGTGGCTTCACTTCAACACTGAAGACGTCTGCTGCAACGACGGCTAAAACTGTCGCCAAGTAACATGACACCACGTAGAAAGCATCCTGGAAATCCAATTGCTTCACCACTCAAATTGATTGATTCTCTAGAGTATGCATTTCCACCAAGCGGAGTCACCATATTTCTGCATAACGCTTATGCCATTTGGTTAAAATCGGAAAGGTAGCCTCAGGCTCAGTAGCTAGATACCAGCAGAAATTGATTGTTCCATGTAAGCATGGCTTAATACAATAGGGGTTCTATGTTTTACGGAGTGGTGAAATTACATATAGAAATTATATCATGGAGCTGTATTAGGTGCCAACGAAGGAAAGTCTGCACTGTCAACACCGTTTTCATCTCTTGCGCATGTGTACTCAAGCATAACAAATGAGTCTTTTGAACTAAAAATAAATTTTAAACAATAAAGGGACAATCATCCCGCAACAAAAGATGACAAGAATCGAACAAACACTAACTTGAACTTTTTTACGAGATAAACATGCACAGGTGTAAATTTCAGTGAATTATGCACCTACTTCAACTTTATACAACAACTATTTCAATATATTTTCCTATAACAGCTATTTGCATATGTAATATCATTAGGTAACAAGTTTTACTCTTTGAGCCTTAAAAATACAAATGATCTTTTATGCAAAGAGATATTAAATATAGTATATCTCATAAACTGGCAGATATGTGCTGGCTGTAAACTCTCACTTGCATCTATTAAGTATTTTCCCATGTAAACAACCCATCCCTCAATAAAGCAAGAAAGAAATATGACGTAAAAGAAGTTAATGACTTCTATTCAATGCGACTCCAATCTGGGGAGTGCCTTCACCCCTACGGAGCTATGCAACACCCATAGTTATGCGCCTGCAATACCGCAACCCACACATCAGACATCACCGAAGGAGCGATCAACTTTACTGGCTGAACAGTCACGTTATCCGTATTTTCTTAATATCCGATGACCAACAACTATTTACTTCTTATCTTCGAGTGTTTTTGAATGCTAGCAAAATAGCTTAAATCACCAGAGATTGTTATCATATTTCCATTATCACAAAGATTTCTTGTTTTTCATTTAAACCTGAAGACACCGAGCCATGTGGTCGAAGAATCAAACGCGGATATTATGATCCCATTCAAACGGAAGAAGTGCGTAGTATCTCAGGGAATATTGCGTTCGAACTATGAAAATAAGATGGAAGTAAACACAAAATGAACTACTCCTTTTTATGTATCTTATCTTCCATCCAACTGCTTTTAGCGAAGGAGTTTACTCGAATGAGTGACACGCTTTCCTAACACTTAACTTAAGTCTTGGGTCAAGGTAGTTGACGTAAAATTTAATTAACATTAGGCTGCATAATACAAAATCACACAAAAATTTCGAATAAGGCCAAGGCACGAGATGGATAGAGGAAATGAAAACTACGTATTCTGACTTAAACAGTTTTCCCCAAAGTTCCAAAATCCGCTAGAGCTTTTATATGCCCAAAGAACTTAATACGGTACTTCCTCTGCACATATGTGTACCAATAAACAATTCTTTTCAACATTTTTAGCAAAACTGCTACATGAAACTGTTTTTCTCAATAATAAATCGTACTACGTGTATTGATGTCGGAACCGGGCTTCGGCCGAGAAAGACTGACAATAACATTCCGACGTAACCGTTGAAAGAAAACTAACTACTCACGAAATTATGTGATTTCAGGCCAATTTTTATTACTTACTCTCTAATTCCCTCAACTTTTCAAGAGGCATAAAATATTTTTACATTTCTAACCACTATGTTCTCTCACCGACATGGAAATCTCATAACCACATTCATGTAGAGTCATTCACAGCCGAGAGCCAAGACAACCGATGGCAAAAGACCACTGAATGCTGGAAGATTCGAATGGAAGATAGCCGGGATCAACCCCTTACCTCTGGCGGCGGCAGCCGTGTTCCTTGGGTATCCGAGTCGGTGGAGGGCGACGGGCAGGATGTCCCGGAAGGGCGTGCTTCCCGGGATGATTGCGAAGCTGTCCATCTCGACGAGGGGCGGGGCGCAGAGGGGCGGCGCCGGGGGCGGGGTCCTGCGGGACGAGGATCGTGGCGGGGGCGAGAGGGGCGGCGACGGGGGCCGGGAGAGCGAGGGCCTCTTGGCGGGGGGCGGGGACGTCGAGGGGGGTGGTGGGGGAGACGAGGGAGCGGCGGGGGCCGGGTGCGGGGAGGGCGGCGAGGGCGGGGAGGCGGCGGGGTCAGACGGGGGCGAGTGGGGCGGGGGCACGCCCCCCCGGGGAGGGGCCACCTCCACGCTGATGGCCTCCACAACGCAGTGCACGGGGATGGACTTGCCTGCAAGAAAGAAAAGTACACGAAATGAGATGGGTGCTCCACTGTATCCACAGAATTATCATTACATCATACACGACAAATTTCGGGAAAAACTGCAAAAGAATTTGGTGGCATAATCCTGACATTTGGTGGCTAAATACGTTTTAATTCCTGAATTTTCTTGTAAAATTTCTTAGAAACTAAACGCAAATCATAAGGTAGCTAAATTGTGTAAATACGAATTTTAAATTTAACTGCCAAAACAGCTTTTTTTATCTTACTAAAAACACTTGTTACCGGTCCCATGCAATTTACTCTAAAGGTTTGTCGATAATCAGTCTTGTTTAAAAGTTAGAAATGGAAACGCTCATCAGCGAGAATTCATTCTCAAAATGTTTTCATCTGCTCAAATTTCTCTTGTTCTGAAGTTAATTCTTAATGATAATTGACTGAAAAACAATTTTATATACATATATCCAAAATGTTTTTCATCACTGGAAAGAAATTGGAATGCAGACAGAATATTAGATCAGAACATCATAATTCTGAAACGATTAAAATGTGAAGGCAATAAAGTTTGTGATTATCATATGAATTATACATAGCTGGTCAATTTATTTGCATCACTATAACATCAAAATCTATTACACGCTTTCAAACTTAGAGGGTAAACAACATATTCCAAGGCAGACACAACTATTATTTTTATCGATACAAGTGTTTTATCAAACATATACGACATCGTCGTATATCGTCGGAGATCGTCCGCTGCAAAAAAAACCGCATATGTCATCCTTTTTTCAGTCACTTTTAAAATTCAAAATATCAAATTTAAAATATTTACATTGTTTTCTTACGCTCAAAAATTTCTTTATGAATAAGAGGTTAACTATGTAACTCCGTTTTACGATGTCTTCGATTATTACCAACGCCAGATTATTCAGCTAGCTTTTAACCCTTTCCGTGCTTCTCAGCTGTGACGAAGACATACAATAGGATTTCCGCTTAACTCTTATTCGGTTAAAAGGATTTTGACCTACCAGACAACCTACAATACCATGTACAAGTATAAGCTACCTGCTCCTGTAGAAGGCATCACAAATGTAATTAAAATTAAGAGGTAGCAATGTACAGCACCAAGTCCTCATTGCACTTCTAAAATTTGTTACGATGGAAATAATCCCTCTGTTGTCTTAATTAAGATTTTATAGAAGTGACTACTTCCTACTATATAACTAGAAGCCAAATATTGAAAGCATCTCGCTAATCTTAGTTTCGGGCACCGCGGACATAAAGGAACACAAGAAAATGGTAAGAATTGAAAGCAGGATATGCAGTTTCGTAAGAGACGTCTGGTGAGGCCAGAATCGGTCGTACACCTTTTAAATCTCCGTCTTTGTAGGTCTTTGTGGCGGGCCAGGGGTAAGGAGGCGTTAGCACACGACAACCAGCCTCCCCCCCCCTCTTGCTTAAATGGCTAAACACCCTCCCCCACTCCCTTCCTCTGTCCCTCACCCTTCCCACCTCCCTGGCTTTCCCCTAAGTCCTCTAGATCGCATTCACCCCCCAAGCATTTTTCCCCTTTCGTATTCGGGCCGCGTATCTCTGAGCCCTTGGCTGCCTCCTCCGATGCTGCTTGAGCCTCTCGTTTTTTAATGTTAAATGACACACTGCATCGCTATTCCCATTCAAATACCGATTCATCAAATTTCGACGGTTTTCGTCCGAAGAACTGTAAGGAAACCCGGGTCGCGAAATAATGTGTATCTATACGTGGAAAAATTCACTTAATCCAAGTTATTCATAATGGAAAAATGCCACGCAATATCACCCGAACGTATGAGTTTTGAACTATAAGGTATTAACATTCCACATTCACTACAAGGAATGTTAAGCGATTCCTCCAATATCCTCTCCTAATTCAATAAATTCATATTTTGTGACTCATGGTTTAGGTTGACAATATGAGGAGGACGATAATATATTTTAATAAAGTTTTAACTTCTTGCATAGATTAACCCCAAGTTTTTTTTAATTTGTAAAAATAGCATATAAATATATACATAGTTTTGATCCAATTTTATCTTTATCACTATAATGCATGAGAATAATAAAGTTACTCATTTTTAGATTGACGTAACATTGTCAGAAAAATACTTCGCGTAAAACAAGCGATTAAACCAATATGTTGGCTCAAAAAATAGAGAACAACTTTCAATGACCATCCAATAGCAGAGCAATGGCCACCATTTGTGTGTTTATTGGTTTTTACTCGGGTTTTTATTCGATATATCCATAAAAATATCTTAAACTTAATCATTTGAGGTATTTAAAATTATAGAGAAACATGTACATGCCTCCAACACAGGAACGGAAATGTATTTGCATAATCATTCATAAAATCGCAAAAAAGCGAAAATAAGACCGTAATAAATTGTAAAATACGATGAAACGTATCTTGCTTCTTTCCAGGCAAACAGTTCATGAACCGCTAAAAGACAGACGTCAATACAGCCACCGAAATATTCCGCCCCATCCCACCAACCTTCTTCTATTTTCCCTTTTCTATGAACATTTCTCTCGCCAAGGAGGAAAGGGCCTTAAACCCTTCCCGCTCTTCCCCTTCCAGACAAGGTGATAAATCGAATATAAAATAAGCCACGTACAAGAAAGCGGAGGCGGCGTTACCACGTCCACCACTCCACGCCACCCCTGCCCCTTGAGCGATCCGCCACGAAGGGCACCCCGCCAGGGCCCACCCTTGCCTCATCCTCCTCCTCGCACATCGCAAGGAATGTTAATTTCCATTCGGAGAAACAAAAGTAAAAACTCACAAGGAGCTAAAACTACTCACGGTCATCATCAGCAGTCATCAATCCGATAATTGGTTAGCTGCAGCTCTCCTGGTGTATTATCCTTTCAGACAATCACTTTATTCGTTCATAATTCTTCATTTTCTCATTCCTAATGTTAACCACCCGCGGTGTTATTCGGTAATTCTTTCTATTCGTTCATTCATCAATCATAGTTTCTAAGTTTTTCCTCAGAATGTGTCCGATGAGTATATATATTTTGCTTTGATGAGTTCACGTCTAACGTCTTATTCTCCAACCCTTCCTATGAAGTTTTCATTGGTAACTTATCTGTCTCATTGAACTCTGTCATTCTTCTAACTCAACAAATTTCCACTGTTTCCAATTTCTTTATTCTGCTGCCGTGATTGTCCAAGCTTCACTACCATATTAGGTCATCCTCCATCTTATGTTCTATAGGAAGGATTAATTACTTCCGAGCTTGTTTAAAGACAGTTAGTAATCTACTCTTCTGATAGAAGGTCTTTTTTGCTTAGATTACTCTGCTCAATACTTTTCATACCTCTTCCATCGCCCGAGGTACGACTCCAGAGATAATTCATCCACCCATTCCAATTTTTGTTTTCATTGTGAGATTTATCCTTTTTGTTTTCTCTAACAAACCATTATTTTGGTTTTCTGTCCATTTAATTTCCAATTGGATTTATACACTGCTTTTACTTTTCACATGAAAATCAACTCTTTCCTTAAGTCTTTTTTCTACTCGACCAAAATGGATGCGTGGTCATAGCATACTGATTGTTTTCCACGTATGATTAATTGTTTCAAATTTTTCCTTTTTTTCATTTATTGTTTTCCAAATACTGAGGATTATGAATGACAAAGCACACCCTTCCAATAATCTTTTTCTCACTCTAGTTTCCTCCATCTCGCCATCACAATTATAAACCACTGCCAACTGTCCGTCATAGAGCCTACATATTGTCCTCAATATTTAAATGACACTCCTATGCTCTTCAGTATAGTGAACATTCATTTCCTATTCACATTCTGAAATTATTTCTCCAGGTCCATGAAGCTTTGCTGGTCATTCAGTATCCTCGTCTTGAAGAGAGGTCTCAGGGCTAAAATTGCTATCGCCGTTTCCCTACCTTTCCTGGAACAGTATTCGTCTCCATCCAAGAATAATTCCATCATACGTTCCGTCCTCCAGTAGATTATTCTGGGCAGTATTTTCTACACATGAGCAATACGGCTTATTGCTATTGAATCTGAGATATTGGTTCTTAAATTTTCCGTAGAGAACAGGTTTACTGTTTAATCATCAGCCAATCATGGGATAATAAGCATTATATCTAACTTTATTCAATTCGCTGGTGATCCTACTTCCCAGACGGCAGAATTCTTCCCAATTTGTGACGGATCCCACCCCAAAACCGTCCCAATGCTTCCCACGCGGAGAAATTTGCGAGGCATTTCAACCACGTCCTCTCCAGCACTCACTCCTCAGGAGTCAACCCGCCGCTGAACCCTTTCCACGCCACCTTCCCCCCCCCCGCCAAACCCTCCACCCCGCGTTCGCACTTCCAACACTCCACGAACCACCACCTCCCACCCACCCCACTCTTAGCACAATGCGATCATCAAAACAAAGCTAGATCCGTGTATGATTTGCGAGGTTTCCCTCGGCGAGAAAGGGAAGAATTCGTGGCTGACGGCGGCGTACGAGGAGGGAGAGTGGGCGGTGGAGGAGGCGGCACCACTGGGTGGTGCGGGAGCGGTGAGTAACCCACTAGGGAATCGGAGAGAGAGAGACAGATAGGGACAGGGCTTTGGATTTAAGGAGAGAAAGGGATCGGGGAATATATATGTGTGAGTAAGTACGAGGAGAGGTGAGGAAAGGGGAAGACGGGGAGGGGTGTGCAGGCGACGCTAATTCGTTGTAATGTGGAAGGAGGGGGAGGGGGAGAGAGAGCGTTAATGCGTGGATAGAGTGGAAGAGGGGATAAGACCGCGAATGACGGGTTTGGGTTACGTCCGCGGGGCAGAGAGTAAATTTGATTGTTACCCTCCCCCCCACCCTTTTCCGCATGACTGGAGACGCCGAAACAACACACTCCCGACATGTGACGGATGCGAGGGCGATAACCGGGGAGGAGTTGAGAGGACGTTGACTGAAAAGTGCATTTTACCCGTGATCGAATCGTCTTTGCGCACTTCTTGCGGCCGGTACTACGGAGGGATCGGGTTGGTGTGCAAGTAGGGTGGCACTTATTTTGTTCATAATTGAGAAAAACAATGTTTTCCACCTCTAAAAATGATCAATGTGGAATATGAATTCATGTGTTAAAATCCTGTTGCTCTTAGTTATCGGGAGCCCGAGCTCCAAATGCCCTAATTACGTCGAAACTACATATGAGTGTTTTTGGGCATAAAAATCGCTCCACCATGAGCAATGGTTAAGTTCTTTGGAACCGAAATTTCATCGGTTTCAACGTGTCTGTTAGCGTTTTTAAGATATGGTCTCGCCCAGTTTTAACCTCCCATTGGGGCGCCACCATGCGCCACTGCACCACCGAGGTTAATCCCGCACCATTCACCTCCCCTCTTTCCCCTCCCTGCACCGGCGCATGGTACCCACGCCCCTCATCCTGAGTCCAGAGGAATGATCGTCAACGCATTGCCTCTCAAACTCTTGATATGTGGTTTCACATTCTGGGAAATTGTTGACAATATACAGATATTCACAAATAAGAAAAGTAGATAGGTACTTTTTCACTCTTATTTAGTCAACCAGAAGATTTAGAATTTGGTGTCTTCAGATCAAAGTGTTAGGTCAAGTCTTCGACCTGAAGGCGCCAGCTGTAACGCTTTCGAAACTGTTGTATCTCTTCCACAACACGCGCTGGGTATTTCAGTGAATGCAGCTTGCACATTCCACATGCCGCACTTCGCACCTGCTTTGGATCGAGTTGGTGAGGTGGCTAGAGTACTGGCTTCCCGTCCCGAGGATCAGGGGTTCGAATCTCGCCGGTGGCAGAGAGATTTCCGTGGAATCTCGATCCCTATTTGAGTGCCATGTGGGAAGCACTTCAAGTGCAGTAGGACAGTTCGTAGAATTGAACGTTATACCGTGGTCCCTTTTGGCACCTTACGTTAAATTTAGGCTAATGCCGACGCCGGGTTTCTCTCCACCCTTCCTCCGCTCCCCGATGTTCCTTCTCTCATCTACCTACCCACCTGCCCTCAGGGCCGTCTTAGGACATGCCGGGGCCCCTGGACACACAAACATTTGGGGTCCCGTTGGAAAGTAAAAAAAGGGAATGACAAGAAAAAATATTTTTCTGTTATGATTTTATATTTATTATGCTTACGGCGCAGTTAATTAGTTTCAACAAAAAGCAAATAATATATATTTATTATTGTTAAAATTTTCACTGTTCACTCTCTGGAAAAAATTGAAAATCTGATGGTAATTTTAGTAGGTATTTACTTGAAAACCGAAAAACATTGAGCTCCTTTTTTGTCTAAGCAAATATATCGGCATTTCGGGGCCCCCGTGAGGTCGGGAGCCCTGGGCTCGGGCCCCGTGTGCCCTTATGGTAAAGACGGTATTGCCTGTCCTTGCAAGTGGTGCAAATGACCTCAGTTGTCGGGCGCCTCCCAAAATAACCAAACCAACGGTGTCACGGTGTTCTGAGAGCAACGGAGACGATTAGCGCATCTATCTGACCATCCACGAGGAAAAGTTTCCCAGGGGCGCAATGGGCAAAGTGACTTTATGTTTAGCGGCGAATGAAGTGATTTAAACCAGTGATGAAAAAATACAGTGGAACTGACGAAATCTTTCCGTGATTTCATTAACATTTCTTACTCCATGGAGTTCCTGACCCGGTGAAAGTCCAAAGAAGACTAATACATCTCATGCGCGCGGGAAGCGAACCGCCTTTCCGTTTGAAAAAATATCAATAATTATATATTTGCCTTTATATTTCCTAGCAACATTCATTTCTATTGAGAGGTCGTCAATACTGAGTCTTACCACAGTTTCTAGGCGTTCCCTAAGCTAGAAGCGACGACTTCTTTCACTTCTTATCGTATTTAAACGGCAATAATCACGATTTTCCAAAATAATAATACAATCGACTGTAGCAGACCCTCTAAATGTATTCATGAGCCCTTATACGTCAATGTTTTCGGGTATATTAAAACCTAGTACAAAATATATGATACATTTTCACGAGTAGACTATAGCTTTCAGCAAAATAATGCCAACGCTATAAAATAAACGTTGGAAGAAAGAGATGTTTTTTGGATAATTTTCTGATCTTTTCTGAGTTTTCTGAGTCTGAAATTATGTCTCCTACACCTAGAAGTCATTGTATAACGATGAGTTAAAAGTAAACAAAGGAATTGCGAAGAGTTCCTTTTTCGTTAAAAGATTATTACTCATGCGTAACAGGTACTGCATATGCAGCTGAGGAAGAAGCCAAGTCTCCCGCGAAGATGAAAGGAAGCTCACACAAAGGCGTAGAGAATCAAAAGACCAGGGAGGTTAGGGCGAGGATATAGAAACATAATGGAGATTAAAGAGTGAGTATATTCAAGGGTTAGGGAAGCATTTCCAGTAGAGGCTTCTCGTTCGACATCAGAACCTTGAAACGGCAGGAATTTTGCTCCTCATGAAATTTCTCGCTATTATAATGGATTTAGCCTAGCTCATATGACGGAATTCACAAATTAAAGAAAAGCCTAAGTAATATTTGTATTTGCCATTGAAGTGACACATGATAAATAAAAATAATAATACAAGTAGGACGAGTGGTAATTTTATAACTGCAAAATCTTCAACAAATTTACCCCAGCAGATGCCTGATTACTAAACACGGAACGCACATCCAACCATTAAATATGCTAATTGGGGATGCCAGAAGGCAAAACCTAATTTCATAAGACATGAATAACTACCCACCACCGGACTGAGAATATAATCCCATCTCAATTATTCTTT
Source organism: Pyrrhosoma nymphula (assembly GCA_963573305.1). Lineage (NCBI taxonomy): Eukaryota > Metazoa > Arthropoda > Insecta > Odonata > Coenagrionidae > Pyrrhosoma > Pyrrhosoma nymphula. The sequence goes on from OY754328.1 coordinate 20,062,253, forward strand.
GTTACAAAATCCCAACCAACTGAAATTTAAAAAACACCTACTCTTCGTCAAGACATGACTTCTCAATGTAAGCCTTCTTTGGCAGGATTTCAGGACCCGCACCGCCACAAAAGTTTACCCAATTAATAGTTCTCAACCCTTAATCGTAATTTGCTTCTTAAAAATATTTTCTCTCCTTCTTAATTTGAAAGCTTGCCCACACGTTAATTTTTCTTCTAGAGTGGAGATAAGGAAGAGGAGGATCGAACATTCTCGATGCCACCCGAGTTAAATCGTTCAGCTGACTCCCTTATCTCACTGTGTCACTCACCTCAACTTTCCTTGTAACGTCCCTCTAAAAACGATTCAACTTCTCAATCTTTCACATTTGTTATGCCGCCGCAGAGGCGTTTGGAAGGGTGAAGAAATGCTTTGCGCTGCTTTGAATTTACATTAGGCAACAACCGCAGTCCGCGTTATTGTTGAAAAAAAACACAAAACCGAGCGTTTCCGATTATAACTGCTTCCTCTTTCCAGGACCCTTTTCCAAACCAATTGAACTCCCTAAACCCCGGTATGCTTCTCTTAAACAGCGGGAGCTTTCCATTCAAGGTGTTGAAGTACTGCGCACATTGGAACTCATCAGAGCACACGAACGACGTAGATTAATTAAAAATCTCACAATATGCATTTTAATGCTTTTACTGAAAATCAAAGAACTTAACAACAATCCGGATGCCACAATCGACGTTCTTTTATTATTTAGTGCACATTAACTTTGCTCCAGATCTGTTTCAAAGTGCGCTGCCTAGTGCGCAGGGTCTGTAACGAATGGAAGGCAAGTGCGCTGTTGTGTTGCGAAGCGATTAGCGCACCATAGTGAATGGAAGACGCCCAGCATTTTTGCTAATTTTTCTCTTCAATGCAGGACATTTCTGCTTTCATGATCTCATAAACATCGTGAAGTATCATTTTGACAATTCTTCTCTTTTCTTGATGTAATGACATACATACATACGTAGTCTATATAGCTATCACTTTGTACTGCGAAAAAATACGAATAAATAAGTAAAATTACTTTATGTCTTTAAGTAGCTGCGCGCACGGATTAATTCACTTGCTACCTTCAGTCCCAGGGAGCTAGTCATTAATTGTGGCAACAAAAATCCAGTGCCGTACAATCATTTATCCTGTTTATACTCCCTTGACTCTAACCCAAATAGGAGTGCCCCTGTAGCAATGAGCCGTTGAGAGCAAAATTGGTGTAAGTCAGTCCAATTGTCATATTATAGACACGTTCGCAGAAGCATTCACCTATCTGTATTCTGTTTCGTGCTTGAGGGATGTGATTCTAGCATCTGTTTTTTTCACCAGAAAGCAGAAGGTTTTATTTTATTAATTTTACTTCAAGCCTCATTTTCTAAAGTGATACTTTTTTACTTATGCCATTCTTGCTTTCAAAGGCAGGTTTTTAACATTTGACGATATCAAAAATGCTCTCGGGCATTAATTTGCATTTTAATTCGTTCGGAACGCTAAGAATTCATAAAAAAATCCTATTCTGATTGCTTAGCAAGAATGAAATCCCTCTTATAGAACACAGTTACACCCCTTTTCTTCTTGACCTCCTGATTGCTCGTGACCACGTCGGACGTAAAACCTTAATTCATCATCACGGAAGTATTTTGCATCAGCTATTCAAACAGAACACAATGCCCCGCACCTCTTGGTCGCCTTCCTCCCTCCCCGCTCCTCATTCCCCCTCTCTCCCCTGACCTCCTCCTCCCACCCATCCGTCTTACCTCTTCCACCACCAACCCCCTCCCATCCCACCCCCCTATCCATCCATCCCCTAAAAATCCCATTCCCGCAGCCGCCACCTCCTGCAAATCCCTCCCACCCCCGTAATCCTCCCACCGCCACACAGAAGCGACCTTCGCCCTTCACGCACACAAGACCATATAGACAGCACCAGAGAGCCCTCTCTCTCCCCCTCTTTAACAGGATCGAGAGGCATTCTTCGCCCCCGGAGTCACGGCACACTGCTGCCGGCCCAGGCGGGGTTTGGACGGGAGGAGCAGAACCGCCTACCCCACTCACCCTAACCACCCACTATTAGCTTTGCCACTCTCCCGATGTATGTGCCTCGCAAAGGGAAGTCTTTCACTACCTTTAATCCCAACCCTCTTCACGAGGCGCTGAATAACTCCTTGCTAATCCTGTGGAAATAAAATGGCACTTTTTCCTTATGGATGGGATATTGACCTCCTCACTACTAGTGTACGGTTATTATTAGGCTATATTGTTAAGGTTGGTAGGTTATTCAGGGAAGGCGGCCGAAACTGAGGTAGAGAGGCGGTGTGGGGAGGACAGATGGACAGGTTGGCTAAGATAGAATTATTTGGGAATGGAGGAAGGGTGGAGAGCATTCCGTGCGTGGTCTACTCTCAACGAAAGGTGTCAAAAGGAACAGTTTTATCAAAGGGGCGACAGAGGCATAAGACCAATGCGTATAGGTTTCTGCGCATCAGCGCCACGACCCCGGCATCGATACGGGGTCGTTCGTTTGCAATGAGTTTTAAATCGTGATACTAGCGCGGGGTTTGAATCACTAGTTCAGGATTAACCGCATTCAATGGATTATAAACCAATATTTGAAATTACGCCTTGAAAAATGTAATTTTAATGATTACTGCAAGAAAATGAAAAAATATTATTCACTAGTATAAACTTGATGATATTCCCGATTGCACAATAAATAACCTTGGGAAACTTTTATGAAACAGGGAAGGATGAGGTCAGGTTATTATGAGAATACATGGCACAATAAAGCACCGCTTACCATATTCACTATATAGTTATGGATTCAAAATAGAATCAAATTACCAGAAACCAACGGTAGCCCATTTTTAAAAGTTGAACATAGTCATTCAAAAGACAGATTAGGTTGGAATTACCAATGTTATTTGGAAAAATTACATTCATCCATTATTATCCATCCATCCAAAAATTCCAAGGGATTGTGAGGTTAACTGAATATGACATGACATCGTGATAACAGCTCAGGTCATCCAACGCACTACACTTGATCTGGGGAGGGCACCAAAACAAAAGACACTTCAATGCACAAGGGTGGTGATTGATAGCGATGCAACCGCACATGGTCTGGGGAGGGCAACAAATCAAAAGTCACAGTAATGCATAATGGGGAGTTTGATGGCGAGACAACTACCAAAACTACATTACAGGTCATGGCACCTGATGCACATCATGTAAACATCAAGAATATTCTCACCTTCGATAAGGCTCGGAACGGCACTTGGTGTAATGAGTGTTGAAGACTTCCTCACGTAAAAGCAAGAAATAAATATATTGATTAATGAACTTCTGTGATCATCAACGAAGGTAATCCGTACGGGGACAGAATCTTGCCCACCTCTGAATCTGCCCTGTGTTGATGCAACATTACCAGAATTCAAAATACTTCCGAACACTCGTATCAGTTGCGAATAATCATGAAAATCCACGCGTATAGCTGTATTTTTCTGTAGTTAACAAATGACCCATTACACCGTGATTCTTCGAAAACTTAAATGCAACATACCTGACATACTGTTTGAAAAACGAGGAAATAGATCTCCGTACAAACGACATTCATACCCACTGTTGCACCAAATCACCGCATATCGCTTACTTTGCACAGGTTCCGCCATATCTAACAATCTCTCAGCCCGGTTGTAGCTGATATTAATACAGTATTTCAGCTTCGTGCGTGGAAAACATCAAAATCACAAGTCAGCCATGCGCTCAACTTCGCAACTACCACTGGTGTCGAGAATAAAATAGCTGGTGTCGAGACTACAATAGCTTGAATTCCCTCATAAATTATACATATTAAAGTTAAAAATATTACGCGTTGGTGTTAAAATAATGCAAAATGTATGTTGAATTTTATTTAATTACAAATAAATACTATTATCGTATTTTAAATTGCAAATGTGCTCTTGAAACACTCAACGACAGCGCCTCTACCAGTAACGGTCTTTCCTCCCCCTCGGTTTTAACCCCACCCCCTCAGTTTTGCCACTGCCGATAAAGTTTTCCATACGATATATGTGCGATACGTCGCCGCTTTCGTTTTATGTCCCATCCGACGCGTGGGTTACTGCACTTGAAATGTACGCCGCAGGGAGTGGGATTTCATTGAAAATTTCCGCCAATGCCAAGATGCGGACCTGGGCCCTCATAATCGGAAGCCAGAACTCTATTCTCCACATCAATCAGACAACTAGATGGTTGAGTAGGCATTATGTGGGACAGTCGCAGTGGGCATAAACCTAAGAAAAAAAAGTATGTCAAATGTTTTATAAAATCAGTTTTTCAAACACTGCAGTTTTTACAAAACTGTTCTTGCTCATGATAAAACCCTTCCATGCAACCTGGTTTCTATAAAAACGTTTTGTATGCAATACAACTGATCACATTTTGAACAATCATTCCATAATGGTTTGCCTCAAGCGATACGCATATATCCAACTACTAACGCTCTAATGCTGTCTACCCTAAGATCTTAATCCAAGGACAACCGTGACATCCATGCCCACGGCTCGTGGATTCGAACCCGCGACCGGTGGGTTTTCCAGACCGGTCCTCTACCGACCTGGATATCACTCCTGATACATAGGTAAATACTCCTCCCTCACCCACCTACAACAAATGCTCCCATGTATACACAAACATCATCCAACCTCTTCTTCTCTCCCCAACTGAGTCATACCAGTCTCCAAGGTGGGCCGGCTTCGGCCCCCGCTCCCACCCCCGCGCCGCCCCCGGTTGCCACGCGACGGGGCTCAAATGGGAGCTAAGCCGCTGGGATAAAGGCGAGACGGGGGAGGGGGTGGGGAGAAGGAAGGAGAAGTGGGATTCCCACCCGTCGGACGGATTTGCCCGCTTAGCATTTGTGAGGAGATTGTCTTGATTGACTGAGCTAAGCCCGGCTAACGACCTGCTCGCCGCCGCCGATGCCTGGGCGATGTTTGCGGGGCTTGGCCGAGTCGAGTCCGCGCTTGAAGACGAAGAGAGAGAGCTAGCTGGTGGTGGTGATGATGATGATGCGGCGGTTCTGCCGGTGAAGAGGGCGTGACAGCCGCCGCGCGTGCGAAATGCGTTCGACGTTCTTCTTCCCTTTCGGGGCGCGTCGAGGAATTAATCCCCGAGGGTCCCGTGTCTCGCTGGGCCGCGCGTCGGCTTATTGGCCCCTTTTCCAGAGCTCCCCTCTAATCGCCCGCTGTCTCCCGCCCGAATTTTTTCTCATGGACGATGGTGGGTCCTCAAACTTAACAGCATGTTGGGTAGCACCGAGTATCGGCAAATATGAGATGGGCGGCACGGGATGTGCAGCCCATCCCGACGCACCATAGCGTAAGATTCATCTTCACTCCATCAGCTGACATGCATGCTGACCAGCTTTCGGGCAGTGTCAACCCTGTTGTCCATTTCACGGTCTTCGTTTTGCTTTCCTACGCGTTAGCTGCCCGCTATCAAGTCTCTCTAAAGTTACTCATACCTTCATCCTCTCCTTCAGTCGTCCAAAAATCCCATACTCTTTCACGCTTTCCAAGCGTTCTCCCCTACATCAACCTTTTTAGCACGCCCATACCCTTTCAATACGCCCGCTGTCATCTGGTCTGCCTTCTTCGGATCTACTCCAACAATTTTATTTCCTCCCCACTATATCTACTACACTTCCTCGTTCGTATTCCTCACCACCCAGCTCATCCACTAAGTTCTTTTCCTAGTCCACCTTAATAATGCCTCCGATCTGTGCACGCCCTTCCCTCAATGACCAAAATTCAAACCAATAAAGCACTCTCCACATCAGAATATTCACCAATATTTATTGTAATAGGGACTCCCGTTCACGGGAAGCTGAAGAGTGTCCATGACGATCGCGTTGGTTAGGTCGGCATTGTGGCAGCCAGAAATCCCTCAGGTCACATGTTCGAATCCCGCTTCTGACATGCATATTGTGTTTGTCTTAGGAATAAGGTCTTAAGACTTGCGGAGCGATAAGAAGTTATCATTTAGAGTTTTTCCCGCAAGTTTTTTTGCAATATTTTGCAAAATTTAAATGTAGCAACTTTATACAACAGCTCTACTTCATAACACGGTTTAAGAAACCAGGTCACACAGAAAGGGTAATTCGAGAGCAAACGCAGTTTTACGCAGTACGCAGACGAACAGCCGATTCAGAAAAATCCTTAAAGAATAGTTTTACTGTTAGTGGAAATAGTTGTCTAAGATTACTCGCCGATCTCACGTCAACTCATTTGAAATTTCATCATAACGATCATCGCATCCCAATGTTCAGGAGATAGACAATGCCTTATATAACTGAGAAATATTGGTTTATTTTCACAGGATTAGCAAGGTGTGATTCACTGCCTCATGATAATGTGAAATTTAATGGGTTTCCCGACTAACGGGTCGACTTAAATAGGCCACAATTCAATTTAATCCACTTCTTAAAGGTACGAAAACGACTTTTGAAAAGTTTTAATGCAAAACTTTAGAAACTCCAGGGCATAAATCAAAGGGCTAAATTAAAATAGTTACCAGAAATTATGACAGTTATTACGCCAGTTTATAGCACCTCGGGAGTGAGTATCATTTTAATATTGTAAGTTTTCAAGGAATCGATAATTAATTAGTTCCTAGGCAAAAATCATGCTTCCTAATTCAAACTGAGGAATGAGCACTGTTTTCCAATTGCATTCCTTGCGGGAAAAATCAACGTAAAGAGCACAGGAATGCGAGGATTATTGCTGAACCAAAAACGTAGTAGGACATGAAATTCGACAGCACACCAAGAGAGTTGTCACCATTACCGACGGGAGCAAGATTTAACCATATTAAAGAACCAAATGTCGATAAGGCATATAATACTTCCCAATGCGTGTTAACAAGAAAATTTGATGGATATCTCGAGGAAATAAAAAGGCTGCGGGCAAGAAATAAAATACAGAAATAATGCTTCTACGAGTGAGTATTGGGAAAAACTCGTCGACTTTTTCGACCGCTCCGCGATAGATTCTTTTTTTTTCAATTCGAATTCAAAAAGCCTCGAGGAAGAGGATAAAATATAGCTCCGAAATGGACTTTAAAAAAAGGAGGGAATACTAAACCTGCGGTGGGTGACGATAAGGGACGCCGAATCATCCATAAAAAGCAGATAAATCTAATGCCATGCGTCCGCGAATGCATTAAGGACTCGGGAGGTGGGGAAACGGGAGGAGGACGGTGGAGCACAGCGACGGCAGGACGAGGAGGAGGAGAAGAGGCAAAGCGATTCGCATCAATGTGGCAGCGTTTCGATTTAACACAGAGATCCCCATCCAACGATTGAACGAGGGAATGCCACGGTTTCCCGTCCTAAATTAGGCGAATATGTTTAAGGGACTAAATCACACATTTACCGAACGTTTTCATTCCGCCTCCTTTTCCGAGTATCACCCTCCTCGTCGGCCGATGAGAAAACGCAAATCTCAGATGGTAAAAAAAGCCATAAAATCTGGGAGCATTTAAGAAAAACATACAGTTAAACGACAAACCTCGAATAAAAGTGGAGTTAAAAAAACAGCTGTGAAATATGATGAAGTATACAATAGATAACCCATTGCCCTGTCGACATGGCACTACGAGGCACAAACTCGCTAGTTTGAAGAAAACCTTTTAAAATTTGGCGGTAATAATTACAAAAAACCTTATGCCGCACACCTGCAAAACAAAAAAGTCATGTAGAGGTACATAAACAGAATTATTTAGAGAGTTACTGATTGCTTATCCGATACTCGCATGGCTTCGGATAAGGCAACAGTAGGCCGTAACATTTTTCCTACGGACAGCAATAAGGTTCGGTAAAATAGATTCATATCGAATATTTGCTAAATTAATCAGAAAATCTACGGAATATGCCACGGTGACTGCAATCCGAGTGTTCAGATTGTTTGATACACTATCAGCCGACAAAATTAGTGCCCTTAGTGCACAACAGCAGAATGCTATTTTACATGCCGTTATACAGTGATTAAGGGGTATTAAGTTAAAGAATTAGCTATGGTAAGTCACTTATTTTTTTAAAACGCGTGCTCTTAAACGTAAGTATAATTTAACATTGAGGCGAAACCCGCATTACTGGTAAAACACGACTAATTCAAATTTATAGTTCTGAATTCCGGTGAATAAGAACATCGGTGCAGCTGTTCACCAATTAAAGACTATTCTCTGAGAATTAGATGGAATATGTAAGTAGTTCTAATTCTCAATATACTTCAATCGGACTCCATTGATAGCAATTCATAAACTTTGGCAGAATATACTATACACAATATGCAACATAGACTCGTCACTTATTTTTTTTAAACGCGTGCTCTTAAACGTAAGTATAATTTAACATTGAGGCGAAACCCGCATTACTGGTAAAACACGACTAATTCAAATTTATAGTTCTGAATTCCGGTGAATAAGATCATCGGTGCAGCTGTTCACCAATTAAAGACTATTCTCTGAGAATTAGATGGAATATGTAAGTAGTTCTAATTCTCAATATACTTCAATCGGACTCCATTGATAGCAATTCATAAACTTTGGCAGAATATACTATACACAATATGCAACATAGACACGAAAAAGCCCTACAGAAAACTAGCGGTAATATTATTTGATAATATTACGTCGTATTAGAGGAAACGAGGATCGGATAAGGAACTTTTGAAATTCAAATACATAAATGCTTCAGTTTCTTACAGAAAAAGGTAAACGTAAAGCAAATCCGTCAACTTTATGACGACAATATTTAAGCATTGGTTCAAGAATTCAGAAAAGGTCGGCAATCACATCGTTGAGGGCCGCCTGAACCAAACCACCAAATGCCCGAAGATACCACACATTAAAGAGCTCCAGATACACTCCCCGAAAGACTGAGGACTCCCTGATTATTTGACACGCTTAATATCCACAAAATTGTCGGCGCATTAGACGCCTGAGACGGGAGCAGGAAGATGTCACGAGTCAATCTATTATCCACGGTGAGGTCTGCTGCTTTTATTTCCCCGCAAGGACAGCAAGGGAGGGAAGGGGAAGCTTATAATACAGCTGCATAAGGGGGGGTTGAGAAAGAGGGGGATGTATTCAATGGAACAAGGAGGCCGATACGCGGTGGTCCTAGCAAAGAGGGGGAGGGGAATACGGTGGGGTAAACTAAGGGGAAAGAAGCCAGCGGTTAGGAAAGTAGCGGTGTGTGGGGGGGGGGGCGTTGTGAGCAAAGGAAAACGAAACAGAAGGCTGTTTGATGGCGGGCGGAAGGTGGGGAGAGAGTAGGTTGAGAAGAAGAAGCGATGGGGAGAAGCAGGAGGGGGTGTGACAACAGTCAAACACATTTTCGGATATCTCCGTCTCCCGGAGTCTTTTCCCGGAGACGTATCAAACGATCTTTTCGCGTCTTGGGGAGGGTTGAGAGGAGGAGTTTTTGAGTGCTGCCGGAGACGGGGGGGGGGGGAATTTAGTCAGAAAGCGGCTGGAAAGAGGGTGTGGCATGGCGAACCCACCCGCCTTCCTTCCCGACCGATCCAACACCCTTCTCCGTATCAAGAGGCCAAACCGGGGAGAATGGGAAGAGTCGAAGAGAGGAGTTAAAGAAAAACGAGATACGACGTAAATGAGAGGGGTCTCGAGGGGGTGAAGTGTGGGTTGGCAAGGTTTTTCGCGGGTGACTGAGCGGTTGGTCCAAGGGGGGGGGGGGTGCGGGGGGGAGGGAGGATGGGAATAAGATTGGGAGGAAGGGACTTTTCTGGGAGGGGGGAAGGAGGAACGAAGTTTACCTCCAAATGACAAAATAAAAAAAATGTCGGGCATTTATTCCGTTCTGCCACTCCGCTAAACTTCCACCTCGCTCGCGATCTGCGATTCCACCTCTCTCTAGAGCTCCTTCACGAAGCATTTTTTTCAGTTTTTTTTTTCTTCATTTTTTTATCAACGGCTCCTCCACCTCCTTCACCTGCCACCCCCTTTCGATATCTCGAATCGCCTCTTTGCTACCGAATGAGCCGCAGGGAGTTGTGGGGGGGGGGAGGATGGGGGGGAGGACAACAATTTAGGGACCTTTCTCCTCCCTTGCACTCTCGTCACCATCCGGCAGCATATTTTATTTTTACGCCTCATTTTCACCGATGTGTTAAACCGCGTTTATTGGTCGGAGCTGCTGACTGTATCAACACCCGTTTAAATCAAATCGGATGGATAACATAACTTCTGCAGGCCTTTATATATCAAGGATTAAATCTCCTGGAATTGCAAAATTATTTTTTTTAATTTCATATTTTATTAATGCATCTCACAATTATGTTTACAGTTTCAAATAAATAATATTCTAAAAAATATGAATTCCATTTTTTTCCTTTAAAAAATAGCCAATTTAGTCCTGCTAAGCCTGTCCTGGCTTGTCAGCAGGTGCTCTTTTTTGTCTCATTATGTTCACCAGATTATTCAAATACATATTTAAAATCAATTAAATAAAATATTTATACATAAGTCCAAGCTTAAAATTTAAAAACTTTTGAATAATATATTTAGATACTCGTTTAATTATCAGAAATTAGCATTTATGAAAAATTAAAAGAAAAACCGACTTAGAATTTAAAATGTAGGTAATAAAACACATAAATATACACCAAACAAAATGTAAAATTTCTATCATAACATATAAATACCTTAGTTTAAGTAACCAAATATTTTTCTTTTAACGAATCCACAGAATTTAACAGTCAGAAAACAAATATTATAAAAGAAAACAGATTTATATTCTAAAATGTAAGAAAAAGTTATACACCAAAGCCTTCTTCCCAGGTGAAAAATCTACGTATGTTAACTTTATTAAGTACAGAAATAATATATCACACATTTTGCGTCATTTAATTTGTAAATTATGTGCATTATTGAAACAATAGCTGCATATACTGCAGACAATCATTCACTCATTAAATCGGGCTCTGTTTAATTTGTAAATTATGTGCATTATTCAAACAATATCAGCATATACATGATAATCATTCACTCATTTAAACAGGGCTCTGTTTTAGGTGTGTATATTGCTCTTTCGTTTATCATCTAGTTAAACCTACAATCTGAGGACCTCCGGCAAATATGCTGTTTTCTGGACCGCCCATAATGCTTACAAACTGCACGCCATTGGAAAAAAGAGCTCTCAATGGCATCATCTAATGTTGGACCCGGAACTCTCTCCAATAAGCGGTTGAACGGTCTTTTCACGGTATCACTACGCTGCCACCTTTGAAGCACTATTCATTAAACATTTTAGCTCGTAGATGGATTAAGATCCACAGCTGTATTGATGAATCAAAGCAAATTGAGTGTCACGTCACATAGTTGGTGTGCTGAACGCGTCGTCGGAGCACCGTATTAAAATACTGCTGTGAAATACTATCATTACTAAATTCACTAGTTCATAATTAACTTTGTGGTATTCCTTTTTCGATGAATATCTGTTACTAATACCACTTTTATTTAAATTAAGCGACCCGGGTTTCAGTGAATAATCACCATCATCAGGCATTAATTGAGATTGGCTATCGACCAAATGCTTTCCGAGAACGAGAGTAAAAAGAAGCAGTGGTGCACGGTTGCATACCTGGGTGCAGTATCTCAGAAAATGGCTCACCCTCTACCTAGAGACGAATTCCGCATGGCTTATAGACCTAATGCCACTCTCCGAAAGCTGATAGTAAAATGTAAGGACCCGGTAGAGCAATTAGACCGATGTGGAGTATATTCATTGAAATGCAGCGATTGCAATGGTGTCTACGTGGGGCAGACAGGTAGAAGCTTCTTTGACAGGAGAAAAGAACATTTAAGTGCTTATAAATACATCAAAAAGGATAAAAGTAATTTTTCTAAACCCTTAATATGTAGCAGCTACAGGAGTGATTTTACAATGAATATCCTAAAATTATGCAACGACCGCCGCGAATTAGATTCAAGAGAGCAGTTGGAAATTTTAAAAATTCTGAATAACCACGACAACACCCTCATTAACGAATACCTTTACCCTTCCTTTTACCCTATTCTGGCCTCCGTTTCAAACTTCTTCTCCCCTTCCGTACATAACTACGGAAACAATAGGATAAACAGATCTCAATTAATGCCTGATGATGGTGATTATTCACTGAAACCCGGGTCGCTTAATTTAAATAAAAGTGGTATTAGTAAAAGATATTCATCGGCAAACTGTACCATTACTATCACGAAGCAATGATGCCGTCTTGGAGAGTGATTGAGAAGAAGGATGCTGCACATTAAAAACCCTTTTTCCCCATTTTCGACCCCCCGGGCGACACTGATTACGGTCACTCGGCGACGGCGGCGACGAGTCACAGTCTGCCTCAAAACGAGACAACGGATGATTCCGCAAGAAAGGCGGCGGCGGCATTCTGTTTGGCGCCACCCTCTAATCTGGACCACGATACGAATTCTTTTCGGGGAGCGCGCGGTAACGCCTCGCACTCTCACATCCTTTCTGTTCCGACTTTTTCCGCTGATACGCCTTCCGCCCAGACGTCAACTGCACCACGACGGCTGTCTGCACCGCTTAATGGCACGATACCGGAATTCCCCGCGTCAAACGCTTGACTCCTTCCATGCGGCGCGAGTCACTAGGTTCACACTTCGAGATGTCCTCTGCTCATCCGTCGATCACCACCGATTAACGTGAAAATTCAATTAATTTGGTCTCATTGTAAATAAAAATATCTCATTCTTTTAATAATACCAAAATATAAGTCACTTACTGCCATACTTTTCGACAAATTACCAAAGAATTTAGCCTTTTTCATGGGGTATGGGGCGGATGTACGCTCCAGGAATGCATTCAAAAAATGAGCAAGTTCTCACACATCGATCTCTTCAGAAACATAAGTTTGTAGTACGTACGTTTTCTCTATTTTATATTTAGGGATTTTCCACTCTGCATCAGTTTCCCTCACCAAACCCTACACATCCATCTTTCATAAGCAAAAGTCCTTAATCCCAAGTTCATCACCCAATCCCCTCTCTCCACACGTCCCTATCAAATATCATTTCTGACTCTTTCTATTCTTGATCTCCATTGTGATAATATCTGTAGTGTAGTGGTGCATGCTTGTGAGGCTTCGCCTCGTGACAAGCATTAGCGATTTATGCTAATGCATAATTAGTCGTAGTTACACTAACTTTAGGGTATAGTGTAATGCATGTTGGTGAATACTCACCCCCAGCCACACACCCCTGAGGTGGCTTGCAGGGTATTTTGTAGATGTAGATGAAATGCATCTCCCTTAACTAACCCCCTCCTATCCATTTCCTTTCTCACTCCATCCCACCGCGTCTTCCTCTATTCCTCCTGCCTTCTGGTATCCATTTTAGAGCAGCTTTCGGTATTCTCTCATCCCCCATCGACCATCGTAATCTTCTTTCTTCCAAAACCTCCACTGCACCCTTCTTTACCTCCATGATTTCTCTTATCTCCTCATTTCTGACTCTTTCTATTCTTGATTTCCTGGCCGACCTCCGCCAGAAGTCCATTTCTGTGGCATGTAATTTACTTTTTTCTCTTTCGGTTGTAGTCCATGTTTCGGCTCCATAAATCATTATACGTTCTACAATTGCTTTATACATTAGCCTCGGAAAAACCAAACGTTTTCTTTGTTATAAAAAAATTATTAATCACTGTAACATGTCTAAAAAGTACGGCGTGGAACGGATGACTCAGTTCAATGCCAAAACATGTATATCACTTAATTACTAAGAACAGTTGTATAAAACAAAGTTTTTGTACCGTTAAATTACTATATTTACTTAATGCTTCTTAATACTGTTTGAATTTTAAAATAAAATTCGAATATGGTCACTAATATGACAGTGAGAAAACCTCACTCAAATTATCTTTATGTAATTAAGATAAACATTAAAGTGGCGAATCATAATGGAGGCCATTCAAATCAAGAAACAAGAATAACTTCAACAGAGAGTTGGGACAAAATATCAGCGATTCTTGCTGCCAGAACTTTCCAGAAGAATAAATAGCATCCAAAACCGTACTCCATACTTGAGAATATATAAAAGCCCGATACGCAAAAAAGGCCGCACACATCAACACTAAGGGGATCTTCGGTAAAGGAGAGAACACGTAGGTTTCCGACATGAAGAGCGCGGAATCCAAAAAGATGAAAACATCTTTTACGAAATGAAGATAGCCGTAACTCATTGTATATTTCTTCATCTGAGTTACACTTCCAGTAATTCATTCCTACAGCGCCATAGCTAACTTTCTAACCCAAGAAAAACATTCTCTAATCGCATTTTTTTAAGTTAATAAATTCACGCTATTCCCTTCGAATCACTTTTTCAGAACGGTCAACATTTTTTCTACACCGACTGGAGAAAGAGTATTACAGCGTAAATTTAAGATCGGCAGGGTGAATTAGTGTGGACCTGAAAAAATCAGTGACATCAGATTTGTGCGCACATCGCTTATCTGAAATCGTAGATACCTGTCCCTTTAGACGGAAGTTTAGTAGCTAGATATTAGTATCGAGAATTATGGAAAAATTACCACTAATAACCAGTAATGCTTGAAAGGCTTTCAATAGCTATCACGAAAGAAGGAATATATTATATTATGTGAACGTAGTGGAGCATATCCGCCCGTCATTGCTTCCCTTCTGTCCTAATAATATTCCTAATTTTTCACATACGATGATAAAAAAACCTCTATCGTGGAGTATAGAAGGACGATAACCTTAAAGTTAATTGTCAACAAAAGCTTTACATTTAAATTAAATAAAAATTCAAATTGTCAATGAAAACAATAGAAAACTTGACTCCTATGCATGCATTTCGGACATAAATGTGACCACCGATAGGGGGACCTAAACTCTCCACGTCGATGGTCACCTTGATGACCGAAATGCATGCATAGGAGTCAAATTTTCTATTGATTTCATTGACAATTTGGATCCATATTTAAGTTAAATTTACATGTCAATTGCTCTTGTCTTGAATTATAAAAAGCTCTACATCTCGGTGATTTTAAAACGGACGTGGCTTTCGCAAGCACAGTTACTCATGTCCACTGTCCAAAGTCCAACGTCCTGGTTCTTGTTCCGATGGCTCGTGCAATCTTTGAAATATCTCCTTAAATTGAGTCTTATCCCATTTTCGAGAGTTTATCAGATATGTAAACATATTTGCACAATTCTCATCATGCAATACATGCCAATATACACTGCCAATCAGAAAATACATAAAAAACGCACTTTATAAATTTTAAAATCTAGCCTCTGGAACTCAGAAAGCTATTCCCCTGATTCTATAGCAAGTTTCACAAAAGTGGTGCAGCACCAGAGCGAAAGGAGGACTCGCGTTGAAGAACGATGGGAAAAGATTTGGAGACCATTGAGAAGTGAGTTTGGAGAGAGACGTGGAAAGGGATAAGTTAGGGTTGACAGAAAGAACAGAGACGAACTAAGTGGTGTCAAGTACGGTAGAAGAAAAAGGAATCTTGGGTGAAATTGGATGTAAATAGGATGTAGTAGGTAGATCAAGGAGGTAAGAAGAGGCATCTGAAGGCCGGGGAGTATAGAGAAGATTGGGAAGGTATGAAAATAAGAGCAGAAAAGAATACGCGTTTCAATGGCATTGAAAGGGGTTTTAAGCATGATGAGTAAAACAAGTGAAGTGAGGTAACGAGGCTTTGCTGTGAAAATTCCTTGGGGCCTCTTACATCCGCTCAAATTTATCTGACCCAGCATGTTGCTCAACTTCTGATCTATTAAAAAATAATATTTGGCAACATAAAATGTTTATCTAAATAATTGTATGCAAGCCTTCAACGCCTGCATTCCTGGACAGCCAGAGCCAGTTTGAGTGATTGAGGGTGAATCGACGGTATTTTTTTCGAAGCACCCACATTGTGCTAAAACATATGTCATGAAAACAAATAATACCAATATTAATTAGTGATGGCCTAAAATGATCTCGCATGCATCTAAACATGGTTTATATAAAATAATATTATTTGGGAGTGAAAGATATGCGTTCTGAATAAATGAAATCAATCGGCTTAATGCGGGTTTACACTGGCAAGTTACACGCAGCAAGCGACTTTCGACGTAACTTTCAGGTGTAAACGGCTCTGAAAGTTCGCTTGAGAACTTTCAAAAGTTTCGGCAAGTTGCTCGAAGAAGCGTATTGTTGCCAGTGTATACGGCAATCAAACAGGCTCTGCACTAACTCATGACAAATATTTCGTCAGAGCAAAATCCTCCGCAAGCTCTTGCAGAAGAAACTTGCGGAAGTAACTTGCCGGGGTAAACCCACCACCCTATTGTAAGCGCGGTCATTAGATCGTGTTCTAAGTATCCCCTGATTCAGAGTCTACTGAACTGATTCCAGTAAAACCAGAGGCTTCATGAGCATTGATATGTTTGGGAACTCCCAATGGAAACGAAAAATCTCTTTCGCACATGATGACCGAAGGTCTCAAAGTCATATTTCAGTCACTTTACCGTTCCCGCATGCAACCCCTCCCTCCTCCGACAGAAGAGTCTGATCATCCCTCCCGCCCACCACGAACCCACTCACACCCCGTTCCACCCACTTCTCCTGTCCTCCGTCGCATCGAGAGAAAAGTCGGAAAATATCCTCATCTCCGAAGACGCCTTCCCACAACCCCCTTCCTACTTACCCCCTCTTACCCCCCACCCACCCCCCGCGGCTTACTTCCGGAGCACACCTCTCTCTCTCTCTCACTCGCTTTCCGCCGAGTCGTTTCGGAGGGCCTACACCTTCATCTCGCCCCGTGAAAGATAAAACTGAAATCGCCTTGACAGTCAAACCCCAACAAACGACAAAAAGCAATTCGCTCCTCCCCCCTTCCCGCTCTTCTCCCTCTTTCCTCCCTTCATTCCCCCCTTCTCATCTTCCCTTTAACTTCCCACGCCCTCCCCCTTCCCCACTCCTCCTCCTCCTCCGCCGATCCTACAGAGAAAAAAAGAAAGAACGATACACTGCGCACCGCTTTTTTTTCTTCCCGCCGATTCTCTCCGTCCCTCTCCCTCACCACTCGTATCCTAATCAAATCTCGAGACTATTCATTGCCTTCATCCCATTTCACATCGAAGGAAAGCGAATGAGAGAGCAGAACATTACGGTTCTCTCAACAGATCTCCTCCCAGCACCTTGTGCGAAAAAGAAACACAGCAGCCTGTAAACGTGCTCGCCCGCGTGTAAAAAGGGCACGAAAATTTGATTGAAAAAAAAACTGAAAAATAATTTTTAATTACGCGACTGGATCGTCGAAGTTTGCTCGTCGAAAAACTGGAATGCGCAGTAATAATACTAATTCATTTGTCCATGGATCTTACAAAAGAAAGATATAAGACACGTCATTAAAAAATTATGTAAAAGTACAAAAATTACAATTTCATATGGTATTTGTTGGTCACATTAGGTGCCAATGAAGTCACACACATTGCAGATAGATAATAAATCAAATTAGAGAAAAAATATATATATGCAGAGCTTATACTCTTTTTTCCATTAGAAACTCATCCATGCTATAATAGCCAGATTCAACTAGAAATACTTTTAACTTCCTTGAGTATAAATCCACTCAGTATAGTATGCTTCCTTCAGCATGAGTGGTAATGAAATGACTACAATCTAGAAATAGATATCGATGGACTTATTTGAGTTTTCTCTTTTAAAAAAGTGCATAGAAATAGTCTTTAGTTGACCATACACTTCACATCTACAAATAAAAAATATATTTGAGACAAAAAATTCGAACAAATCTGTACGTGACGCAAAATTTCTACACGAGTTTTGAGTCAACATTACGCTGGAGAAAGTGGAAAGGCTCTGATTGGTGAAACACGATAGGCAACAGCTATTTGAGTCATTATTTTGAAATCTGTCAAGTGATTATCTGAATCACTGACAGCACTGCCAATTATCGAAAATAATGAACCCATCTCTTTGGTGAAAAAATCGGCAATTAGATTTAAAGGAATCCATCCGTGATTTTTTATACAATAACTCGGGAGGTGTATAACGCAACGGAGAGCCATACATCCAAAACTTCGGAAACAGTTATCCAATTCTAAATACTAAACATACGTATTTATATAGTGGGTTGGTGGAAAATACCTTTTCTGTCATTTACATTGAAGTATTACAACACTTAAATTACTGTTGAAGGCACTGGCTATCTGGACCAGTAATAATTAATCTTGATTACCTATAGCCACACGTAAATTCGCTATAGTTTCATAGGGCAACATATTTAAGGTTTCTTAAAATTGAAAACAAAATTATCTCCTTCATAAAGATGAAAAACATCATAGCCTCTCGCCGGTCCCTGTGGCGGGGTAAAGTCCTTGCTCGCCAACCCATGGGTTCGAATCCCGCCTGGGTAGGATTTTCACCTCCCAGGGCATGGCTGTGTGTTCGTCCGTTGCTAACTGTTAATATGCCTGAAGAAAAAGGCCATTTAGACTGTTAAAAAAAAGGTTAAATAAAAAATGAGAAAAAAAATACGTTTGGGAACGGTATAGCATTTTTGGAGAACTAACTTCTTCTATACATTTATGCATCGGTTAGAGTCGAAATGCATCACTGTATATCTCTCACGGATGATCACATCTTGACTTCAAAATTGTTCGCATTTCATCTGTTTTCCTCCAGAGATATTCGCTTAGGAATGCCACAATCATCCTTCTCTAAGGCTGGCAGTTCCCCAATATTTAGATTAAAATAATGTCGTCTTCCGCCCTAAAAATATTTGGTTTTGACGGTGGCATGACCATTGGTTTTACCAAAAAATATATTGCTTAGCGGTCAATAATGAGCGGCCATCGAAGTATAGCGCCGTCGCTTGCGACGCGACAGATTTATATTTACCTCTATTGGGATTCTGCAACGTTCCAGAAGCAGTCTGACGAATGTCCCATATGCCACGAATATAGCCAAACTGATATATAGCTATTTAGACGCCCCTTTCCTTTCCTTTGGGATTTGGTTTTGCAGTGGCAGACATATAGAGTTTTACTTGAAATTACATTTTTCTTTATTTGTCAACAATACATGTTGAACAAAGGCAGTTTCCATCGCAATTTGAATCATCTTGAGATATTTCGCATGACTCAAAAATCAGAGCACTAGTACACATAAGTAGCGAGATACACAGCGCAGAAATTTTCTCCAATGGTCACCGTGGGCCTTCACCGGCGCGGGCGCCTCGCGCATGCATGACTTCAAATTAAAGTCATCCTCGCATCGTAGTTTTTATTATTATATTATAGTAAACCAGACTGAACTAGATTGCATTTCTTTCAATCATGTTATCAGAAACAAAGTTACAGCGACAAAATGAAACACTCTGCTAACGTAACTAATATCCCGCACTCCTAATATCCCATTGTCGCATGGGGAGTTATTTTGCAACATTCATACCCATGGTTTATACCGATCGTTTCTAGGGTAAAATTAAATAATTACGTCGCAATCAAACGGGATTTCCAAACTGTGCTGTTTCGTAACTTTCTACTAATGAATATTCCATTGTTTCCTCTCGAATTGTTTTAAGGATATAGAGAAGAGACTGGCGGTGAGTTCAATATGGAGTATAGCGTAGTATGGGGTAAAAACGCGAAGAAAGAAGACGAGAAATGGCTGCATGTGCTCGAGATGTGGGCAAGGAGGAGGGTGGAGTAGGGTGATGAGGGTGTGGATAGGGTTGACTGAAAGGAAGAAAAACGAGGAAGTGCTTCGCACGGTGGGTGAGGTAAGGAGGCTTGTGCAAGAGATAAGGAGGAGGCAAATTAGGTGACTGGAAGAGATAATGAGGTGTGAAGGGGTAATTAAGACCGTGATTGAGGGGAGGTAGCTGGGTAAGCGGGGAAGGGGGGAAAGAGAATAGGTTTTATTGATGGGATGGAGAAAGAAATAGAAATACTAGAGGTATAGATAGGGGCCTAGACATTTAAAAAATCTAGAGGATTTTTACACACTTCCATTTAAACCTACCTTAACCGGCATATTACCTAAGTAATAATAATGATAATCCGTTAGAAAACAGATATACTTTTCGATTTGGATCCGCAACAAGCTAGAAAAAAATAACCCCCCATGATTTTTGAAGACGCATCCAAGTCAACAAGGGTAGGCAAAACCCCTTCCGGGAGGGATTGGTGGCGTGGGGTGGGGGATACCAGGGATAAGGGGGAAACGGATGGGGAAAATTGGGGGGTGGGTGGAGTGCGAGACCGCACGGAGAGATGGGGTGGCCGGCGCGCAGCCTCACTTTGAGCAAAAACGACCGCCACGGCGTGGTACATACACGCACACATCGGCGGCGACCGCTTCCACGGGGTTAATGAAGTCCCATCACTCCGTTCGGCGGAGCCTCGCCGTCTTTTGTCTCTCTGGATCAAGGAGCCACCCCTCCACGACGCACGGGAGGAGGCTGAGCTGAGGAAGAGGATGCGTAAATGGGGACCAAACCTCCTTCCCCCCCCCCCCCGCCTTAACATCCCTCCCTTACGAAGCGAACCTCAAAACTCTTTTAACTAATCCGTCTTTTCAAACGAACGAAACGGTGAAACGCGTACAGGCAGGTAATTTTAATATTCTGAATAATAATGTTCCCTCTCTCTCTTTCGTTTAAACTCACTCCCGTAAGCAGTGAGTGGTCATTTTTTTCCACAAAATCGTTCGACGTCCACCCAATGGCACAAGCCTCCATTCTTTTCGGATGTAAAGGAACCAAGCGAAGATAATCTGAATACGTTAAGATACGATTTAAGTTGAAAATTTTTCCTTCTTCGCAATCGTTTAAGAATGTGCCTTCCCAATGTATACAAGGACCCCGAGACTGTTTTAAAAAGTTACGAAAATATGAAATACGCAGAATATTTCGGAGAGATGACCAGATGCTGAAGAGAAAAATAACTGCTCAAGACCTCGGAAAAAAATGTCTAATTAAGTTGAAATAATAAAGTCAAAGTATACATGCTGCCTTTTAAGAGCATATCCCGATGAGGAATAGAAAAATGGAGCGAAAGTCAAAATGGAATACACCCTATTTTCTTTAACCGATCATCATTTAAACTACTATATAAAAGTAAATACTCAGGAATTGAGGCGCGAAGTAAAGCAATGGTTGTAAATTTTTCAGTGGCAGCATTAATGTGCAAAACTTACTCAGATGAACTATGTTGTAACAGAGCTACTTTCCTCGAAAGATGTTAAATTAGCATATCTCAGAATAATTCCAGCTGAGGAAGGGGCTGACTACCCCAAGAGAAACCGCAAGCCAAGAATTTTACGATAAAATAAATTCTTGAGCGCGCGTGAAGGCAACGGTAGGAATAGGAACCACATCCTCATTCAATCAAAAATGACCTTCCACGTTCTAATTAATTTGGGCTATTATTAATGGTTTGCATTCCTATATTAACAACGTAAAATGAAGCGTACGCTAAGCCCCACCGCAAGACAGGACTCTGGACCTAAAACCATAAAGCATAATCGAGGAAGTTTCGAGCGTAGGGTGGGTATCCGAGACTGACGATTTGGGATTTAATTCGACGACTTCCGAGACACGCGCGATGCTGCAGAACTAATTGTAAGTTATTCGGATAGATACGTCACTCCTCAGACGGCATGGGAGACGACGGCCTCCCTTTCCTGTCCCGGACTGTCCTATGAAGTACTAATGAGTATAGAATGTGACCGACAACTGAGGTAGTCCGCACGATTAATGAAATATATGCAATCACTTGGATAAGAAATGGATTGTGGACCTCTCAATCCGCAATAGTCTAATCTAAACCAAAGGAGCACAGGGTTCCGAAGTTTTAAATGCCATCAGACGGACCCCGAATGGCACACTTGAAGATCCATCCGCAAAGCACCCGAGAGTGGATTGAGATTTCACCGAAAACTGTACGCCAATTCCAGGTTTCGATTCCGGGTCCGCGAGCTGGTAAGCCACTGCTACAGATACCAATCCGTTCGCGGTAGCCAGGTTGGTATAGCGCCTCGAGACATCGTGGGATCGAACCCTTTCTCAGGCATGACTGTTGCATGTGTCCTATGAATAAGACCTTGGCTAGAAAATGCTTAATCTTGGCAGTTGGAGAGCATGAAAGCTCAAATCCACCTCTAATATTATAGGAATACATCAACTTGGACCCCCTCTATCTTATTGAATCCGAGGAAATTGAATGCACCACTTAGAACGGACTTATGTTCTCAATCTGCACCCAACACTGGGAACGCACCATCTACATAAAAAGGAATGAGGTTCTTTAAGTACTGAGGATTTTTCATAGCAAATAAAACACAAAGTACTCTTCCACTAGTTTAAAAAATACATAGTTGACAAAATAAAAATGTGGTCGAAAACTAAGTATTTCATTCATTAAGAACATCGATAAATTTCATCAGGTCCAACCTAAAACATTCATATTTTTTCTGTAATTAGTCCATATGTAATACGATAATGTTTAGGAGAGAAAAATCCATCGGAAGTTACGTAGGCACAGTTAACCATTAGCCCAACTTCAATGCGCTACATTCTATAATTTATATAAAAGCATTTTTGTACATAATACATCTCGTGGGTGAGAATATTTCGGAACGTAAAGTAGGCAGAAGAAATTAAATGATCTATAATTTTTATGGATATACTTTGGAAATATCGCGTAAAAAATAAGGAGTAAATGCGTCGGAAAATAGCCAGGAAGCCCCTGGAAAAAATCCTCAGCTTCCCCAACATTTAGCTCCACTCCACCTCGTACGCTGTACGTACGCACATACGGTCAAGCCTTTGCTTCATTGCTCCATCCGGCGGCTCCGGAGAGGGAGGGAAGAGATAGATATATATGGGAGGAGAGGAAGAGTTGGGACGGCGAAACTCTGGAAGCCGACCCTCCCCCGCTTAAGCCAGCAAAGGCCTTTCCCGGAGAGCGAGAGGGAGAGAGAAGGCGAAAGAACGGCGAGGGGAGGGGGTGAAGCAAGGGCGGCAGGCGGGACGTAGTGGGAGTTAGAGCGATAGGGTTTTAGGGGTGGAAGGGATGGTTTGGTCCAAGGGGAAGGGATTGGGGCGAGGAGGAGAGGGAGGGAGGAGTAGGGTGGGGGGGGGGGCGAGGGCCAGTGTATATTCCGAGGGTTCCACAAGAGACGATTATGATCTTGAGTCCCGGAGCGCAAGGCCATTGGAGGGGCTTAGCCGTGGAGCAAAACCGGTCAAAGGTTGGTTTCTGTTTCACTGAGGACGGAAGCGTATTCTGGGGGGTGGGGAGGGGAGAGACACACAAGGAGAAGTATGGGGGGGAGCAGTGCACACACACACACACAGGGGGTAATAGTAAGGGCGCTCTGGGGCAATTTTGAGTCCGGCCGTGGAGAAGACTGCGCAGAGAGGACCCCGCCAAGGGTTAATATGCAAGGGAGGGAGGAAGGATTAAGCTCAGTGTGTAGGTGGAGGAGGAGCAAAAGGTAAAGAAGGAACCAAATGAAGTCTGGAGGAGGATTTTGAAAAGCGCGGAGTTGATCAAAGGGGCCGAGGAGGGGCGGGAGGAGGAGGATCATGGGAGGAGGGAAAGGTTTTCGCGGGGGGCCGGCAGGGGGAGTTGGGGAGGGGGACGGGAAGGGGAGGCGAGCGGGAAGACGTTGGAAAAACACTTCCACGGGGGAGATATCTATGGTAATGAGGGGATCAAAAGATAAATATGCCGGGGGAAAAATGGACGGGGCTAATTCCGATGTAGTTAGAGGAGCGCCCGCTTGCGCGAGCCAGCGCTGAGGGCTCCCAATGAGAGAGCGGTTATGAGAGCCGAGAGAGTTTGGGGAGGGAGACGCAGTCAGCTCGCCTACGAGTTATTATGCTATAGTCTTCAAGAATACATTCATGAAAATAGTAAAATCATTTCGTCTCCGGTACTTATCTACGTTTCAACGCAATCCCTTAACCAGAAATATCTATGGCATCCCTAAAATTTGTACGCAAATATAAATTAAAATAATTTGATTTGCTGCACTTCCGACACTTTTTCCCTAACTTTTAAATATCACAGATACAGAAAAAATTATACTTCAAAATAAAACGCATTCCCTTAACCAGAAATATCTTTGGCATCCCTAAAAATTGTACTCAAATATAAATTAAAATAATGTGATTTGCTGCACTTCCGGCACTTTTTCCCTAACTTTTAAATACAACACAGATACAGACAAAATTATATTTCTAAATAACAAGAATCCTCCAGTTTCTGTGCCTATTCCGACACATTTCACTTACCTACAAATTATAAAATCTCTATATATTTACTTAAAACATAGGATCATTAGATTACATGTACCCATTAAGGCTCGAACGAATTATTCTCACACACAAGTTATATCATATTCAAAAATATATTTATGTATTTAATAGAAGACATTCGTTTCTGGAACCTATTTAGGATCCGACGTTATTTCCTCCAATACGAAATATAATATCTTCAACAATACGTTAATAAAATAACGGAATCCTTTGTTTCCTGTGCCCAACCAGCTTCCAACAAATTATCCTCTTCTACAACGTTTCACGACTCAAAAAATGTCTTCAAAGAATAAAATAAAACCTTTAGATCTGTGATACTAGGAATCAACTAAAAAAAGGCGACAAAAATATGTAATAAACTACTATTTTTAAGCATAATCTTGCGTATTTTTCTCACATTTTAAGTATCATTTCTTTTTCCTTTGATTTTGAACTTGCCTTTGAAAAATTATTTATAAAACTAATAGAATATTAAGCAAAATGATTCCACAATATAATGTATTTAGTGCATAGCTGAATCATCACAAAATATACAATCTTCAACAATAAATTTTAGCAAAACATATACCTACATGCTTAGTAATAATTGAATAAAACACATGGAAAGGATACAGGAACTCACTGAGCAAAGTAGGAATTTGAGACTTTTCGAGCCAGTTCATCATCATTCACTTCGATAAAAAACGGAGATATGTTCCACATAAACATGGAACTAAGCAGAGTTTTACTTTAAGGAATCTAATCTACGAATTATTAATGTCAAAATAAAAAAAGAAATAGAAACTTCAAAAAATATGTTAACACAAATGGGAATATAACTTCCTAGCTCACTATATTTCTCAAGGATATAGTAATTGTACAGATTCTGCATTCCCTATGGCTGCGCACGGAGAATCAATTCTAGTACAAGGAGCATCAAGGTGGTGGCTATGGCGACCCATACGCATAATACCAGGTTTAATCAGTAAACACACAGCACCGGCGATGATTTTTCATCCAGTATCAATATTTATATTTAATGGATCATGTTGCTTCATCTGATGTATTTCGTAATCAATTACCTGGAGCTTGAGCGCTAATTACTACTAAGCGAACATAGAGAAGCTAGCAAGCCACAAGAAACCTCTAGTTCACTTCCAACTCCACAAGATAAACTGCGTAAATGCTGGTAAAACCTACCTCTGTATACACACTCTTGAAACCAGACAACCTAACGGCAATAATTGGCTTACACAATATTTTATGTTTTTCTTCATCATCAACAATGAATGATTACATAAATAACAAGAAACTGGTGTTTTTGTTGGGCAGAAAAAAGATATCACCTGGATTGAAATATTTAAGCGTGTTTAATCAGTGCAATAAAAACTGAGGAAAAACTAAAGATAACCTAAGCAAAAATTAGGCATTATCAAGTATTTATTTATGACAACACAGTCCTTTGAAAATCGACGACACAATGTAAAGATAGCTAAATGCAATAAGTGTAACTTCCACCTTTTCTAATATACTATAATAAAGCCGTTTAAGAAACCCTCCTAAGCATTTTTACGCTTATGGAATTTAGGAAATAAAATTCCATCCTTCCCAGCCTGAAAGAAATGCAGCTTTACGAGTATTAACCTCGTAGTTTAATACTTGGACAGGGAATATATTTTTTGATAATGCATGCTAAAGATATATACAATTCACGAACATCAAAATTTTGCATCTTTGCGGTTCCACCATAATCCCTGGAGTTGAAAACTTAAAAAAAAAAAACGAAGTCAAAAATTAAAAAAAGCTGAAAATAAATTAACTCATAACATAGGTATTAGGGAATAAATTAAGAAGAGAATAGGTATCTGCTTGATCAACAAAATGGGAATACGTCTAGCAAGGAATTATTGCGCAGACAACAAGGATTTGGGAATATTTTCTAGCAATGATGTTAAAAATGGCGCAGCAAAAACAAAACTAAGCCATCTCAACATGAAACGATACTACCTACGGTTGATTTAGAAAAATGGATCCATTAAGGGCCGAGAGCATTTTTCTACGCCGCCATCAACTCCCCTCAGGGTAACGTGTCCTCATTTTGATGCGAATAAAAAATCCTACCTTTACACGCTACCTCTTACGCAAATTACATGCATGGCATTTCATGCGAGAATGGGTGAAAAATGGGTAAAAATAATATTTCTCCAACTAATTTAAAGAAACAATTTAAAGAAATTTAAAGAAAAAATCTTCTTCTTAACAATTTTCAAGAAAAATTGTTAAGAAGAAGAAAATTCTCCCAGAGAAGTGAATGTTATTAAAATTTAGGCCCAAATCTTAGTTTGTGAGTTAATGGCAAGTAGGCGGAGAAACTGAAGCCAAAATGTGTTAGTTCAGTAGAAATAGCGTTGAAGTCGATTAAAATGGAGGAAAAAGTCTCCATTACGATAGTTAGAGCGAATAATCACTTCAACTAGAATTTGATGAATTTGACCTAATTTTAAAGATAATACTCCCATCTCTCCAATGATATCAAAATATTAACCCCTTGCCGAACTACTTTTAGAGCAATTTTTCTAAATGTATAAACTGTTAATATTGAAAAAATTTGGAATTTATACCACCTAGATTTCGTAAAAAAAATAACGGTGTAGTTTGTATGTTTTTAAACTATTTATCAAATTAATATATTACTCACCGCAGTAGTTTTTACAGAATCACAAAGACATGTTTTTTGAAGGCTTTTTAGCCGTACATCGTGAAAAAATGAGTGAAATTAGAGACTTATGTAGATATATTTATTTAATTAATAAAAACTTTGGTGATATGTAACTATATTTTTGCACCATTTATATTTCAATGTTTATTTCACACTTCTTACGGACACTGAAATTAAAAAAAATAAAATTCGAATATGGTCTCCATTATGACTAGGGAACTTTCTCGCTCAAACTACCTTTTTGGTTTAATCAGCGAATAACCTGCACATTTTGTATTTTCATCTCGTTTCCTCATGGCTAAGGATAGCCCTTAGTCCTTAGCAACATTTTTTAAACAGTACAAACTAATAGGTAGGTTTCGGTACTTGTTTTGAACCAGTCGCAGGGAAAACTCCTTACCTCGTGAGGAGAACTGAAGAAGTGAAAAGATGGAGAATGACGCCAATACATTGGCGATGCCTCCGGTTGGTTCGCGGAGAAAACGACTGCATGCCTTTCCCTTGCCAAGCCAACCAACGGAATCCGGCCTTATCCCGCGTCTACACCCCATTCTTTCGCGAAGCTCCTCGCCAATGAAAACGATAAGCTTAAGGCATCGCGAACAAAAGACCCGAGCCTACTATTAAGGCTCACCGGAAGCGATAGTCATAATTCGCCACCCCAACGTGAGAGGACACTTCGGTCGCGGCAAAGAGGAGAAATGAAAGCTAAACGGCGGCGGAAGTGGGAAAGAAAGGAAGAGAAAATAAGATCCGATTCTGAATACGGATATGAGAGAGAGAGAGAGGGGAATGGGAGAGGAGGATGGAAAGTAACAATGCGGGAGAAGGATATATGTAATGCATACGGTAAGACGGTGGAGTTAAGGCGGGACGGTTTTTGAGGGCAGGGGTGGGGATGGAGAGGACGATTATTTGCCTTTGAGGAGAGCCCGGAAAGGGTACGGAAGGGGTGGTTTCTAAGGGGTGAAGTAACACCCATTACACCACCCCACATCTCGCGAAGGGAGGCAGCACACAGAATGGGATTTTAAGGGGGGAGTTTATACTTCCATCCTCCCGAAACCCACCCACCTCCGGTCGCCACCTCCGTATTTACCGGACCAATGGACGGAGGAAAGATGGGGGATCTGTGGAATATGGCCCTCAAATAGCCCGTGGGGGAGGGGCAGGGGGGGGGGGGGCGCCGACGGGTAATCCCACACTCATTTCGTAGGTAAAGTCCTCCTTCTCACTCCTCTCCCTTCGGCCTGCCTTTGACCTCTCACCCTTGGCGAGCCTAGTCCAGGGGGGGATGGGCCGGCCAACCCCCCTTTGCCCTTCCCCGCTCCCGCCGCGCGATCTTCTCTCCCGTAGCTCGCCTTAATCCCCCCGCTCCCGGAGCAGACTGACCGCCCGCTTACCGCCTTTACGCCGCCACCCCCTCCTCCGCCCTCACAGATCGGGCTCGGCCCGGGCCCCTCCTTCCCCCCGATGCCCGCCTCTTTCTCCCCCCGATGCCCCCCCTTCGAACGCCGCAGACTTCACCTCGCACCGCCGCCGCCAAATCCTCCATCTCCACTCGAAGGGTGCACTTTTTTCATTGACAGCGGAAAAAAGAAGACGGCCCAGCACCTCGGACGTAGAAGCCGCGGAGATCCTTGCCCGTCTACGCGATGACAGTTCGTAGTCGATGCGCGTCTATCGACGAAACTATTAAAAAAGTGTCATTAAAACAGAGTAACTGCAGTAGTTAATGGGGCTGCGTCTCATACATTTTGCTCTTCTTGCGATATTCCGTTTGCTAAGAGATTCAAAACCTAAGGGCAATCCAAGAATAAATTATTTATCCTTTTCATATCTTTATTTTTTACAAGTCAAGAATTAAGTCGGCGTAATAATGCATATTTGCAAATGTACCACACCATCTACTCCTTGTGACACATGTAAGACGAAAAACAATCAATTAAATTGCATCCCTAAGGGACGGCTTTTTTTACTTCAGAGGAATTCTATGCTAAGGAAATACATTACCAGTCAAAGCACGAAAAATGTATTCCCCGCCGAGAGAGACCCGAAGATACGCCATGCACTCGCAGCGTTCTCCTACGGGGACAGTAAAAATCAACCCAAACAGCAAGTAGAGAGGAAAGGTATTAAATGTTCTCATCCATGTCAGAGGATGTAAGAAAGGATACTTTATCGATGGGGGATCCGAGCATCTCTAAACTAAACCCAATCACATTTATGTGAAAAAAAAAATTGAAACCAATATTTATTGGAAAGATTATCACCCAACGAGGCGGAATAATTACGGTTGTTAGTGTCTTAGCAAGAACTGGGCATACAATTCATATAAGCACAAAAACTTAATGCTGGAACACGTGTAGTAGAATAGTTTGCCCCAAGTCCTTCGGCTACGATGAACTAATGAATTTATTTTCGGGTAAATGTTAAAACATTTTCATACCAGCATTAATTCGCACTCTAATAAGAGTGAAAAAGTAATTTCCGCACACATGCTTCCTCGTTATCGGGTTGGCTGAGAGGATTCGGCAACAGGTTTTTAGTTTACCATAGTATTGATTTCAACTTGTTGAGGAATGCAGATAATAATTACTTTTTTATATTTCAAAATATATAGCGTTTTAAGTAGAGAAAAAAATGCATACATCCTGCCATATCCATATGTCCTGCGCCTTCTAGTATATAATCGAAAATCGATACTCTTTTTAATGTATGTAATACTTCAGTAAACGATAACCATATCACGGACAAATAAAACGAATGCGATTGGATAATGGAATTAATAAAACTGGTCACGCAAATGCGCGCATCGTTTCGATGGAACGGTGGGTTTTCTTCGAGAACATTGATAGCATCACTTTATTAAGTCTTTCATGAAAACGAGAGAAAACGCCCTCCACCCCATTATGGTCTTCAGGACCGAGATAAACATAAGACCCCCTCCCCCCGACCTCTCTTTTAAATGGCCGTAAGCACATCCAAAACTTCAATCCAACCCTCGAATCGCTTGGGACACCACCCGGGGCTTTCCCCAGAGTCTCCCTCAAAGAGGACGGTGAACGGTTCCCAAAGCCTTCCGTGAAATATCCCGACCAATAAGATTGCCTCACCACCACCGCCGAGTAATTCCAACACATGCCTTAACACCACTTTGCATAACCCGAAAATTCCCCGTCCTGACCAACTCCTCCCGCCCTTCCATACCGCCCAACCATACCGGCCTCACTTTCTCTTCGATTCCCCCACCCACTAGAGGGGGAGCGGAAGGGATAGCCAATAGCCAAGGGATAGTGGGGGGGGGGATCGCCCGGGGGGTGGTTGGGGGTGGCTGCGGAGCAAATTGAAAGTAGGAGTGGGTGAGAATGAGTTTTTGGGGGAAGCATCGGCAGTAACGGAAGGGAATACAGGAATATCTACGCCCACATCTACGCCCTCGTAGAGTGGCGTGTCTCGATAAACCACTCAGAACAACGACGGTGACAAGGCACAAAAAAGACACGATTTCATACAGATTAAGACAAACAACATTCAAGTATCATGTAAGGTAATTCTGGTCACCTTTTAACCCCCCATACGTAATGTAAGACAACGTGAGAGTTCATGAACCACCCCTCCCTCCCAATCTTACGTAAGCTGTCATAACTTTTTGGAAACATGCATACATATTAGATTATACGGGCGATTCCATGTCCAAGTGCACAAACACAGACCTTACCCCCCCATATGTTTTTTTTTTCATTTTTTACATGATCATAGAGAAATCTGAAGAAAAGTAAATTTTTAGCCGGATTTCGATAACGGCTTTTACTCGCGATATTTCGCGATTTACAGTAAGCGCGATTCGCAAAACACGAGCTCTTGAAAAATGCGATATTTCCAATGTAATGAACTCCGAGAATTGATTATACGTTTTCTAAAGCTAAGCATAAGATGAGGCGTACCGCCGTGGCGATAATCCTAACAAGTAAGATTTTTCGTCCGACAATAATTTTAAAAAGCGATAAAAAATACGATCTCGAAAGTGACTACAATCGTACATAAAATTGTCTCGGACCTCCTCACCCTCCTACGTATGACAATGTAAGAAAATATTAGCACCCCTTCCACCCAAAACGTCTTAAGTACTACTTGAAAGGCTCCTTAGTCGAAGGATGGGATACATACATACCATACGGCGATCGCTTAATAAATGCCTATAAGCATCTTCAAATCAATTTTGATCTTGATCTTCTTGATCAAAACGAGTTTGTAAAACTGCTCAAAATTGTTTCAAACAATACAAAATTTCACAATTTGCTGCGCGACGTGATGCTCCTACAAACTGCGAAGTTAAATGCATCGTATTGAACAGCCTTAGTGTGCATCTTGATCCAATCCTTGCACAAAAACATCGAAATGGGTTTAAGGTATCATTATTCTCTTAAAAGCCAGATTACAGAGAAACGAACAATTATGCCCTTACGTAACGATTGAGAAGCCATGAATACAGCTGGTATTTCTCCATCAAAAAAAGTAAAAAGTTATCAAAACATTCCAATTCATTGACGTCACCCAATAAGTAAGAGAGAGATTGAAAAGAGACGAATTGGAAAGCTGATTAGCAGTGGAATTCAAGCGCATTCGACCGTAGGTACAATCTTCCTTCACAATCGACGAGGAACGGAAATTAAGAAAGGTTACTCAAGTCCACATCATGTGCAGCAGAATATCCAATGATGAGGAGACGAATAAATATTTCATGATGAAGACATCACCGTTGAACCGTAATCACTTGGATTTCCGAGAGAGGGAGGGAGGGAGCTAAATGGAGAACGAACAGGGGGTTAAAACGACAGAGACAGTGAACGCATGGAGGAAGAGATAGAGAGGAAGATTTCCGATACAGATACCCTGCGGAGATAATCCATATGGAGATGGAGAGAGGGGGAGGAAGAGATGTGGTCCACTGGAGTGGGGTAAGCGGGAATCCGCACAGCAGGCGGACGGGGATGAAGACCGATCAGTTCGCGAGGAGGTAATACCGCGGAGGAGAGATATGTCCAGCACATGGAAGGACGTGCATGCATATGGAGGACACGGAGAGGTACATAAGGATGAGGCGGAGTGATCGGATATCCGCAGACCGCAATCCCCAGTTACCTATTGATTGACGGCAACAAAAAATGCATGTACGCAACACTGGTCATGTTCCCAGACAATACAAATCGGAGGATACGATACTATAAAGAGTCATAATGCGGCTATCGTAATGAAGACCGCTGGTCAAAAATTGCAAATGAAAAGCAACAGCATGAGTAGAATAATATTTTTCTCACGTTTTCAATTGCCAATAATTTCTCTTTTTTATGAATTAAATGTTACTTAGGGCATTACAATGAGAAAATATGGCATTAAAACATAGATTATTAACAAAATAAAAATATTGAAGATGTTCATGAGTTTTAAACCATGTAAAATGTATTTTTCTAAGGACCCTTACACTAATTCAATGACACTAAGTAAAAACAACAGGTAAATATTGATTCAATAGGGCATAAGTTAACCCACCACTTTGTGAACAACGTATTTAGCACAGTTAGTATTTATGAAAAAGATCTGTTTAATAACACAAATCCCAATATTAGTAAAACGCAATTTTTAGTAAATAAAAAATAAAAATTAAAAATGAAGCAGGATAAAAACTGAACCCGTTTAAAAAAAGGTTTTTCACGCATGCATCTTAATCAATATCAGTGTAAGTTATTCAATTAAAAAGTAAACTAAGGTAATTATGCCAGTTTTTTATCAGTGTTTATCAAGTATTCACCGGGATGGGGCCATCTCAAAGTTTTGCAAGAAAGATTCAAGAAAGTCTCACGGAGCTTTCGGCTATGTCTAATTAGACAAACCTCGATTTGTAAAAGAAATAAAGCTAAAACTGCACTTCAGAGAAAAAGGTGAAAACATGCACCGTATTTTTGGAATGAATTTTCTGAAGTCATTTTTATTTTACCTTTTATTTTACAGAGACATTTGAGTGCGTAAAATGACGAACCAGAGGTGTTCAAAATGTCTGAGAATTCTTATTGCGTGAATTCAAGAAGATATTGAAAATAAACCAACCAAAATCGTCAGAAATAAATGATCACTCAAACTTCATATTGAATAAAGACACTTGGTAATCGTCCACAGATTTATTTATTGAGCCATCAGGCACAATTTATTTATAAGCACAATTATGCCACAGTGTGGTGAAACGCGTCCTGTCAAATAAATAAATCTGTGGAAGATTACCAAGTGTCTTTATTCATTATGAATATCGAGAACTTCCACCATATCCAGCCTGTAACAGTTGTATTTGATCACTCAAAAGGCTAAGAAGTGAGAAATGGAGTGATACGTTAAGAAGGGTGAGGATATGATAAGCAAGGCATGGATAGGAGTGAGCGAAGAGGATGGTGTTAAGGGGGAGAGGGGGATGTGCTGTAGTTGAGGAGGAGGACGGTGGATGGCACTTGGGAGGAGGAAGAGGAGAGCGGTCAGCGAGAGGAGAGGGTTGGACCCGATGGAGGGAAGGAGAGGACGCTGGGGAAAAGGACGCCCTCTTATGGGATGTGTCCGCACTAATCGCCTCCCCGCACTCTTTGGCGTTCGAGATAGATGGCTCAACGGGCGTCACCGCAAGGATTACCCGGCGAATGAGAACGGGGGAGGAGGCGTTTATGCTCCCTTACCGCGACGCGATTATGACGTAGGAATTGCCCGAATACACGTGTCCATCGCAGAGCATATTCTCCTCTCCATCCTCTTCCACCCGATCCGGTCACTCCCTCATCCCATCCAATTCAACTCCCTTCCCCCCCCCACCCCACTCCCCCCCCCCTCAAGCGCATGAAATCTCCACCCACTCTCGGCCCGACACAGCGCAGGAAGAAGTCACCCCCTTCATCCCTCTTCTCCCCGAACTTGGAACCTCTTCCCCCCACCCCACCCCGATTAATGCGTCCAACAATCTACGTTGCAGACGCCGAATCCGCCTTTGACCGAAAATATGAATAGGCGCCGTCGCACGTCCCTCCTTGAGTCCCACGTAACCAATCCAGCGAGTTTAATAAGAGAGGCATTACGGGGTTATTCATAAGCGAGCCGATCTCAGCTTGGCCGGCTGGAATTCGTGACCGCAATGCGCATTTACGCACCAACACAAACGAACTTGGCCAGAGATTGATCATGATTCTCATTACGTAAGATTAAACTCGAAATGAACAGGGAGGCGGATCCACGACTGGCGAGATTAATTTTACCCTCAAATGGCTCAATATTGAGAAATGAGACTGCTAATTCGTCCAAGTTTCATCATTATTTCGCATGCTATATGACAGCCGGAAATAATTCACGCACTTTGGCAGGTCCAGATTAGAGACTATTTCAAGATATAATGCTGCGAATAGGGTAATCTACCGGTTTAGGTAGGTTTAAATAAAAGATAGTGAATATCCTCAGAATTTTTCAGGCGCAGGCCCCTATCTCCTTACACGCTTTCTTTCTTCATGAACCCGAACTTCGTCCCGTCTATCTATTTCTTTTCCTTCCTCTCCAACCCAAATGTTGCCATATCCCCTTGTAATACGAAAAACTATCAGGGATCTTCATACATTACTCCGGTAGGCAGCCTCACTTAATAATTTAAGCCATTAGTCCATGTTTTGAATCCTATGTTGCTTAAAAATTAGCAGGCGCTTGAGCCTTAAAACGCATACCTATTCTAGAAATACCATTAGGATACGAAATACTTTTCATTTTTCGAAATTCTTTAAACTTTTAAAATTACAATTTTAATACTAAATTAACTAATTTAAGGGCCGAGCATAAATTTATCTTCACCAACAACGGAAAACATTATTATGAAGTACGAAGCATTATTTTCTTGATCCACTTAAATTATATTTTTTCTTACATAATTTCTGATTTACAACCATCGCCCTCATGAACAGTGAAAACATCCCGACAATTCGTGTATTCAATCTACTGATTAAAGATAGGTGGGTGTTAGTAAAAACCTCCTAGATTTTCACATGCGCAGGGCCCTATCTAACTCTAGTGTATCTTTCTTTATCTCAGCGCACGTCCTACCCTTCTTCATCTCATCTTTAAAACATATTCTCTTTCTTCCCCTTCCCCGCTTGTCTAACATCCTTCTTCCTTGTATCACAGCCTAAAGCAACCCATCGCCCCCATTAGACCCCACCCCCAACCCCGCAGAGGAAATAATTCCCCTTTTAGTGTCAGGAAATCAGACGATGTATACCCCACAAAGTATTCAATGGACAGCAATAATTTAAATATAATTTCAACATGCCATTTAACATTATTTTGATGGTTATATCAGGTTGAATACAACAAAGTATAAAATTGAGCAGGCAGAAAATAAAATGTTGACTCCGCTTGTTCCGAACTCTTTTCTAACGAGCAATTACACGTCTTAACAATGACACCAAAACAACTACTACACGCTGAAAACCTCTTCATTATGAGAAACTCTGGAGGATCCCCAAAATGTTCAAATCCCATTCCGGCACGCCCTCCCTGGGGGGTTTTCTAAAGGCCCAAAAGAAGAAGAGGAAAGAAATTAAAACGGGGGGGGGGTGGAAAGGAACGGGAAGGAGTTTACGCCGGATCGGAAACATAAATACAGATAAAAGTACGCACCGGAGACTCGCCGGAACAGCGGATGGGGAAGGCTTCATGGGTCAGGGGGATGAGGGGTAAGGTGGTGACGCACTGTGAGTCAAATAGGTAGAGAAAGAGAAGGAGATACAAGGAGGAATAAGTAGGGACATACCTGAGAGGTGAGCATGGGGAGGGAAGGGTGGATAGAGGTACATAGCGGGGCAAGGGTGGAAGGATTCGAAGGGCAAAAGAAAAGGGGTCTTCTCCCCCCCCCCCTTTCTTTACACTCCGATTGCCACAGCCGCCACTGGTCTTGGGGTGGGGGGGAGGTGCTCTTATAGGTCTCCCACCCCACACCCCCTGAGGGGAGGGAGGGGACACCGATATAAGGGGAAACCTACCGCTAATGCGGACCAAATATGAATGAAAGGCGAGGGATTAAGTGAGAGGTGGGAGGAGGTATGGCAGCGGTGAATGGGTGAAGCAAAGGTTAGAGACAAAGGATACCAAGGAGGCAGAAGGCTTAAGCAGGGTGGGGGAGAGACAGAGAAGATCCTGAGAGCGTAGCACCCTCGGAACAGGAACGCGCACCAATGAGTGCCCCCTAAAACCCCTTAGTGCTTTCCTCCCTACCTCTCTCGCACCCCCTGCCGAGCTCCTCTCCTTGGCCCTCCCACACCCAACCCCCCCTTATAAGGCTCTCCCTCTCTCCTACCCAACCCACCCTCGGGAGATAAATATTCCGTTTTCGGCCCCCAGACCCTCCTCCCCCACACTACTCCACATCATCATCACCCCAACCCCCCCTATACCCCTTTCTCTCTCTCTCTCCAGACGCGAGGGAAAGGTTTGGGGCGCGGAAGGAGTGAAGAGGAGAATCTCATCCAAAACGCCCTCCGCCCGCGCGCTTCCTCCATTTCCATCCATCCTTCCGAGCTCCTAAAAAATAAGTCTCCTCCCCCCGGCGGGTCCCACGAAGCGACGCCAAATACGCACAACCTCCCCCCCGCGACCTCTCCCACTCGGCCAAGCCTCATCCTCGCGCCTCTCTCTCTCCGCCTGCACCGGATCCAACATCTGGAAATAGCTTCTAATAACCTTATTTTCCGGGAAATCAGCCTTACTCCGAGCGGGGAGGATTAGTCCCCCAATCTTTTATTTCTCTCCTCTCTACAACATCATCGCCGCCGGCTCCTTACTTACGCGATGCTCGTGAAACACGAATACTGATGTTTCCGACTCCCCGGCATTTTGGAACCTTCCTCAATCGAGACTAGGAAATCTCACATCCCGAGAGTTGCCGAGAATTCTCAGAATCATCATTTTTATTTAATTTTCATAGATTATTATTTTTAAAAAGACTTTAACGGTAACCTTTTCAGATACCGCGAGTTTCAGCGTGACATAGAAGATATCTTTTAACCCCGCACTAAATACACTGAACTGATAGAATCGGGAATATCAATAAGAAACACAGGTCATCATTAGTGACTACCACAAAGGCATAGGAAGACACTAATACACTCAGTTTACATACCAGTTACTTTCGTACATCACCACTTCCAATTCCTTTTCTTAATTCACTCCCTTTGTCATAGCCGAAGTTCTATGACCCCCTATATATTTATTTCTATAATTCGTCGATTCGGAATGAGACTCCGAATACTACAACGTTTTTCGAATCACTCAAAACTCTCGATTATCGAATCCCACGAATCATGTACTAAATATCTATGAAATGAGAAAATAAAAAATCTTTACTTAAAATTAACATTTTTATATAAAGTAAAATTACACACCAAAGTTCATTGAAGCAAAGCTCTGCGGATGTAGCTATTAATAATGCATCTCAAAATATCAGGAACAGGATAATATTGGAAATAAAATAAGTAGTAAAAACATAGTTTTAAATAACGCTTCTTTTGGATGTGAGTAGAACTAAATATTTCCAGAGTTTTAAGTTAAAAGAAATTAATAGTGTTTTGTAATGGGATGGCAAAGATTCAAATGACGAAAAGAGCAATGAAAAGTGCAACAAAATTCGATTTTTTTCCTAGTATTTCTTCTACGAGATTCGCGGGAATCAAAGATTCATGTATCTTTTTTCCTATATTCAAGTGAAACCATTCCAAATACTAATATTACTGGGTTCAATAAGCAATTTTTCGACCAACTTTTCTCAGGATTCGGGAGTGAGAAATCATGGAGGTACATTACGGGGAACAGGCCAGAAGGAATTTCCGCCCGAAAACACTGCCACCTACCGTGCTCGCTTAGACGCGTCAAGAGATTACGAAACTTGAGGGGATGTTTTGCATGGTGTGGCGTGGGTCGAATAACCCTTCGTCCCGTGTAAAATGTAAATAATTCGCTCCAGACGGGATGGAGGAAAACTGAAAGCGTTTTACGAACAGAATTATTTCGACGGAATAATGTTTTTCTCGCCTACTTTCTCGAGTGTTCTTTCTCCGCATAAAGGGGTAAGCCACAAAGATCCCAGGGGTTATAAAAAGCTCGATTCAGCACCTAAATGGCGGCAATCTGGGGGATTACTTTGATTTCATCAGAAAATATTCTTTTTTGTGCTTTTAACATGCAATTATAGTCGCTCCCATAGTTTTACCCCCTCGCCAACATAATTAAAGTGACTATAGTGAACTACGCTCTAAGAGGCAAATGGGTCATTCTCACCGACACGTCACATCAATTGGATGAAAATAAATGACGGCTTTGTGGAATTATTTTTCCTTCTAAATAAGCCATTTCGTAATTAAATAATAAGTTAGTAACTATTTCCAATTCGGGGAGGGTTATTCGGCTGAAATACTCTCTACGTAGTGGTAGTACAGGCTTCATGAGAAGAAAATATAATGAAAAACAGAGAGCTTAGCTTCTGGAAAAACTTGCCTCCGCGAAAACATTGCAAGTCATGGTTATGAAGAAATAAGCATTACTTCGCTCTTTTTAGCTAATGGTAGTTTAGCCTACATTTTCTAGGCTTTTAAGGATAATGCGGGTTCCAAAAAGTAATTCGTAATAAATGGAGGACTATGACAGGAAATTCGGAGTTTTGAGGATTAAAATATCAACGTGTTTTACTCGTAAAGAAATATTAATTAATAGACAGTACAATATTTTATCAAGGACGAAAAATAAACTACGCTTTAAAGCGTTACACAGTGTAACTCGTAGTCCACCAAAAATTATTAACCTTGAAAATGACAGCATGAAACAAAAACCCGGGTCGGTATTAAAGTTTTGCGGGCTATGGAAAGTATTTTAATTTCTTATAGGAGAATAAAAATTTTGCAAACAAACTATTTCAATTTTTAATACAAAATTACGTATACGACAGCAAATAGTGAGAATAGACCTTTTTTAAAATGCTGCATACTCAGTTTCTTAGGCGTTTTATGCCGAATTTGACCTAACTCATCTGGCCCCATAAACTCATGAAAGGAGCAGCTCATACATGTGGAGCAGCTTACATTAGATCGCATTTGAGGCAAGACAGAAGAACGCTGCTCGGGTCCTGAAGGCTTATCGTCATCAATAGCCGTGTTCTCAAGCTGAGGGAACAGTTAGATGGCTTACGGCTGGTGCTCTCCGCTAAATTCTCCTCTTAGCTCCAATGCCATAAGATTCCTCACTCCATCTTTCACTCCCAGTTTCGAGTATTCTGTCCATGGTTTATTGCGCGCAATTAGGTAACCTCCACCATTCCGTCAGAGCATCATCATAGCATTTCAATATTCTGAGTTTCACCCAAATTCTGTTCCTTCTCCAAATGCACCGACCGCATTACTAGTTTTTAACAAGGTAATCCATGAACTCGATATTCTCAGGCGTTACTTTATTAAATTCCATATTGACAGAATCAAAAGCAAATAAAATCCATTGTAAAATTTACAATGTTTGTTTTTATTCTGTCAAGGCAATCCATTTCCAGGGGTGTTATTCCGTATCGATGTCGCTCGATGCTATAGGGCTAAGGTAGCTATTTTTGCATCAGCTACGGCAGTATTTATTCCGTAATTTTCGCATTTCTCGATGCCATCCTCACTTACGGGCGACGGAAATCGCGAGTTAATATCATCGGTGCATTAGCTAAATCACTGAATAAGTTTCTTTGCGGTGGTGTTGCCGATGCTGATGATTATACGGAATACCTGCGGATGCCATTTTCGGATGCCATCCGAATAATAGCACCGGGCAACTAGCGAGTAACAAAATCATCCCCCCGGGTTAGAATTAGTATTGCAGATACATGGATGGCACCGAACCATGGTAACTTTTTCTACTCGTGGAAAGGTACCATGGTTATCCATCTACAATAGTTATTTCGGCCATCCGAACACACGCTTGTAACATTGTAACAATGATGTGATCAACCGGCGCCATCATCACGTGATCAGGGAAGATGACATAAATGGTGGCAGCACTTTAGGGTATATTTAAATACTTTGACAGTGATAGTAACTTAGAATAGGTACAAATGCTAGTATAACTTCCTTACGCTTTCTCTAATGATGAAATGCTAGTAAAGCGACCGGGGTTTGTTTTTTTTTGTTGTAAGATCAGTCTGCTTATGGGTCCACAGGAACAATCTCCTCAGGATATATTCTACTAACTAGTTTCTCCGAACACTGTGATCCTCATAATTGTTGAGCCACGTACCAAATCCTGCCCAAGCCGCTATATCGTAGACAAGGGTGCTCCACGAACCCACAGAGGCGTAATTTAATTACGTCTCTCTCTTGGAAGGAGGTTGAAGACGGCGTTGCTAAATATTAACAACAAGAGCGAGAGAGACGGTAATTACAGCACCCCGCCTACTCCATTGTGACCGCATCTCCTTCCTTCCGACTAGGATGCAGACAACGTTATAATCGCCGTATGCCGTCGCATTTAAGGCCACTGGGACAGTCTCGCCATCCGAGGCATTGTCCAAACACATTACTCATTTTAGATTTTGAGGATTCCAAGCATTAATATCTCATGTGATCCCAATGGGAGAAAGAGTAAATCATTTATGGTTAATGCAACTACCAAGTTTGATTTATCTATAAATTTAGACATTCATTTATTGTAAGATCTTAAAATATGAGGAATACTACGTCAACTGGCATAAAAACACTGAAGATATCACTCGAGAATTTCAAGTCGAAGTCTTTTCTCTAATTCGCATCACCACTAGTACCCCATTGTTGCCTATATTACATTGTTATTAATACTATCACTGCGGTTTGAATCTATATGTATTGTCTAAATTATAAATGTATAACATTAAGTTGGTATCCACTTCACCTGTTTTCAAAGCGAAAACTAATTGTATTCATCACCACAATTTTGTCGTAAGAGCAATTAAACCCAGGGTAATAATAAACTATTTTCCATTCAATTATATAGATAAAGCCTCCTCTTAGATTTCAACGAGGATAATTACGTTCAATTATGATTTAACGCTATCTAAGCGTGTACCAAATTAAATAAGGTTAATCAACTTTCTCAGTAGAGCATTCATAAAACAAATTAACTTCCGGCATTGACGTTTCTCCCATTTTAAGAAGTTCTAATACTTCAGGAACCAAAGAGCCTACGGCTAGCTTGTCTATTAGCATCACAAAGAAAACTTAACCATGGGCAAGCTAGCAGCAAAAAAGGAGCTTTTAACTCTTGGTAATAATCAGCTTAATGCATTCAGAAAAATTACCGTAATGATTTGCCATATATATGTTATTTACCTTCATCACCATGTTAAACTACGGGGAGTCAGTTTGACAAATTGAATAATGGAATGTCCCACTAAGATTTATAAGAAAGGAAAATAAGACATAGATGAAAGTGGAATTGAATGAAAGATTTGATGCTTGTCCAGTGAATAACAGAAATGAATTCTTCTCGGGCTTCACACGGGTTAAGTTTTCAATGGCGGCCAATTTTTCAATGGGAGACTTTCCAATCGTCTTCAGGGCTGATTATTGAATTGAATATTATAGTTCAAAACATAGCTAATGACAAAAAAGGAATTTTCCATAATTTCATCCATATGTTATGATTACCTTCTGGCCTACAAAACAAAATATTTGAAGGTTTCCCGTAGGTAATTTTTACATTCATCATAGTTTTCATTTCACATGAAAATCCACTATTCCCACTGAGACGAATATTTACCAACACCTCGGTCAAAGAAACCCAAATGAATACCGACCCATACAGAAATGCTTACGGTAGCGTATAATGCGTGCTCAGTTATAACGAGAGCGATCGGTCATGTGAAAAGTTTCAACTGACAGCCGAAAAAAATTAAATAAAAGATAAGAAGGCGAGAAAGGGAGTGAGATAGGTGGGGAGTAAGAGAGGAGGGGGACAAGGTTTTAAGTTAAGCGCAAGATTTTTAAGCCGGGATTCTCAACTGACTTTGTTCAACCCCCTCGAACAACTAACTCCCCACTTCCAGAGGGCGCTGTAAAATTTGCCAGAATAACTCTCAAAACAACCTTCAGGGATTAATCCGCCCCGAACACTTTTAAAAGTTAGCGATCAAAATCAAGGCAAGCGGGGGATGCCCGCTCATTCATCCCCGCTTCCTTTTCTATCTCCTCCCCCCCAGCCCCTCCCACCTTTGGCCTCCTTCACACGAGAAGGGATTTCGGATGAGGAACCGCTCCCAAGGATGAGGAGAGCCGGCGAGACGAGGAAGTAGAGAACCTACACGCTTCGCCGGAGGCTGTGAGTTTAAGCGTGGAATCTAAGCCGTCTAAAGAGACTAAATAACCCCCGCTGGAGGATCGAGCGTCGGGAAGAACTGAAAGCAGAAGTGAATCGCCCCCTGAACGAGGCTGGCTAAGAATAGGAAACGTAGAGAAAGACTAGGATTTTTTTTTTCAAAAAAATGAGAAAATCCTTGAAGTTTTACCTATACTTCCATTTTAGACCAAAATAACGCATTTTTCATAAGGTTTTCAAGAGACTACTCTTCTGTACTTTTATCAGTAGTAATCTACTCCGAACCAAGCGCTCTTCCCTAACAAAACTGAGAGGTCGGATCCACTGCATCGCCATAGGTGTAAATTTCGTGAAATGTGTTCGTTAGAGACAGTTTCCTATGCCTTTACACTTGTAGACATTGCTGACTCAGCCGTCACAAAAATTTCCTGCATTACGTTACATGGATGATATTCTGGTTTTCTTAAGAGTCATAGCTTAATGCTTGCTACTACTAGTACTGTGCTCATTTTCTGTAGGTATTACCTTCCGTATTTTGGAGATATTTGGGCATTTACCCTTGAAATGCACAAATTTTTCACATTTTAAATATGTCAATTTGTTTTAACCTTCATGAATTTAGTATACTTTGTGGTATTTTCCATCAGAAAGATGTAAACTCTCTCAAATGAACCCATTCGCAAAA
This sequence comes from Pyrrhosoma nymphula, assembly GCA_963573305.1. Taxonomy (NCBI): domain Eukaryota; kingdom Metazoa; phylum Arthropoda; class Insecta; order Odonata; family Coenagrionidae; genus Pyrrhosoma; species Pyrrhosoma nymphula. Next base: position 20,105,438 of record OY754328.1, read on the forward strand.
ACTCATCGCGCGATTTTATGTCGAGATACCCTAATTTTACGCGGGCGGCGACACGTAATCCCATACCCATAGTATTAGCGGCCATCATTCTTTTCATATTAGCATCATTACGTCCAAGACGGCCACTTACTTCACTCACTCGATTTTTATCTTTCGAATGGTATGTGACTCGTTAGGGTATCTTTCATACTTTATAAGTTATAAGAATTGTTTGGCATACACAAATGCGTAGCATCACCGCCAGGCATTGGTACCCCAAATCTGTACCGAACTATAAGAAGTTTCACGTGAAAAAATGTGCACATTGCTAATACTTTTGACATATTTAAGCGGAAATATTCGTCCTTGTTTCAGGTAAAACAATTGACCATATAAAAAGTACTAGATCAGTAGTGAGATGCGTGCTAATTCTATTTCGTTTAAAAATATAAAACAATAACACCCCTCATAAATGTTTTTTGATGAAATCCTACATAACCTACCACTACTTTAGCACTTATTGAAAGATTATTAATAGCTGTTAACTTAGAGGAAGAGGCAACCATCCGCCAAAATGCACAAAATATTTCTTGAGCGTTTATTCCAGTCAAAGAATAACCATTCAGACAGCTAACAACATCGACTATCAGCTGGAAAAGAACCTCGTTTAATATCAATCTCCCACTCCTTTACTTGAATACTTAATTCCAATGACGATGGGCAAAAAGTGCGAAGATATTTATTATAATGGGGACATAAAGAAAACGCGAAATTGAAGATCATTTAAACAGTGAAATTAGTCATTTTCCACATAAATTGAAAAAAAACTTATGTCCCATGAATGGTTTGCGAGTTGTCTGTGCAGAATTTTCTGGATAAGCTAAATGAACGCATATGACTATTTCCTAGTTTTTTCTGATACAAAACTTCGACCGATTTCAACGATTAGGATTAGGTAATCCTCATGAAGGAGTTGAAATCGGCAGATGCTGCGTATAATGAAAACATTTGGGAAATATAAAAAAATTATTCATTTATAAAATTGACAATCTCAGGCGAGAGTTTTGTGGAAGGCTTCATGTTGCTAATATTAAATGGTACTTTTCCACGAAAAAAACTTCACTGACACGATTTATTCATTTAAGCATGTTTTAATTTCTTTCGTAATATTCGATTGTAAAAAAAGCTAAAAACTTCTTTATTTTTATTTTTGCAAAATGCCCACCACAGTAATAGCCACGCCGGAAAGGTGAGTGCATTAGCGTGAAATCTTAAGCCGTCTAAAAATGCTAAATAATCCTCAAAGGAGTGCGCTAAGCGCGCGCCAGGAAGCACTGAAAGCTGGAGTGAATCCCCAGCTGAACGAACGAGGCTGGCGGAGGACGAAGGCGAAGGTTACGACACGGGGGGAGGAGGAAGAGGGCATGGGAGGGTCCATAAGAGATATTATCATTCCGCGCTCCTTCGCGGTTCATGGGTCGCGTGATGAGGACTCGGGGCTTTGTCACGGTGAATGAGGATTACGTCGCAATAATTATCGACGCATTACTCACCTACGGCGACAAAACCCCCCTCCCTCAACCCCGCTTTCTTCCTCAAACTCCTTGTTACCCCTTCCCGTTCCTTCCCACCAAGAGATCCACTCTCCTTCCATCCCCCGAACCCTTTCCCGAATACTTATCTTCTTTGCAACCTCCCTCCAACTCTCACTCCATCGCCTTCTCCTCTTCTGAGCTCTCTACGGTGTGTGGGGGAGAGACAGAGTCTCTCTGGAACCTCGTGTAACTACGCCGATCCTCAAATCTTATCTTAAATCCAGCGGAAAATCGTATTAGGGCGGGTTTTCGTACCCTCCCCATAGCCTTCCTTCCTTCCCAAGCAAAACCCCCCTCCCCTCTTCCCTTCTTCTCTGCCCTCCACTGAGTTTTCCCGCACTCCAACCACCTTTGTGTACATACATACGTGGGCGCGGATACTACATAAATGTATATATCTACATAAAGATATATATAAATATATGTACATGCATTCAGTCCTTAAGAGGGGGCAAACCCCTTCCTTACTTCCTCACAACTCCTTCTTAACCCCTCAGCTACCACCGTCACCTTCAACTTCCTTTCCCAGGATCCTCCCTGTCTCTCCTTCCCATTCCCTCCTCATCCCTTTGGCATCCATCCCTCAGTGCCACGCCGAATTCTCTCACCCCATCCATCCCACCTTTAGGCCCTCCCAACCACCCCTCCAAAACCGTTCACCCGTCGACCGATCTTTAAGCCTTTTCTTCCCCCCTTAACCTTCCACCCCTTAGCACACCGCCACTTTTCTACCCCTCCCCCACCCCCAATCCAACCCTCGCAGTCCCGTCTCCTCTTGGCTCGGCTAAGAAAGCGTCTCCCCGATCCTCAGAAACCATCTCCTTCTGAAAAAAGAATTCCTTAAAGCATCCTCATCCCCCCCATCGGCCCGAAGACGTCTTTCACCCCGTTAAACTCGCCCATTATCTTCGCATTTTTTTCTCAACCCTCACCTGCGTTTTAACCCTCATAAGTTTCTCCGTCGCCGCTGTCTGAATTAACGCCCACGGCCGTCTTAAAGAAGTTCTTACGTAACATAAAGCGTTGGCAGTTTTTTTCACGTTAGTGTCGCTTAGCGAAATAAATTTTACGCTACTTGTCCAAGTCACAATAATCCTATCTCCCCATATTGCTATTTCATGAATGGATGGAGTAGATGAATGCGGCCGAAACTACGTGGAGTTCTATCGCTATTTATACGATAAATATAAAAATTGAAACTAAGCAATCTACTGTTTTAGATATATTAATTTTGACCAGTTACGCAGGACACTCTGCACTAGTTTTTCGGAAGTTAGGCAATTTGATAATTCCTAAATTGACGTATTACTGGAGATGTTGCAGTGTAGCGAAGCTAGTCAAAATAAAGATATCAAAAGCAGTTGATTGCTAACTTGGAATTGTTAAATTCCTATTCTAAAATTGCTATTTGACGCGTAAGAAAAGTTTTTTTTTCTCCAAAATTAGGTAATTTTTTAGGTAAAAATAGTGTGCTCAAAGCGCAGTTTTGCAGGGAAACAAAAAAATTAGGTTAAAATGAAGACATTAGTCCATCTTATTTTTTTAGTCGTTGTCAAGTATTAATGGCAGGATCCACAAGTTCGACAGAAATGTCGGAGCAGTCGCTTCCCAAGGCTAGTGTAGGTGAGTACTTTAAAAATACAATATCCGCCCGACCAGTTTTAGTGTTTAAATTGTACTCTTCAACACCTCAGGCTTGTCGTCAGCTAAAGAATTACTTTTTCAAATGGCATCAAATTAAATTTAGAGTGTCTATTTTGTTTGGAATCATGCAGGTAGTCCAGAACGAACATCCTCAACAATGTTATGAGGAGATTACATCGTGACTGCGTTATTCAATACAAATGAGAAATTCCATCTTTCCATTAACACCGTCCGAAAAAAAATATGATTCACTTATATGCCTAAGCTATTGAAAATCGGAAGCATGTCACAAAAGATGCCAATTGTTCGACGATTATTTTTATAAAAACGATTCCCAGTGTAAGAAGCTCAGAGGGACCAATTTCAACTGAACTAGTGAATCTTTCTCTTAATAATTTTAGCATTTTGATAAATACTAGAAAAATATGATGAAATGGTGCCCTTATTTTACTGTCATTTTCAATTATGAAAAAATGTACTTCTTTACGCAAGTTTTTCGCAAATTTTACATTTGCACATGACGAATAAATTATTTCTCGTTTGTTTCACCCATTTTCACCTTCAATCAACAAGATTTCTAGTTCAACCAGAAAAGAAACGGATAGCGGAAAAAAGTCGGACTTTATAAATGTTACCAGTTAAAGAGGACTCGTTTTTCCATAGTTAGCGCGTACAAGAAAATAATAACATTAACTTCATTCAACGAGAGAATAATTCTTCAGCCGTCAGGTGCGCTACGCGCGCCGTGCACTCAAGAGAACGAGATGACGAATTAAGAGAAGTCGTGCGAGTGGAGAACAAAAGGTAAGAAGAGTTAATGACGAATGCGGGGGATGAGGTTGGACGGCTACCCGGTGTGGGTTAAGCGGAAATAATCGCGACGCGGGTCGTCAAGAGGGTGAGCGGGTCTCCCTCTATTGACACCACCCCCATCTCCGCCCCTCTCCCCGGGGGCAAGTGTAGTAGAGCCCCCTCAATCACTGCTCCCGCCCCCTCTCCTCCTCCGAGTCTCCTCCGACGTTTCAAGCGTGAATGGAGGCATTGAAGGCCGCCGGAAGGGAGTTCCGCCGCGTCCTGGGGATGCTGGGGAGACTCATGTTTTCTGGCCCGGGGGCGCACACATAATCCGGGCACGGTCTCCACGAAGGATATGAATCCTTAAAACTCTCGCGAAAGGTGGATCGAGGGGAAAAACACTCCAATGCGATTGCGATGAAAGCGACCGCTGCACACGATACCCCTTTATCCTCATTCAGGGTAGATAAGAGAGACCCTGGCCCAGGATGCGACGATATCCGTAATAGCACAAAATATGTACTGCGGACCGTAAAACGAGTATGTGCACGTACTATTGTACTGTGTCTTGCAGGTATAGGGTAAATCGTTCCTTAAATGAATAAAGACTAACTCCGATGGCTTCATTCAGCAAAACTCCATAGTTATATTTTATGTACTCTCGTAACTATACTCCCACACTTCGACACAATTCACTTCGTAGTGTTTATGAAGCGAAAGACAAACGAAATAAAATTAAAGCTTACTATGCGAATCACTATTTTTCATCGCCTGACACCCATCAATGTACCAAAAGGTACAAGTGGACCTTCTGATGATAGGCGAAAAGCATTTCCTGTACAAAAAAGTGTTGCTAATACCTTCCTTTCTCCTCTAATTTAAAGTACAAGACGGTTATTCGGGGAGGAGACCGAAAAACGTGGTCTCTTGTGCCATTCAAGGATGGTGGAAAGGCCGGTATTTAGGGGACTATTTGGGGAACGGAGGAAGGGTTGAGAAAAACACGGCGGTTGGGCATCTTAACGAAAGGATCCAAGGGGGCCACAGTTAAACACCCCATCCGACAGACGGAGTACTACGCTTAAAATTATCTCCTCACATCACTTAGAAAGAGACGGGGACCCCACTTGAAAATTTCAACCACTATATAAAATCTCTAGTGTTCGAACACAACACCTCGGGATGAGAAGCCAGTACACTAGCCACCAAACCATCCCTAACCATTTCAATTCATTCCACGAAATATCATTCCATGAGTTATTTATGAGACATATCTTTATATACGTATGAGGTATGAATGTTTAGATGACTTTACATGCCACGCTTTTCTGAAGATAAAGGAAATACATTCCTTCATCTAGGTTTGATAATGCTTCGTTACCAGAACCGGTAGTTGAGTCGAAAGTTAAGGTTATTTTGGCGGATAACTGAAGTTTGGAAGTTTAACTTAAGAATGAAATGATTAAAAATGAGAAGAAAAACTTGGCTGGTTCCACAAATGTATCTCCATTTATTTAATCGCGACCGGTTTCGACACAAAGTAACATCTGCTGGTCTATATTTTTATCTGGTCTAACTTTGACTGAAACCAGTCGCAATTAAATAATATAATTTTAGAAGCAGCGAATTTTATCTTCTCGTTTGAAATCATCAGGAATGAATCTCACCAAGTGACGCCTCAAATCATTCTATACATGACGTACGGAAGGAAGTACGACGAAAGAACGAATCCACAACGGTTCAAATATCGCGGAAACGGTCAGTCAGGCAAAACTGGGCCATAGTTTGCCTCATGGAAACTCAGCTTAGAAGAATTAATTTCAAAAATTCAAATTATTCAATAAATAACGTAATAAGCCGCAATATTAAGAGTGTCAGGAGATATTTATACATATTCTGGTAGAAAAATGCTCGCAGAAATTAGTACCGATGCAAATATATCCACCAATTTCTAATCCCTTCAATGATATAATTCAAATGCTGATGTGGCCTCAAGCGAACTACTTTGCGGATTTCCATCGCCACCAACGCAAACCCTCTTGCCGCAGCAACGTGGGAAAAAACGCATGATAACAAAATGCTCCACGCGCAATGGATCTCAAATGCTTCCTCAGCGTTGTATTTAAAAAAATGTTCACATCCACAATTAAAGCCTTTTCTCGACGTTCAAAGTTCATCTCCACCGGACATCCTTCAATCTTTCTTCGCAATAATCCATCCTCAACTTTAACCACCCATCAGCATTAAACACCTCGACGACCTTCCCTGCAACAGCATACCACCGCTGCCATCATCTCCCCCCCCCCCACCCCACCCCTCTCTCCCTGTGCTACGTCAGATCAGTTCGCCATCATAAGTAAGCGGAAACGCCATTTTACGAGCACTACTAGTCACCTGGTCTCACTTTTCCCGCCCCGCTGGCGTAAAATGTCTCGCAACCTTGTTTATTTATGGAAGGCGACCGACAGCTGAGGTTATCTTAGTCATTTTAGGAAAGGGTGGGTAGGTTGGTGAGGCAAAGGATTTTATGGATCTTTTATAATTCCCCATTTAGTCGCAGGCGTTACTTTTAAGTCATTACATTTTGAAAATAATTAATTTTAACTGTATTCATTTTTGCTTATACTTATTTAAACGAATCCGAACAAAACGTGGAAGACATTGCCACAAGAAGTCTATAATCCCCCTAGGCCGGCCTCTCGGTTGTTTCGTTGGTTATTCGGGGAGGTGACTGACAACTAAGGTAATATGCGCCATTATGAACAGGTAGGAAATTTGATGAGGTCCATTTGGGGAATGGAGGAAGGGTGGAGAGAAACCCGGCGTCGAAATTAGCCTACTCTCAACAGAAATGAATCAAGAGGACCACCGTTTCACTTCCCATCCGACTTAAACTTCACTTCTCGAAACCGATTTTGCCGCATAGGATGAATATAAAGTCTATATTAATGAGAATAAACGAGATTTTTTCTAACTACCACACGTTTCTTTACATTTCAATGAAGACTTAACTATTTTTTTAGTTAATTAGCGCGGTGAAATAACAGTCTCTGCTTTCTAAAGATGAGTTCATTGCAGCACACATCCTGCACACACACACACAACTCTCATTAGGCTGGCTGTGCTGCCAAACTCGAAATGTAAACATATATATAAACAACATACATAATAAATGACATACGCAAATATACAACACTACCCTCTTTGCGTTGTCATCAATCAATAATCAAAAATTTCAAATAATATGAATTCACAGTTATCAAATTACATATTCAAGACTCAATAACATCAATCACTGCAAAACATGAATGCTCTACTCTAAAATACATTTACAACAGGTTCATAGCTTTCCCGAAGCCTTCAGTCTTTCGTCCGTAGAGCGGTTTTGTAAATAAATCAGCAACATTTTCGTTGCTACACACATATTCAAAATTTTAAATATTCATTTCCACATAGTCTCTACAAAAATTAAACTTAATATCTAAATGCTTGGATAGCTCAGTATCCCCATCATGTTTACTCACTTTTAAAGGTCTATCCTCATAGCACACAAGCACGGATCGGGATCCCACTTAAAACCACCACCACCGAGGTCCAAATCTGGGCCCTCGAGATAAAAAGGCAATACTCTAGCAACCCACCACACAACCCAGATCTCCCCCTTCGTCTTTGAAGGCCTCCATCCCTATCACAATAAAGACGGTTTGATAGAACAAGGTTATTCTAGTAAACTTTTTCTCGAGCAATTAAGCAGGGCATCGCATTTAAATTTGGATAAATATTTCCCAGCAGAAAATAGTTTATCGCTTAAAGAAACACGGCAGAAGAAAATGTAGAAGCATTCGCGAGATTCCAGTGATGTTGATTTTAATTACTGCGCTATATAGGTAATCCAACTTAATTAATAACGGTTCTGACCTGCTATTAAACTTAAATTCTACATTTGTACACCAATAAACATAAAAGTAAGGGCTGTAATAGTGGTGATATTAACCTTTACGGAAATGTAAAAATTTAAAGGAAAAAAACGTTTTTTACGGTAAAAACTTTTTTTTAAGTTTTAAATTAATTATTATACTATATTTCATAATATTATATTATGTTATTATATTAAGTATATACTATGTGTATCATTTATAATATATTGTAATATTTAATATATATATATATAATATTATTGCATTGTTATCCAGTTCTGAGCTATGTTTAAATATCAAGTCACTAGCTCATCAGGAAGTTAGTTTAAAATCGATTGTAAAATTTGTACCGAACAGACAGACAAAAACTCAACCTAAAAAAAAAACGTTTTAAAATGCTTTGCATTGCGCAGATATCATCTGAAATCATTCGTCAAAAAATTAAAAGGCAGCCACCGTCATGTGTCAGTGCCGTAAAACCTTGAAAGTCATTAAAATGTAATTGAGAAACCTACTCTAGGTACACATGACATTGAAAATGCATTCCCGTTATTAAAACTGTCGATTAGTCTTATCCAGCTAGAGGTAATGTCAAACGATGCTTTTCAAAACTTTTCGAAAGTAAGCGACTGTGCGCTTTGATAATTTCACATCACATGCTTCGATTATTGAAGGTATAGATAAGTTACTCAGAGAGATGAAAAGTAAGACGCCGCCCGCCGACGACGGCGAATGCAAAAAAAATATTATTTTAACATACGGCGTATAAAAACCATCTCATTGCCTGCGTCACATAAGATTAAGCCCACCGCTAGATTACTGATCCTCCTGCTAGATTCCTGATTGGCTACGATAGGTTTGATAGGTCCGCATACTCTTTAAGGAAGGAAAACTGGAAGACGAAGATGGATAAACAAGGTTGGCTGGCGTAACGACGGGCGAGGAAAACCTGCAAAGTTAAAAATGCCCCTCGCTACTTCGACACCGGCTTAAATACCCTCCCCCTCCTGCCCTCCCACCCCACTGAACCTCCCCCAAAACTCCATCCCCTTCCTAAGAAACTCTCGAGCCTGCTCCTCCCTGAGCCTCAGCCCCCACCCACCGCCCTCCAAATACCCTCCGAGCTTAAGATGCACCCTTTATTTCCCGACTAATCTACCTACAAACTCCTCCTCCATTGTAGTCACTCACCCCTTATACCCTCTGCCCCTCCCGCCCCCCTTTCACTCCCCCCCCCCACCGTTCCATGTTCCTCTTAAACACTTTTCCACCCCGTCCCAGCACCGCCCACGCAAAACCTCTCTTCCCGCATCTTCCCTCACCTCCCTCCCTCCCTGCCAATCCATCGCCCCCAAATCTCTCCAGTCAGACCCCTTCCACACAGATCTCCTCCCACACCGTCTCGGCACCTTAAGTTGCCCCTTCTCCCAAAAGGGCTAAAAACTATACCCAAGTACTCCCACTATCGCCTATTGTCAAGAGCGGCCCTCACCTTCTCTGGGTGGCTGCTGGGCCGAGGGCCTTCTAAAATGAATTATTTACACGAAGCCCGCCGTCTGAGGCGTAACTTTGTGGAGCCGGCTGTTCATGATTATACAAATAAACTTCATCATTTCACACAAAACTAAAGAAAAGAACAATAAAGTAATCTACCCGGGTTTCAAGTGCAAAGCGTCATCTTCATCTGGAGGTGACGATGAAGTAGGTAATCTCAGGTTAAGATGATACTTTGCTGTCGAAACCTGGGTCGTGTTTTTTATTGATTTTTTTCTTGAGTATTATGTGGAATAGCCGAGTTTATTTTAATAACAATGAAGTATTTACAACTGAGAGTTTGCGTTATTGACCTGCGGTTTATAAATAAATCTTCACATTTATCGAGACCTTGGCCCACAAAATGACACACACACATTTCTCCCGCCAACGAAAATATATGCATATATTTAAACACATCATCAGGGCGACAAAATCATCATCAGAATCAGCTTAGTTCGTTTACTGATCTCTCCGTAATTTTTGAAGCACTGGTGATGCGCGTAAATTGTATCACACACGAATCATAGGTGGAATATGGTTTTTTTATATTTTGCGGACCAAGATCGCGATAACAGCGAAATTTTATTAAAAATATCTAGACAAGCATTGATAAGTTGCTTGTCACTATATCCTAAAAATAAATCCCTCGCCTCGACTGTAACTCGGCAAGGGAGTCACACTCGCTCTAACTTTGACGTTGTAGTAAGAAAAGCCGATCTCATTCTTCAATCGCTTCTCTCCCCAACCGCGTCTTCATTTGTATCATATTGTGGTTTCAGGTCTGCTCTGCAGTGGTAGGCTCTTCAAACCGGGAGGAAAGGTTCCTAGAATAGAGCTGGAATGTCATAGATAGGGTCACTAAAGAGTACCCGGGTTAAAACCTAGGACTCTTCGTATATTGAAAAGAATGGCAACTGTAAACCTTGCTGTATTGTGGCTACAAAGATAAAAACATCACCACTCAAAAGTTTCAAGCAATTAGTAATTATTTTTCTTAATAAGAACTCCCTCGATCCAAAGCAATATTAGTAAATTCAATAGCCACGTACTTTAAAAGCACCGGTCCCTAACGTTATAGCGCCGATCTAGTTCTATGGTAATAACAGCCCCGCAACAAGAGACTTGTTTTTTTTCTCCAGAATCAACACAGCCAGTCACGATTCCGGATTATTTTAAGACAAAGATCAATTTATTTTTATGCTATTATTAAATACTATGCCGATCTTTCAATCAACTTAGCGTAAACGAGTTTTATAAAACTGAGGTGTGACAGATAACGCAAGCAGTAGCATGAATTATTAAACATTTCCAAATTACTCGATAGGTTCTGAAATGATCTTCAAGAACAAGAACCTGATAATACTCCAGAGTTTCTACTAAAGCGAGACGGGAATGGAGAATAATTAAGAATTTTGATGGCATGAAAACAAGAGATTTGCATAAGCGTGCCGCTTCCGTTCCGCCCACCAGCCAACTTAGTCTGATTATTATACAACAGCTCGAACGTTATGTGATGTTTTTATCCAATAGATAGTCATTCGCACAACATTTAAGTACCTACGAATTTAAAAATATTAAAGGATGTGGCTTGTCTACGCATGCGATTCAACGTGTCAATTTCAATTTCGCTGTGATTATAAATCGATATGGCGTTCACGCTACGATGCTAGATTTTTGAATACGATGGAGAAAGTGTCTTGAGAACAGCATTAAAAATAGATCAAATTTTAAAGATAATATTAAAAATATATTTTGTTTTTTATGAATTACACTTTTTAAACATCGTATCCCACTATGTTCGATATCGTATTATGTCCGGGCTAATGCGGTATTCTTCCTCTTCCTTATCTCCTTCGCCAATGCTATCTCGCACAAATACATTTAAAAAGGGTATTAATGAGAAAGTCAAAAAGAGAAGAGCAAATGGTTCTTTTTCTAAATGTCACAATAAAATACTATATTCTGGGTCGCATTATATTCGGGCTAATAAGGTTCTCCTCTTCTCACATGGCTCCTCCGCCAATGCTAAACGATGAAAAATAAATAAACAAACCAAAGCGGTTATTAAGTACAGCATGATTAATTAATACTTTAGTTTTTCAAAAGTCTTTTCCACGTATAAGGAAGTTTGTAGCCATTTTCTCTGTTTAGGTTGTTAGGTCTTTTTTCTATTTCAATGGCGTCCCTGATGATCCGTGGATAGTAGCTAATTTCTTTACATAAAACTTTCGCCCTTTTGATGTCAATACTGTGACCTTCTAAAAGCGTGCGCTCAGCCACGGCAGAGTGATACCAATCTTTCTTCCGAATGGCCCGTTCGTGTTCCTTCCTACTAAAGTATTAATTAATCATGCTGTACATAATAACTGCTTAAGTTTGTTTATTTATTTTTCATTGTTGATTTAGAATGCCTGACGAAGCCGGCAGAATAGCACGGCGAAACTGTTGCTAAAAAAGTTTAGTTTAATCGCAGAAAACCAAAAGAAACTTACCAAAAGAGGGTATTAAATGGCCTTTTTTTCTCGACACTTCACTTCAAAAACCTAGGGGGCGCACTATATTCGAGTACGTATTATAGTCGAGCTAATATAGTAAGTTCCTGCATCATTTCCCTAGCAAATACTCCGCCGTCAGTCACTACTCCCGGCTCCTCTTCCATCGCTCGCCCACTTCCTCCTCAGTTGAGGCCTTGAGAGATCCAGGCCGCCACCGCCTTAATCCACAGAGCCCTACCTCCGACGCCGCCACGGCCCCCGCACCCACCCGCACCCTCTAGCCGGAGGAGAGGTGCGGGCCGTGAGGATTTATACGTACTACTATGGGCGAACGGCGATCCTGCCGTACTTACGAGAGCGAGAGAAGCAAGGTAGGGAAGAAGGGTGGTGCTTGGCGAAGTAAAAGGGGGTGAGGAGGAGGTAAGGAGATCTTCCACCCCCTCCCCCACCATCTCACGAGTGTGAATTAAAACTTTGGGCTAACAGGAATTAGGCGCGAAGATGCTGCCGCGCGGTGCTCGTGGCGGGAGATTGAAGCGGAAAGTGAGGGAGGGGGGAAGAGGCGATGAGCGGGGGGAAGGGAGAGGGATGGGATCGGGAGGGCAGAGCCGGGGGGAGGTTTCGCGTAGGGAGGGATCGGTGAAGTGAAGGGATCAAAGGGGGACACAGAGAGAGAGGGATGCAAAGACTTGAGGGATGGGTGGGTGAGGAGGGGTAAGACGGCGGAGGTTTGCGGAGAGTGGAAAGGAGGAGTGGGTGGAGGGAAGTTGTGATGGAGGGGGAGGGATTAAGAAGACGAGAGACGTATGCGGGAAGACGGGGCGAGAGTTGAATTCGAGTGGCCGGAGCGGGAGGAGAAAAGTATCGAGAGACCGGCGTGATTATATATCGACAGGTTCGGCGTTATAGGTGTAGCGGAACTTGGTGGCACTCACTTGTGAAAAATACGATTTCAGGGAGAAGAAAGCTTGTAAGAGAGGTGGGACAAAGGATCCGAGGGTCCCTCGAGAGGTCAACACAAGAGTCCTTCGATACCTCTGCCTTCTCGACGACGCTTTAAATCTCCTTCACTTACCTATGACTCTCCGCTGTTTAGTGCCACCAAGTTTCGCTATGCTTGTATTACTCAATGATGACATAAACGTTTTCCATTAATAAAATATTATTAGTGAAAAACTGTCAGTGCTTCTGTCATTATAGAACGGTTCCACCACAATACACTTGGATCTGTATTTTATACTTCTATTAGTCAATTATTGGAGGTGACCTACCGCTGAAGGGCGGTTTAGAAGGAGAAGTGATAAACTCTACTTATAAATTTGATGGTTTCAGGCGTGGCTTCGTGGAAGTGACGGATACCATTGTTAAATAGCCAACCTTCATAATTGTCTCATTTCTGCGACCGGTTTCACTTAGGTAACGCCACTAGCAAGAAGATAAAACCAAACAAGGTGTAACCGACGCAGAAATAAAATCATCATCATCAGCGGTCATCAATCCGAAGAATGGTTTGCAGTATCTCTCCACACCACCTTCCTCTCCGCCAAGCGATTAATTCTCTCTCATTCTTTACTTTGATGTCCTTCATGATTTTCCTCGTCTTTTCAATTCTGGGTCTCCCTCTGTAATTCTTCCCATGCATTCCTCCTTCTAATGTTGTTTTCAACAGGTAATAGCGTCGCAAAATGTGTCAAATAGGTTTTTCTCTCATTCTTGGCAGTTTTATTTACACTTCTTTTCACTCCAACTCTTCTTAGTATTTCGCTCGTTTTCTTTCCGTCCATTTGATCTTCATCAGTCTAGAAATAAATAAACTGTGGAAATTGACAAAGTTTAATAACTTCATTGCGGTTCTAACAACCTTAAAAATGAGAAATTATTTACAAAGCAGAGAAAATGTACGGAGGAACGTTCAAATGTTCGTGATTGGTGTACAATCCATACTTGCACGTCACAAGTATCGGATCGCCCATATCGGAATATAGACATATAAAATATCAGTACTGGATGTAAGCGGAAAAACTGGTATAGGGCCATCCCTATGGGGGAGAGGGTTGGGGGTAAATTTGTCTCGTTGAAGCATCTGCTAAAATATTTCCATGCACATAATTTTACTCTTCTCAGAAGAACATATGTTATCTTCAGTCGTATACACAGCATCAACATATTCGTACGTGATGAAGATAATCTGTGCATAGATTTGAAGATGTCTACTCTCGAACGTTAACAAGAGACCGATGATCGCACGTTGTGCTTCAACGCAAGGGATTTCCAGTTTTCAGATATAAAATAATATTATGTAGTGGGGGTACAAGTAGTTTTCCGTGGGATTTGTATGTTACAATATTAGTAGTTAGTAATTCTGAAAGGTATTAGCACAGAAAGGGGGATAGGGGAGACAAGAGAATAGAGCGATGGTAGGAGAGGGGAATGGGAATGGGCGAAGCCTTAGGGTCTTCTCTGGTCTTCACAGGGTCTTCTGAGCCTAAAGCCAAAGACTAGCAGGGGTAGGTACACTTGTCCCGGATAAGCTCCCGGATACACACCCCCCCTTCCCTTAACCCCGCGCACGCTTCTCCGAATTCCTCGGGTCCACTTCGCAAAGCTCGCTCCAGAACAAGGGCTCTCCATTCAACCGATTAATATTTTAACAGCGCACTGATTATTTCATTTTCGCCGGATTGAAACTAAGCCTTCTGCGGTGGCCAGGTTGGCGACCCGCCGAAATGTAAACCATGTGGCCACGGGTTCGAAGTCTGCTGCGGGATGGATGCTATCGGATTGTGCTCCTAGATCACACGGAGTGAATATCCTAACCTCTTGATATGTCCTCCATCAATCTTCTCCATTTCCTCGGAATCTCCGCCACCAAGTTCCTTTTCTCTTCCACCACTTTATCGCTCGTCTCCTTCTTTACCCATCTCACTTTTCCCATTCTTCTCCATACCCAAATCTCAACTATTAGATCACCTAAAACCCAAGTCTATCACTACTTGAAGTAAGTTTCACTACTGTACGTGATCACCCTTCAACTAAATACAAACTAAAATGGGTTATCCAAAAAATAAGTCACCGTGAAGCAGAACTGATGTACTGTGATGAATAGTTAACAGGGATGGTAAAAGGGATAAACGTTCACCAGCGCAATACACAGAGAATCAGGAACGTAGCAAAGGTTTGCATTCCTCCCCTTCCCGACAGGGCACGAAGCACGAAGGCAATTTACATCTTCGTGTGATAATTATGTCAAACTTATCATCTATTTGGTCACATTCGCTTTTATTTCATGCCATCGCAACCAAACAAAATGAACACCAACCGAAAAAAATAATAATGGCATCATATTGAAATAAGCAACTCGGTGTGATTCCAAACTTCATTGATTTACCGACCCAGGTTTCGGCATGTTATGACATTTCTTGAAAATGGCATAATGTGCCGAGACCTGGGTCGGTTAGTACAATAAAGTGTAAAGTCTTATATAGAAATAAAAAAGGCTGTTTTAAATTTTCCGCAACAATCACTCCACATGAAATCAGTAATGAACTCGGAAGTCTCTAAAATTTCTTCGCCCCAATAACGCGTTACGGGAGATCTATAGGAAAATTAATCTCTAATTCATGATTATGCATGAGATTGCGACTAATTTATCTAATTTAAGCATCTTCTGGCCGGCAAAGTAATATAAGCTGCCTATAATGTTTCCCTCTTCAGTTTGTATGCGGTAGGACCGCATCTTTCAGAGCTTTTAAAATCCGCAAATTTCTCCCTATATTAAGAAAACAGAGGCATTAATTTACGTTCTAATTCGCTGCAAATATATGTTGAAAATCACAAAAGTTGAAACTATAAAACTAGGATCACAGAATTATGTATTTGTTTTCGCAAAAATGACAAATTTAACTTCTTTCGCGAATCGAATACTTGAGGAATATAGTGGGATATGTGATCAGTTGAATATCAATCAAGACTACTACGTTTCTATTTTCCGAGCCTTCATACCAAGCCCAGCCAACAGGCATAGCAGAACTCTCTCTCCGAGCACTATAAACGCCATCTATAGTTGTAGTAGATTTGATTATTGTTGAATACGGTTATGAATATAAATTTTTAAGAAATCAGCCGAGCTAATTTCCATAATGCCACGCCTGAGAATATCGAGTTCAATTGTAGTACATTTAATGACTTTGTTTGAATTTGAGAGTTTATTCATTAAAATGCAGTGGTAGTGCATACGAAAACCTTCACAATGGAAATGATAAGCCCTTCGATTTTTCAATGCCACATTTATGTTTCATGAAATGGCAATGGTTTTACTGTCTTGTGCATTTCATGCACATGATCATACATTTCATTCATTACTTTCATATGGGATTGTTCCTTCACTGCACTGTTATGCTTCATTTTCTTACCCATATGCTTTCATAATTTTATTTTACACAATCCCCAGAGCAGTTCTTAAGAAAACCATCATAAATTTGCCTGCAGAAATCCGTGTTCATTTCGAAATCAACCTCAATTTTTTAAATAATAGCACAATTATTGATCTATGTCCTTGGCATAAGACTATTTTGGCAACAAAGTTTTACTTGTTCATTGAATCTGCCATTTCTCGTAAACTAATGCTATTCTTTCATTTTCAGAGCTGTTTAAGGATTGACAGATGACATGCAACAGTTTGAATGTTTCTTGCTGCACCCATTAATTCAGTTCATCATAGATGACTTTTTAATCTTGTGAATGTACATTTCTTATGCAATAAATCACGTTTCTGTTTGAACTCATTGTACGTTTGGTCATTAACCCACATTAACTGTTTTCATCATGAAATAGTAACATTTCCGTTCTACGTATTTTCAGGGTATTCATACAAGGTTTTAATTTCCAGTAACTTTTCCCATTTCTGATGACATCAGCGATTTCACCTTACATTAAGATAAATTAAGAGGTATTTACACGTGTTTGTGCAATGGGTAGTAATTCTATATCATTTACGTTACATTGGACCATTAAAAATTTTAAATTAAGAAAAACAAGAAGGCAATGGTGTCAAAGATAAACTCGAATTACGCTGGGTTCCTGTGGTGTTGCAAGTAACGCCATCCTAAGTTGTAGTGAGAAGTTATGCTACCACCATCAAAAAAATTTAGCGTTCAGTTGGCACTCCTTGCTTCATACCTTATCTATGAAAGTCGAAATGCCGACACTTTACAAAATGCTCCCCCGAGTTTAGCGCGACAGGACAGCAGGAAAAAGCCAATATCCTACGGACACAATTTTTTTACGAAAAATTTGATGAAACGGGTATAAGTAACGTGTGAAAGGTAGAATTCGAGGAAAATGCAATTTGATGCATATTCATTCATCAATCAAACAAAATATTTAAACAAAATAGCGTTTTCTTCAAACTTAGTCTTTCACTTTATACACAAACATATTCGCTCAAATGTTTTGTCCAAAGAGTCTCGACCGCGGGAGATCAGCTTGGAAGCATGACATGTCTGACGACACATTGCATATCGCATAGGAAGTCTCGCAGAAAAACGGTCCAGGGAGTGCCAACACCTTCGCACGGTAAGAAGGCATGAGAGAGATGGAGAAAGGGGGTTAAGGAGGGAGGAGAATGGGTTGAGGGAGTAGGGAGGGGGAGGGTGAGTATAAAGGATTGATGATGAGGAATAGGGAATAAGGACAGTGTGATTGGCGAGGGATAACGTGGAGGAGTGGGGGAGGGAGCGGGTTGGTAAGGCGGGTCTCGGGCAGGAGATGAAGCCTTAGGAGAGACAAAAAGTTGAAAATGCGGAAGAGAGTGTGCTTCAAGTGAGACAGGGGATGAGGGTGCGAGAGGGTGGCGGGAGAGTAAGGAGAGAGAGAAAAAGGGGAGGTGGGGAAGAACAGGAGAATTAATAGGGTTGGAGCGTGGGGAGGAGAGAAAGAGGCAGATTAGGAGGTGGGAGGGAAAGAAGGGCGGAGGACGGAGAGACGGAGAGACAAGGAAAAAGGAGAGAGACAGAGGCGATTCCAAGAGTATTAACTCGTTCATTGTCCCTGCCCGTTCCTCTCTCAAGGAATCGCGACGTTTGAAAGGGGAGGAATAGGACTGCGGAGAGAAAGGGAAACAAAACAATCAAGTACCTACGTGAGCACATATGCTATTTCTAGAAAAATAACGTAGGGAACATTTTCCACTCCTAACTAAGCGAAAAATGTCAGGGGATAACTTTGTGAAATTTCTCCTTGATGGAAAAGGAACAAACTTTGCGAATTTCACTTGTATGTATGTTTCTTTTCCATTTTTCACTCCAATGAACGAGTATATAAGCAGCACTGAAGCATAAGAAAAGGGTTACAACGAAGGTATGAATAAATTCCGCTGAGTAAAACATGCTGGGAGGAAGGAATTTCGTGAATAAGAAGAACCTTGAGGAGAAGAGGAAGGAAAAAAAACAGATTTTAAAGACATTACAGGAATATAATTTCTCATTAAATGTGTAATAATTAAAGTAAATAATAGATTCAACAGATAAAAGAACTGAATGCAAAATACGTAAGTCTTAATTAATGGCTTGATAGGACCTTTGTCAATTTATAAAGTATGGAGTCTTTGTTGAAGAAAACGCACCAGAAGCATTTATTGGAATATTTTATTAAGCGAATTAATATCAATATTTGACGTAATGTAAAAGGAACCTATGAATCATGGCATCGTATATACGTGAATTACTGAATAAGCACTATCCGAGGAGTGAAAATATACCAATTAAGAAGTAAAAGAGTCCAATAATATTATACTATTTGCAAAGTACAATATTTGTCGAGGTATGAGTGGAATGATGAACAACGGTACACGTTGAGGAGTTTATATTAATTCAAGGCTGTACAATTAGTGAGTCATTAAGCCATACTTACGAAAACAGGACGACTGAGAGGGAAAAGGAAGAATAATGAGCAAAAATGGTTTGCTGGACTGTTATATTTGAGCAAAATAGTGTTGCATGGGAAGCTCAAAACGAAAGCAAGTGGTAAGAATTCTTCTTTCTGTCAATAATAAGTCTTCAATCAAGAAATCCGAGTGAAATACTAATTCTCTCAAGTGAAAAAGAGAATAAATAGCAAAATAAAAAATACTTTTTAAAGCGAAGCTGATGAATTAGAAGATTCAAGGGGGAACGCACGCTGGAAGCGCAATATCCTGCTTCCGATTGGCAGAGACTAACTTATAATGGGCTAAGCATTTCACGAAGTGCCCAACGATGTGAGATTAGGGATATTTTTGGAGATGAATATCATCGAACCGCAAACAGCTCCTAATCACCTAGCACACATGAGCGACTGGCTGTGGAAATTATAGGAATCAGACTAATCGCCTCGGGCATAATTATCAGCGTGCACTAATACGGCGAACCTCGTTTCAACCAACTCGGAGCCACACACCGCTACGCGCATTACATCTGAAGACTACCTTGTGGCTTATCGAGGAAATGGGGCAAAATCCATGCCCGAACACCGCGTCTCACCATCCAATCAGCTGACTAAGGAAGCAAGCACACTCTTCCCCAAAGCCTACTTCCCGAATCTATCTCCCTATTTCCTCATGCGAGCACTCCCATCTAGAAACATAACTGGATTTCACTTCAGTTGAATTGAAGGAGACGTATCCCATTCTGCCTGAATTTTACATCGAAGCAGCAATGCAGAACTTATATGCTTACCAACTCCTCTCACTTTAGAGCGCTGAGCATAAAGACTACTTTTTCACGTGTTCAAAGAGAGTTAGGGACATCCTAGTCCGAAATTTAAGGCCCCAAGGTCGATGTGATGCTTAACACTCACACCCTAATTGTTAAATACCTCTTTTAGCAAGCTTAACCCTGATAACTATCGATAAACGATTTACGCGTATATATGTTTAAGCGAAAACTGACATACATACATACCCGTCACGCCATTCCCTTTCGCGGTAGGCATAATCAAATGGCTTAGTTATTGCTGTTAATCCTAGGAAAATGGCTCTCTTATATTAATCTCCTCCATGATGCCCTATCCTTGCATATTTCTTTCACTTCTGTTACTCTCATGGATTGCTTCATACATAATATTCTATTCTTATGACTCGTTGAGTCTCTTCCACCACATTCACCCATAGCTATTATACGGTCCACCTCCTCCTTCCATACCATTCACTCCACTCTCAGAAACCTTCTTCGTTATCCAACTCTCATCCATTCTCTCGACATGGTGAAATAAACAAAGTAGTATACTCCTTTCATATATGTCATTTACCGGAGGTAACCCACATCCTTTCATCAATGATTCTTATCCTTACTTTACCCCGCTACTTTAACCGCTAATACAAATCAGGTACATACCCCATTCCCACTGTAATTATGCTGATTCTGGCTCCCCCAAGTTTCACTACCATAAAATAAAGTCAGGATGAGAACACTTTTTTACTATGCGTAAAATAAAAATAAATTTTTCGATAAATTCTTAAGTCCGTGCTTCGATTTCCGACGCATGAAATCCCTTTTGCGGCAAGTTTCAACGCGGTTTATCGCGACAGTTGGGAAAACCTTAAACATAACCACTAACAATTAACATCGTGTTAACACACAGGTAATCCACAACCGTGAAGTCCCAGCATACATCCACCAATTGCAGGCCTAATCGTAACCATTCCTCTACAAAAAAAATGATAAACTATCTACGTCTAAAGTCCTTTCTAAGTTGTACCACTCGCCATAATTTCCAAAACGCTAATTCTTTTTCCCCCTTCCCCGAGAATCTAAAACTCTTGTAGACAGTTTCTTTGTGGCACCCAAAGATCACCATCGCACACCTCTGCTTCGACTGGAATCGAGCAAGGAAATTGCCGGTGGGAACCACACTCCATGTTTGCGGTTTTGATCCCAGTAGGCTTCGCCATTCAGATCACTACAGTCACGGCCTCAGTCCCACAGTCTATTCAACGGATGAAAAATGGAAAAATGCTGCATCCCTCTTCTTCCTTCACGGCCGATGAAAAATGTCCAATATAAGCATGAAAATGGTACAAAAAAGGTCTTTCCTAACCCTCCACTTACACCCTACTAAACTTTGTTCAAAAAGCCAGTACTCAGATGATTCACTCGCCAAATCCAAGTGTAATAAAAATAACTAAGGTAGCAAAATATTATGAATCTGTTCAAGTATCTCCTCGGATTGTAAATCAAAAGAAAAGAGCTGGTGATCTATTATTGTGTTATGAAAATGAATGATGCCGGGATGAATCGGGTATCTGAAAATAGAAAGGGGTAAAGACATGCTACCAACCAAACTCCGAACTGAATGAAAGTTAAGAGTCCAGAATTTTATGTTTGCATTCAAAGTCGGAGAAAATAAAAAAATCATTCAATTAATAGGTAAACGGTATGTATTTCCCATGCATTTCCTAATTATCGATGCAACATCGCGAATCGAGAACTTTGGATTCATAAGTTACCCTTAGGTAGATAGGAAACGATATGTTCTACGATTCCAATAAATCAACTTTTCTTGGCCGAGGTCGGTGTTCATTATGGATAACCGGTATTCGATTTAATCTTAAATTATCTCCACAGCTAAAGTAAACGAAGTTTAGTCAAAAATGAGTAATTTACTCCGTACCGCTATGTCACTGACAAGGGCTACTGTCACTTGGCCCAATGTCTCGCATGCTTTTTTGTAGAAAAATAAAAAAAAACCGTGAGTAGCTCAGTCATAAGGCAGAATGTAGCGGTGTATTGACAATCAATTCAGTTCATTGATATCCTACACCCGTTGGAGATAAACCTTTTTCCATATTTTATACATACATTCATACATTAACTGCATCATTCCACTTCTCTTCGTACTTTCCCGAAAGATAATCATTCCCATACCGCAGAGGCAATTTAAGTACAGAGTCAATTAAGTGTGGCGCGCAACCCTTTGTATTCATCCGAGGTCATTTCCCGGCATATAACTTGGGAATCAATTCCTAAATTTCGTCCCGACAAAAGTATTCATTCCAGCAAAGAGCTAAAGAACGGTTTACGTCCTCTTAATGCAATTATTGAATCAATGTTTTGCCAACTCCTTACTAATCATGATTTTAAAAGGTTCATTTTTACCTTTCTTTCCAGATATTTACGCACTATTTATATCAAAAGTCCCCGCAAGCGGAAACCCAGAAGAAAAGGCAATTTGGAGAAAGAAATGTATCTTCAAAAAAAAAAATACCTCTGATCATTGAGTCTAAAGTATAAAGTGTTGGATGCTTCGTCTACCTCGCTCCACCGACGACTCCTATCTTCCCCCTTCCCTCGATTATATTCGTAATTTATCAGAGGGAAAAAGTCATTCAGATACGCTCCTCCTCGACAGCCAAAGTATACTACACCGCTTACTCAGTTTTGATTCTCTTTTGTCTAATTCACGCAGTAGCTCATGTCACCGACGTTTTGAGTTACGGTATAATGTGCGTGAGGATTAAGAATACATTCCCGCGTTTTCCCAAACCGTATCGTGCGACATTAGTAACAGCTGTCATTCCCTACGACAGCGATATCGGAATATCTCATATCTAAGAAAGTTCCGTGATAGAATCTCAGAAGGCCGATCTGATGCTTTCCCGGTGTATGCTGGTTGTGAAGTCTTCTCAGGATCTCCACTCGGTCAAATTCTTTATCGCCGACGTTTCGATGGTCTCGTAGTCGATCGTCTTCAGAGCTTAATGATCCTTCGAAGGTGAATTTCAGCCCTGCAAACGAAGGATAGATAGGCATTCGAAGAGACGGCAGAGATGAAGAATTTGACCCGGTGGAGATCCCGAGTAGACTTTAATCTCAGAAGGCTGTTTTTCTCATCTTTTTTCAGGAGATTCCTGCACTATTTATATCAGAAACCTTCAAAAGAGGGAACATACATAGGAAAGGCGATTTTGGAAAAGAGATGTAACCTGGAAAAAATACATAATATCCCAACGCATATGGAGTCTCAATTAAGGGCACATCTTCACTTCCCCGTCCACATCTCAGTCCACTGACAACCCCTTACCCCCCCACCCTCACGGCACCCTTTACCTTCCTTCCACCCCCTCACCTCCACGCACACAAATCCCACCCCGTTCCCTCGCCAATTCAATCACCAGCTCGTAAATCAAAAGAAGCTCCAACTCTTTTCTTAAGTAATAAACACTACCACCTTCTCCTCCTCCACCTCCACGGGGGACTCACCCTAATAAGACGAATCCTTTTAGCACTCACCACAGTTTATTGTTCTGTGAAAAAGTAAGACTAAGACGACGGTGCCCTGCGTCTTTTACTCTTTCCCATCTTTTGATGAGAGAAGACAAGAGAAGAATTAAAAAAAAGGTATTAAGGCTCAAAAGTTTTTAGAAGACGACCCCCCGAGCCGCGAAAGCACCCCCACTAAGAAAAGAGAGAGACTTCCAAAAATCCAATTCATTTCCCATTCACAAAACACTGGTAATTTCTTAATTTTTAAGAAGGTATCGCTTGCCGGGGGCCAGGAGATCTTTTCATTTTGCGGGGCTTCGACGCTTCCGAGAACCGTAATCGGTGGTAATGAGGCAAAGCACCTCCCCTCACTCCCTAAGACTACAGGGCTATTTAGTAAGATTCTCATTGAGTGAAAAGGACGGACCACCTCCCTTCCCCAATCGCCACCATCCAACACACGCCGTTTCAAATTACTTGGGCCAATAATGGCGGCGCGGCGGCATGCGAGGATGAGAGAGAAAGAGACAAAAGGTGTTCCGAATGAGAAATTAAACGGCGAAATTAAAGCAAAAAGAAAGAAAATTAAGTCTCACGGTGATATTTCACCTCCTTTATTCATTTTTTAGGTCCCAAGAAGAAGAAGACCTTATTTTGGGGTGGAGAAGGCTTTTGAATTGGGATAAAAATTATTTCTTTCCCCGTGGAGAGACAAGGTAATTTTTTTAAAGAAGGAAGAAATGAGGGAGGGGCAAAATAAAGAAGGAAAGCTTCGTTAGCAGCGGGGGGAGGTAGGCGGCAAAGCGAACGGGGAATCAGGAAGGAGGGAGGAGGGTTGAGTGCTCTGAATCGAGTCAAAAATCCATCCACCCTGCCCGTCTCCCCCTTCCACGTCTCGGACCGTTAAGTTCCTTACCGATTTCATAATTATATTTCCGCAAAAACAAGAAGTACGAAGCCTTAATTCCTCCCAAATTTTTTACTTCCTCTACCCCAAAGCAATGGCGCTTACCGCACACTATATAGGCCGCGCTCAAAACGGCTGTTTTTTTATTTTTTAATATCCCCGCCCTCCGAAGCGCCTATTCCATTTCATAATAACTCAAAATGCTCCCAACTACCACTTGTGCCAATTTTCATAGCTGCGCGATGTCGCGACAATTCCACTTCTATTCACGATGTGTCGAATTTGTCGAGCAGCCATACGAAAAAGGTAGAGCATTGCCATATTTATCACCCGGTCTTTGCGATATATTGAAAGACGATATTTGACGTAATGCGATAGTGATAATAATAATTTTTTTATCGACCGCACCCTTCACCGATGCGGTCAAATACTTGTATTACGACGAACACACACGGTCACGTAGTGGATGGCGAAAAATCACCCAGGCGAGATTCGACCCCTAGACATCAGGCGAGGAATCAGCCCCACCACCGCAAGGCCGGAAAAAAGTGCGATGTACGATAAAGTGTGATGTACATTGTAAAAAGGCACCATGCGATATAATGCGATATCAGCATATGAAATTCGATATCATCATCACCAGAAGTCATCAATCCGACGATTGGTTTTGCAGTAGCTCTCAACTCCTCTCCCCACTCAGCTAACCATTTCATTCCGACACAAGTCTTCACTTCGACACCCAGCATAATTTGCCTGATGCATTCAATCATTGGTCTCCCTCTGTTAATCTCCTCATCTATTTCTCCTTCCATTATTGTTTTCAAGAGGATGTTACCTCAAAAAATGGGCCCAACAAGTTTTTTCTTTTCATCTCCTCAGAGTTTTTGTCACACTTCTTTCCACCTCTCCTTAGGCTTTCATCGGTGGTGATATTCCCTCCGTTCATTAGACCTTCATCATTCTTTGATGACACCAAGCTTCCATTCCTTTCAATCTTCTTTGATGTAGAGCTTTTATTGTCCAGGCTTCACTGTCACATAAGAGCATGTTCAATATATGTAGGTATATATTTTTTTAATGGAGTGGCGATATGAGCTATGCAATGTAATGGAATGCGACGTAGTGCCTCATGCGATGTGAAACGGAGAAAATTAACTTATAAAATGTACATCGACGCAACACGATACAATCGATACCATTACAAATACGATATATGCGATGGAAGGCGATGCGTCTTATGCGATGTAAATTTCTCATCGCAAAACGATGCAGAAATTTGAACATCGCACATCCCTACTACCCTCTTTGTCACTCATTTCTTTTTTCCCAGTCGAAAAAGTTTTTACCGCACAGGGTGTTTGATACCACTCGGTTGCGGGCTTTGTTAATTGGATGTCCCGGAAAGAAATCTCGCTTTGTCTCTCTCTCTCTCCCCCTGGCCACCTTTTCCAACCTCATAACTCCTCCTCCTCCCGTCCTTTCAACCCCACCACCCCACCCCCCTTCACGGAGAGCCGACACGAACACCACCCCCTTCTTTCCCAACGCGATCCGCTTCTTATTTCCACCCTCCCACCCCACCCCTTCTTCTTACCATTCCCTCCTTGGTCTCCAACTTCCTCCCACCTCCCCGCGTGCACTTGTAAGATTTTTCCGAAACTTCAAGACCCCCCCCCCCCACTATATCTCTCTCTTTCCCTTACCTTCCTTCCTTACTCGCTCGCGATAACTTTATCATGACCTACACGAACATCGGCATTTACTCATTTCGGTGTCTCCGGAATCGGTTTCGAGGGAAGACGGTGGCCGAGAATGGCGTGGCGGGGGTGAGAAACTGATCGGCAGACGAGAAGACGCGAGGGACAGTGAGTCTGCCCCCTCTGAAACTGTCAGGTAAAACTGATGATATCAGGCCTGACCTCGTGTAAATTGTGGATATATCCACCTTTGCTATTTCCACAACTGTGGAAATAACAAAGGTGGTTTTCTCATCATGTATATCTGTCAAGTGTTAGTTAGTTGACTGGTTAGGCGACCGACAACTGCAGTCAGGTTACCCAGGAACGACAGAAGGGTAGGTTTTTTAAGATAGGGGTAGTTTGTTTAACACTAGA
Source organism: Pyrrhosoma nymphula (assembly GCA_963573305.1). Classification (NCBI taxonomy): domain Eukaryota; kingdom Metazoa; phylum Arthropoda; class Insecta; order Odonata; family Coenagrionidae; genus Pyrrhosoma; species Pyrrhosoma nymphula. Next base: position 20,131,657 of record OY754328.1, read on the forward strand.
AGGACGGCTATGGGTCATTTTGACCCCATTACTTCTTTCTCTAATAGAGTCATGTTTTCTCACCATTTTATGTTCCTATAAATCACTGATATTCATTTACATCAACTAAAATATATCAGCGCACATTTTGATCAGTACTCGAAACCTTCATATATCATTTGAATGTCATTCGTCGATAGCGGACCTCTCCTGGTCGCATTACAGCGGCCAGTGGTGCGACAGTGGAAAAGGATAGTCCCGACCATACTCGCCAAATTGTTTTGACCTCTCACTAGAGATACGCACGTTCGCCCAGACCTTTTTTGTCGCCAAATTGTCGGAACACTACTTCTGAAAGCCGTATAGAGGATGCGCCGTTCTCAAGTTGTAAAATCATTTCCGAATACCCTATTCTTTAGCTTTAGGGAAATCATCCATGGGATTCAAAAGAGAGGAGGAAAGAGTTTTTGGCTCTTATGAGAGCAGAAAAGACTATTGCTTTTGTCCCTCCTGGGTACATTTTCCGACGCCAAAAAACTCGCCAAACCTTCTGTATGCATTTTTTCTATCGTTGGTTCCTTTTATCGTAGGTGACCGTGTGCTAGATCCCTACCGTAGTGGCTGGCGGCGTGCGTTATTCACGTACTCTAGAACCGGGGGGTTTTCCCGGAAAGGAATGTGGCTACCAGGCAGATAGCAGAAGCGACGAATAGCTAATGAAAATTGCCAGATGGAAGTGACGAATAGCAAAATAAGAAGAAAGAAGTATATTCAAATACTGGTTGAAGAAGTGGTGGGATGCTAATTGGAACAAAACCTTCATATTTCCGGGAAACGCACGCCACTACCCAATAGGTTCAGAAAAGAAAACATTGTCAAATTTTGAAAAATTGCACAATGAAAACTGCAAATGTATGTCCTCAATGCAATAGAAGCGTTTGTGGGAACTGTGCTGAAAAAATAACAATATGTTAATGTTGTGCAAAAAAGTAATCTTACATCTTTCCAAATTAACGCACATGTATATGTCTGTATATGGATGGGGTTTTTATGCATATTTTTTATTTGAAAAAGGATTTGTAAAATTAATATTTATAAATTAAAAGGATATTATCTAAATGTGCACAATATTCAGTCAGGGGTCTTTATTTTCAAACCGTTATGCTTGAAAATAGCCTAAGATGAGCACTGCTAACGAGACTCAACTGAAATAATTTTATTATAAACAATTAATTAGTAAAAATAATTTTTATTGCTAATAATGTGTGGATAAGGCCTTCTTAATGTCATTTGTGGAAAAAATAAAGTACCGGGAGAAAAAAGTAGCTAATTGATGCTGAAAACCTTTATGGGTCAAAATGATCCCTGCCCGTCCTTCTAGATAGTGCGAAACTCCCGTCTTCCTAGTGTTAACGGATTACGGGAGGAGAGAAATTCCGTTGTCACTTCCGGGAGACGCTTTGAATGAAGTTTTGTCCACCAAGCTTTCGTGTCCATTGCAGGCCGCATCATCAGATTTGTGGTAGCAGATTACATCGTGGTTCATTATCATTGCTGCTATCTGACCCGATTACAAGCAACAACGATAATGAACCACGAGGCCAGGGACGGAAGGTCTAATAGTTTATTTTTTCTCTATTTTATCCCTGATGATGCGGCCCTCAATGGACACGAAAGCTTGGAAGACAAGGTTCGTCACGCAGCTGCTACAAATATTTACAGCAGGAAATAATCCTCGCTGCGTAAATCTATGTTCAGAGAAAAACTCTGCGTTCACGTTAGCCTAATACCAACGAAATGTGCCATGAAATCCAAAGTTTCACGTGCAAGGGTTCTCTCCGCACGTCATCCTAGAAGGATTGCACTGCGAAATATTGACCACCGCGAGGATATACATATGGGCCCTTGGGATGGGAAGCCGGTACTCCAGTAAACACACCAACCCTTTCCCCAATTCCAAAAGCTTATTTATCTAACAATCAACTCTTTTAGAAAATATGTCTTCTATTCGTCGATACTGGTCAGCAATCAGTATTCTATGGCTGCAATGGCTTTTTCATCCAGATGTGAACTAAGTATTATTTGTCAAGTTAAAATCCGACATCAGGAGAACTATTACGGTCCCCAAACCGGATCACACATCTGATACGATGAGCCGTTAGCTTCCGATATCACCGTTCTTGAAAAAACTGTTTCTTCCCTCCTATTATTGACGATCACAATAGAACTTAAGGCGAAACTCCCAAAATCCGTGAGATGTAAACCATTGCAACTACCTTAATTACGCCATAATAAAAAATTTATAGCATGTGCATTTGCAGTGATTAGCTCTCTGCAAATGTACAGCCTACTCCGATTCGTCGGGTAACCGGAAATAATGAAGATCCAGATTGATTATGTGAGAGATAATCGTCATGGATCAGGCGAGATATGTAGCAGGTTGGTATTCCAGGAGAAACACATGCAAATTTCTATTATCTGTTGGGTTGATCCAACGAATAATATTCGCTTCACCGAAAGTTTTCGCTCCAACGCTCCGCATAGTACAGAACAGAAGGGGGAGAACAGAAAACACCCCAGGAACTACTTCCTGGGGTGTTTTCTGCTCTCCCTCTTTCATACTCATATGCCTGAATACCTCTACAACCTATTCACCCTCAGAACTACTGTTTCCGTCAGAAGAACTCGGGCAGACCTAAACCTTCTCCACATACCCCAAGCCCCTACCAACCAATACCTAAATTCCTTCTCGATTATAGCATCCAAGTTTTGGAATTCATTACCCCCCTCAATAAAATGCTCCTCCACTCCGGAATCTTTTAAGAGGAAATTGTACGAATATTTAAAACAGTAGCACTGTTGTTTTGAAATGTAAGAATCTTTGCGTTGATTAATTTTATTTTTGTTAGAACCTTTGTTTTCAATTGCTCTTGTGTTTATGCTATGCTTATTTCATAATTATTGTATTTTGAGCAGAATGTTTTCTGTACTTATATTTTTTTCTTTTTTGCTCTTATGGGTTTCCCAGAGCATCAATAAACCATTCATTCATTCATTCATAGTATGGCTGCGTTTTCCTGACTCTTGACGCTGGAAACTGGTAGTAGAAGGACATAAAACGAAGAAATGCCAAGGTAAAGAGAAGTCGTAAGATGGGATTACGACGCGTAGGCCTGCATGATAACAAAACTGGAAGAAATTGAAGCTGGAGAAAATGAAGGTTTTAAAGAAAACATTCAGATAAAATTAGTATACTTATGGATTTCTACTACGCAAACTCGATTTTTATAACTAATCATCAACAGCACTCTAAAAGTATCAAGCAAGAGGATACATTGACATGCGAGGTGCTAACTTTGGTATTTTAAATTTCTCAAAACTGATACACGAGAAATTAGGAATTGGGACGATGATCTACCAAGCGAACCGCTACGCTATAATTATCTGACGATTCGTACAGCCGAAACCAAAAAGAGAGCTGTTTATGATACGCGCAAATATCACAATTTAATGAGTCCAACAAAATATTTCTGTTTTTGGGAGCTTCCTCCTGTGTCTTGGTAGAAAATACAAAGCAAGGCAATTTTCGGTCAGCAGACGAAAATCACGGGGAAACTGCAAAAGCTATTTCGCGTCGAGATTTAACCTGCAATTCACACACGGTAAACAAATCTCGCGAGGCCAGAGGCATCACTACGACACCAACAGAGAGCACGAAATGAATAAATGCCATACGATTTCCCATAATAAAATTAGAGAATACAATGTATTCATCACAGTGCACGGTTACAAATAATGCCTCAAGGTTAATTTCTACTTCCACCAATATCTCATTAAACATTTCCAACCTGTTTAAGCACTGTGTGGATAGGACTTGTGCAGCACTCCTTCCGTCGGATGGTACGTCAAACTGCAGTGCCCTACGTTTCGTTAAGAGCAAGCTAATGCCGACGCCGGGTTTCTCTCCACCTCCGTTCTCCAGAAGAACTTTCCCCTTACCAACCTACCCACTAGTCCTGAATAGCACAAAGAGCTCAACTTCCGGTCACCTTCACCAAATGATCAACCAACCGAGTCCAACACCTTGGTGAATTATAATCTTCTTGTGGCATGCGCGCGGTCTTCCACCTTATGTGCTAATGAAATTAAACAATTCTCGCTTTAGTACGTCTACCTCCGTACAAAAAGGGCAAAAATTGAAAATAAATACAGTATAAAAGTTATTATGTCCAAAAAGCGATGAATTAAAAGTAATTCCCGCGTCGAGTAGAGGAATTATAAAATATTTCCCCTCTCACATTTCTCGACATTCTTTCTATTAATCTCTCCGTTGGGTAACACCTCGTTAATACGGCATTAACTCTCGACAGTTACGGAAAGGTGGCACGGTGAGTTGGGAGTGGGGAGGCCTCTCATTCCTGAAGCCGATGTTCCGTGCAATGCACCCGCCACCCTTCCGAAATCTCCCGACTCCGAAAAATTTTTTGGAAAGCAGAGCGCGCGAAGGGGAATATTCGCGAATTCTTGGCAAATCTCCTCCACCTCCACGGAACATATATAAGTATATATTTTTTCTCTCCGTAATGGGATAAGGGATCCCTTGTCCTCAAAATCGCCAGAGGGGATGAAGAAGCCCCTTGGTTAGCCTGTTTGCCAAGTCGATCGGGCAGTCAGAAATGCCCCGGCGATTTACACCGAGGAGGTTCCGGGTTTAAACCCCAGTTTTTGGACTCCTCCGTGATGCCGAGCCGGTGATCGGCGTGTACGGGATCCGGAAAGGGAAAGGCGGAGGATTACAACTCCTACTATTCCGACGACCGTCGCGTCACCCGCCGTAGGGCTTAGCACCGAGCAGTGAGCCCCGCTGGCATCGTCGTTCCTCCCCGGAAGCTAGCCGGCATGAACGACAGCCTACTGCGAAGGATAAGCTTTTCGTTCCCTCTGTTTATACGGGGGACTAAAATCCTCTCGGGAATTTTAATATTTCTGTTTTTCCCACAACAGCGAGATATATATTCCTTCATGATGAGCAATTCATGGACTCCGGAAGTATGGAGTTGACTGAAGGAGATAACGCAAGCGCGGATTCCAAAGGCAGTCCCATGAATGCAGACAAACAATCATCAGTAAACCATTATTATACATTTTATTACTTAATTATCAATGGGCAATTCTCAATTTGAGCTGAAAGGACAAATAATTACACAAAAATTACCTACGAAGAAATTAATGCATTTTTAATTACAAAAGATCATAAAGAGCCACTCCCAGGTAATAACTGTAATCAAATCTCGTTCAATATGCAGTCACGATGTCTGCCTCATGGTCATGAAGGTGATAATTCAAAAACTTAGGCTTGAAAAAACGCCAACACCATTCTTTGCGCCTTACCGGTAAAGTCCAAATGAAGGAATTCAATGTACCAAAAGTAATTGCAGGACAGAAATTCTCGGCTTCATGCACATGCATACTTGGGGACCTCCCTTCAAACATCAATTATACAATGTGCGACAGTTGATGTACATTCACAACTCCCGATCGCCATGCTATAAAATTTCCATCCCTGGTTAACAGGGAGATGGGCGTATTTACTCAACGACATCTGAAGAACTACAGTGTAACACTACATCTCTGACCTCTCCATGACCACTAAACTTGTCAAGCGTCACAATATCGCCGCGAAAGGAAGTGTGTTTTAAAGACAGATGGCATAACTCCGAGCCATCGAGAATTTTATACTCTTAACCAAAAAATTTATCATGGCTAATCACTTCAAGTTTTTGACAGTGGCTGGAGGTAATCGCATTCTTTGGATAGAGAGGAAAATATTATTACGGAACCGATTTTGGGTGAGATATGCATCGCAAGCGGAAAAGTTGGGGAATTAAAATGCATAAATTGGAACAAGAGTGAAACATAAGGAAGCCAACGTGAAAGAAGGGAGCGTGGAACATGGGCGCGACGACGGATTAATTAGGAACAGCGGAGAAGGGAAACCAACACATTGATCGCGTTTCGAAACGAAAAAACGGATTTTCACCCTCGTAGTTCTCAATTTTACGGAGCGCGGAAAAGTCGAAAATCGTTCGGAATATCCTTCCCGTCCACGGGAGTCTCACCAGTGAGGCGGAGAGAGAGGTATGGAGGGAAGGGATAATAGCGGGAGATTGAAAGACGGATAAGTGAATTTATTAAAATCAGGGCGTGGAGACCGCAAAGTCTCCTCGTCCACTTACCCTTTAGGAGTGATGAACAGCGGAGCACTCTGTAGTAGTAAGGGATGTGTGAGGGCAACGCAAGAAATTAAGCGGATTGGGTCGATGTGGAGGCTTCGCATCCCGAAGGTACCGGGTTCGAATTCCGACCGCAGTGAATATTTTTCAATGTATTCTCGATCCTTATTCGGGCGCCATGTGGATATGACTTCAAATACGTCGGTCCCGTCGGATGGGACGTTAAACCGTGTGATCCTTGGCGGCGACAACTTCTAACTTACCTAATTCAAGAAGAGAGTAATGGACAAGTGGATTTAAATTATAGATTAATCCAAATCGTCAAAAAAAAGTAGAGGAATTGAAACTCGGTCGGCCTCGGTGGCGGCGGGGTAACGTCCTCGCCTGCTAACCCAAAGGTCGCGGGTTCGAATCCCGCCTGGGGAGGATTTTTCACTTCCCAGGGCATGGTTGTTTGTGCTTGTCGACTGTTGATGGTTACTACCCCGATGTGAAGGCCAACATAAGTGCTGTTTTCGGTGGTGATTAAATAATAAAAAAACACCTATGCATGCATTTCGGTCATCCAGGTGACCATCGACAGGGAGAAAATAAATCTAGTAAACACGTGCGTATTTGGTATTTACGTACGGTACGTGGTATTTAAAATATCAACGCTCGACTTCATTCAGTAACACACTAATACGGAGGCCAAGTCGCACAATTTTCTCTTTTCATGATACTTCGCGAGGAATGTTCTCACAAAAACTTAGGTCCATCTGCGGCTTCTCTATGAATAAAATGTTACGCGACGCTCACTTACCTATGGGAAATCAATCAAGTCTCATCAGAATTAAAAAGGTATCAAAACTGACCCCGACTCGAGGGAGCTCAAAACATTTTTATTCGATTTGTGAAATGAAAAACAATCCCAATACCAAATATTTACAGCCGTCGGAGGAGTGGCTTCGGGGCAGAAAATATTTCCCATCATATCGATCCCTTCAAGGTGGCTGGAGCGGTAATCGTGGGCCATTGAGTGCACATTTTAATATTTTTTAAGTCGAAAAAATACTAAAACCACATTTCATTCAGGTGCAACTGTTTATGCGTTGTAACTCGCCACACAGGCAGTAATGGAAATTATACAAGAATTTTATTTTACATTTTTTTCCTTAATTAAAGCATGCTGTGACTAGAGTTTTCGGCGCGGCATTCGAAGTATAAACGAAATTATATTGAAATTTTCGAATATTGGATTCGGCGTGACACCTTAATATTTGTTAGCAACAATTATAATAATAAACAATGAATTATTTCGCGCTTAGAAGAAAATCTGTACACATTTTATCGAATTATTACGGTATACATGTCATGTGCCCTAAGGATACGTGTTAAAATAGCATTGAATTGCAAAAAAAAGAACAAATTGGGACGATACAATTTGTTTCACTTTTATCTACAGGTATCACTAGTGAGAACACGTACACAAAGTTTCACGCAAATCTGTACATAATAATCGAATATTGCCCCAACCACCTTAACGCGTGAAGGTGGAGAAACCTGGATTCACGCCCCCGAGCTAATAACATTACAACCCGTTCTACAGCGAAAAAACAGGAGTGAACACGTAGCTTCAAATTTACCTTCACGCGAGAGAGCGCTAGTGTTGTGGTGGGTAGGCAGAGGGGGCGCGATAGAAGACGGCTTCCCTGGTTTGGGATCAGGGAGGGAAAGCTCCCGTGCCTGCGAACAGGGGCAGGGGGGGGGACTGAGTATTTGAGGGGAGCTCTGAATGCGAAGGGGATGGGGGGTTTATGAGTGGTGAATGGCCGAGGGGGGTGAGCGTGAGGTTAAGGGAGGGATATGAGGATTAGGCGAGGAAACAAGATAAACGGAGAGGCCGACTGCTCAGGGGATTAAGGTCGGGTTGGCTTAGTGAAAGGTATTTCTAAGCAGCTGGAAGGAGGGGGGCCATTTGGGGAGGAAAGAGAGGAAGCGGGAGGGGGTTTAGGGGGATGAGGTAAGGTTCGAAGCGGGGTAGTGGAGGGAAGGAGAAAAAAATGAGTGGTGGTGGTGGTGGGAAGATGAGGGAGGACTGAGAGGAGAAGGCCGTCATGCAAAGGGACACAAAAGTAAAAAAGGAATTGGGTGGGAAGAGGGACAGATAGACGCAGAGGGGGCCTAGCGTTGTGACTGAAGGATTGGGCCCAAGCAGATTTCACATGCATGTATAGGAATGCGAGGGTCTTGTGTGTTGCGTTAACACTATAAGCATGAGCATAAGCGGGATTTGGCTAACCTACTTGTCTCGCCGCGGGAATGGTTACGGTTTTTCGACGGGCGGAAGAAAGCGCGATTGTCCGTGTTCTTGCCGCCGGCAAATGCTAAGAAGGCAAGTCGTCCAAGTTTCGTCTTCCCTCTCGACTGACAATGAGCCGAACGCGTCCGTCCAGTAGGAGGAGACCTCTGCCCACGCGTGCGAACTAATGTCCCGCGGTCAAGACATCTTGACGAACATGAGCGCTTGTTTTGACGGGAGTACGAGTTGAACCGCAAGGAGAGGCGATGAGACAGCGAGGCGGCGACTAAAGACGAGTGCGGGTGTAGATTAGAGAAGAGAAAAGAGGGAGCCATTCGATACACACATTATCATAGGTATCCTGCCAAATGAAATGCAAGTCAATGGACAACCCTTCCTGAGATTTCAGCGACCTCGGTGAGTTTTCCTGCATTAACGATAGCACGAGAAATATTGGACCCATTAAAATGCGTAATTGAGAAAGACGAAGGAACCACTTTTTCAATAAAATAGAAGCACTGAGCATGTGTAAATATATTGTTGGAAATATGCACAGGAAAAATCTTCATTTTAAGGGAAATGGATTTCCAGAGTTAAGCCTGAAACAATCGAATTAGCCAGTTATGCAGTTACAATACGTCGAAAATAGAATTTTTAGCAGAGAACTTATCGCGAAATCGTGATAACTTATCTACATACAAATTAACCGAGGATAATAAAAAAATAGTTTTTTTAGAAAGATACCGAAGAAATAACGAGAGATATTATGTGCGGATTAAAAAAATCAGGCTTACCTTTCGTGACCCAAGGTGCTAAATAGGCATCTCCTCATATTTTTGACTGCGGAGACAAGACCAATGAAAATCCACTGAACAAACACATTATTTCATGAACTCATTCATTGTTAAATTTTGGTGCATTCGGACTCTTTCGACAAGTGTTGCGTCAATACGTATGCCTCCTTTTGAATTAATAAATCAAGCAGAAAAGCTACAGCAAGTTTTTTCGCGGGGGTTTGTGGGAAATCCTTCGCTAAAACGGCGGACGAAAAGAGAAATACGCAAAAAGTAAACACTCTCTTGTTTTATTACCTCCCTCCGCGAGTCATGCGGTCGAGATATGTGCGATGGGAAAGATATTCGTACAACGTATCGATATAGGATGTATTATTTTTTCACTGTTTCCTGCCACGCCAGAATGGCACGTGGTTTCGTCTGTTCCTGTTCATGAATCAGGCACCTTGTTCAGGGCATTTTGAGAAATCCGGGAATCACCATTCACTGACAATTGTATGCGCAGGGCTCGGTACATATTTGAAATGGCCTAATAAAGAGAAACACTATATTCTCTTACCTTTACTTCGCTGTATTTATCAAAAAATTGCCTCATAAATTCTAGCTTCACGTTACTCAGCAGTGCACCGCATGCAATATGAGCCTTGGTATTTTATTCCTTGATGCATGAGCCTTGGTGTATAGATGGTAGGCAAGAATGCACTAGCGAACCAATATAACGGAGAAAATAACAACTAATTTCCCCTAAGTTTAGACGTTTTCTCCGCTAGGAATATCGATGAGAAACTTAAGCGATGATTTCAGAAACAGGTTCGGTCTAGAGTTTGAGCTCATTATGCGAAGGTATCTAATGATTCTGCGTGCATAAAATGTGCTCTATGTGTCATAAATAATAAGAAATTATTTTATCGTCGTGCTCTTATCATGAATTTAGTTTTTTGGCTAATAATTGTGCCTGCCCCATGAAAAACGAACGTAATGGAATAAAAACTAGTCTTTACACCTGCGAGCTGTAGGTATCTCCGTAATTTTTCAGGCGGCTTACATCATTACGATACCTTAATAACGACAGCAACTTGAACGAAATTTCAATAATACCATTATGTGTATGGGATGTTCCGGAAATAGCTCATTTACTCACACGAGAGGCCTGAAAACGCAGTCAGGCAAGCCTCAAGCACAACTGCGGACTTGATATTTCGGAGCTCAGCCCAAGGTACCATAAAACCGAAGACATCGAAGTAATAGAAAAATTTATTTGCATATACTTCAAAGATGTAAATAAGCTGAAAATGCTCTGTGTTAAACCCGACAGAAATTTACGGAGTAAAACTGGCTAAACATTCGTTTTGTGACATAAGTAACTGCCGTTTTTCAGTAATAATTAGACACTCAGTAAAGAAATTTGTAGTACCTAGCAAAAATCGTAAAATATTTACGCGGAATAAGCTACACAGCAAATCTACACAGGTAAACACATAAAACCTGTACCATTTTACTTCGTACACTCAAAGCTTCTTAGATAGTAATATGTATTTTAACACAGTGAGACACGAGATTTTTTAATAATTAACCAGTAGCTACCAACTGAAATCAATGCACATCGCAGAGATTGGAATGGCATCGATAACCCATGGCCACTTGGAGAAATTGCCTCCACAGCAGCAGTAATGAACAGAAGACCACACATCCGACCGACAGGGAATATTCCACACGCAGCGACTTATAGAGCTAATAAAACTGGCCAATAGTCGTACGAGAACCCGTTTCACCGATCGCAACTCTTCGCTCGACCGCTGCAAAGGAATTAATCCGCCGGCCGGATGAGTTTAGAGAGGAAAATGCCATGCTCAAAAGAGCATATTATGAACCATTTCGATGCATAGGGGAGAGACAGAAAGGCCTCGTTAGGGGATCTTTCCGCGAACGAGCGCCCATTTAAAAAATATTCCAGCTTACAATTATCCGAAATTGGATAACATTTATGTGATGCGAAAAATTTTACTTCACAATTGTAAAACTAATTGACTGTACTATTTCCGTAAATGAGCGCTCGTTCTTCTATTCGTATGTATGTCAAATACATTATCGGGTGATTCCATCGCATTTTGTTTGTTGTTTCGTAGACAACGTTCCACTCGTCTTCAGGTCAAAGTATTCGCGTTCCATTTGGATCGCTAAAAATCTCTATGAGCCGCTTATCAGAGCCGAAAAGACCATGTATACCGTTCTGGGAAACAGCCGTGGAATTGCCCTCGAACTCTACTTAACATATCAATCTACATCTTCACAATAATCTGCAAGCCACCACAAGGGTGTGTGGCAGGGGTGTTATCACCAACATTCACCACACCATAGATATGCTACCAATGCTACAGAAACTATTTGTATTAGGATGTATTTCACAACTACATAATCAATACAAATCTTCTAATAAATCATCATATTGCAATTGGCGTCAACCTATTACAGTCACGTCTCCAGCCTTTTGCAAGGATGTGCGAACCAAGGAGTCGTGCCCTACGTGATCGATCCACCCTAGGGATTTACTGTGATTTGCTATGTTATTAGCCATTATTACTTATCATCTTTACAAAGAGATAATTTCAGGAACATTCGTGAATTAACGGGAGTACGACTTCCCGCTTTCGATTCCCGTAAGTTCCGAAATGTCGGGAACATTGAAAACTTATCTGTAACTTAATCTTCTAATCTCCTCCCCCTCATTGTTAACTCCACGGTTGCGTTCCGCATACCTTGAGCAGTTTCGTTTCTCGCATGGCGATTTCTGTGTTCCGATGAACGTCATAAGCGTCCAGGCGCCGATGAGTTGGGCGCGACCGTGGTTAATTATGCATCTAAGACTTTATCGTGCGTTTTGAATGACGATCTTTCCGCTCAATGTTCTTGAAATAATTAGGTACTAAATATGGAAGCTTGCACTCAAATGTAATCCACATGCCAACCCCTTAGCATTCTTCAATTGGCCTTTTTTATCGGTCATTAAAATTTCGCCCGGCATTATATCTAACCGTTATCATCAGCCCATTGGGTTTTCCATACCTTTTTGGATTACTCCCCGTATTATAAAATCAAATCATATTTCGTCCTTCCTCCGTTATCCTCTTTGAATTCATCTGGCGTCCAATATCTTCTCGCCGCCAGATTTCATCTACATATTTTTAACGGAACGAAGCGGCTTTGCTATCCATCACCCTTCCTCATTATCATTTTTACGCTAGGAATTAGCAGACATCGTTGTCGTCTTGTTAAATGCACCAGCCTTTTTATTCTTCAGGTTTTTGCGAACTCTGTTAATTTGCTTATTCGCGTTCCATCGCGCTATGTAGCCTCGTAGACAACGCCGTACAGCACCAACGTTTCGAGGGCTGAAGTTACGTTTTCATGCGGCCGCTTTCGCGTCGTTTTGCCTCTGTGCTGTGCGTCCAACGCACACCCTGTTTTCATGGCAGCGGTAGTATTGGATGAAAACAGAAGACGGAAGAAAATCAGGTCGCGTTCAGTCTTCCCAAATATTCCTGTTCATTGTGGAGCTTCTGAAGAAAAATGGATGTTCACGAGGATTATTGGCAAAGGGCTGCACCGACCAAGTTGATTTTTTGTCAGCAATCTGAGGACGATCCACAACTCCTCGTGACGGTATCGCGTGACCAACACGAAATGACAGGCAGAAAGCGTCGGTCCTCACTCCCTGTCGCAGCTCTGGCGACTCAGGATGCGTCAAAAGTTAAAAGATGGGCAACTCTGACGGCAACGCGACCTCTATTGAAGAGATCGCTTCTGATTGGCTACGCAGTGTCCAGCAACGGACCAACGGCTGCATGAAAACGTAGCTTAAGTCATCGTCTCCAGGTTTAATGCCTTCATTCAACTTGAAGACGATATAACTCATGGTTATTTTGTTTTTTATGGGCGGTTACAGTCTTTAGGTTTCCGTCTCTTCCTTCTTTATTTAATCAATCAACATTTTTTATTTTCATATCATCACATTTTTTATAAAGCGCATAGAGCGTCCAGGAGCACCATGCACAGGGGACTTCGCCATCATGGTGGTATCATACCACCGGGTAGCAGTCTAGTAGAGCACCGACGTTTCAAGAGCTAAGTCCGCCATCGTCTTCAGGATGAATGTCTTCATTCACCTTGAAGACGATGGTAGACGGGCCTCGAAACGTTGGCGCTATTCACAGCACTACTACCTGGTAGAAAACCTTCCAACCTCGTAGGAGATCTCTTCCTACTGTCTATTCGCCGGAAAACCTGGGATCCTTTGATAATAGTTATTACAATTATTGAGTACATGGAAAAATTTCCTCAATTTCCCATCCAAATACTCTCAATATTCGGAAACATGGAATCGAATAAAATTCCCGGGAACGAACAGGAAGGGATTCCCGCCCTGATAGACGGGTTGTGTATACTAACGTCGCGAAAAATTCACGCTCGACATCACGATGAATAATTTGTCCCAACTTCTTCCAATGCACGGAGGAAAGCGTGCTATTATTTTTTTTCTGTTTAAGCCACACGGGTAAGAAGCGAATTAAAAGACCAGTCTCTCGTCACGAATACTCCCACTAAAAGGGGGAAGTGGAACCGGTTAGCGAGGGCTGTGGTGGGGCGGGGGGGGGGGAGCCATCTATCTATGAACGCACCTCAACACCTGCCATAAATTCGAACCGAAGCCGAAAATAATGATCACCGGCAGCAACGGCACGGGGACGATCGCGGCTACCTTAATGTCCGAACATTGCGCACAATAAAATCTTTAGCCACACCACTGGACTCACTTTCCCCATTCCAAAGGCGTCGGCCAACATTAATGCCGTCCCCGCCGCGGATAAAAATCGTAATTAACGATCGAAGAAAACCCTTGAAGCTAATTCACAAAGCCACTTCGGCTCTGAGGGATGCGGCGGGGTGTCGAAAAACAAAATCTTACACCCGTCCTTCGTTTAAGAAGGCTCGTTATGGTGCGTTGAGAGTGAGAAAAAAATTAAAAAAATACATTATTTAATACCACTGTGATAATCCTAACTCAAGCATGGATACTGGGAAAGTATCAGGAAGGTTTTCATACACGCACCGTTTTAAATCCGATCATTTTGTCTTCGTCGTCCAACCGAATCGTAATAGGCTCGAATCCCACCGTCAAGAGGATAGATTGAAATTAATCCGGATAAGACAGTTGCAGCATTGATATGGGCAAGATATCAGGCAGCAAAAGTTTAGGCAGCCGAAAACAGTAGCGCCAAGAGGCAGAAGCTCAACGATTTTAATATTTCATTCAGGTAATTAGCGAAATCCGAATCTAGTTCCAAGGCAGCGTATGTTATGAGTCCAAGAAAATATTTTCCACAGTTTAAACTGGGTCAGTCACCCAACATTCACCAACTCCGGTGATAAGCCCAGCAAGATGAATTTTTGAAAGAATAAATTGATTCAGATCTGATAAAACGTTGAACCTTACATCTGCCATAGCCATATCTTGAAAGACCTCGCTGAATTTGAGATGAGGTTTTTCTTTACGAACTTGAAGGTACAAAATAACATACAGGAGTTCCGATACATACCGATTTACACTTTACAAACACTAAGTATGGGCGCACGTTCTCGGAAAAACGATGCTAACCCAGCAAAATGCGGTAGAGCGCTCTAGGTAGCACTGTTAAATATCCTCAAGACGCTTTAAAACCAGACCATAGAACTGAGAAGTATTAAAACGGGTACACTAGCAAAATTATTCCACAAGCACTAGTTTTCTGAATGCTCAGAACAAAGTAAAAAGATACACACCTAAGGTAATTCAAACACATAATAGGTCAATGCGTTTCAGCCCGAGTCAATAACTACCGCACACCGTATCTCGTATTCAATTTATTATTGGTTGATATACTAGCAATTAATACATTCGAGATCATGCGCATAGCGTCAGGAATCGAAATAAATTCATATTTCAATTGATCGAGGGCAAGAGGAAAGTGTTCTCCCGACAATGCGAGCAATAAGTGTGTGTTACAGGCACAGCGTTGGCGCGAAAGCGTTTGAAAAGCGTCCAAGAACGATATTCATCATATAAACGACTTCACCGTAACTGTGAAATGCATCCCTTTGGAATGGGCGCATGGAGGAAAGAACAGCTACATGTTCCATCGTTGTGGGGCGCTAGATGTTCCAGTCTTCACGCATAACATTTTGTAATTAGACTTCTGGAAAAATCACTTACATCTAACCTTACAGCGGGGATAACATCAATATGAGCAGTAATGAAATTTCTTAGCAGTTTTCCACTTTTCTTAAATCAAATATAGGTTTGTGCGACCAGTTTCGATGTATTACATCAATGTCAACGTATTTATTCAATAGCTGCTGCAACAGTTTCCCGACGACAGGAATTTCCAATAACCGACTTTATTCTAAACGGAAAGGGTTGAGTGGGTGTTAAGGGCATGGGAAGAAATACGTTAAATTAATATAAGTACTGCACGATATTCCCTGCGTCGTTCTTACTATACCATTTTTTCAATAGGTACAACTTTGGAATGAACTTCATTAGACAATAAAATCGCACTACAAATAGCATATAGCGTATCTATGATGAGGACAAGAAAGGGAAGATAATAATTCCACCATGCTGAAAGAAAATACCGAAAGTATTGGCAACATCCACGATGGTAATTTTCAGGTAGACAGCCACGAACGCATGAGTAAATACCAATAATGTATAGTTACCATGGGTGTAACAACTCATGAGCAACCATCGAGAGAATCTTAGAAAAAGTAATAGAGGTAATAATTAGTAAAATGGCTAGTAACAGCATGACAGTATGTCTGACAGCTCGTGCCTGGTAGGGAATCACTCCCCGTCACACACCACTGAGGTAGATCGCAGAGTACTCCGAAGTAGTAGAGAATGTAGGAAGTAAGATAATAAATTTAGAGGGCATTTTTAAGCCTTAAGAACACCATATAATAAAGAGAAATGAATACAGTGCACACAAGTCGAGTATCTAAAAGTTTTAAATATGAATAACTAAACAATCTAGCGCATATATGTATATTCAGCAACCCAAAGAGTGAAGCACCGGGAACGAAAATGAACGAGATGACTATTGCTAGAAGAATGTATTTTGTGCTTCATGTTAAGACACGCAAACCTAATTTTTTCGCACACCGGAAGTGCCTCACCCGAGAAACTGGTTACTACTCCTACATCGTTGGCCATTTCGACGACAATTTAGGGAATCTTGTTAAGAAATTTATTTCGAGAACCATCAAGCGTGGAACGCTAATGAGATCGCAGACCCCTCACTCCTTAAGCTGGGTTGACTACCCGAGGAGAATTACATAAAATAGTTGGAACTGCAACATTCCCCAAGCTCATCTTCCAGCTATTGAGAGTAATAATTGGTAGGTTAGTAATGATTAGAACTGAATGATCACGGGCTATAGGCGGAGTAAAGAGTGATAAAATGGATCTAAAGATCGTAAATAAAGAAGGTACACGGAAAAGAGCTTCCGGTTTCTGCATTCTCGTTCGGAAACTTGCCAGTGCCTTAGTAATGGCTATGTAATAATGGTACCACCCGTATTTACCCACGTGCCTTAACAACCGATAAAGATAACACGGTTACATTTGTCCAGTATCCGTGGCTCTTCGCACCCTGTTGGGGATTTTCCATCTCCTGAAGTGATTCTAACTCCCCGGTCCTCCAATTCAGATTCATTTATCATGGATTAAGGGCTAATTGCGAACGCAAATCCTGAAATATAACGTACCATTTACTTACGAAGTGGCGTAAAGATATGACCACAATGAGTTCTCCAAAGGAGCATTAACGCATACCTCTTCATGCCTCCTCATACAATAATTTCCTAAACATAGATTTTCTCCTCATAGCAAGCAGGCGATACGCGGGTGTTTTTGGTACGCAAATCTATTAATGAGGCATATCAGTGCTAAATAGCGGAATAACGAATTGAGTCATTCTTGGTGACAATGCATGAAAGTACTGTAACGGAGAAGTAGACATTAGTAAATGCAACTTCCACTTTGATTTACAGGCTTCGTTTACTTGGCATTTATGTTCCCTTTTTAACTTGGAACTCCCTGGACCAGGGGAAGTTTTTAAGGGTGGGGGTTGCGTACGTGTAATTTTTGAATTTAGGTATTTTTGTGTATTAAATTGCTATTTTTTCTATTGTACTATTTATTTTCTTTTATTTTATTTTTTTCATCATGCTTGGGATTTTATTTATTATTTTATTATTTTTTTGTAACACATGGGATAACTTATTAATTTCTTTAGTTATTTACTTATTATTGCTTATTTTTGTATTTACTATTATATTTTTTAATATATATATATATATTTATTCATATATATTTATCCTTTTTTTCCTTTTCTTTTTTCTCAAAACAAGACTATGTTGAGGTAGTGCGAGGTTATAATAAACTATTTTGTTTTGCTAATCAGGTACAGGGGGTAGGAGATATCTAGGAGGCTGAATGGCTTTAGGTCGATTTGTCGGTGATTGAGTGGCATTGGTCAGGAGGTTGGGAGGGTCTAGGTGATTGATTGAAGGATGGATTTTTACTTTTTTGCTCTTTGAAGGAAAGTGGGCTGTGGAAGAGAGGATTCTTTGGGGGGGGATTAAAGTGGGGGTCAATGTTAAGGTTCGAGAGTTGGTTAAATAAAGGGTTAGGATACATATAGAGGGATTCTTTAAAAGTTTTTGAATTTTGGATGAGGTGTTCGGTTACATATTGAATTCCTAGTTCGTCGTGGAGGCATGCGTTGGAGCGGAACCATCTGGCTTTGGTGATCATGCGGATTAATTTGTGTTGTGAAGTTTGCTGATTTGGGAACAGGAGAGTGAAGCTGCCCACATTTAATGCCATACATTTTTGATAGTCTGACTATTGCGGTGTATATATGTTTCTTCAAATGAAGGGGTGATTTACTTTTTATATTGAGAATGGGATAAAGAGAATTATGTGCGGCGTGGAAGGTGGTTATGACTTAATTAAAATTTGGGTGAAAATGAAGGGAAGAATCAATAATTGAACCCAGGAATTTAGTTTACTTGGCTGTGGGAATTGCGATTTCGTTAAGGGTGGGCGGAGGGCCTGAGCGTCTGACGGATTTTATTTTGCGGTTGTGAAAAAATGGGACTTCTGTACATTTAGTTGGATTGACAGTGATTTTCCATTTTTCTACCAAGGTATGATAATTATTTAGGTGGTTTTGTACATTCCGTCGGGCTGCGACAAGTCATCTGTGAGAAGAAGTAATGGTTGTGTCATCGGCAAAGAGATATAAGTTAGTGATGGGGGAGGTATGGTGGTCATCGGTGTAGATGTTATATAGGGTGGGGGACAAGACGGCTCCTTGTGGCACTCCAGCAAGGATAGGATATGACGGGGAACGATTATTTTTTAGGGTTGCTGAGAAGGTACGATTTTGCAAGAATGAGTTTATTAATTTGATGAGGTAGGATGGACAATTGAGGGTTAACAGTTTGAAAATAAGACTAGGTAAGCTCGGTGGTCTGAGCATTCGGCTCGACATTAGTAAATTGACTGAACATGGGAGGATTATAAGATAACCTAAAAATATAAACCTCTACATATGTGAGCATAAAGCATAGTAAAAATCATCATCCAATGAATAAAAGATAATCACCACTGCAGGAACCACTACATATATTTGGTCAATAAACCGGTACATTGCAGTACTTCGCATTACCTCACCAAGGATGAAGCACATGCATCAATACCGATATATTATTTAACAGCCGGTAGCGACATCTTACCGCGATATCGACTAACGAGTGGCCGGCCCGATCATTGGCTAGATGATCCGGACCTCGTTCGAATTACTCCACGACAAAACGCTGCACCGCAACCCCGTACCCCAAACACCCCTCACAACAAACCGCCTGCCTCCTCCTTCTCCCCTGCCCGCAACCCCCTATCCCCCCCCAACCCACCGCACTTCAAAACTCATCCTCACAACACCACCAATTCCCACTCCTTTAGACCTCTCAGACAGGAGACTGCTAATGGGATAAGCCAGGGGCGTTGAGCGGCCTCTGCTTCCCCGTCCTCGCAACTGACCACTTCCCTTTGCCCCACGCCAATCACAACCACCACCTCTCTCTCTCTCTCGCATTCCCTGCTTCCTGCCCATCCGGGTTTCAGCCTCTCTCCCCACCCCCATACCCCCTACCCCCCCCCCCCCCAATCCACATCTCCCCCTCCACGCAATCCATCCCATCCATAGTACCGAGGGGGGAATAAGACCTGGTAGCCGAGTGGAGGGGTGTAAAGCGGGGAACGAAGATCTCTCCCTCCCAGCTTTCATTCCACACTCTCTCTCGCACCAACACATTCCAAACTCGGGCTCCCTCCAGGGCCCTCCTACTCCTCTGGATCAAACGGAAGACGATGAAAAGGAGTCCCGGGTCGGAATCCACGACGACACATCTGTCCCAAGAGGCGTCCCTTCAAAGCCTTCCTTCACAGGTAGATCTGCGTGATATTTCGATTGATCATTAACAATATTCTCGACGTCCATTTCAAATAAAACAGTATTGGTAAATTTCCACACAGTATATTCAAAATACACAGTTTAAAACACACCACCGACCAAGGTTTCGGCACGTAATGCCATTATCAAGGTATCCTTGATTATGGCATTACGTGTCGAAACCTTGGCCGGTGGGGTGTTTTAAACTGTGTATTTTGAATATACTGTGTGGAAATTTACCAATTCTATTCTATTTGAAATGGACATCATGTATTTCCACAAATTTAAGCCTGATACGCTTTTGTAAATATTCTCGACGCTTATGCAATTACGCTATTTCATATTCAGCCGTCAGAGAAAGAAATGAACTGCTTTGGGACGTGATAGGCAATTCGTGATATCATTACACTTGTTTCACTATGTCTGGCTGACCTTATATATATATTAGCTGATGTCGCCTTAACGCTAATGTGATGTCAACTAAGAGTTTGGATTCCGTAATGTACATCAGTGTCGATCAGTTGACGTGAGCGTTATCCATGGGAAAGTGTATCCATAGTGGCTATTACGCAGAGAATATTTTCAGACCAAACTTGCATTTATACAGTAAATAGTATGATCATAGTTCTAAGGTAATACACCGAAAAAATCGAGATGATGAATGAGCTATCGTCCATTTTTACGGCGATGGAAAAATATCAATATCGGTGAAATCAAATTAAAAGTATCTACATGAAAGATATTCAAAGAATCTCTCAGTTGCGATTCAAGATTAACATTACAATGAGATATCCGGAGTAGATACAATATCGCCCTACTGGAAATCAGGGAGAGGAGACCTTTTTTTTTAAAAAAAGATACGTTTTTATGCAATTATGCCGAGAGGTGAACACGGCTTTCCATCGATTAGAGCGCGAAATTGAATAAAAAATGCAGAACTGTGACAGAAGGATGTGGTCCGGGTGGTGAATGAGTAGTGACAATCCAGTTATGTTATCATCTTAATGAACAAAAATACTTACCTATTTTTTTCTTGATATAGAACACCTAAACCAGAATGAAAATCAAAATTAACATGTATTTCTATATTAAGTTTTATAAATTTGGTTGTTCATGGAACGGCGTGGAAGGAAAATGTCGCACATCTCATAAAACCACGGGTAGCCCATACCCGAGTCCACACGAAAACTAATTTGAACCAGCAATGCGTAGGAAGGGAGGGACATGGGCATAGGTGCCCCTTGCATTGGCATTTTCGGCAGTGTGGTGACATCGAGTCCCCTCGTCTGCGAGGCAGCTGCCCCCGAAATCATGCGACATCCTCTCCCTCCCCTCTGAACGCCCAGATTTTCCGTTTCAATGAATCCATAAAACCATTCAACCCTCGGGGTTGAAGGAGGGTCCACAAACGCGGGGACGAGCAAGAGGCTCGGCCAACGGACTCAGCATGCACAGTCCGCGGGGGTCCTTCGCCGCGCCCCGAAAAGAAACCACCATGGTCACACATGTTAACTTCCCGTTACTAATCAAAGCCAGTCTCCAGTACTGGAATCTGATCGCACCGAAAGCGAAAACAAAATCAATTCGAGCCTCACAGAATGAACGGAGACACACAGTGTCCCCAGCCTTACAATATAGACACACTTTATTTACTGAACAAATATTTTATTTCCATGTTTCGTTAATAAACTTTGCACTTTACCACACTTTCAAGTGAAAAAGTACAAAAATATTTATTCAAAAATGGATATCATTCACTTCCATGGAGTCAAGCCTGAAACAATCAAATTTAAATATTTTATTGACGAACAAGAATAACCCCAAAAAGAAATTTGAAATGAATTTACTTCCGACAGGAAAGATTACCTCCTTTCGCCACAATCTCTACCCAATAACCATGTCTGTATCTTTTACTTCGAGCAAATGATAAGTGCCGCGAGGGTTGAACGTATTTGTTTGATTTAAGACCTAAGGAAGAGTTTCCGTTAAGAAAAAGTTAAAACAAACACAATGATATAGAGGATGGTTAGAATAGCTGGAAAGAATTTTGTTCTAGTCCTAATACAGACCATACTTGAATTTTATTGTAAAATTAAGCAATTGTAAGAAGAATAAAGTAAATACATTGATAAATATATATTAATTAATCGTAATTATTTACTTGGATAGATTAAAAAAGAAACCTAGGCTCGTTTGACTGACCGTCCGCACAGCAGGACACACAAGCCATCCCACGCAGCGCCAGCGAAATATATCCACGGGTGCGTATCCCGCCTGTGAACCCTTGAACACGAGCCAAGTGAGCCTGGCAACCCTTGATTATTTCGAACTTGCTCTTCCGTCAGTCCCCTCATCTC
Organism: Pyrrhosoma nymphula; assembly: GCA_963573305.1. Lineage (NCBI taxonomy): Eukaryota > Metazoa > Arthropoda > Insecta > Odonata > Coenagrionidae > Pyrrhosoma > Pyrrhosoma nymphula. The sequence continues at coordinate 20,153,854 of OY754328.1, forward strand.
GGTCAGGAGATGTGCATTGCGGCATTGTGGCACAAAGAGAGAAGTCCCGCGAGAAACAATTACAATGCTTCCGACTAATATCAAGATTCGTCGTTACACTCGTCGCACACGCTTCCACCAAAATACTGTAAACAATAACTACGACACGAGGTACAGTTCTGTTTATTAAAAACTTACCACCTCTGAGCCCTGTTCATAAAAAACTTACCACCTCGGAGTCGAAAAATTTCAAAGTCCCTACTTGACGGAAATGTGACAACACGACCGAACCCCCGATTTTTATGGACCCCTCCAAGCGGAACAAGAACATAATAATCGGTGCATAATAATCGGTCATCATTGGCAAGAATAGCATTCCGTGGAGAAATATGAGGGTTCGAGTCCTTTTCAGGTCATGAATAATGATGATTGATGTAACTTAAAAGGAAGAACATATCACGAGCTTCATTACAACATCATGCGATGTGCTTTCTTTTATGTTTAACTAACTTTAGAATAATGATACAATTTTCATTATACCAGAAGAAGAGTACTCACACCCGGTAACACAAATGTGGATGTACGGATGCACTAAATTCAAACACACATTTGGAACATAATTTTGTATCGCAGTGAATCCTAGACAGTAGCAACATCAGAACAAGGGATAAAAAGCAATGAAAATGTGGTGTAGTCAGTGTAGTCGAAGAATGATTAAGATCAAATGGATGGAGAGAATCAGCATCGAAGAAAGTCCTACGAAGTGTTGTATGGAAAAGAAGTATGATGAAAATTCTGAGAAGGAAATACAAACTTATTGAACGTAATTTGAGATACGACGGCCTTTTGAAAACAATAATGGTAGGAGAAGTTAATGGGAGGTATTACCGATAAATACCAAGGATGGAATACATATGGCAAATAATCAAGGACGTCTAAGTCAAGACTCACGTAAGAACGAAATGGTTGACTAGCAGGAAAGTGGAGTGCTTCAGCAACCCGTCTTCGGATTAATGACTGCTTTATGTGATATTTTCAAGTACGACATGAATATTTAACGTATATTTAAATATCTTATATGCAACATAGTGCTCACACATTTACAATAAAATTGAGAAACGTGTATGTATAACGATGTTTTAATAATATCTACCATTTGGCTAAGCAAGACTTTGAATTGAGTGAACAATTAAAAAATTGATCGTCCCGCAATGCTAAAAGCAAAACTTTGGAAGAAAGCACAATTCGAGAAAAATTACACTTACAATCATCTAAGGAACTAGCCTATTAAATTTATTTTAAAAAACACGGATCTAAACAATCTAAGCGTCCCGAACCCAAAAACAAACTCATATGAACTTTGGTTGTTTCAGGCTTGACTTCGTGGAAGTGATAGATATCCAATTTGAATAAAAAACTTAGTACTTTTCCACACTTTATTTAAAAACTGCGTATTAAAATATAATAATAAAAAACTTAAATTTATTTAAACCAGCACCTTAAGAACCAACCGTGAAAAAGTATTAAAGAAATACTGTTCCAAACGAGGAAATTAGTTACAGGAATAACGTGCATGATGGCGACTAAAAAAGAGCACACTCCACAATTCAAACACTGAGGCGGAAAGGGGGGAGGGGGCAAAAATGAAACTGTGAATAACAGGGGAGAACTTACTCCACTGAGAACTTCGCTAGTAGGTAATGATTTTCACGCGTATCCGCCGCGTCAGCCACCTGACCGCATAATGACGGAGACCCAAACCGCAGAAACGCGAGAGGGATTGTGTTCGCCCATCGCACACCCCATGTGACTGCGCCTCAGCCGATATCGGCGGAAAAAAAATGATTGAGCGAGTGAGGCCGAGTGTCTTTGCACTCCTTCGTCCGACCGGCCGTCCATGTCAAAACCCGCTTGAGGCGCCCGGGGAGGGTAGCCGTTTTGAGGCGCGCCCACGGTGGACGGAACAATTGAGCGACATTGTTCTTGGAACAGAAAAATCCCGTTGTGTGGAACTGACACACGCGGCGAAAGAATTGGGTAAACAACGACACATAAGATTCCTGAAAGATATAAGGCGAAGGCGGTGGTTCCTCCTTTACCGCCACACCGAAATTCATGATCCTCTAGGCTTTAAAACAGTGTTTTTCATCGCCATTGCCTGTCATCGCATTCCCTCACTCAAAAATTCAGCCCGCCAGTCCATTTCGCTCTCCCTATGAATTCCTCGCCGTTTTCATCGCCTTGCACTATCGGGCCATAAATTATTACACATGAATTACATTAATTTCACACCAACCTCCTCTCTTTCTCCTTCCAATTCGTGTTCCTTTAGCACACTTTATTTGATTTAACCCATTGTCCTTAAAATATCCTTCCCAAAAACTCTTCTCCTCACCAAACGCATTCAATGCAGATTTTCCAATGGCCCCTTGAATATTGAAACATCTATCGCTTCTAATTTACGTTTATTTCGTGTTTGTTTATTTTTTATTTTTTAGTTACTTCACTATCTAATTCCTTTATTTTTGTTGTGGAATTTATGTGTTTTTTATGGCAGCAACCAATGTAATCGGCCGTTGTGGCGTTTTTTGCCGCTTAAGGTACTAAATACATAATGCAAATATTGGAGATTGGAAAAATGCAGCAACCAACCAGATACTTACTAGAATCTAGCGATGTTATCAGTGAACATGTTCAAGAGTTTACCTTACAGGTCGTCAATTTACATCAACGCAACCAATCATTATTGGAAGGGAAGTACACGGTAAATACTTTAGTTTCTGGAAACATTTATACGATAGGTACATTACGCAAGTAAAAACAAATTCATAACTTTGTCCGACATTAACGTTAGAACCTGCACCCTTTTTCTCAACGAATGGTCTTTCCCCCTGACCTAAGTGAAATTTAGATTATGCGACAGCCTAACCACGAACTACGCACTATTGCCAGAGTTCAAACTACTGACAAAATCCTTCGAAAACAGGCCATCAACTTCGTGGATCATAAAAGCATATTTTCCACCGAGATTCTGTGTCTACAAGTTGATATCAAATAAGATGTATTTTGATACTTTGCAGCCAATGGTGTCGTAATTAACGATTACTAATGTTCATTCAAAAATGAAAGGATAAAGGTGAACATCTTGGCACACAGTTGAACATATGACTGAAAATCACCAAAAAATATATTTAAACGCCCCCTGAGATATGAAACCTTGAAGAGTTGGATTTGTAACGTATTTCATCGTCGAGAAATATTTCACAAACGAAATTAAAAATGATGTTTCGTGATAAAGTTGGCAAATTACTACTTCGACGAATGAATTGAATACCAAAAAAATACCACGGCAGTTCAATAGATATTTGCAGGACATTGGGAGGAAAACGCAACGATTATAGCAGTAAGCCTCGTACTCGATACTGAACATATGCCACCAAAGGATCAAAGGGGAATCTCCTAATATTTAAAGGGATTAAAATCACGTAAAATATACCAGATAATACAAGGACCCACGGAAGTATGCGATGAAAATAGAAAAAAAATTCCAAAGGCGAGGGAGCTGTTGTTTGCCGTTCTGGTTACGTCCGTTGCCCGTTTAGGATACACACGAAGACAGCCTTCCTTTTCATCCGGCAGAGCGGCTCCTTTTATCGGAGGCAGCAACAGCCGCTGTTTCGAGCGCGGGAGTGAGGTTGTGGAGGTGGGGGGCGGGAACCTGGCTGAATCGGCTTCCGTTCACCCCAGGGGGATGGGGTGGGGAAGGGATTGAGGGAAAAGCAGAAGGATCATCGTCGCAGACACGGGAGAGAGGAGGGCTATTTATCCGCCCTCGACCCGCGCTCCAACGGGGATGCGAAAACAACGGCACTTTGGGAGCCTTTTGGAAGGGGATAGGAGAGCGGATTTCCAAAAGCACAGGCATAAACATACCCTTTGGGGACAACAGCACAAATGACGAATAAAGCAGTCGGAATTCAACCGTGGAAAGTTACAGATATTCCAGATAAACAATCCTTGGGGTTGAAGCAGAATTACGTAGACGCGCTGTCAAAAGTTGACACATGGAACTACCCATTAAAATTCTCTCTCACGAGGATACGGTAAATATTATTACGCAAAAATAAAACATTTTTCTTTTAACAGCAATGGATATATGTCACAGAAGAGGAAAAGGTATCCAAGGATAGAGCCTTGTGGAGGAAATTAATAAAAGAGAGCCAGTTTCCTTGGCCTATCTGCAATAATAAAGTTCTTTGACTTTGCCGACTCTGAAAAGAATTTACGTGATAGGTAAGTAGTTACGTTTGTCTCATTACAGTAGAATGAGCAGAATTTTTAATAAAAAAGGTATTTCATCGGATAGTTAGCTCCTCTAATTAGTTTTTCATTCCATATTCAATTAAAATAATCTGTGGTCAGTACGGCCACGGAAGCTAGGTTGGTAGTTCGCTGGTATTTTCGAACATCTCCTCGGGTATAAATGATGTTTTTGGTCTTAATATCAAGAGCTTAGGCTATACGATGTGATGTGGCCATAGCAATGGGAGAACATAAAAAAATCCAAATCTACAACAAATATTTGGAGGAAATCATCAGGGAATCCGGGAAATGTTGTGCAAATCACGCCTTCAATGCACTACCAATTTAAAAATTTCATCATAGTGTCTCTGAAAAATTGTTAGGGATACAGAATGTAATAAGGCTAGAGAAAACTAACTAAAATTCAAGAGGAGTCAGGATATAGTTTAAAACAATCATTTCCTAAGAGCAAAATAAACCAAGCAGCTGAAATAAATGATAGCATATCGAACGCGAACGGCCTCCTCATTCCATAAGTGCATTTCCAGCCTCCACTGAAAAACCGCTAATAAATTAACGAATATCGGTGATATTACACCGAAATATCGGCGGTGGCTATGACATCAGAAAGAAGTGGACCAATTCCGCGGAGCCCACATACACTGAAACCTGAGCAAAGTCATGTCTTTCATGTTCACGCACTGCTGAAGGCACGTGGGCACTTAAAAAATAAAGCAGCATGTCCCCTCTGATGAATGGCGTCCGCCCTTGGCACATTCCTACTAAGCTAAGGGAAGCGCTCGCCAAAGTTCGACGCATTCACCGCGTAAGTTGATTTCCCGGTTGCGTTGGAAGGGAAAGTAAGAAGGGACTAAGAGGCACAACTGCGTCGATCGAATCACGGAAGAAACGAAAGAGCCCGCGGATGACATTTCCCAACCACAACGAAAAATCTGAAGAAATAAATTAGTAAAATCCAAACGGCAATTGCTACACGAACTCAACGGGCAACAGACGTTCTTGAGTTGCCAATATGAAAGTTAGTTCAAAAATTCATCCACATTCCACTAATGTGCCATGCAATATACCTCAAGGGAGAGTTGCAGGAGGTAAATGTTCACCAACATGCACCACACTTTAATATCATTAGTTGCCCGGCTTTACAACCTCTGGTTGCCAACCCCAGTGGTAGCGGGAAAAAGTACTCGCCTGCTAATCCGAAAGTAACGGGTTTGAGTCCCACCTGGATCGATTTTACCCTGCCTGGGTGGGTGTGTGTATCAAGCTCTGGTGGTTCGGTCCCTGAGAAGCCTGACGACAATCAACATGACTTATCGGGATCTCAGGGACATGCGGACCACCAGAATCATCCAGGAAAGCTAAAGAAAAAAACATGTTTTCTTGTTAAGCATGCCGAACTTTTACCATTGATAAGGCTCACGTCAACTAAGCAACAGCCTGGTATAATACACAAAATCCGAACTCTCAGTTAACAACAAGTTAGGAAAAGAGGCTACGTCATTTTGCGGTTAACGCTAACCAGACATTATAAAACCCGCCATGTGTCCTACTAATGTCAGAGAAACTATGAGCATAAATACATTATGCAAATATAAGCCAATATGAGGAGCAGGGAATTTTTACCTACATACACTATACTAAAAGCTGCAAAAATTATATAATCAATGAATATCTCTCATTCATATACATAAAATACACATATTTACGGATAAATATAGGAACGATTTATAATACGTTTTTTTAAAGATTTTTACGAATCGTTTAGTAAAGATGATCAATGATCCAGTCGGAAGAATCAACATTTGATACCGCCTCAAACTCAAAATTCACATCAATACGAAAGTAAAAGCAATTAAGCTACGCAATGTCCCACTGAAATTCCATAGGGTGTAGCAGACGCGAGCACATTCTATCATGGGGTACAAACAAACAATACTCAGCCTCACTCCAAGTAATCCGTGACCACGGCAGGAGATATAAGCTGAACCGAGATGAAACCACACCAGGTAGTAAAACATTTTTTATGTAAAGTCGAAATGGAATGAGGAATTCTCAAAATACTTTACCTCAGTAGAATGAGCGCAAAATTCTGATTAAAAAATTTAGGCGTAACGGGAAACGGGTCGTCAAAATTTTGGGGGAAGCGGGGATGTAGTGGGGGGGGGGGAAGGGATTGTTAGCCGCGATGTGCCAAAATAGTTTCCCTAAAAGCTTACGCAGGCGTGAAAACGACTTTCGTGGCTTTCAGTTTTGCAAAAAAAAAAAAAAAAAAAGGAACGCAGGCCGCGAGAAATAGACGTCATTAGCGTGGTCCCCAAGTCGTAAAAATCTCGCCAGACGAGACGGAAGTGGTCGATGCGCCCTTAAGTGAGAGCGGCATCTCGCGGTCAACTCAGCTTTCAATGCAAATTGGCCATTCGCCGCCCTAAAAGAGATTACAAAAATCGCAAAATTGATTTGAATATCAAGCTTTTCATACTCGCGGATCACTTACAGAAAAGGATGTGTTCTATATCATATTGCGTCAAGAAAATCCTACATTTCCACATTATTTTCTAAACTAATTAAACTTGGAAGGTACTTGAATGCAAGAATGGACTAATCGAATTTATGAATAGAATTTTTTCTACCATATAAAAATGATATTTGCTAAAAACTTGTATAGTAATTAGCGAATAAGCACAATGTTTCAGTTCCTTCGCCAGAGTTAGCAATGTACAATATATCCTTCTTGATTATGGAGCCTAAAATCTAAAATTTTTCACGAGAACATAAACTTTGAATGAATAAGGGAAATATGGATAAAATGATGGATTCGTCTCTCAAATATATGCACCATTTTAGCGAAACTCTGTCAATAAGAAGCAAATATTTTCAAAGAATTGAATGGAAATTGAATTTAGGCTCCCGTCCATCCTGAAATTCGAGAGATGTTGGCAAACAACAACTGAAATTTAAGTCAAAATGCGTTAGTTGAATAGAGATGACGCTGAAGTTGGCCCACTTGGGCGCAATGAGTGTTCATTAAAAAATACAATCGTCAATTTAAATGCAAAGTTTTTATCTTAATCTTGTTTTTTAAAAGCGAATGTCTGCCACCATTTAAATAAATATTTTTAGGGTTGGTGGTTTCCGGCGTGACTTTATGGAACTTGCTACTATTGATTTAAAATGAAAAGGAGATACCTTGTTTTTTTCCACGATAAATTTCAATTTCACACGACCATGGTTTCGATCATGAGGTGTGATGACGTTAACCGTCGAAACCATGATCTTGTGAAATTAAAATTTATCGTAACCTTCGCATTCAAAATAAATATTTTTAAGCGACTCAAACGAAGTAAAGACGACTTAAATGAAGAAGATAACACCACACTACACCGTGCTCTATAGTCATGCATTAGGTTTATTTTTAAACTTCGCAGAGATGTCCACATGACCCCCTACTACAATGAACTTAGATGGCTCGAGGTTAAAACCCGAAGGAAATATTTCCTCGGATTCTACTTGTATTGTTTATTTCAAGAAAAATCCCCTGAATATTTATTCGACATGTTTTCCGTGAAACCTTCCACTAGGGATGCGTGCACTAGATGTGATCCTGAATATCTTTACTTTCCTAGTCATCGCACAACGAAGTTCCAAAATTCTTTCTTGATCACTGCGTGTCATCTCTGGAACACCCTGCCCAAAAACATAAAAAATTGTTCTTCTGTTGCTAGTTTTAAAATGAAATATTATAATATGTCACTTTCTGACCACTAAATGTTGTTATTATTTTGCATATTGTTGTAATTGCTTGTAGTTGTGTTTGCGTATTTAATAATAGTATTTAAGTGCTGTTCTTCTGTTGTTAACTTTAAAAAAAATTATGCAGATGAATTTATTATACGATATGATTTCCAAAATACTATGCATTCAGCATTGTAAAACTGGTATTAATTTATATTTAATTTTTTTCATTATGTTACTATATCCAAATTGTTGATTTTTCTCTTTATGTTGCTCAAAAAATGTAAATTGCTTTTGTTCTAAAGGGGTATATCCCCAGGACAATTAATAAATTATTCATTCATTCATTCAAACAGAAGGTGGACTTCAGTATTTGTTTAGCCTTGCTCAGTTGTAAAAAAAACTTAAAACAGCGCGAGAATGGAATCCGAGTAGTTCACGCACTCCAAGCATCGATCTCCGCCGACTTTCCTCTTTCAAAAAAACCTCGATGACCATTTTTCACTCCGCTTAGCCCTCCATCAACACCGCACCACCACTCCTCAAAACCTCTCATCTCGTCCTCCGAACGGAAAGCAAGCGAGGAGAGATCGCTTTCAAATCCGAAAGACTCCTCCGCCCTCCATTAAACCCGAACCCCCCGCCCACCCGAAGACCTCCCAAACCGTCGACGAATTTGACAAAAGAGTTACAGCTCCCGCAAAAGATTACGCGACCGATTCCGGCAAGGCGGGAATGAAGACTGATGAACCTGAAAAAAAAGAGAATTATCGCCTCCTGGTTTCGACTTGGACGAATTTCGTCTGACTTGCGATAAAAATATACATAGCGACGCTGTCGGTTGAAAAATTAAGGATCCGGATCAAAAAACGAATTGGAGTTAAAGGGATTTCGGATGCCGTAAAACCCTCCCATCAAATCTCCGTCTCTAAAGAAAAAAAAATATATATATATACATAAATAAAGTCGCGCCAGGGAATTTTTTCTTGCGCGTTGACAAATTGCCTTCTAGGTATTTCACGGCGCAGTTATTTCACAAGTCAGGCACAACATATGGGCATCTTGGGTGGTTGATTATATAGGGGAAACGGCCGAAAACGGAGGTCATCTACGACATTAAACATAGGTGGGCAGGCTTATTTGAAAATAAGAGGAATGGTAAAGAGAAACCCGACGAGGGGATAAGCCTACTCTTTGACGACTGGTGCCAATGGATTTCCAATTTTTACGTCTCACCCGAGGTACAATGTGCTGTACTTCAAGTGCTCTACTCATAGCACCCAAGTAGGAATTACACTGAAAAATCTCTGCCACAGCCGGTAATCAAACCCGAGCCCTTGAGGTAGTAACCCTGGGCTCAAACACACAGACAACAATCCATTCGTACTTCTTTTCAAGTTTTTCATTTTTAGTTAATTATTTGGAGTGCAATTCCAGGGCAGTACTTATGTCCATCGGGCACAGTAATGCTCCCATCAGCCCTCTTCAACATTTTGTAGACTCGAGTTTGAACCTTAGTAACTCAGAAATGGCACATTGAATTTTCACGTTACTTTCATCATCGTGTATAAAATATTGTTTTCTCTTTAATGTAATTCTTATCATATTTTTTAAACAAATTTTAACCGTGCTTTTGGCGTAAGAGTATTAAAAAGGTCCCCATTGTTTTAGCGATAGGAGCCATAAGTAACATTGACGTCTTATTCAGAGCAAATCAGACCATTCAACAAAGGCAACATTATAGTGCAATGTGACTCACAGCGTTAGAATCACGTTTGCCGAGTTTTTATTTTTATTAATACTTATTGGTATGGGGTGCAACTTATAAAACTAATTTTCCTCGGCAACTATGCGTCATGGTGCCCTGAAATTAAAACTGCTGTCTTTCTCTTCAAATTTTCATGGCTGATTAGATATTATTATCATTTCGCAAAAGTTAGCACCTTATTTTATATCAGACTTTATATTTACTGAAAAAGCGAGCGAGCCGAAATCTGGACTATTCGTTTTTTATGCTAGTGGCAGTAGTAGAATATGGCATAAAGCATTAGGGACTATAGGGTTTCCAATGAAATGTATCACAAACAATGCTGGTAATCGATCGCCGCTTTACGGCATTGTCAGGTCAGGTACAAACTTCTGTTTTGTGTACCTGACCTGACGATGCCGTAAAGCGACGAAACGCGTCGTACATTAAAAAATATTGTAGTAAAGTATTAAGTTGTCTTAATCATGAGCACATGCTGGTATCACTATTCAGTTACATTGAACACGTAAAAAAAATCCACCTTATTACGATTTAAATGTGTGATCCTCAGATTGGATACGTTTACTTAATGTTATTTATGTACTCACACTCTGATGTTATATTCATCCTTCATTCATTTTTTGTTACAAAAATAATCACTGCCTTAAGTAATGTTAATTTAACTGTGCTTACAGTAGTAAAAATATTGAAACCATAATTCTTATTTTATGTAAAAACCTGACGTGATGTATGTATGTCAGTTTTAGAATCGGCATAAAAAATTAATTCTAGAACACTTTATTTAAAAAAATCATTTGATAAAAAGTTTCGAAATACAGACTGGTGTTGTCAATTAATCTTCCGCCGATAACCCTCGAGATGGCCACCCAGTAAGTACTCTAGCCACCGCACCTAACCGCAATCCTCTCGTCGACATCTTACCCATCATGAGGCGTTAGATCAAACTCGAGGTTGTCGCCCCGTGATAACCACAGAGCGTGATTTTCGGGTGGAAAACCCGCGACTGGGGGAATTCCACGGGGTCTCCTTCACGCTCTCGAATGGACGGAAAACGCAACACAATTTTCCGTAGCCATGAGCACGGTTTAGCATGGCGATGAATGAGAACAGAAAGACGCTCGGATTTGCTTTCTACTCTCTGAATATAATAATTTCGCCCTTCTCCCGGTCGAATCGAAGCAAAAATTAGCCGCCAAACCAATCCAAGCCAGCCCAACCTCTCGACGACCACAATTAAAACTAAATCTGTCCTCGTTTCCCCAAATTAAAGGAGAAACTTCGCGTAATCATCATCGTCAGACAACAATCCGAAGAATGCTCTGATATAGCTCTCCACTCAAAACTATATTTTCAGCTCATGATTCTTTTCATAGCTTCCTTTTTTGCCTTCATGCATTCCACTCATGATCTTTCTCGGTAATTCAAATATACCCCCCAGTCTGTTTTATGCTAAATATAATGAAAACATTTGTGTTTTTTTTTATTAAATGAAGACAAATAAATTATCTTTTAAATATTAGTTTATTCAACCGAAATAGAAATTGCATTTCTTGTTGAACACATTTAGAAGTACTGAATTTTAAGATTAGTCATTGATTTTGGAGCATTTGTAGAAGTAGGTATTGAATTTCAGCATTTATCATTCACGGAGTGATATTCTTGAACAATGAAATCGCATGCTAAGAAGAGAGAGAAACAAAACTTCATTTTCATCGCCGAAAAACAATAAGGTCGAGCCGAAAATAGCGAATTCTAATCGATGCCCAGCAATTTAAATTAGAAAAGACGGTGACTTTTTTTTCAAAATTGGTAATTGCAAGCATCATATTCCGAGTGGATACTTAGCGGCACGCTCATCATCAATCACGTAGGTGTTACAATGCACTCTACGCTAATGAATCTCCTCGGGTTGATTTAAAAAAAACATGTGAACGATGCCCATAAGCTCCGCTAATCCACGTTAATGCTCTTCCAGGAAAACTCTCGAGATTAGACGCAAATTTCTGCACCCACACTATTCCCCTACCCGTAAATGTGACCCTCCGCGCCAGCGATGAGAGGGAGAGTCAATAAACGGCGAATCACATCCTTTGCCCTCTCCCCACCATCATCTAAAATCACCACCCAACAGTATAAATAGTGCATGGGGATATTTGCGCTCGCACGCTTTGTGGTATAACACTAAAAACTCAAATCAAATAATATTTTTTTTTAACTTTTCATAAACCTATGAGGCTAGATATCTCTACAGAAAAACCTATGAGGCTAGGTATCTCTACAGAAAAGTAGGGCCCAATACCAATACAAATACCATTATATAATTATCGAGGATTTGGTCCAATCATTTCAACTCGCAACAAAGTTGCCTTGGTTTGGGCAATCAGATGACGCGTAGAAACGTTGAATAAACTCCCCCGATGTGGTAGAAATGATAGTCATAACTGTCTTTGGACCTGATATTTATTTGTTTGGTATTATAATTATGATGATGTCGAAAATTTTATAAACTAGGCCAAATAAAATGATTTCTCCAACCAAATTTTGGGGACTGAAAATGAAACCTTCTGGACGAAACACCTACGAAATAAATTGCATCTTAATAGCAACAAAAAAGACCGCCTATTTAATCAAATACTGAAGAATCTCGCTCTAATTTTACGCAATTTACAATTTGCCATAAACATTCGCGTGACATCACCGAAACCTTCGGAAAGACCAAATGAGTAGAGGCTACTGTAACGTATGATAGCAGTAAATATTTTATTTTTATGCTTTTAAACTTATCCTTGTTACTTTTATTTTTATTTTAAAAATAAATTATTTTTTTTATTTTTATTTGTTTTCGTAAACTTGTAGCTTAGTTTATTGGCCGTGAGGGGGTTGTTGAAAAAGGGAAAAGGAGGATTGTTGAGTTACATGAGGTATTGACGAGACTGCTACACGAAAACTGAATTTTAAGACCAATAAATTTAAGCTCATAGCACAATATTCATTTATTTGAAGTTGTACGACGTTTTACTACCAAATCCGACAACGAAGCACAAGATAAAGCAATCTGAGTCATTGTCAGTCATTCCATCCAATTCCATCCATTCCAATTGGTTGACTGCAGCCCTCCATTCTACCTTGTCCCTTGGTGGATCCTTTCTGTACTAGTATCTTTTCTGTTCCGTATCCCGTTTCAGTCGCTAGTTAGCAATCCGAGTGATACGTATTAATATCGATTTTTGGTCAACGCCGACGCGAATTGCCTCGGGCCATCGCACAGAAGTCGCGTCTCCCACCACGACCAACATACAAATACGCTCCCATAAGGCAGTGCGCAGATCGCGCGGGTCCAATCGAGTGACTTCTACGCTGTGGGAGGAGGGGAATCCGGACACTAAAAATCCTCCACTTCGCAAAATCCTAATCCGCAAACGATCTACCTTATTAATCGAAGCAATTTGACAGCCGATCAATTTTCTAGAGCGACAACAACAACCGCGTACTCGACGGCAGGAGTGGGAATGGAAGAAGGTTAGTGCACGGTGGTGGTGTCCTTTCTTATTCCTACCCGTACACAGAACCCCCTGCCGTCACCTTTGAGCACTCTCCTCAATATCCCAATCATCAACATATTTTAAGCCTGTTCCGTACTAATCTGTGATTCATACTAGGAGGAATGGTATCAGGGTCGCAGTGGAAGGTGGCAGGATGTAAGGGAGGAGTAAATCCCATCGCCGCCAACAGCCTGTCCTTTAAAGAAAGACGGCCAGGGGACCATAGATTCACTTCTGATGTGACGGACGGAGTACTACACTTGAAGTGCTATCCTCAAATAAACCCAATCCAGAAAGTCCGTATTAAAATCCTTGAAGTGGCAGAAATTCTCATTGGTATCGCAATCCCATGCTTTATGTGGAAAGCACTTCCAGGTGTAGTACTCCGTTCGTCGAAGAGGACGTAAAACTGTGGACTTTCCATCATGATTAGTGAATTCCCGAAGACGGGATTCACTCCAGCCTTCCTCCCTTCCTCAGGTAATCCTTCCATCGTCAATCTACTCACCTATTCTTAAATACGCTAATGACCACAGTTGTCTGTTGCCACGCTCCCCAGTCCCCAGTCCACGGTCCCTACGTACCCATATATTCTTTTTGGTTGCTCCATTGCACCTAGGACTGCATCGTCTTCAGCGACTATTTTGAGCCCTTCCTGAATAAGACAGACAGTTGAGGGCTCGATTCGGCAATGATTCACAAGTCGAGCATGTAAAATCTCAAGCAAAATGTAAGCCTTGATGCGGTGTGTGACCGGAGAAGAATCTGTGCACGTCACTGCTCTCCTTATAACACCGAAGGATATATTGGACAATCTCCTGCGCACTGAACGGTTTCCTCCGGTACCTGGGAAGACGGGAATTTCGGACGACGTAAGGAGAGGCAGGGGGTACGAGGAACTTAATAAAGACTTGACAGCGAGCAAATGGGATGTAAGAAAGTCAAAAGATGTCCCAGAAATGGGGAAGTTAAGGAAAGGACCGTCCAAAAATCTACCGATCAGCTGGTAGAAAACCCAACGATGATGACTGTTAAGGCTGGTATCGCACCGTGTGATTTAAGACTTGAATCCGAAAGCATCCATCCTGCATCCGAATTCGAACCCGCGAACCTCAGGGTTTGCTGCCCTAAGGGTCTACAACCTAGTCACCACATCAGGCTGCGTTTCAATGAGGTGAAAATGAAATATTCAATGTCCTACCAAAACATTAACCCCTTAATTCTCAGCGTCCCCTACAAGTGATTTAAATTCACTAGAGTAGTAAATATTACCACGAGAGAGGTATGGTCTTTTGAGAACTGGTACATTGATCCTTAAGTCTTAAATTCGCCACCGAAACTGGAGGAAAAATTAAGACAAGCCTAACTTTAAGAAGGCAACAAAGTTGCGTCACCAGAGGTAACGTTGGGAATTGACGGGTTAAGCGGCTGATTGGAAAACCTACTAATCAGCTGACAGAGTACTCATTGATGACCTGAACTCGAACCAGGGCCTCCCACAAGAGAAGCCACTACTCTATCCACCACGCCAGTCCACGGCTCACCTGCTCCCTCCTCCCTCACCTTCCGCCCTCCCCCCCACCTCCCCGCCAACAGCAGAAGCAGCAGCGGCAGCAGCCAGCTCTCCACGTCCACTCAAAAGCCTCCACTCCGCACGTAAGAGGCTAATCCTCATCCTCTCTCCCCGCCCCACTCCCCGTACACATCCCTCACCGCTTCTCCACCACCCCTCTCTAAAGCCCACACCCCACCCCCTGTGGCAAATCCCCACAGCCTCCTCCCATACCTCTCTCTCTCTCGGTCTTTTCCGGAGACCGGCCCAGAGCTTCATCAATCATAGGCAGATAATCTGCTTAACGCTACGGATCCGGCACAAATCCGAGAGGGTTGAGGGTTTTTGAAGGGGGGAGGGCAAGGGGGGTCGGGTTGGGAGGTGTGTGCGGGGATTGAGAGGGGGGGGGAAGGTGGGGATGAGGTAGGGGGAGGATTGGGGGGGGGGGGGTAGACAGCGGCTGTGGTACGTGTGTTCATTCTCGTTAGTGTGCGTCAGAACACCGGCCCGCGTGTGTGTCTGTGTGTGTGTTAGGGGTGTTTGCGATGAGGGTTACGGATCGGACCCTAGGAGCAGAGAGGTTTGAGAGGGAGATATGGAGGGGATAATAGGGAGGAGTGGCTGGGGGTGCAATGGGGTTAGCAAGGGTACCAGACGGGTGGTGGGATGGTCGGAACTAGGATTTCGAGGGCAAGGGTGGAACTAGGGTTTAGTAAACTGGTAGGGTATGGGCGGAAGTGCTCATCGGGGTGGGAGGCACGAGGGTTCGAAAGTTGGTGGTTCTGGTAGATGGTATGGCCAGAGCATCATAGAAAGTATTTCCCTAGGGAGAGACGAGGCGTCATGATATTATCATTCGTTGGTCCAGCACAAATTAAATGCAAGTAAACTACACGAGATGGACGGTTAGTCGTAGGTCAAGTGAAGTTGGTCAAGGGAGTAAGTCACAATCAATAAATGTGCAACATAGACAAAACATGTAAACACCAAATGCAATTCATTATTATATAAATCCGTAAACATTTTCATTCTACTTTTATTCCTATATTATCGTAGAGAATAATCTAGTATCTCTAAGAAAAACTTGTTTGACCATATGTACTTCAAAATAATTAGGATAACTCATTTTTTTTAATTTCAAAAAGAGGTTTATCAAATAATCTAACACTTCCTTCGTGAGACCCCAACTTTCACTTTTCCAACATCATAAAAGCCTTTTCTGTTATTTTTGCATATAGAATATTGCTAAAACAAAAACAATACCTATGTATAGAAATGCGAATCGGTAAGCACTGCGTACTTAATCGTAAGGGACAATTATATAGGTAGTTTCCGAAGAAGTAACATTTTCGATTGTACGGATAATTAACCTTCAAAGAAGTATGTGCCATACAAGTTTTTTCAGTTTCAACGGTTTCAATATTAATAATAATAATAAACGTTTATTGTCGCAGACCAACAGGCCTTTTAGAAATTATGTATGCATACATTCTTGGCATAATACTTTAGAATGAACAATACTATAATAAAATCAGATTAAATTTCATCTTTTACATATACAGGAAAAGTTAAACAAAAAAAGGAAAGAAAACATAGTAAGAGAATCGTTACTTGGTATGCTTACATCAAGTCGCTTTACTAGACAAACATATAACAAAATGAACACAAATTATTAATACAAAAACATTGTGCATAACTTAGAAGTACTCAGATTAACATGCCTGTTTATTTACGACAGAAAATTCCATCTGCTGGGTAGGTGAAAAACATAATGAACGAGAAATAGTGTATTTCATTGAGATATAAAAGAATATATA
Source organism: Pyrrhosoma nymphula (assembly GCA_963573305.1). Classification (NCBI taxonomy): domain Eukaryota; kingdom Metazoa; phylum Arthropoda; class Insecta; order Odonata; family Coenagrionidae; genus Pyrrhosoma; species Pyrrhosoma nymphula. The sequence continues at coordinate 20,170,567 of OY754328.1, forward strand.
AATGGTAGTACAAGAAAAGATGAATGTTAAACGTAAAATAGTTTCGAAATTGGTACAAGATACAACTTCTGCTCATAGTAACTAGCTGTGTTTGTGTGTTTCAACTAGATTCATTTAATCTTAATCACTCCCTCCACGTAATTGTTATTCCCATTAACGTGATAGCTTGAGAATAAATTAAACCAAAGACATTCCTTTTACACAGTTTGAAAGATTATAACATTGTGCCCATTGCCTAGAGCACCATATTCTGACATTCCAGTTCAAACATACGTAAAACGCAGGGAGTACAGTGTTGGGAGGCGGCGCGGCGGGTTTCGACAGAATGGACGAAAATGTAAGTAGCACGGACCCAGCTATTCCATAGGTGAGTGTGTGGGGTTTCCTTCCAGTTCCCGAGAGTGAGGCGTTTAGGGGACGCGAGCATATCGTCCGTCGGTCGAACCGGAGAAAAGTCGTAGCGCGAGCGGAGAGAGAGATGGATGAATGGAAGTCTGAGGTGGGCGTGGGAATGAAGGGGAGACGGAGGGGGAGGATTAAAAACGGGGAAAGCGGTGGTAGGGACGAGCGTGGAGGGAGCAGAGCAGAAGATGAAAGCGTGGGGGCGACCCGAGGGGAAATATTCGAAGACGAGCGAGCCACGGGGTAGACAGGCTGGAGGAATGGCCGGACGAGTAAGAGAAGGTTATAGAGACACGAAGAGATAGAGAGAGAGAGAAATGATGGTGATGAAGACACCGCGGAAATACACATTCACATACACAGTACCGTATAGGCCGATGCAAGGGCGCGTGGGAGGGGATGTACGGAAACCAGCCACGAAGAAGGGAAGGGGATAGGTAAAAGGAATCGGAAGAGGGAAATATGTATTGACGGATTAGTGTATCCCTCTGTGTTTAAAGCCCGTTTCACACGATACTTTATCCAGCACAAGGTCGAGGATACTCGCTAGCACGATAGCTTTCCAGTACCGCGTGATATAGAACCAGCATGCTGGTTAACTAGCATTGTAGCTATTATACACGCTGGGCTACTTAATTCGTAATTGATGCGGTACTAGTTTGCTACTAGCTACCAGTAGGACCTAGTAGCCGACAACCAATCACGTTACCTTTTACATTCGCAGTGCGATCTTCACTTTTATTTAAATTAGCGCCTCACTTTATCGCGGGTGGTACGCACTCTTTGGCGGTGAAAATGTCGCGACAATCCCTGCTTTCACTGCAGCAGCTAAAAGTTGCCTTCTTTCATGGAAATTTTCCATTTTCTTTGAACAGTGAGCGACAGTACCGTTTCATCGCAAGTTCAATGATTGTCTGAAACCTTCTATCACGGGTTCTATCTTCTTGGGTTCCGTCCTCAATATCAAGTACCAGCTAGCATACTAGGCCTTGTGCTGGATCAAGCATCGTGTGAAACGGGCTTTAGTTGTAGCCATCAACTGCGAGTGGGAAGATGGAATTTTTGCACATTTCTGTTCGACAGTGTACCTTTCCTATTTTTTCGCTTCTGCCAGCTCTAGAGAAAAACAATACGGGGCTAAAAATAATATCCTCCGCGGAAACCTAAGAATTGCATGTTCTGAATTTTTCAAGTGATCATAGCCTACGGTGTAGACTCCGAGTCTCTAGCGGCTCCCGACCTAGTCCTCCCATTACCTATGTAACACTCTCTATTCACTCGTAGTGGTTTTAACGAAGCGTGCTGTTTTTCATTGTATGTATGTTTAATTCGCATATTTAATATTTCTATGCAGAGTCTCAAATGATTATGCACTTGAAATCAAAGCAGAAAATAAACTGGACCGAGCAACTAGCCTAAGACGTCGCCCTCTTTAAGAACGTTTTCTCGTATGATAAATAAACACCTTCCACTCGTGAAGTTCCACATGGAAGATGATGAGATATCCAAAAAACATCGCCCCATTAGACCAAAGATAATAACATTTGAGGACTGTTTAGTGCTCAAGAGACTGGAGTAATATTTCCGCAGAAAAATTTCCCATAAGCGTCAATCAGACGGATCACGAAAAAACGCTGAAGTGCTAGACATGATACCGCAAAGAGAAGATCCCCACCTCTGTTAGACGCCAAACCGCTAAAGCACAACATCCATCAGGCAAAGCTGGAAGGGGAGAGACGCAATGGTTTGGCAGTTATTGGATGCTCACGTAAAAAGGAAGAGGTCGGGTAAAAAAATTAGCGAGGATGCTTTCATCTGTAGGATGCTCACATCCAGCGAGAGGAAATAAAAGAAAATTATAATGCAAAACAAATCCTCGACGTTTCATTTTTTAAAGGAACGCAGGTATGCCGAGCTTCAAAAATAAAAGTAAACAGAAGAGTTGAAGTTGGACCCAGAAGGGATTGAATTTGCCCTCTAAAGAAAGGAAAGGGAGGACTATTTGTGAGATGGTGTGGGAAAGGTTTTAGCGCCATGCACTCACGTCCAGTTTAAGATAACACTCACTCTGTCTCGTGTGAGCTCCGCAGGTTTTTATTGAGCTTAATTGCCGGCTCGTCTCCATTCACGCGTTCTCTTATTCAAAAGACTTTGGACTCCAGCTCCCCCGGGCAATCCCCGCATCAAAAGTGGGATTTGAAACGTTTAATTTTTTTTAGTTATCATTCCTCGATTTCCCCCTCCGCAGATTCCGCGCCGACCAATGAGCAATGACACACCTCGTGTGGATGAACTGCTTCTGCCGGTGAGGGATTGATGCGAAATAAAAAAGACCTTCCATGATGGCGTCTCGCCGTACTGTGAGGTCGCACGTGTTTCCGGGCAGAGGAGGAAGCGAGCGTCATACGACGTGGATTTCCGACGATAGCTTTTTTTTTATTTCCCGCCACCGCCGACTCGAGCGGCGCGCGCGAACGCTCAAAATCACTTCCCAGAAACTCTCAAGAGGGAGGTCAGGGTAGCGGAGGGAGCACGGTGTTTGTTTTTTAGCCTACATTAACCGTTGACCATTGAAATTCACGAAGTTGAGTCAACCATATAGCATCACGTTAAAATAACTACTAAAATTTCCAAAACTAGTCTGATGTTCAGCGACTTGCTATTTCAATAACACAAAGGGCATCTTAAGAGAAGAAAATGCTGCTATATTCACGGAATTCTGGGAATTTTAATTTTTGAACCACATAAAGATTCATATACAAATAAACTCTGGGTTCGAAAAAAGATGATGATGACTCACAGTTATCATTTGTGAGTGGTTAGGGCACCATTTAAATGCAAATGCAGCAAAATACTGCACAAATGTTCACGTCTTCCAAACCAGCAACCATAACGGAACTTCTCACAATAGAAAAGTAACATTAAAAGTTTTCCCAGGGAATAAATTTACTCATATTTATCTCAAAGGTAGAATCAAAGTGACGGTTAATATCTGCATTAAAACCTCAGAGTTTCTTAACATGGTGACGAAATGATCAAAGCTGTTCTTGTATGTACTCAGGTCCATAATCCATCACCATAAACTTGAAACGGAAAACAGGGAAAAGAGGAACTGTGCAAGAAACGCACTAAGTAGCCACCTTCCCCGTAATGCATAGCTTTCAACCTCATCTGGATGTGAATGTTCCTGTACACGGCGTAGATTCAGTGAATTGACCTACAGCGTCAAATAACCTCAAACGTCCGTGCCACACAACTCTACAAAAAGCACTGAAGGTAGCTGGGCCGGAGGATGGTTCGTCAGCGCCCTTTCGCAAAACAATGACTGGCCCCCTACTCCCTCAAAAAAGGAAACTAATTTTACGTGATTTTAAAGTTTCATTGATGAGAAAAATGAAAAAATTACTATTATATAATTAAAAATATACTTTCCGAGCTAGCATAGAACTAAACTTTAGACAATGTCATCAACATTTAGGTTTTTCTGTTGTTTGTAGACTTTCGCAGCTTTTCTTGTCTATGTAGGACGATTATTTCTGGCAATGAAGCGTTTTGTTCATTTTTGAAAAACACAACGTTTCGCTTCTCGTGCTGGAAGCGTCATCAAGAGATTCTCTTGATGACGCTTCCAGTGTGTTTCTGCGCTGCAATGCAATGCAAACGCTGTATTGCCCGAAAAAATCATTCTACATAAATATTTAGGGTACTGCATTTGTCACTCTCCACTGAAATTGATTGACAATATTTACCGATCGGTCTTGTACTGCTGTTTAACGTGCAAGTTCACCTTCGAAAATAATCCCTCCCCACCAGCTACACCTGTAGGAGGAGTTAGTAACAATCTTGAAGATATGCTCAAATTCTATAATGAAAAATTCTATAGTGAAATAAAAAATAATTTTTTATAAAAAAAATATAAAAAAAATAATCTGAGCGAAAAAAAAATTATTTGTTGCATGGGCATGAAATGTAGACAAGGAAATAGGGAACAAAATCCGAGAAACGTAGCAAAGTATACTCACGAGTTTTCAGTTTCACCTGAAAGTTTATTTACGGTAGGTTTTCCCTTTTTTTAGAACTGCCACATCGCAAGAACACTCTTGATTTACCGCAAGCGGAAAAATGCCGGCTCAAAACAATCGAACTGAAATAAATGTTCATTCCGACGATTAAAGCACATTTGAGTGCCAGGGTGGGAGGGATTGGCCAGTGTTGAATCCAAACAAAGCCAATGTTTGAACGAAAAGCGTCAAGATTAATCCTGATTTTAAATTCATGCGTAATCGGTGAAGGGACCGAAAATCCATTCCCATCATTGAATGTATGGACATGTATCAGTTTAAACCCCTTTCACGGCTCATTATGAATTTTTCAGCCGTGGAAAAAAACCACAAGCAACGAAGAAAATATGGGTTAAAAATGTCTTTCGATCGGATTTCCCGAACTAACCTCTATAAACGAAAACAATATTTGATCTATTAAAAGGAAACGAAGTAAGAGAGATATTTTCAAAGCTCGTTCAGATGCGTAGATACAAACAATTTAATTTAAAATATTTAATTCATGATGAAGCTAACTCAATACCTGTCTCCGGCGAGAGGAGTTTGAATAATTCCTCGTGTTTAATAAATGAATCAAGTAAATTTTTAATCCAGACTACTATTAGATACGTAATCACTTCTTCTGTTTATTAGACAACTCTTCATCCAAATTGAAATAATAGGAACTATGTGATTGACGCAGGGGAGTATTGGGAGGACATTGAGATAGACATTTAATGCATAACAGAGAATGGTTTACCCCAAAACACTCCGAAACCAGCACCAACAAAATTTCGGTTCGACGTATAAAATATAAGCCTATATGACTCACAGAAACTATAGGAGCATTGCAAACGTTGATAGCGTAACAAATGTGTAGGATTTGCATTTTAATATGTGTTTCATTTTGGGCAGAAACACGCATACGAAAATACATTGAAAAATCAGGATGAGAGTTCTTGGGGTCTACTAAGGATCACTCAAGTTGCGTCATCGAATGATGAATGAGAATGAAATCCTAGGAAAAAAAAACTTAAGAATTTCATTGATATCAGTGTTGTAATACATTCACTTTTCCTTCGCGAGCATTGAACCACTTAACGCTGTGGAAGAGTTAAGGCAGTTTGAGCGAGATATCACTTCACCTAGAATTTGATGAATTTGACTTCATTTTCAAGAAAATAAACTCTCATCTTTCCAATGCTGTCAAAATATTAACCTCTTGTCGAACTACTTTTAGAGCAATTCGCCTAAATTTATCAGCTGCTTTAAATTGGATAGATTACAGATGTGCGCTCCATAGGGAGAATATTCAATAATTAGGAATTCCTAACGCCTAGATTTCGTAAAAAAATATACGGTGTGTACTCTGTATGTTTTCTCAACTGTGTATAAAAACTAATCAATTACCGCAGTAATTTTTACAGAATCGCAAAAAAACTACGGATGTGATGGCGTTTTTACTGTGCGGCGTGAGAAATTGAATCAAGTTATAGACTTATGTGGATATAGTTGCTCTATAGGTTATAATTAGATTAGGTTATAGTTAATTACGGAGAATTTTCATAAATGACTATACTTTTGCGCCATTAATATTACAGTATTTACTTCATACTTCTTACAGACGCTGAAATTACAAAATAAAATTCAAATATGATCGCCGATATGACTAGGGAAATATCTCGCTCAAACTACCTTGCGCATCAATAACTAGGAAATACTATTAGGAAACAACTCGAACTACATATATGGAGTCTAATCAACTGGAAAAAGATCACAGCATCGCTCAACATGACCCTTGGAAGTATATACGAGCAAAGTAAACACATCTCTGAAGTCTAAAAAATATGATTGCTTTAATAAATTAATTAATAAATAAGGCCGTGATTCTGGAAAAGTAAAGGTGATTTATAGGTAAAGATAAAGGTAATTAGCGTAAAATAATAATTTGTTATTTTCCAAAATGCCCTGTGAAAACGTTTAATATAGCCTACGTACTCACTACAATGTTAATTATTTTGTTTTCCCACTAACTTTGAAATACTATTTAACTGTAAGGCCTTTCCATCGCCTATTTTGCCTTGGTTACAGTAAATTTGTAAAAACAGTTCGGTCCCAATCACTTCATAGACTATTTAGCTTTAACAGAGCCCTCAACCGCTTCTCCCGTTCCTGTTAGAATTGGAGCAAAAATATACGATTGAGAAGAAAAATAAAAAAATGGGTATTTCACAAAGAACGATAATTAATTTCCTGCATAACCAGTTCTGCCGACGACATCATGAGGTCCGTCCAACTATAATAACGCCATCGAACCGTAAATAGCTTAATCATCTGGAATCTGCCGTGGTTGTTCCATCGTTTTGACATGAAGATACACTAAGTTGAACAGGAAACAAAAGCATATCAAGCGCCTAGTTGTAAGAAATGAATGTCATGAGAGACAACATAAAGAAGATATTCACACGAATTTGACGTGAAATCAAGCCATCACAACTCCACAACAGATTGGTGCCGACCAAAAAGGTAAGTAAGCCTAATTTAAGTACCCAATTTCCTCTTTTATTTTCTCAGGGTTAGAACAGAAAGTGAAATTATTGAAATAAAATATTTAAAAATCCACTATTTTTATTCTAATAACCTAAAACGCTTTGTATTAGCGATAGAAATAATTCCTACGGATAGGATTAATACGAATTAAATGACGAAATTAGATCATCAGCGGGGAGACTTTTCATCATATCAGACTGGATTAGAAATAGTCATCGCCGCAACCACAAGGTAGAGACAAAACAATTCGTGCCAGCTGAAAATGGAGAAACAATGTTTTATCTTTCCTACGAATTCAGAATGATATCGAAGAACTAATTTGACGCAAAAGAAGATTCGGAAATACACGAACTTGAAACCATTTTATCACATTGTTTTTTTTGTAATATAAGGTCCTAATTTTCTTAACCATCATTGTTACAGTTAATTTAAATTATATATCACAACCAATCTCTCTTGAGCAAAAATATGGTCATAGTCAACCGATCTTGCTTAACTCCTCATTTCTAATATATATATTTTTATGTACAGTCTTTTACCTGATGACTTGCAAATGCTATGTGAGCTGGCTGAAAAAACCGGGAAACCGTTCTTTTTTCAATAGTTTAACATAAAAAATGGTGATTGTTAAAAAAACTTGCCAATCTTTATGAAACCCAAAATAATATTTTCAATCTTTGAATTGTATTTTGTAATTTTTTCCTAATGCTCGACTGTGATGTGATAAATTATACACTCAGTATTTGTTCTTTGGTGGCTCGCCACAGAGTAATACACATCTATTAGATATAATTATTGACCTTTGACCTCCAAAAGCAATCAGCCTCTGATTGCGGACGAAGACCGCAAAACGATCGCGAGGGTGGGAAGGAACATTGAGACGACACGCCATTCAAAATTCGGAAAAACCAGAGCGTTAGAAGAAGGATGAGGAGGAGGAGAAGAAGATGGGGTTTATCTGGCCGGCAGTCGGTTGATGGGGGAAGGAGAGGGGCGGGAGGGATAAGCCTGAGCCGGGTACAGCCAGGGAGAGGGGTGGAAGGGACTGACTGAGTGTGAGGGTAAGGGAGGGTGGAAGGATAGCATAAAAGAGACTGAGGTACGGTGTGTATGTAGAGTGAGTGGACTGGGAGGAGATTAGGCGAAGGGATTGGAGGGATTAGGGGATGAGAGGGGAGGGGTAAAGGAGCAGGGCCTCGTGCGGGGAAAGAGGAGGATATGGGAGGGGGGGAGGTGGATGGGGGAAGAAGGAGCACCGGAAGGGAGCTTTAGGTAGGGATGCTCGACGTTACGAAGGTATAAGATATGCGCCAGAGGTATCGTGTTACGATACTGACCGCCAGGACTCAAAAATATATCGCATTGCGATGTGATGTGCGACGGATCGAGTCGCTGACCAACCCCCACTAAAACGGAGGCGCTAGGGCAAAGGGCTCCCTCCCAAGGGCACTTGGTAAAATTTCACCTAGGAATTTTACCGAGTGATTTTTCAATATGCATGACCAAATTTGCCGGTTAACAGCTAGTACGCTCTAAAAAAAATCATGAAATTCAAGTCCAAGTTTCTCAATGATAATAGTATGTCATTGGAAATATTTATTAAAGCATAACTGCACAGTGAATGTTCAGTGTAGCATACCAAGAATAAATTCGATGAAATCGCAAGAGTGAATCGCAAAATGTTATCGAGAATTCGATATTCAATCTTCAAGGACACAATAAATCAAGGCATGTCGATGTCCACTCACTAATGCAGTGGTTTTCAACCTTTCTAATTCCGCGACCCTTTAATACAGTTCCCCATGTTGTGGTGACCCCACACCACACAAAATTATTTTCGTCCATCATCGGAAATATACGTGTTTTCCGATGGTCCTCGGCGACCCCTGTGAAAGGGTCGTTCGACCCCCATTGGGGTCGCGACCCACAGGTCGCAGAAGCGCTGCACTAATATTTTTTTTCGGTTCAACAAATCTGTGTTTCGTTACACACACGTATTATGACATATTAGATCTAAGACATCACCTAGGCTCATTTGGGTAATTAGTTAGCAGAGGTTTCAGGGCGCGTATCCCTTGGACAGGTCGGTAAAGTTGGGTAGAAGCAACGACGACGCTGAATGACGGACATTTGTCCATGGTCAACAGAATGAAATCACAAAAGGTGCACAAAAGACACACCAACACCGTCGAAGCAAGCGCCTGTGGAGGAGGCCAAAGATTGTCACCGATGGGAAGACGTATTACCCGAGAGAAACTAAGGAGAAGCTAAGCAATCCTCACTGCTGGCGGATTCCGGGTTTGTTCGCGAGAGACAAGATGAGCGGGAGGGGGGAAAGATTTTTAAAAGCGTGATAGAAACCAAAAAGGGGTCTCCGAAATCACTTAATCTCCGACCGCGCGTGAGAAAGTGCAACCCCTGAAACGCCCCCTAGGGGATGCAACCCTCCTCCCCAAACCCTAACCCCTTCCGTAATGACGCGCCGCGGAGCCTCAATCAAGTGCCGGGCGACTGGGGCGCGGCTCAGGGCGGCAGCAGTGGCAACGCTCCCCTCTCTCGCCCTCTCCTATTCCCCTTCCCCCCCACACACGCTCCCCTCCCCCCCCCCCCCCGTCTTCCTCTCTTTCTCTCTCAAATTGCTGAGCAAGAAATTTTTTTCGAAAAAATCCTCCATCGTACGCGCTCATACACACACACACTAACATCCACGTTGACGGACGGCGGATAGCTCTCGTCTCCTTCCCTGTGTGGGAAAAGTTCCGAGTTGAGAGAGGAAGTCCCATTCGAGAAACGCAAGCACTCCCGCGCTGCGCTGAATTCCACGTTTTTAATGCCTACCACTCCATCGGGCGCTTGGAAGACGCGCTAGTAAGTAGGCGATACGGCAGTTTTTTTTCCTCTCTCTCTCTCTCTCTCTCTCTCTCTCTGTCCCTCTCTCTTTCCCTCCGCTAAACCGATTCTTTTTACGAGGTCGCATGGTCACATGTCGACTACTACTTAGGTGGAGGCTTGGGAGGAGTTAAAAATAGAGACAGGAAGGTTCATGAGACTTTTCTCTTAATCAGAACGTGACGATAAATGCAGCAAAAATGTCATAAAGGATTGCGTTATTTCGACGAAGTGGCAAACTTTCTCCGGCCATAAGATGCATAAGCTCCACTTTTGGGAGCTGGGAAACAATTACGAAGGAGAGTTACAGGTACTTGGATTTGCTTAACGGGCTGAATATTGCAGAAATTCTAGGCGACGACCAAAGAAATACCAGCCGCGTCACTTTATTTTTAAAAACCTTTGGTCTTTAAAAAAAAAAAACTAAAATTTTTTAATTAATAATTTAATGGTAATTTTAAAACTTAGATAACCTAAAAAATCTTGTCATATTTCTAATCACCTCTCTATATAGATTTCATTTGCGTAAAGGTGAAAATGACGAAGCAGTCGGCGTACTCTACAAATCTTGTTACTACTACAAGTATTGCGATGGAAATGAGTCTTCTCAGGCTTAAGAGAACATTTTATGAATAATCTGGCCTTCCAAAAATAATTTATTGTGGATATACGCAAATTAATAAGAGTCAGAAACATTAAATAATCACGCATTTAAGACTAAACAAGAACCCATTACGTCTGCAGGTATTTAAGTTTCCTTTTTTACGGGACAGAATTGTTTTCAAAATATAATTCTGAATGCTTTATACTTAATGGATAGATAAAAGTCAATACATTTCTAAAAATATATTATTCTATCAGCATATCTTCATCAAATTATTATTTCAAGTCTAGAGGTAAAATGACGACAATTTTAAGTCCAACCTACGCTGTTGAAACCGGATTGGCAATAATATGTCGTATGCACCTATAAGCTGGATGCCAACGAAATAAAAGGCGCATTCAGGAAAAATTATGCTTAAAATACAGAAGACTTGGAATAGTATTGACTGCGGAGTGAACTTTGTTTCAGTGGATCAGGAAATCTACCTGCATTTGAAATGTTGAGACTTGGAAGGAAAACACAAATGATGATACCCATTATGACACAGCTGGAGGCAGAGCTAGAAAGTTATCAAATGCTCTGCATCATACTCAGCCATTTTTTTTTTCATCTTTATAAAGGGATGATCGAATTTCGCAAAAATAATGATCTCACTGGGGTTCATTTTAGACAAATTGGCGTTTAGTTATTTGATATCACTTTTTTCTTTCTTTTCTTTTCAGATGACTGGCTTTTCATCCCCAGGGCCCGGGTTCACTGGCTTCGGTGGCGGCGGGGTGACGTCCTTGCCTGCAAACCAGAAGGTCGCGGGTTCGAGTCCCGCCTGGGTGGGTTTTTCTCCCCTCAGGGCATGGGTGTTCATGTGTGTATGAGTTAAATTTTAGATAGTACTGTGCAGTTAAAATTTTGCTTATGTAAAGTCGTCATTATTATAATTATTCCCAGTAATGTAGATTTTTTTCATCCGAATCCAGAAGCCTACTTGGATGCTGGGTGGAGATAACCTGAAGTGTAGTAGCTCCTCCTTCCGACGGATTGGACGTTCAACGGTGGTCTCCTAAGCGCCTTTCGTACAGAACAGGATAATGCCGACGATGAATATAAATATGAATCCTAAAATTGCCCCCACTGGGTGTTGCCAAACATTCCGCACGCACCGAAAAATCAGGACCAAGCATATTGTAGCGCCGCCACTCTAGAGAAGGTGGTTCTAAGAAGGAAAGGCCTTGATTCAAATGGAGATACTGAAAATAAAAGTACCGGAATTGGACTCCCAATTGAACCGGCCATTTTGACACACAGAAGCGGAACCATGCCGATTGCAGCGCGACCTATCTTTTGCGGAAAGCTAGGCAACACTGCTTCCCGTACAGTGGTGCCGAAGATTAAGATCCACATGTGTATTCAAGATGCCGACCCTGGGTTTTTTCTCCAACCTTCCTCCAATCCCCAAATGTTCCCCCTAAACAACCTACCTTCGTGTCCTCAAAGGCGCAAGTGACCTCAGTTGTCGGCCGCCTCCCCTAAATAACCAATCAGCGAACGCTAAGGGGTTCAGGTTTCTGGATGAGAAAGAACAGAGGAACAATCACAGCACTCCCGTATCCACCTATGGAGCGGACATTAAAGGATCAGACGACCCATCGTCCCACAAGAGGGGCTATGTACCGCATACGCACGCTCACTGCCAAAAAAAACCTCGCGAGAGGAACGAAAAAAAAAACATTTAAAAAAACTGTGAGACCGCTCCCGGGAAACGATCACAGGGCCTCGAGGAAAATAAGGGGGGAAATGCGTGATGTTGGCGTAGGAGGGAGAAAGAGAGAGATTACCATGGCGTAGAGCCACCTCACCACCGCGATCCGCTTCAGGAAGAAGAGTTCTAAGAAGAAGAGGAGGGAGTAGTAGTAGTAGTAAAGTAGGGGGCGGAATAAAACATGAGATGGCGGCCTCGTGGAGGGGTGTGAGGGGGAGGGGGTGTGAGGGGGAAAAGGCTGAGGATGAGATTAGAAGGGATGAGGATGGAGCAGGAGGGCCAAGGCGTCTGAATTGAAAGAGGAGTGGGAAATAAAGACGGAAGAAAGAAAGGCAGCGGAGGGAGGACCTAAGAAAAAAACAGAGAAAGAAAAGGACGCTAAGCCGTTGTCACCGGGGACGTCTTCTTCCCAGCGCTATTCCTCACGAGGTGCGCGGCGTTTTGGCAACTTGGTCCGTGCTGAGTTCGCCGCTCGAAGTGATCAATGTCAGATGATACTTTTGCTTCATACCAATGTCCTTGTGCCCAAGACTCATACAAGATGTTCAACCGCTTTCCAGGTATTATTGCATTGGATATAAAAACCGAAAAATTAATTGATTAGTGAGGGAAATATTCACGGTTAAATGAATCCACGTTTCCGGTGTTCCCGAATACGACGTTTGGAGTAGGTGATAATTTGAAAATTTTTCTGGAGTCGAATCGTAGAATTCAGGTCAGATTCCCAAATATTTCCTATATTCTTCGTTCAGCTGCTGCCACCGTCCGTGATTCACAGACATACGTAGAGAAGAACCGTACAGGTTCTATACATATTAGAAAACCCTAAGGTTGGTTGGTTATTTGGAGGAGGCGACCGTCCACTGAGGTAATTTGCACAGTTAAGGACAGGTTGGTAAGTAGGTAAGGGAAGGATCATTGAGGAATGGAGGAAGGGTGTAGAGATATCGGCGTTAACCTGCGCTTAACGAAAGGCGCCAAGGGGACATCAGGGTATAACATCCCATCCGAAGGACACTTCAAGTGCCCACTGCACGGTACTCAAGTAGGTAGAGCGGTTCCCTTGAAAATTTTCCGTCACCGCCCAGGTTTGACCCCAGGCCCTCAGGATGGGAAGGCAGCACCTAGCCACCACACTATCCCGATACTCTGGGAAAAAAACGTACGGTTCCATAGCAGCAAAACTCACAGAAGAGATACAAAAGAAGCGCGAAAGATGCAACGCAAGGAATAACGCAGGGAAGAACACGTCCCGCAGGACGCCGGCTTTGAGAGGCAGGTCGGGGAGAAGCGAGAATGGAAAGAGAAGTGAGGAAGAGAGAGAGACGGAGTATGAGAAATGAGGGTAGGAAGCGACGGTGGTAGGGATTAAGGATGAAGGGAGATTAGGGATAAAGGGGAGTGAGGGTCGGTTTTGGTCCACGGGTTGGAGGGGGGGGGAGAGAGAGGATTAAGGAGAATGGGGTGGCGGATGAGGGGCAAGGAGGATGAGGCAGGGTAAGGGGGTAAGGAGGAAGAGAAGGTTGCAAAGCAGCAGGGTGGGTAGTCGCAGGGCGGAGGACGGGATAAGAGGGGGATGGAGGGAAAGAAGGATATGAGTCAGCACTCCGCTTGTGTATATGTGAGGATGTAGGGGAAGGGATGGAGGGGGAAGAAGAATAAATCAGGGGGGAGTGGAGGGGCGAAGACGTTAAATCCCTGAGCGAGGGGATGAGGAGACGAAGAAGGTAAGAGAGCAAGAGGGGAGGGGGGAACGGCCCTTCATGTGTGGAGGGGGATAAAAGCTTAAAGGGAATAAAGGGGAGGGTATGGGGGAATGAACAGAAAGTAGGGACTCGGGGGATGGGGCAGGGATATATATATATGAAAGGGGGTGGGGGGAGCGGGTGTTGAGAGGATAGCATGGGGGGGGCAGGGTCTGTACAACGGGTGTGGGGAGGGGAGAAGACGGCTCAGGCCCGGCTTACGGCTTAGTCCTCTCCTTACTGGGATTCCGGCTATAGGATGAGAGAGAGAGAGCCGATGGATGGGTGAAGGGGAGGGGGGGGCAGGGCGCACAGACGGACAAGCCACGGGGGGGGGGGGGGGGGGAAGGGTAAAAAGAGGAGTAGGTTGATCCCCCTCTCCTTCTTCCTCCTCCTCCTCGACACTTTTCTCCCGAATTTCTTCTTCCACCCTCTTTCCTCCTAAACATGCGAAGAAAGTCGCGAGAAGAAAAGCCGTCTCACACTCATCCATCTCCAGATTTGCATCCATCGACCCTCTCAGAAAAATGGTCGAAGGAGAGAGGCCATGGATGCTCACGATCACCGCTTCCCGCCGAGAAGGTATAGGCATAGCGAAACTTGGTGGCACTCGCTTGTGAAGGGCAACATGCAAAGGAGGGGAAAGCATACAAGAAATGTTGGACAAAGTGATCAAGTGTCCCTCCGAGAGTCATTCGGTAACTTTTTCCGCTCATCAACGCTTGATGCACATTCAGTGACCTCTAATTCAACACTAATGATTGCCATCTAGTCTTGCTACACCTATACCAGGTTTGAATCCCCAGAAAGTCGCCTTACGCACAGTATACCGTCCGTCGACTGGGCCGACCGATCTTATGACCTGTAGGATGTTTACGTCGCCGACACCGACGTGGAGAAGACGTATGAAGGGCGATCAATCTCTGATTCTCCCTTCCTGTCGAGGACGTGCCGAGAGTTCAGAACCTCTCAAGCCACCCCCCCCCCCCCCCCCAAAGTATAGTTCACCGTCCGTCCATTGGAACGTCTGATCTTCTGCCCTGTCGCCGCTAAACCAAAGCTGCACGGCTATAAGGTGGAGGAGGTAATAAATGTGACGGGATAGACGAATCTTGTAAACTGTCCACCCACAGAGAGCTCTCAGATTTCGGTTTTCCTTGATGGGGATGGAAAATACGCCAAAAAAAGGCGTTCTCATATACTCCGGGGTTTTCACGGTTACATTCTGATAATTATGTGAACATCAACGGGTGACTCTGTTCAAGATACCACACGGACAGCTCCGCAGTTCTCTGAATTTGCATTCTGATAGATTAAAAAATCCTGTTTTCACCATTGGGAACAAATGGAACAATGGGGTAAGTGTTTGTCTGTAAAGTTGACACAAATCATATGGGAAGGAAAAATTCGCAAACTTCGCAAAAAATTGATCATTTTCAATGGAGAAGAACTCTGCAATAGGGAGTGATACGTATACCAAAGAATGATCCGTAACCTTTGAATTCATGAATGTCTCGAGTATGCAGGTTTCGTAGAATTTTCGCAACCGTGATAACAGAGGAGGATGTTCAAACGCCTTCTTGGTCGGTCTGACTTGCAGGCAGTGCCGGTTTCCCGCCAGGGTCCCGCAGTCCACACTAATTGCCTCCCCTCCACCACCTCCATAGCTCCTTTGCAAAATACTTTCGCGCATTGGTGAATTTCTATTTCTTTTTTTTATTCACCAAGGATGTTTGAAGTTCATGGCGTAGGACGTTAAGGTAGTTTGAGCGAGAAATCACTTCACCTGGACTTTGATGAATTCGGCCTCATTTTAAAGAAACAACTCTCATCTTTCCAATGATATAAAAATATCAACCCCTTGCCGAACTACTTTTCGAGAGATTTGCCTGTAAATATAAGCTGTTTTACATGGGATAGATTATGGCTGAGCGCTCTAGAGGGAGCATATTGAAGGAAATAGGAATTTATAACACCTTGATTTCGTCAAAAAACTAACGGTGTATAGATTTTATGTTTTCTCAACTATTTATAAAAAATAATCTTTTACTCACCACAGTAATTTTTACAAAATTGCAAAAAAAACCTGCTGTTTTGAAGGGTTTTCAGCCGTTCGGCGGGGAAAAATGAGTCAAGTTAGAGACCTATGTAGCTTTATTTATTTAATTACTGAGATTTTTAGGCATATATAACTATATATTTGCGCCATTAATATTACAATATTTATTTCATACTTCTTACAGACGCTGAAATCAAAGAATAAAATTTGAATATGGTCTCCACTATGACTAGGGATCTATCTCGCTCAAACCAACTTAAGGGTATTGTCATGATGTTTCGGGTGACCAATCTCGGTCCCGCTCGTAAAACTCCGTGGAGTGGGTACGCTGTCTCAAGTGCATGACATTACCCATTCACTAGGATGTCCCGAGACCCTTGAGAGAGCCTTAGTTGGCCAACATTGATACTAGCTTTTCACTTCTTTTTCAATTTTCAAACCCCTCTGAGCGGAAAATTCGTCTCTTAATGTGTTAGCTTAAGTACAGCACATGAACGGTTGTTGACAAGTCAGACAGGAACCGATCGAGATCTCACTGAAAAATCTCCACTACTGCCGGGACTCGAATCCGTACGACAGCCACCACACAAACCAGACTGTCCCCAACGTCAGTACACAGATCTTGACCATCGGTGACGGCGCCGAGGTCAACGGCCGAATATTTTGGCCTACTTTCCTCGGAATTTGCGTTCGCTGCCATAGGCTTTAACATGCCATGAAGATTGCATTTAGACGTAAATCCGCTGTTTCCGCACTATCCACTGGACGGCGTCTACTGCAGCCGATCTCAGCCCCTCTCAAAATTGACCGCCGAGTCCTGAGGAATATCCATCGTCGAAATGTATCTCTCATCCCGGGGGGGATCTTCCCTAATCCCTACGTGCTCTCCCGTTAAGTATTAACCGGAAGGAGGATTCACCTTTCAAAATCACTCGAAAGGAGGAGCCAATCAGTGAGGCAGAACTCGAACTTATCGGCTTGCAATGGAATCTAAAGTACCAAAGTACATATTATGACGAGAGACAAATATAGATGGAGAAAACACGCCGGAAGTTCAAACGGTGATAAACTTTTCATTCCACGCATTATATATCACGCATCACCACAGACGTCTAATTATTTACGCATAAATGTCAATATATTCCAGGTTCCAGATTTCATAATAAAGAAAGAAGAAATAATAAAGGAATACAATGCTACTTTCCATAGCGATTTATTCTATAAAACATTACACAATCGCAAAATGTCCATCTGTTATGAAGGTTTTTTTTTAAGGTGAAAAAATGAATCAAGTTAGAGACTTATGCGGATTTAGTTATTTAATTACTGAGAATTTTTGTCATATAAAATTATATTTTTGCGCCATTAATATTACAATATTAACTTCATGCTTCTTACAGACGCGGAAATTGAAAAATAAAATTCGAATATGGTCTCCATTATGACTAGGGAAATACCATCATCAAACTACATTCTCTCAGCCTACATCTCAAACCAGTGGAGATGGTGGAGTGCTGATCGATAGATCGATACACAAATTTGTGTATCGACCTATCGATCATATATCGACTCTCGTCCATTCCCCCAGCAAGGCCAAATCAACGAAGCACGCTCCCTTTATGTGCGTCCATTACTGCGGAGCATCCACATTCTTTCATCGCCCACCCATTCCTAAGCCCTATCTCTATAACTTTTGCCGCAAAATCCTCTCAATTAACCAACATCCACTTCATTTGGCCCACACTTATGCTATCAACCTGGCATACCCATGTTTCACCAACAAGCAGTAAAGTGGGGTGGAGCAGGTAGGTATATTCTAGTATACCACGATTTTTGCATCCATAGACAAATATTTATTCCCTGATATGCCGCACACGCTACCCAAGTCTTTCCTCTCAAAATTCGCACTCCTCTTAAACTCCTCATCCATCCTTCCACCTTCCGCAAACTCTCGGCCCAGGTACACAAAACTATCCACTCGTTCAATAATAATTTAAAAAAACGTGAGGACTCATCGTTGAAGCTTTCGCGGGTCATTGTAGCTGTATTGCTCTTGTTGCTCGGGTATACCCCGCGTACTTTCCCTTTTTTAGGATGTTAGGAATGATAAAAATTATGTGAATTTCACAATAGATAGTTTATTCACGACCCAGGTTTCAACACATTATGTCATCTTCAGGTGAAGATGACATAATGTGTTGAAACCCGGGTCGTGAATAAACTATCTATTGTGAAATTCACATAATTTTTATCATTCCTAACATGGAAAAATTTCACGTAATACACCCTGGAACCGCAAGTTTTATTACTTTCCCTTTGACAAAGTGACCAGCAACAGCCACGAAACGTCGGGTAATAACACACCTGAATAAGTACGCGGGGTACATCCGAACAACAAGAGCAATACCGCAACGTGAGGACAGTATTAAGAGACTTGTCGTCATTCAGGGGGAGGGAGTGGAGAATGAGGAACAGAGCAAGCGATGGAGAGCTGAGAACGGATTTTGACAGGTGTGGGTGTGAGGGAATAGGACGGAAGGGGGGGGTGAGAATGCGAGAGTGTCATGGGGGGGCATGGGGGAAGAGGGTGGGTGTATGTGGATCGAATTGGAGGGGGCAGGATGGAGCGATTTCGGACACGGATTGGAGGAAATGAGACGAAATGGAAGGAAGAGATACAACACACAGAGGAGCGGACGGGCAAGCGGCTCGATTAGGGCGGAATTAAGGCCCTGGGCCGCCCCACGGCCGAACCCCTCGATGGAGGCGACCGGGAGAGAGCAAATCAAGAAGAGCAAAGGGGTTGAGTGGAAGGGGAAGCGCGTAGATACACGGGTCAGCATTCCAAAATAATATCCGGACCTATTCGTAAAAATAAACAACTGGCTAGCTTGCGAAATTCTTTAAGACAAGAGATGCTCATATATTG
This sequence comes from Pyrrhosoma nymphula, assembly GCA_963573305.1. NCBI lineage: Eukaryota > Metazoa > Arthropoda > Insecta > Odonata > Coenagrionidae > Pyrrhosoma > Pyrrhosoma nymphula. The sequence goes on from OY754328.1 coordinate 20,189,541, forward strand.
CGTGAAAATTAAATGTTATACATCATGATGCTTTCAATCATTCCGTGAAAGAAATAAACTCCAGCAACGATGAACGCCTAGTTGCAGTTTCAATAAGAATCGCATTTTTAAACCAAAACAATAATCGATCTACAAATTATGTCATCTCGATTAGGTGATAAGCATAATCCCAATTGTGACTGAGGGCGGAAAGGTTCAGAACAAGGCCTCGAGACCTAATAGATACCCCGTGGGGACCTAATAGTGAGTAGAGTATTCAATTATATTCTGCCCGACGCAGAAATGTGGGTCATTCAAATCAACGTGATATATTCTCTAAGAGGGAGGTTTGGACTATGAAAATATATACATGAGGAAAGAATAGTTGAATATGGTGCTAAATTGCCCGAAAAACATGGAGTAATGGATGGTAAGGTATGGTAAATGGTAAGTGCGTTTCATAGTGAAAACAAGCAGTCCAGAAATGTGTCCAATCTCACCAAGAGATTTTCGAAACTGAGGGATATTGTAAATCTGTATTTTGAAATTTTTGCGGCAGTTCCAGGTGTTTCGAAGATTACATCACGACCTACACACGAAAATCGTGTATGGAGAATACCCAGCCAGGAATATGGGAGTCATTGAAATCCCAACCTTAGAGTTGTCCAGCAAGTTTGAAAACTAAACAAACGAAACCGGTCTTTTGTAATGCAAGAAAGATGGATATGATACGAAATAAATTACAGGTCGAAGAAGAAGAGTGGCATGATGAGGATGGCATGATAAAAAGCAAATAAGATTAACAGAAAGATTGGCAGAGCAGAGACAGGTTTAACCCAGTCAGTGTTGCGCTTTACGGATGGCATGGAGGTTACCTTTTCGAATTCTGGTTTAACGTCATCACCCCTATCAATGAGACTAATTTATTTTCAGATGTCAATGGATACTCGAATCACATGAAAAACATCAGATATCCTTCAAGACCACAACGCAAAGTTACCAGCAAGAAATGAGTAGGCAGAAGAATAAAAGCGTAATTGCATTACTCTGGAGTAAAATACGGATTGAACAAGATGCCTTCTTTCGCACTGGCAAACGTGAGTTCTCGATAGTTCCATCAATAATCAAGATAAGGCAATCGAGGGATCATGAACGTACCGTTATAGAGTCACCACCTCTACCCAGGAGGACGGTTTAACGGATGAAGGTTAAAGAACTAAGCATACGTCAAATAACATTAACACACGGTTGAGTTTTCTCCACGCCATTCACTACGTTCTTTCCGAGAAAGTCTTTTTGCCGATAAAATTAAACAGCTTATGAGGCAGTGTGCGAGGCATAAACCTGGATTTGAACCCGGGAGAATGTCCAAAATTGAATCCCCAAGTGTGCCACAGTTAGAATGAAAATATAAATTGACCCGTCTTTATCCCGTCACCAACCTCGAAAACAGCCTGTAAGCCCTTTCATATCGAAGGGGTGTACCAAACGACGAAATAATACCACATACACCCACGCACTGATTGTGAGTGGTGAAAAACCAAACAAAACGAAACTCGTATTCGAAAGCATCGGAGTTTTCTCTCGCCGCCACGCAGGCATACATATTGCAATAAAGACATCTCAGCGAAAAGGAAACCAGAAGTACATGCTCGCTACGCAAAGGTGTTTACGAGATGGTACTTAAGGTGAAGGGGTTAGCCTGGTGGCTTAAGTACTGGCTTCCCACCCCGAGGGCCCAGGTTCCAATAGCAGTAGAGGCGGGGATTTTTCAGTAGAATTCCGATATCTACTTAGGCCCTATTCGGAGATATTCGGAAAAAGAGGAGCATCAGACTAATGAGGGGAGCGGGTTGGTTAGAGTAGGTAACAAATCTCCCATCCCAAAGGCCCGGGTTTGATTCCCAGAAATATATAGATTTATCTTTGGAATTTCGATGCCTGCGTGGATGCTAAATGGAGACTACTCCAAGTATCGTAGCTACACCCGCGACGTCTGTCGGATGGGAAATTAAAATGTGGGTCCATTGGCGCCTTTCGTTAATAGTAGGCTAACGTCGACGCAGGGTTTCTCTCTACCATTCCTCCCATTACCTTACTCTCCAAATACTAATGGCGCAAATTATTACAGTTGTCGGCCGCCTCCTCGTTTAACCAACCAAGATGATGTTTATGTTTTGCAATGAGTAAAGCTCAAGGAGTCTAAAACTATCAGTAGACCTCCTGCGCCAGATATATTAAGCTCTCACACTTCCCTCCCACCGATGTCCACTCCTAAACGATCGTAAGGGATTCGCACCCAAGACCATTGGGCCGGTCAATGGGCGGCTGACCACCGGAAACAGCCCGATGGGGTCGTAACCCCATTCGCTTCGGGCTCAACGGCGGGAGATAAGGGCGAGGGAATAGAGGTGTGGGATGGGAGGTGGATTTAAGGAAGAGGGGTCGAAGGGTAAAAGAGAGAGAAAGAGGGATGGAAGAAGAAGGAAAGGTAAAGGGAAGGAGATGCAAGGACCAGGAAACGAAGGGTGGGGTAAGTCCCGCCCTCATTGTACAACGTCTGTTCGGGTTTTGCGGATTAAGATGAAGAGGGGAAGAAGGGGTGAGAGGGGGGGAAAGGAATACGAATAGGGGGACAGGGTTAAGTGTGCTTGCATGTGGAGGGGTATAAGGATGGTAAGGGAAAGGTATATAAGGGTATAGCCTCGCATGTGAGAAAGTGAATGCATGCGACGGAACATAGCTTGGTTACTTTTTCATGCCTCTTACCACCTCAAAACTACGATGAACGCACACATTGTGGCCGTACGACAACTGAACTTGAATATATAATTACAATACGGTGTACATACCGCATTAATTTCCATGCATAGATTTTGTTATTTAAGACGGCTTTAAGCATGGATGTTATTTTTATAGCAGTAGCTTTGTAAGTGGCCCTTGCAAGTGACACTTATGATGAGTAAGCACGGACTTCTGTGATAGCAAAAGTCAATAGGGGTACCAGTCGGTATACTATCGACCGCAGTTGGGACTTGCGTGGAATAAAGACTGTCTTCTCTTTATCCTGCAAGTAGCATTTCGATTATGGGATAATATCGCTCAGCATCCGGTGAAATCGTCATCATATGACTGCGAGCGGGGATTAAATAATATAATAACTTAGTCACTGGCCGGAGGATGATTTATTGCCAGAAATATAATATACTCATGTTTTTTTAGAGATTTTTGCAGTTGTAATATGCTACTTAAAAGAAGGAATTGAGGGTCCTTTTGTATTGACAAATAATATCTAAAATAATACTAAAGCCTAAAACGTATGATAGACGTAAATACATACTTTATTTGTATAAATTCAGAAATTAGGTACATACATACATGACATGTACGGTGTAAAAACACACTGATTGCCGAAATTAGGCGATATTCAAAATTGCCATACTCATTGTAGACTTACGACGTTCATTTTTTGGGGAAAAAAGGAAAGTGACGTGTGAGCAGACCGATGCCCTACAAGTAGCAGTGCATATCGAGATACTTCTACTATGCTCGCTAATTTTAAAGAAGTAACTTGCACGTGTAAAGCCGCCTTAAAATCACGGGGAGCAGTCAATGCATCGCAACATTAGAAATACGAACGTCTACCTATCTTTCCTTCCGTCTTCCCTGTGTCTCACTGCGCCGCTCTGCTCCACCCCTCCCCCTCTTGGGAATGCTACCGATAGAAGGGGACTCACCCCTTCCCACAGCGGCCCCTCCCTTCCTTATCCTCTCCGTACATCCCCCATTTCGGATTAAGGGGCCCCCTCACCCCTCCCACCTTCCTTCTCCCCCTTTTCAAACTCAAACACCCTCCTACCACCCTTAGACCAAAAGATTGAGCAAAGCATTTAGTCTCCTTTCATCCGCGTTCACAACCCGAAAGCGATGCCGACCAACTTCGTGACGGTAGGGTGTAATTGTTTGGTCGGGTTGCTCGCATTCCATCCATGTTTGTACAACAACACACGGAGACGCAAATTCATACGCGAGTTCGTCCTGCTACTAAACTTGTGCGTGCACCGCGATCGTAAGCCACCATGAAAAAGAAGATTGATGTGGTACCACCACTAACTCTACGGCATAGCTTTGAGCTGCCACAAGCGTGAGTGACAGGGCCTGCGGCTAGATCACCACGCTATTACAGTGTGGCTGCTAGGCGCGGCTTTAGTAAAAATGCATGGGAATTTGCTATCCACAGAGACTACAAAAGAAACCACACATGAATAAAGTTCTGGTAGTAAACCATGAAATTGTGGAAGAACAAGAGCTGGTTTCGCTGGAATGGAATACCTGAATAGAAATAAGCACGTATCTATCAATAAATATATGAACTTTGTCGTGGCAATCTCAAACTGTTAAGACTTTGGTTTAGGTTTGCTGTTGTGACCAACTGTGTGAAAAAGAAAGACATATGCCTACGCGTTAATTTATCTTTCTTATCCGTACTGTCAAATAAATCGATCCAGAACAATGCGATTCTCTGTTCCAGTTGTAAACTTGGAAGTACTTTGTCTTTCTAAATGCCTTCATATCACTTACTTTGCTCTACAAAAGAGTCTCACAAGTTTCTCCAATAAGCCCATCACATTTGACCTTCTCGTATCAAAATTTTCTTTATGAATCTTGCTCATTTAGTAGTCAAGGTTAGAGTTGGTATCATTAACGAGAATAAAGACCACCAATATAAAATCCGATGAGTGAATGAAATTCGCACGTTTAGGACATACATATGGGCCTGCTCCAATCCCTGGGCCACCAGTGATTTGATACGAAGATCTGGTGCCCAGAATATTACGCCATAAGGACTAAAGTAATAGGTGTCCGAATCGACTCGACCCGGTTTTGAACCTGGAATCCTACTCGTTAGCTCAACGCTCTGACCACTGGGCCATGGTGCGATGACTGTGACGATCTTCTGATCGTCAATGACATCTTGATTGCTTGTATGAAATACTACGGTGTACGTAGCAGAATGGATGTGACGTAAATTCTAGAAAATCTACTAGAATGTGGATCCCAATGTCGTAAGCCAAATATTAGCGTTTAAAAAAACTCTTAAGATGGATTAAATATACCTGGTACTTTCTCACATATTCAAAAAGACTGCAACAGCACACAAGAAAAAAATGCATAGTCAACATGTAACAGTATTAATGGATTGAGGATAATAGACGTAAATAATGGGCTCCTCATGATGCAAATGATCATAGCCGTTGACGCATCAAATAAACACCTACTGCTCCTCTAATTAATAGACTAGTAATTTAATAATTTGTGTTTGCTGAAAGCAATAAAATTTACTCACTATCGCGAATCATCGAAAGCGTTATCATTCTCTCACACGATTTCAATCGTGTGTCCAACGTTTCCAAGTAACCGCAATCACACCACTGTGAACTGTTCCTTGGCCAATGACTTCATCCCCTCGCCTTTACTGTCTCCCATTCTTACCCCGACCCAAGCATCAGGCGTTAAGTATACGGAGCGATAGAGTACGGTAAGGTTTCAAAGGAAGAGAGAGAGAGATGTGCAGCGAAGCGAGGGGGAGTTTATAACCCTTATAACCTTTCGCGAGGGTCCAGGGGGAGGCGGAAAGGACGGATCAGGGGGACGACAGAGGATAGGGACGATGGGGCAGGAGGGTAAGGTCGCAGGGGGGGGAGAGAGTGAGGGAGATGCCCTGCTCGCACAGCCAACGTACCATCGTACGAACCTTCGTGTCGCGGGAAACGTTGCGTAACCGCTCTTTCGTCGCAGCGTAATTTTTAGTTCCAAATACTGCCAACTTAACAATGGTAAGCGCCGGCATCGCGGTTGGGGACAAATGAAGCACGATAATGAAGTAAAGATAACAAAATGAAGAAGAGTAAGCTTATATTTTGATGGATGAACAGACAGGAGTGCCATCTGTTTTCTAAAGTTTCCGAAATCGCAAAACATCGCAGGAATGAGGGAATTTGAAAGTATTTTTACGATTTTCACTTGGTTCGTCACGAATCCTGGAGAGAGCAACAGAAACTGATATACACCCCATCGTAATCGGGAAAAAGCATAGTGAACGCGCGCTTGTGCCGACGTAATTTTTAGTTCCTGACACTTCCACTTCACCAAGGTGTGCACTGGCATCGTGGGGGAAACCGGAAAAAATGAAGTACGATAGTCAAATAAAACATAGAAAATCGATAAGGGTAAACCACGGATAAACTGGTAACTCTTAGAAGTTGTGCGTGTTCATGTCGATCGTGGTTGTGCTGGAACGGACGATGGTAGCGCGAACTGGGCAAGTGAGTTAAGAGATATAGAAAAGGTGGCTGGGGTGGAGACGGAAAAGGAGATGCGTGCTTACAACGACAGCATCAATGAGGAAATGGACGCGGGAGGAGAGGGGGAGGGAGTGAAGGGGGGGGGGGAGAGAGGTGTAGAAGAGTAGTAGGAGGGGGCGGAAAACCGTAGGGGGAGGGGGGAACTTTGGGCCGAAAGGAAAAGGGACGTAGGGCAGCGGGTGTGGGTGGGTGGGTGGGAGGGGAGTCGGAAAATTGGAGGGAGGGGGACCTCGAGAGGCGGGAAAGGGGAGGCATGAATGAATGGTCCAGAGGAGGGGAGAGAACGGCCAGTAGAGAGGGGGCGGGCGAGTGAGGAGATATATAAGAGGAGAGAGAGTGAATTCGACGCTCTGTCGCTTAGAGGATATGCAGCGAAAGAAATCTATCGATAGTATGATACTAATACGGGCCGTTTACACGATTGCCGTTAACGCAAACCTCAACTTCATCCATGAGGAGTTCAGTAAAACGTCAAAATCGGTAACGGTTTTAATTTTAATCACTAAGACTGGCGAACACAATTTTCAAAAACATGTTTACGGAAGCTTTTACGATTGCGGTAAACCTTCACTCGAACGTTAATCGTCAATTTCAACGTTGAGTCAGCCCCAACTTTCGCGTTCACTATCACCAGTAGGTGCGTTTCTACACTACAGTAACTCATAAGCCGGACTTTTACGTAAATAAGTTTGTGATAATTGTACTCATTTATTTCCACACTAACAATCAATAATTAGCGTCGTATTGGGAGCAGTTCATTCAAGGAGTTGAAGAATGTTGCATATAGGAACACATGAGCGCACATGAATGACGTTGAATGAAACGATGCGCATAGTGAAAATGTTAGTTAACCTTCCGGCAGGTAGCTTTCGATAGGTCAACAATAGTGATGGCCGAATACTTTTTATAGAGTTATCAAATTCGTTCAAATACGTGTTTATAAACGTAAGATTTTTTACCACACGGTAGTTAAAAACTATACATTGTCCATGTAAAACGTCTTCGCCGAAAGTCAACACAAAAAAAATCTCTGATGTGATTATCGAATTTGTTTTATTGTCTAGCGCATCAACTCTGCACCCGATATGTTTTGAAGTGCAATTCAAGCTCAGGGTCTGAAACGAATGAAAGGCAAGTGCTCTATTGTGTTACGGAGTGATTAGCACACCAGAGCGGATAGAAAGCTCCCATTATCTGATCAATATTTATGAATGGAGACTGTCTACGACGTAAACATCCGGATGCAACCGAAGAGGAACGGCGATTGTCAACGGTCTTTCACACCGATGGCTAATTCCATATCGAAGTCGTGGACGCGAATTTCACTCAACACTAGAATGATCTAACTTTGTGAAAATGTCCTCTCCCCAATGAGGCGAAAACATCCAAATCGGCAACGGTTTTAATTTTAACCACTTAGACTGGCGAACACAATTTTTAATAAGCGCATTCCAATATTAGGTATTTAGGCTGGGGTGAGGCAACCCTCATTTACAGACGCGGAGTTTAACGAAAACGAGTCCACCTTGGCTTTTAAGGCTTTCGTGCCACTGCCATCTGATTGATGAAAGCATAGTCGAAGGACTTCAGATGATACACACGAACCTTCATGTCAGATAACTCATCACGACGAAATGAAACTGCGCAAAAATCTGTGCATAAAGAAATATCTTTCTATGTCCAAATCAAATGCCATTTTTGCATGACGTGATATCTAGTCCCCCGAATTCAAGTGGGAAGGCTTTGATAATACCTTTGCTCATACAAAGAACTGAAAGCGAATTAACGACATAAATGAATCATTTACCTCTCCCCATCGATACCTTAACTCAACTTGAACATTTTAGCTTATAGAAAACAAAAAAGTCTTGAGAAAGGCATTTGTCCCGAGGTGAAGGATTTATCACGATAAGAAATACGCCGCAACCTTTTTTCGACCCCAGCCTTATTCCCACCACAGAAGGCAGTTCACCGCGAAAGTTCACCCCTTCCGTTTCACGGGAAATCGATGAGTTAAATGCCTGTCCTTCTTCACTGCCTCGCGGCCCACGCCAAAAAGCTGCTCTACGGCTCATCTGGCAAAAATTAATCTCGATGAAGAAGCTGTAAGTGCACACCTCTTTCAGAGAGCCGTTGGAGTTACTTCATTATTACGTCAAAAAAGGCAGCGGTGTCTGAGGTTACAAAAACCGCTACAAAAGCTAAAAATTGAATGATTCGTTCTTAAATTATGTCCATGTTTGTCCGAAAAATCCTACAAGAACTTGTCATAGTTCCATAATAAATTTTGACCATAGTCTCATCATCTTATTGCTATCGAATAATCGACAAATCATCCACCATAGAGAAACATTTTTCATTTTCAGTTTCACGAATGAGCCCCCAAGCAGACAACAATTTCCAGAACAACGATGTTTAAAGCATCAAAGGTCAATGCTTGTCAAAAATCGTTAGCAGCATAGTTGCTTTACAGTGTTGATATGTTGTGAAAGACTCAAAGTGAATGTATAAAAATTCTGGCTGTGTATTCCACAGAAAAATTAGTCCGGAAACATTACACGAGATGGTAAAGTACATACCTAATAGAAACAGAAATCTTTCCCTCGATGAGAAGGAAGTCAAATACCTAAAGCAGCTTCCTCAGGAAAAGAAGTAGTGCACGCTGCGGCACATGCAAGATCCAGATGAGAGATAGTGTTAATATTTACCCTAGGAGGAAGCCCGCGAATCTTTTCCTAGGGAGAAGAAAGAACCGTCCGTCCCCTGCCAGCCTGCCTGGCATAAGAACTCCCGATAAGTCGAAGTGTTTATAGCCGGGAAATTTAGATAATCGGCTTAGAAGCCGACGGATTAGCCTGAGGCGGACCTTGGAGAAGAGAAGAGGGGAGGGCAGGGGAGGGAGGCACAAGACAGGGGTGGATGGCGGTGTGAGGCCACCGCCGCTGAGTCGGGGTCATTCCTGAATACACGCTACCAAAACAAATATGCTTTGAAATAGTCACCTTACGGCAACAAAATGCAATTGTAAAATAGAATATCCTCCCAGACGATGAAGGCGATAGATGATCCTAGAAACCTCCTGCTCTTTTTTAAAAGGTGAGGCACACACAACGAAGAAGCAATAGCAGAGAAAAGATTTCGTTCAACATTCCTGAAGCGAAGATCTAGGCAGTTCCGCGTTAGCCGTCAGTCGAGTCATATGAAATAATATCGAAATTTAAAATTCTACTCAATTTAGGATTACAAGTAGTATGCACACACGTTAAGGTGGTTGCAAGGTAGAGAACATCTATCTTTGAATGGTAATTAAATTGGCTTTAAAAAACAAAAATACGCTCTAGGTAACCATTGACGAAAGCAAAAACTGTTGGTGTGGGAACCTCTGAATCGCGATCGGCAGTAATAATTACATAATAATGCTTATTTTTCATCTATCTTTTAATCCCTTCATTCTACAAAATGACGCATGACATTTCTTAAAGTAACACTTGAACACTTTAAACGCTCCCCTGGTAAAGATCACATCAAACCACATTTAATTTCCAGTCTTATGCTTGCGCCTTCAATCAGGTGGCAGCAATTATAATTATAAAAAAAGAATGTTTAAGGAAAGCTGAAACGGAACTGAGTATTGCATTCTTTCCAACCGTAATACTCGATTTAGAACGAGAAAAGCGGGTCACAAAAGACGAGGCGACATCATTATCACTAATATTTTGCGATCTCCAGTGCTATTCAGAGGCGAAGCTAAAGGTATCGCAGATCTGTGGCAATCGCCAGTGGAGAGCCCACAGAGGTCAAGGAAGGTGAAGTAAGCGTGGATGGTAGGTGCAAAGGAACCGAAGGTCAACGAAAACATTTCCCGCAACGACTAATTTATTTATTTATTTAATTATTTATTTCAAAGTCTCCAAAAACGGTACAAAGGCTTCTTACATTGGTCAACAAGCAAACAAATAAATAGAAATTTTAACAAAATATACCCTAAAAATGTAAAACATAACAGTAAATAGAAAAATACGTAGGAGAGAAAGCTTTGCATTGGGATTTATGGACAAGGAGATGGGATAGATGGAGTCAACTCGGCAAATAAATCGTGCCACCACTTGCGAATTAATTTTCCGCTACTTTTAGCACGAGCTTTTTCAACAATAGACCAGAAATAATAGACCAGAAGACCACACTAACTTAACTTTTCTTTGTTGCATTTTGTTGAGGCTTTGGTCAAATTTACTGAAAACACTTATATAGCTGCCAATGTGTCGATTTATTTATTAATCATCTTCGGGGCATAATTGGTCTTTGGTATTGCATATATTAAAAGTATAAAACATTCAAAATTTTCGCTAACATGTACATTTTTTACGTTTTTGAATGTGAAGTTGCAATCTCGTTGTACAAACAAATGCTTCCAACAATCACAGACAACGAAAATTATGTTATATTAATCAAAGCCAGACATTAATGGGATTAATTAAAACCCAAACATGGGATAAGAAGATGAATTATAAATAAATATAACCTTCGCGGGTATATTAGTGTTTTCAATAAATATTACCAAAGCACCAACAAACTAGAACTACGATGTTTTTCAATATTACTCGTAACTTACCAATTACTAAGGCTGAAAGTAAAGTAGGAAAGCCATGACGCGAGCAGTGTGTGGAACAACGGCCGTCGATTCATAGTTAGAGCTGACTGTCCGAGTCCAAAGGACCCACTTGATGAGATAAAGGGTAGGAAGGATCGGTATGTGCCGCTACGAAGAAGATGGAAGAAATCGGCATGGGAGATCGTTTAGCGGAGGTCCTGGAAGGAAGAGATGAGTGGCATTGGGATATTGGGGAGGACCAGAAGCCGGTTCGAGGATCTCTGAGGATGATGAGAGACAATAGGGAGAGCGGATGAAGAGGAGTTATCTTCACATCTATATCGTTCGCACACTTGCATTCCACCTCAAAGAGTACGTGGCAGGGATGGATTTTCGCCAAAAAAACCACTTCACTAGCTATCACAAGTTCAGGAACTACGAATGTGTAAGGATTACGAAAATACATGTATGTACCTATATAGATGCACATGAGTATTTTGAATGTACAGCAAGCATGCGAGACTAGCCGCTGATTATCATATTATTAAATATATTCATACAACAAAAAACCAACTAAGCTACCCGTCAAATAGCCAATGTACAGTTCCAATAGATCGATTGCGGAAATATTTGCATTTTAAGCCTGTCCGTTCGGCAGTCCAATCACCCAACGTTGTGTGCATGATCTAATCGACCTTAGCATGTCGGGGTTCTCAAAATGTATTTGACACAGTAAGAAAAAAAAGGTCGCCTTCGAACAAACTTTATGGTCTAAAATTAAAACATACGGTCTGATAGTGAATCCACTCTAGCTGTGGAAGTAGGCTCGTGACAGTATTGAATTTATTACATTTTGGATCTTAGGGTATAGGGCTCAAATACAGGCTATGCCTCAGTGCGTGCTATCCGTGTCTCAATATTGCGGCGATATTACGTAAATTCCTAACCCAAAGTTCACGGGTTCGTGTTCCGTCCTGGGCGGGTTTCCCACTATTCAAGGCATGGCATATTTTGGTCAGGTGGTCGAAGCAGGGATCGAGGTTCCATTGAAAAATGTCCAACTCTTCCGGGATTCGAGCCCGGGCCCTCGAGTCGGAAAGCCTGTACTCTGTACACCACACCAACCCGATCCCATTAGGAGTTTCAATGCAGGTTAATTTGCAAGGTAGGTAATTATTCATAAACTCGAATAGCTAGCTTTTATAGGCAGTACGATTTTTTGAGGGAGTTCTACGTGATAGTGAGTAAGCAAAATTTTAGCCAACTGTCAGGTGGTATTTTCCTAACTCATTCAGTTGGCTTTTGATACTGTCATCCCCGGGGAAGAATGAGGGGCAAGAGAGGAAGATAAAGGAGGAGAATCAGGAGCAGTGGAGGATGAGAGTGAGTGGGCGAACCTCGAGTGAGTAAGAGAGGGAAGTGAGGAAGGGTTTAAAACGAAGGGAGGAGCAAAGCCGTCTCCGCCTGCCTCTCGATCCTTCTTACTCGCCCCCCCCCCCAACCTCACTCACTCATCTTTTCTTACTGTCTGCACCGCGGGCGCGCTAAGACCTCTTCATATCCTTTGCATCGCGTGCACCCCTAATCCCCTTTCATCCTCCCAACAGACGATCCTACTCTCCCTTCACGTAAAGAGAGGGCCCCCCCCCAATCCCACCCCCAATCCGTGCCCGCCTCTCCCCACACCCCCGAAAAACACGCCGACGAACTCTCTCCCTCCCCCCTCCTCCTCCTTCGACGTCACATACTCTCATACATCCGCCTCCTCATCCACTCCAAAACGGCCGCAGCCCGCCGGAATCCTTCATCCCACTCTCCCGCTCCCGATACTCCTCCTTTTAACTCCCTCCGTCCCCCCCCCCCCCACTTGACGCTACTCGGACTTATTTTCCGATTGGTTCATAATCAGCGGCGTCTCCCCCAACCCCACTTTCCGCGCCCCCCCCCCCCTGCCCGACCCACCCACAACACCCCGCCCGCCAGGCTTTCATATTCCACCGCGATTGCCCCGCGCGTCCCTCAAGGTGTAGGCGGCGGGCTGGGAGTGGAGTATTCTCCGCAGGGGAGCTGAAATATGGTTGTTTCCACCCCCACAACCTCCTCCCTCCCCCTCTCTCTCTCTCTCTATCTCTCCTTCCCCCCCTCCCCCATTTTGAGTCGACAGCTTAGAATTAGATTTTTCACTTCGAATCTGTATCGTTTGGCGATCCTCCCACTAATTTCCACTGAGCTGGTCGAAATTCGCAAACTCCGACTGAATCGACTGATGGCGACTTTGACGAGTTTGACGTCAACTGATGGAAGAAAAAAATATGCCAGCACATGCGTTTTCCAACGCTTACTTCCATGATATATAAGACGGAGAACAATAGTTCTACGCAATTGTTATACCGGGAGAAAAAGACAAATACAACAGACTTAAAAGTCAGAATTTTACAGTGAGCACTAATTCCAGCCATATGATCCAACAGTAACATTATTTTTATTGGGTTTACGCATTTTGACTTCAACAACTGCACTCATTTACGAAAAACTAAACGAGAAAAACTGATGAGCAAAAGCCAAAAACATTTACTACCGTTCGATTAACTTTGAGAATTCGCATCTTTTGAACAGTTTGTCGCGAAAATTGCATATATATCACATAGAAACATACCATTTTCTGCATGTTTTGCCATTTTTTTATTAAAACTAATACATTTCAAGTTCTTTTGCGAAAAATATCGCAAGAAAAGGAATATTTTTGTCGTTAGTATCTAACAAATGACACGCTTTTCTCTACATCGCCAGAAGATGAATAAATATAACATTTAAGACATTCGGAACCACCAATACGGAGAGCTGCCTTACCCGGAAAAGTAACATTGAAGCCAAGAGATTCAGCCTAAGACAGGTTTCACTGTACTGCTACTAGAAAAGGAAGCGGTGCTGGGCAAATCTTCGAATTTGAAATCGGCAGCGAGATGCCCACCGTTGAGGGTGTCTACGGAAACAACCCCCCAGACAAATACTCGCGTAAACATTCTCATCGACCCGCTCGCTTGGAAATCTAATTAGAACCACGTGCCCGGCGGTAAAATGTTACTGGATAACGTTAAATCGTCTAATCGCTGCAGCTGGCCATGCGAATGCTCGAAATCAATATTTCACGGCCAAGATTTGGGTGGTCATCCGAAAGGTCAACGTTGGGAATAAGCAGATTAGCAAATCCCGGACGCAAAATTCGCACACGGATACTTGGAGTTAATTCAAGCAACGTTAATCTGGACAAAGCTTCATCATTTTATCTCGAATAGTTTATTTTTGAAGGTAGATAAATATTAGAATTTCACCATCTAACTCCGGCAACCAATGAAAAAATAGGTGGACAATTGAATACAAGGAGACCATAAGGAGACATTGGAGTAACCATTAATACAGTATTCTATACTCTCACTAAAATTGTCCCTTTATTTACCGTCTTGAGTCCATTTAGAGACGGGCTTAGTTTAATAAGAAATCTCAGTAATATACGGCCGTAATGTTTTATGTAGGTACGTACCTACTTGCTCATGTCCTTATAAGCTGCGACAAGACCCACTACAAATTGTTGAAATTACATAAATTTCAAAATCGTTTTCACCATTAAGATTTTAAAAAATTATAAATTTACTTATTTATTTTCCACGTGCTTAGAAAACAGAACAATAGGCCTTTCACATCGAGTATCATTGACAAACAACAATAACAACCATGCCCTAGGCGGGATTGGAACCCAAGACCATTTGGTAGGCATACGAGGACCACCACAATCGTTTATAAGAAGTTCCTAGAAAAACTATTACTCGCGTATGAAACACGTGTGCACTGAATTCTAGTCAAACATATAAATGACTTTGGTGCTGGTGTTGTTCATAAAAAAATAAATACAACAAAAAGAAAGGCTCCTAGAAACCAACTAACTATAGCAAAATATGAGACAGTATATTATGTAACCCCACGTTGGAATATTTGATATTATCAACCAGAGTCGTACGAAAATGGATTCCAGAATCAAAAAGACCTCCGCGTGCGACGACCTCGATAACCGATTTTTAAATGAGAAATGTAAAAGAAAATGTTTCATTCCTCATCGCTAAGTAGCCTTCATCTTATATCGTCGGCGTCGGGCATTGCAAGAAGCTAACACCCACGAGGGCACCGGAATGTGAGCCATAATTAAGCGAGAATTAATTAATTTCTCCCGATTTTCGAAAGACGTCCCCGCATTAGCATCCTCCTGGCCTCGATCCTCCTCTTGGCAATCTATCCTTTCTCTCTCTCTCTCCCCCCCGCACCCCCCACGCCCCAAAAAACGTCCTCCTTGAGACGTACTCAAACAACGGAATAATAAGAACAGCAGGTGTGGCGGGGTGAGGCTTAAAAAGGAGAGGGGACTCAGTCCGCCATTAAACCCCGATCAATCAGTCAAAACCCTTTCCATCTTTCCTTCCCCCGCTCTCCCCTGAACTCCCTTCCTCCCGCCTCTCCCCCCTACACACCGTTTCTCTCATATTCTTCGCTACCGGCATTCATCTGCCCCCTCTCCATCTCTCTATCTCTCATTTCCCCCCCCCCCCACCTCGACTTCCACCAAAGACACTTCTCCTTCCCTTCGTCTTTTCTCCCAATCCTCTCTCCCTCCCTTTACAAACCATCTTCCCTCTTTTTCCCTCCCCTTCCTCCCTCCCAAATACCATCCTCGTGGCGATCACACAAGATGGTATAAGCTGGCAGTTTTGGATTACGTGTAGCGCAACGACGGACACTGGATTCCGGCCGACCTATACAAATGATGAATGGTTGGGTTAAATCAAAAGTTTTTATTTAATCTTAAAAGAAGGCTCCCCTGCGGCTGTGTGAGTCGAGAAAAACACCAAATTCCATTATTTCGTTTGTATTGTTTATAAATACTGCTTTCACTGATGAAAGAAACTTCTCAGCTAACAGAAAACAAAATCAAGATACAAAATTCAAAGAACATAATTATTTTTAATTAACACTTTTTCCAGCCGTATTAGCCAACTGCAGAGCTTCCCCTCTATATATAAGTTTCAGATGTACAAGAACTTGCTAAAATGCTTTTCATAGTTTACTAATATCATGGTTTAATAACATGGTTTACTATCGAGCTAACAAATTTTTATTCCAGTTCCTGAAGTTACTTGCCAATAATTAAAACAAGATGATGCTCATGTGCCAAACATTTATCAATACAATAGGATAATTCGCTACTAAAAACGTTTTTCGTGAAAATGGCAAGAGGAAAAATAATACCATTTTACCCATGTTTCACCTATTCTCACATTTATGACTTTTATGCCACTATTAAGACTAATTAAGTCCAATCGGTGAAAAAATAGCGCGAAAAGAAATGATTTTGCTGTTCATATCAAGGAAAAGGGTACGTTTTTCTTTGATTAGCCAGAAGATGAATAATAGATATAACATTCGAGTCATTATACGGTGGAAATAACTTATGAGTCTATGACGGCGGTAAGGATTTTCAAGTCCCTTATAAAAAACACAGGACCAAAACAGGGTACTGCATTCCTACGCGACAGGTTGGTTTCGAGTCACGGTGGTGGCGATGAACCGGTCCCTACTTGTTTCGTGAATTGAGGAGGGCGTTTTAAGCTCAATAATCCGTCGGTCGGATGGGAAGTTAAACCGTGGTTTCCTTAGAGTCTTCCGCTTAGAGCAGGCTAATGCCAGTGTCTTGCTTCTAATATATTATCTTCGGTTGATATTCTAATAACTGCTCCTCCTGGTCCAGAGCACCAATTTGTGAGGAATAGACCTAAATTGGCGAATACCATCTCGTAATGGACAGATTGAAAAAATCGAAACTTTGTCAGGTTTTTTCTTCAATAAATTGAAAAGAAAAATATTTTTTTAAATGTTTTTTTCATTTATTTCACTCTTGAAAATAGCCATAAACTTTAAATGTATATAAAACTAAATTTAAACAAAGGATTATTCTCTTTCCAAATAGTACTATACTCTCTTTAACGACCAAAATGCTCATCTCTGGACCAGAGTCACTTGGAAATGTTATGCTGACACAAAAACTAAAAGTTAGAAATATTTCGCCATTTTCTGCAATTATCATTTCAGTGGTACTGAGGCAGCTCAACCGCAAATGCCCAATTGCTTTTGAAATTTATCTCACAGTCGGTGTATAATATAAAACAATACTGGCCGTGAGGAACGATCAACGAACGATCTTACAGACGATAAGGGCATAAGCGAGTAATCCTAATTGAAATACTTTTGAACGAATCGTTTTCAAAATAACGAACACCTAAAATCAAAATAAAGTCTCGCTGAACAATATAAAAATATGTGTCAAGTTAATCAAAGGTATTTCAATTTCCAACAAATGTTTACAAGGGCTAAGTCTGGAAACCAAAGGATAGTCATGCCGAGCAAGC
The DNA here is from genome assembly GCA_963573305.1 of Pyrrhosoma nymphula. Classification (NCBI taxonomy): domain Eukaryota; kingdom Metazoa; phylum Arthropoda; class Insecta; order Odonata; family Coenagrionidae; genus Pyrrhosoma; species Pyrrhosoma nymphula. The sequence continues at coordinate 20,206,928 of OY754328.1, forward strand.
AATCGAATTTTCAAAGATTCGTCCGGAGAGAGGACATTATTAATCCCAAACGGAAAATTTACTAGCCGACGTGGGAGTCCGAAGGGTTGAATCCGACGGAGAAAAAAACCCGAAAACTCGACCTCGATGATATTTCCAGGAAAGAGGACGAGGAATTGAGACGTATGAAAGGGATTGGCTTAAAGGTACAGCCAAGCGGAAGAGACCGACGAGATTTCCGCACAGCAGAGAAGCGCGTATCCCAAGGAACCTGGTCACAACGCTTGGACACGTGAGTCTGGATTAAGCATTCATACACGTATCTTTTGAGAGAGAGAGTGAGAAACTTCGGTTGCCAAGAGACCCAGTCTAAACCTTTCTCGTCTTTTTATTATGTACGAGAAAAAAATCAATGGAAGTGATTCATTCAAGTATTTCCTCGAGGAAAGACCTAAGGCATCATCTTCCCATCGGGGGAAGGGTAAGCCACGAAAACACGTCGAAAGAGAATGTCAGGGATGGAAAGCTGTGGGGAAGTCAGAAAAGGAATTAAATGCCCTTTAAAAGTTTTCTTCAGATCGAGAAGATGTGGCAAATTCCAGAGAAAAACCACTTCGGGATCCGATCGCCGGCAATAAATCATTTTAATACCTTTCCACTCGACCCTGTTCTCCACCGGATGTTCCATTTGCACCTTGAAAATCAATAACATCAATATTTGATGATTGCGACCATTTCAAAAAATATGTCAAGGCTGAGGAGAGCAACGATCGTAGGATTTACGGACTAATAGTAGTTTCGCTTCAACAGTGAGTTTACCGTCGATACAAATGAAAGTAGCTGAGGTAATAAGTTGTAAAAACTGATCCCTATGAATGCATACATAAAGACTTTATAGGTAAACATTCACGTAACATTCACTCAGCTTATCACCGCGGGGCGCCATAACAAATCGACTTCAGTTCAGATAAATTGCTTAGATATTGATTTGATAATGTAAATTATATTTTTAAAGGAAATCGTTCGTGAAATGGTCAATATCTACAAACCTCTTGATCTTTCAATACAATCTCTAATAATAGGATAACATTCAGTTGGAAGTTTCATTCATTTAAGATTACACCGATAAGCAAAATGGCCGATTACCGATTACCTTGTGGAATTGGCTTGTGGCAAGCGAAATAATTCAGAAGAACATGTTAAAAAAAAAATGAGAAAAAGAAACGAACGAGCGAAAATGTCCATCAATAATTATAAAAATATTGAAACATGTCCCTTATTCCAAGACAAAGTGACCCATTTTTGTGGTGGCGAAGTTCAAAATAACTTTCTCCTAATTTAAGTAAATTAGTTGTGAAATATTTAAGTACCCCAGCTTCATCAATTGAAAGTGAACCAATTTTCAGCACTGGGGGTAAAATAAATTAGCCATCAAGAAATAGACTGTGCCCTGAAAATGGGGAAATTATATATAATGTTTTTGCATTACAAACAATTGCATGGGTTTAACATTTTGAATATTGAATTTGTTAATGGTTAATATAAGATATATTGTATTTAAATTCCAGAAAAATACCACTATAAAAATATTAAAGACACAGTTTCATAGGTTAAAATATGTACCTATATGGGATACGTTGATGGTGTTTTGTTATTTTTCATTTTTTCATTAAACTAATTACTATGTAACAGAAATTTATGATTTTGACCGAAAGAATTGTCAGCACTGAAGGTGACATATATCCGCCATAAAGAAATAGACTCGGTCCTGAAAATGGAGAAATTCTTATGTTTTTGTATTACAAATTAAGGTTTTTAAATTTTGAATGTTTGTAATGGGTAACATAAAATATGCTTATTATATTCAAGTGCTTGTAAAAAGATAAATATTAAAATAATAAAGACAGGCTGTTTTCATGTGTAAAAATATGCTTATGGAATGCTTTGAAGATGTATTGTTACAGTTAATTCTTTCATTAAACTAATGACTCTGCAATAGAAATCTCTGATTTTTATTTATAGCCTTACATTTATTACAAAAGTATCCTTATTTACAATATTAACCACAAAAAGGCCGATTATTATTAAGGCCGATTAATCGTCGATACCGATTAATCGGCAAAATGGCCGATAAAGCCGATTACCGATTCCTCGCCGATAAATCGGTGCAACCCTATTCATAATAGTGCACGACATTATTGAAAGTGGTAGGTACGTGAAGTAGCTTGCTAGGATGAGGGAGTAGAATATCAATTTATTCAACAACTAGACTAAAAGAAACCTGAGTTACATACAAGGAAACTCATTTCCGCAATAGCTAATTAAGAATTCATTAGACAAGAACTGTTGACAGAATGATTACTTAGGTAATCAATGAGAACCTAAGCCTGAGACATTGTGAGTGAGAAAATTCTTGATGATTCTTGAGTAAAAACCAATTTGCAAAATGGTACCGGATTTCAATAAAAGGGAACCATGGATACGTTTACGTATCTGCATGCAAATCTCACAGTAGTAGACTTCAAGGCCCGTTTAAATAGAAGTATTTCTAAAAAACTGGAATAAAATATTTCCGTGTAAAGATACGATCAATAAAATTACTACTTTCAGAGCATTCGCCTATCCATTCATTCAAGTATTCTACCAGCTGATTGGTAGGTTCTTGGACAGTCCCCATTCTGCATACCAATTTCATAGACATTGTCTCGATTTCCCTCTTAAGGATGTCTCACTATTAGATCCCTCTTAAATTCTTCATATCGTCTACCTCCTCTTATTTCGCCTATCCAATGAACATATAAGTATCCTGAGAGAGAGGAAGGGTTTTCCCAGGGGTATGATGCAAATGATATCGTCGTTCTACAACCACAATGGGAGGATAAAAAAGTAAAGGATCCTTGTGTTTTTTAAATTATTGCACCGAATTTCACTGCACTAAGCAGGGCTCTCTAATTTACATTATTAACTTTTATTTAAGCTTGAAAATAACTCTGCGCTAGAGTAAAATAATCCTTGTCACCTACTAGTCTCTACATCCATGCATTACGCCTGACATTTTGCGTTTGAAATTGCTCCTATTTCATTTACACGCTTTTGTATCCCAGCTTAGTCTGCAGGTGTTTTTTTAAAGTTGACTGCTCACGCGAGAATGAAAAATGCGGCGTAAATAAAGGGTGATGGTGCATTAGTGTATCCGCGGATGGTTTATCCACGTAACCAAGCCATGGGCCGCCTCGCAGGACCTCGCAGGACATCGCCCTCCTGAACCTCTGTTTCGGAGCCAACTTGGGATCAGGTATGAGGATTAGCCCTCGGCAAACCGTGAGGAGATTCTTATCTTCGCTAACGAGGCCCGGCACTTTAGATTACGAGGCGTGGCTCATCTCAACAAAGGGACCGAATGCCCGGGGTCAACACTTCCCCAACTCCCAAGCCGGTCCAAGACGAGAGTGACGTCACTCTGGATTCTCCCCCAGTGTTGTCAAATTTATTCATACTTACCAGTCCCTCATCCTTACTCACACCGTCCGACTTTAAGGTGGCTGAGCGGTAATCGTGGGTCAATGAGTTGGAACAGTTTGATAAAGTTTTCCAAAGTCGGAAAAAATAATAGGACTACATTTCATTTAAGTGAATTTGTTCATGCGCTCGAACACACTACACAGGCAGTTACGGAAATTATACAACCATTGTATTTTAATATTTTTCCTTGATTAAATCATGATATGACCGGAGTTTTCGGCGCGGTATTCGAAATTGAGACGAATTTATATTGAAATATGTTGTTTTCGAATATTGAATTCGGCGTGACACCTTGATCTTTATTATCAACAATTATAATGATAAGACTTGCATTGTTTTAGGTTTAGAAGAAAATCTGAACACATGTAATCGAATTTTTACGAAAAATATGCCATGTTCCATTAGGCTACGTGTTAAAATAACATGGAATTGCCAAAAAAAACAAATCAGTATGATTCAATTTTTTCATTTTTATCTTTAGATATCACTAATGAGAACGCGAATGGACAGTTTCATGCAAGTTTGTACACAGAAAAAGTCGCTCCAACCATCTTAAATCCGTGGGAAAATCTGGTAACCTTGTTCTTCTGAGGATTCTTTCAGATAGTATTAGCACTTTTGAGGTGAGTCAGGTTTGAACTACCTTGAAAGGTAAAGTAAATTGAAGTGACTTCTGAATCCTAAGCACGAAATTTCCTTCCTTCCACGCACCATTAGCGACTAAAACGAAAACAGAGCGATACATTAAGGTGGTTCCACCGTAAAATGACTCAAATGTCATTTTATTCATATTCTGTCTACTTGTAGAAAAAGTTGTCCTCTACCTGATATGAACAACAAAATAATACCTTTCCACGCTATTTTATTCTATAATTGAACTTGAAATTATATGGTGTTCAATGGAGGAATGAGAGAAACACGGGGGAAAATAGTATTTTTCCATAAAATACAAATGTCATTTTCGTGGAAAACTGTCTCTAAGAAGGAAATAATCCAGAGAAATTGAATAAAAATAAAATACAGGCATCTAACCACCTTATTTTTCTTGTTATTGAAGAATTAATTCTGTAATTGAAGTCAAAATGCGGTAATTTGTAGGAAATGGCGCTGCAGTCGGCTCCTATGGCTGGAAAAAAGTGCTCATTTAAAATACATTCGTGGAATAATCTGCAAATTTTGTTCCTTAATTTTGGGTTTCTAAAGGTAACGCATTGCATCAGTGAAAGCAGGATTTTTTGGACAAAATATAAAAAATGTGAAATTTAGTATTTGTTTTGAGTCACACAGTCGCGGCGGAACCTCCTTAAGACACCATTTATGTGCAATTCACCTCCGTTCCCTCCCCTTCTCGTTCCTTAACCCTATTCCCTCCCATTTACATGGCTCGGGCCCTAGCAACCCCTGCCACACGCCCATGCGGTGAATCGCAGGGCAATATTTAGATTAGGATGAGATGTGGTGGAGGACCTATTGAGAGGCGAGGGGTTTTGAGGAAGGGTGACAGAGGGTAGAAAGTTGGGTAAGCGTGGAACGGGAAGGAAGAGGATATGGATTCTGAACGACGCGACGGGTAGGCACCGAATGAGACGGAATTCAGAGTGACTTGACGGAAGGAAAATATGTAGTAGCGCGTAAGAAATAATTGAAAATAACCCCGAAAAGGAGTAACAAAGGCAGGCACTAACCAAAAACCAACAAACAGTGGGAGAAGTAACAAGTGATAAAAATGGTAATCACGACTTAACGGCAATGACAGATCGAGGAGAGTCTCAAATCCAACCTCTCCTTCGATAACCTCTCTCTTTGATGTCAAACGTAAACGTAAAAGGGAGAAAACAAAGAAACAGTAATTTGCTAAGTTTTGCGACACTAAAATGTGCTGCAAAGTAACTCTGAAGCACACCAACCATCCTGTGCACGGTGTACATCACATCTTAAAGCGGTCTCCCGAATTCATCAGAAGGATGAGGGTTCCATTGGAGGTTTTTCCACTTCATGCTTGGCACAGCCCTCTTTTTTCAAAACAGTACCTATTCTCTACACCTTTTATCTCCTAAAACTTCGTTTCTGAGCAATTTTTCTTTAAGTATAACGTTGTTGAGGGTACGAGGCATCCTAAGTCCAAAAACGTGGCGTGAAAATAAGTTTTAAGGAAAAAATAACGATTTTGAACGGCTTATAACTAGAAAACCGTTAGAAATAATAAAAATGTGACTGTGAACTACTTTAAACCAAATGTTATCACCTTTAATTTTGAATGCAATGACGTTTTTTGCTAGGACAAACAATTATCGAGATATAATCGAAAAACAAAAAAGGCACATCTTGCTACGCCCTGGAGTTAGCTACCCTCGCAGACACCAGGAATTTTGTTACATTCATCTCCAAACACCTCAGAAAACAGCCTATAGGAAAAAAATGGTGCAAAAAGTCTGTCTAGTATTCACTCCTTGACTGGACTACTATACGCACGTGCTAACAGAACAGCCGGATGCGGAAAAGGTGCCATATTGTAAGACGAATCCATTAATTATCCACCGATAAATAGAGTTAATTCTACGCGTGGGACTGCACTGGATACTCAATGTGGCTAATGCGGGTAAACGAATAGGTCGATTACCAAAATCGAATTTCCGAGAAAGGATTCCAATCATCAAAAGCCCATCTATTTATATGTTCGCTGCTCATCAAAACCTAATTTTGTCCTAAAAGGATCAAAGTAAAATTGGCAGGCTTCGCTGTCACTGAGAGGAAATTACGGACATTAAACAAAAATACCCTTGTACTCTCCGTTTCCACTACATTCAGGGTTTTTTTATACTAACGCTAGTGGGTAGTGCAAGTTAATTTAATTCAATTGTGGATCGGTATTTAGAATCAGCAATCTCTTTATAAAACATTCACCGATTTTTAGGTTATTTTTTAAGTTTTACAACATGACCTGGTCAAAAGCCCTAGAGATAATCTGAAAATACGTTCTATCTGGGATAAATCCTGAAAGAGCGAAAGAAAGTAATCTATCAACGAATGGATGACGGAAGCTGTAATGATGACGAAAGGATGAGGGGATGAAAGGTCAGAGTAGAAAAATAATTCTCCTACATGAAAAAAAAACAGGACAGTGTGCCGAGAGGGAAGCTAGAAAGACAAAAAAGAGTTTAAAAATACTCAAAAGGCAATTTAACTATATGTTTCATCTCTCAATTCAACTGACCTTCCCCTTTCCTCAATCTATCGTTAAAGGCTGCACAATATTCCTTCGTAACTTTGTGGTGATCCAGAGCATCGACAAAATTTATTACAATGGAAACTTCAACAAATACCACAATATATAACAATAGCCTACCATATTATAAAGATAAATTGTCGAAACTCGGATCGAGAGTTTTGTTTTGTACTTCGGTACTAGTAAACGTTCCTCTTTTAATGTATTTTGCTGAAAATCGTTAATTTCTCCCATTTTTATTTTTTATTATATTGGCAACATTTCATGAAGTTTGCTCATGTTTTTTAAATTTTATTATACTCGAGAGATAGGTGTAGCAAATATTTTCGAAAAGAAGTTGTGCTATATTAAATAAAATTTCTGCACAGTTGGACGCATGCTTCAAACTCGATAAAATTTAGCTACTCCGTTCTCTGGCCACTGTTAAGGAAAAAAACTTGGCTCCAAAGACACATAAATAGCAAACGCATTGCAAAGTGTAGTAGAGAAATGAGCGAAATTTTCAACATTTGTTTCGTGTAAGGGAACACCGTGTTACTCGAGCCTAGCATATAGGATAAAATCACTTACCACCGGAGTAAGAGAAGGCAGCTGACTGCCGATCGGTTATATTTTTTACTCGTACTCTAGAAACTAAAAAGAGCAAATGATATATTAAAAAACTAGCGAATTGTTAATCAACGTTCTGATCAAGCAGTTTTTATTTGAAAGGAATACTGTTTTGAACAAAGGTTTTATGACGATTTTTTGTATTAATTATAAGTAGTAGGTTGAGTTTAAAGTAATTTAACGCTATTTTTCCATTCATGTATTTTCTTTGGCATATAAATTTAAATAGTCCCATGTTCCTAGTATACCTACTATTCGACCTCAATGCAGCCCGATAAACCTTAAGATTTGAGATCAATCCCCGCCACGTTAAAATTTAGTGACTCATCCCCTTCAAACAAGTTCTCCGAAAAGGCAAATTATGCACAATGATTTCGATAAATGCTTCCAGAGAAACATTCACAAAAGACAGAGAATGACAATTGAAAACATTCTGTGGAGTGAAAACAGATGTAATCGATCTTTTAGCGCTATGACTGGAGCATACCGACGGAATGGAATTCAGGGCACAAGGGCAATATCGCGTCGCCGAAACAAATTCCGAGTAGCAGCATTTTATTTCGGCGATTTAGAAGTGCACCATCAATATGAAACTACAGCGAAGGCCACCACGTTCAAGATTCGCAGATCCAAATGCAATCGCAATCGCAAAGACCGACACAAGGCAATACCAAACTCTAAGTACCGAAGAATATGTCAGAAGTTGATGAACGAAAGTTTTCCCTCAATCATAGGAAATGACAATGATATGAAATTGAACACTGAGGGAAACTCGTTTTAAATTCAGGGAAGAGAATGTTGGAAGATCGGTTAAGTGAGCTGGCTTCAGAGTTTGGATACCAGATGGCAAGACGTTTGTTTTGAAATCTGGTAGAGTCAAATATTTCTCCACGGAATCCTTCTAGGGCTTCACACCAGGTTAGGTTTTCCACAGCAGCCGACGTTTACATGGAAGACTTTTGAATCTTCTTCAGGGCGGATTTCCTATGTGATCAGCCCTGAAGAAGACGTTAAAGTCTTCCATCGAATCGTCGGCCGCTATGGAAAATCTAACCCGGAGAGAAGCCCGAGAATAATTCACCTCAGTTATTCGCCGGAAAAAAACATCAAATCTTTCCCCATGGAATTTTGAATCTCTTCTTCAAGCCTGTTTACATGAGACATGTAATTGCGACGACTGTGAACATATGCTTCTTCAAATTGCATCAAGTTAACACATCTTCGTAAATACGAGAACACATTCCATAAAATAACCCTTTCTAGTTCCGAGCAAGTGTTTTTGCAAGCGTTGAAACATCCACTCGCGCGAGTACAATCATTACGTAAACAGGCTTTTCAAGCATTCGGGTCGGGTCAGTGTTGGATCGGGATGGTGTGGTGGCTGGAGGACCAGGGTTCGACTCCCGGCTGAGGCGCAGATTTTTCATTGGAATCTCGATCTCTACTTTGGTGCTCTGGGGAGAGCACTGCAAGAGAATAATTCCATCCGTCGGATGAGACATTAAACACTGTTCCGCAGGGCGCCTTTCGTCGGGATTAGGCTGCTGCCGATGCCAGTTTTCCTTCTACTCTTACTTCATACCCTTACCGACCAAACAACCTGTTCTCAATGGTGCGAAAGACCACAGATTTCCGTCGCCTCCCAAGTTAACTAACCAACCTTTAATGTACTAAGTGGAGGGCACTCGTTATGCTTATACTCATTCGATTGAATGAAATATAAATTCATCGATCATTGAGAGAAGGGCATCTATCCGATAACTTATTTGACATATTTTGAGATATAATAGTCCATTGAAAACAATTATGGATGGAGAAATGAATGGGAAGAATTAAAGAGGAAGACCAAGACTGGAATATAACAGGCAAATTATGAAGGACGTCGAAGTGAAGAATTAGGCAGGAATGAAGCGGTTAGCTGATAGGACAGTGGAGTGGAGTACTGTAGCAAACCAACATTCGGATTGATGACTGCTGATGAACGCATTTCTCAATGAAATCAAACAACCCACATAGAGCGATGACCTACACTGACACGGTCGATATGCAAGCCACTACCACAACAAAGAGAGGGAACATTCACAATTATCAAAGCCAAACGTTCAAAAAAAAAGTTAGGTTCGAGGACCTATGGGACGTACGGGGATAATAGAAGTGGATTATTTACCATAGGAACAACCCACGTAGATTTAATGGAGCAAATGACGTCACCAGGCGGCCGACTCCCTAATGACTACCACTAAAAATGAGAATTTGCCGATGAATGGATAAAAGTAAATAATATTAAAAAAAACTAAACGCCTAAGAGTCGAAGATTGAGACGGGAAAAGAGAGCGGACTCCAAGTGGATAACGCATTAGAGCGGAAGGGATGCGTTGACACAATACGACATACGCACAATTTACAGCGGAGAGCGGCTGAGTGGATTTCGCGTCGAAAGGGAACGCTAATCACGGGGTTAAGTCCTCGGCACGCATTCTTCACAGCCACGCGGAGCGCGTGCGAACGTGCATACTTCCACCGATTTAATCTGCAGGGAGTCCAGGCGGGGCCCGACTTTATCGAGGATCCTTCCCAACCCCCAGCGACCCCCCCCCCCCCCAGCGATAAGTTTCACCGCAACACGCGAATCCTCCTCCAGGGGTAGGTATAGGCGGAGTGCCCTGCACACCCACTCCGATGGGTGGGGAAATCCGATCTAGATGGATTGATTGATAGCGTTAACCCCACACCACCCACCTGCTCACCCCCCCACCCACTCGACGAACACTTCCTTTTCATTAAATCCTTGGACCAAAGTAAGGAACTCCACGGCTGTGCGCGAGATCGCTCCGAAATTTCACTTTAATCACCGCACGATCATTTCGATGAGAGAGGAAAAGAGACGAGAGAGAAATCCGGGGGGTGCGGTAGTGGTGATAATGGTAATGCCACCTCGGTAAAAATGTTACCGCACCTGGATGACTCCCACACAGTGGAGAAGATGAACGTGTGTGGGAACAGTTCAGCGCCATAGAATGATCCAGGGTTCATCCACGAGAGGATATGCCGCGCGAATTGATTGGTTAATTTCACATGATTTACCCAATAATTAGGTAGCTAAATTACCCATAAAATACCTTGATAATTTACCTATAAAATACGTATACAATTTACCTATAAAATACGTAAAAAATTTAATAATACAATATCATAAAACGGCATCTATCCTCACTATACCTTTCATTATGTGTAAGCGTGATGACAGCGAATGATATGCATGCACACAAAAATAATAAAAGAAAATTATTTTTCCATTAAAAATAATCAATTGGCCCGACTGAAATTGAGTTCGATGGTGAGTTATTTCTAGCATCTCCAGAATTTAGGTTAAGTAGGGAGGGAGGGGAGCGAAAAATTTAATATTACTTAAAAATTATTTTGTAAACATGAATATATTTGCACCTAATCACTGTACTGTTGTTTAAATCATATTTATTATCAATGGTCATTGTTATGCGCGCAAACCTTGCCATCTTCAAACGTCACATTCTCTCGTACGTCACGAGCGGATCAATAACTTAAACTAACATTTTATTAATATTATGCTAACGGGTCAGGGCGAGTTTTGATGGATCATTACTACTCCCTGATTACCCTTTCAAGGGCCGCACTATTTCTCAACACGCAAATATCTCTCTTAAGTTCACCATACAAAATGTTTAAAGTAATATTCAATTAACATAATTTACTTGACATAAAAATATGCTGAATATCATCAAATGATTACAGCTGCATCTATACCCTTGAACGTACCCATGCTTTCGACCCCGAATACTGAGCGGCCGAGAACGAAACAAAAAAAAATAAATCGCGGAAAATGTGCGGAGGGTCGAACCCGGCACCCCTGCCCGGCGAGAGGGCTCTCCCAGGAGAGTGTACGGGGGGGGGAGGGTGGGTGGGAGGGAGGTGAGGAGGAGGCTAAAGCCCCGATCTCTCGCCACCTCCCCTCCCTCCCCCCCCCCGCCACCGCCTACTCCTAAATCCGGCTTACGTCTCTCCCAAATCCCCTCCTCCACACTACTCACTCACACAGACGCGCGCACACCTTCATGCTAATCGCTATTTCCAGTCGCCCTCCCCACCCCAACGTCCCCCGCCCCCGCAATCCGCCCCCCACCTTCATCCCCTTTAGATCCTCCTCCCCGCCCCGGAACGCATCCCCGCCACGCCAGATTAGCGGTGGATTACTCCCTTAAATCCCTCTCGCTCCACTCCTGGGGGCCGCTGCCTCCCCCTGCCCCTCCTAATCCTCCCCCCCCGTCCCCCGCCCCGCTGCAGCCTCCCGCCCCTAATCCCACACACACACCCCCCGCCAATATCCCTCCCCTAATCCTCCTCCCCACCTCACTTCCCCCCCATTCCCCCGCCCGACACCCCCGCCCGTGACTACCTTAGCATTTCGCTGTATAGAGCAGCCAGCGTCCCTCTCTCCCCACCCTCACTATGCCCCCTATGCTGCCGCGTTTTCCCCTAATCCCAGTCTCTCCCTCCCTCCCCTAATCCCTCCACTAATCCCTCCTCTAATCCTCAAAACCCCATCCCCTCTCCTTCCTCTCATCCCTTCACTAAACCGCCTACACTGCTGGCCTTTCTTTTCCCTCCTTCGCCATCCATATATCCTCTCTCTCTATCACCCTTTCCCTCTCTTTATTCATTCCCGTCTCCGCTCTGCTAGAGCCGATATGGAACACCAACCTGACGAAAACAAACCGAAAAAAACTGCAATCGTTCCCTCCGACTAACGAGAGATAGTCGCGGGTGATTTTTGCGAGTGAATGGCGGGAGTCCTTGGTGCGTTTTTTAATTTATTATTTCAATTATTTATTCTTTCTTAATTGACCACAGCTATAACCATTCTAGCTAATTTAAAATATGCAGGCGAACAAAATACCATGCTCTGGAGAACCACCAAGGTGGTATTCGAGCCCGCGACCTTCCTTCCTTCGACATATCTCCACCGCTATTTCTCTCTATTCAGCCATTTTTCAATTTATGGATTCCGGTTTCAGACTTGGTAGACCCGGTTAGAGACGCCAGCATGCAACAAACAGCGTAAAAACTGCAATCGTTTCCTTCAGTCAGCGAAAGATTAGCACGGGGAATCAAGGAGTGAATGCCAGCACGAATACCAGGCAGGATTATTTATCTGCTATTATATTTGTGTGTTCATTCTTAATTGACGACAGATATCGCCAAAGACGGCCAATATGATAGAGGCAGACGAACAGATACAGCCATGCCCTGTCCGTTGATGAACAATTCAGCCGAAAGGGATCGAACCCACGCCCTCCATCTTTCCTTCGCCATACTTCTCTAACGTCTATGGCCCTGCCTCCTTTGCTCTGGCAAAGTATCCCTGTATTCTTTCGCTCTGGCAGAGTTTAAATGGAACGCAAATCTAACAAAATCAAACCCCGGTAACTGCAATAATTTCCTTCTGCGAGCAAAAAAATGCAACGGAATTTTGCGAGCGAACGGCAGAAGGAATTCCTGGTTGGTTTTTGTATCTATTATATAATTCATTACTTTTGAATTGACCACAGCTTTCGCCATAAACAGTCAATTGCATTGAGCTATAATACGAGGTAGGCACAAAAAATCTAAATGGGTTTCATTATTTAATATAATATAAATATATTACTCCTAAATTGTTCACAGATTTCGCCCATTACAGTAAATATCATGGCCAAAAGATAAAGGTTTAAAAAAATATTATTTCTTCCAAGCACTACAGATTACTACGACCAAAACAGCGAGACAGAAGGACAAAGTTTTTCGTCTAATCCTTCATCTAATTGTTTTTCCCAAGTCACTCTACTCTTTAAGACTGTTGTCCTAACATCCCCTGCCACACGCCCTTGCCACAACTCGCAATGCGGTACGTATATAGATGTGCAAGAAAATGAACACACACAGCCATACCCTAACTGGGGAAGAGCCACCCAGACAGCAATCGAACACGCGACCTCGGGCCAGCATTGGAAGAGTTTACCGCACCGCCACCGGTGGCCAGAAAACCTTGAAATTGTGAGTTCTTCAAAGTTCGGTTCTTCATACATTTTACACCTCCGGAATGGCAAAAATAGTAGATATATTTAGCGAACCGACAGACGGCTATTAATATTAGATGAGATTTACCGGATAAGGTTGGTTTAAACGGAATAAAAATAACTCTATTACGGCCGCAAGCCTTCGTCTTCTTGCATGATTTCATTATTCCGCTCGTCCTACCTCTCTTCATTCCATTCATGAAGCCTATGCTCTTCCTTCATCTTCCTCAGTTCCCAGCATCCTCCCTTCGATCACGGCTTGGAGCATCCCTTCGCTCACCACCGCCTTTTCCAACCACACGCTCAGCCTCCTTCAAAACTACTCCAGAAGTTTACTCTCCTCACCCACCATACCAATCACGTCCTCGTTCGTCTTCCTTTCCGTCCTCGGCAATTTAACGTCCTCTTTTTTTCTCAGAGTCCACATTTCTACACCATACCGCGCTACACTCCATGTTAGACACTTCGCCAAACTTTTCTTTGCGAGACGGAAATGATTACCAATGTGCAATACTTTTAATTCATAAAATATAACGCACATGCTATAATAATAACATTTTTGAAAGTGCGTAGACTGTGCAGCGGGCACCATGTAGCCGTTACGTTTTTAAAGCGAAATATTTGGCGGACCGTCGGGAAATTAACGTGGACCCGCACCGGTCCACAGACCACCGGTTGAATAACTTTGCTTTAAAGATTCAGAAGTTTTCATTGGCTCGGCGACTGCTTTTCTCTGCCGTCACTTCTGCTTCACATGGGTTGATGCTGCAATCTGTGGCGCGATCATGGACGTTTTCGCTAGGTATCGTTATCGCGGCTGGAGCTGTGACTGAGAACTGTTCGCAGTCACAGCTCCTACTACCTGCTCGCTCTGTAATCTGAGAGCGGTGATTTTTAAGGTGGTTTGAGCGAGATAGTTCCCTAGTCATAGTGGAGACCATATTCAAATTTTATTCTTTGATTTCAGCGTCTGTAAGAAGTTCGAAATAAATATTGTTATATTAATGGCGCTAAGATAAAGTTATACATGCCCAAATATCTCAGTAATTAAATAAATATTGCTACATAACTCTCTAAATTGACTCATTTTTTCCCGCCGTTTGGCTGAAAACCCTTCAAAACAGCAGGTTTTTTTGCGATTCTGTAATAGTTACTGTGTTGAGTAATAGATTTCTTTTTATAAACAGATGAGAAAATATGGAATCTACACACTGTTAGTGTTTTGACGAAATCTAGGTGCTAGAAGTTCCTAATTTGATTAATATTCTCCCTCTGGAGCGCACAGCCATAATCTATCCCATTTAAAACAGCTTATATTTACAGGAAAATCGCTCGAAAAGTAGTTCGGCAAGGGGTTGATATTTTTATATCATTGGAAAGATGAGAGTCTTTTCTTTAAAATGAGGCCAAATTCATCAAATTCTAGTTGAAGTGATTTTTCGCTCAAACTACCATAAGAGTAGGCGTAAATGTGAAGAGCCTTTATCGTACTTTCGTACCATCCTCAAGAGCTGCGAAAGAATAAAGATAACGTGAGAGAGCATTGAGAGTAGGTCCGTAATCATGCCCCTGTTACTTGACCTAGGCAGAAAAAACTAATACTTTCCCATCCCACAAGTATGACAGTCATACAAAAGAAAATGTTCGCCGTGAGACGATGGCGGTTGTCGAAGCACGCTAAATTGAAATAATATGATATCTTCACGAGGAGGTTAGGAGGAGTCAGAGTAAGGCGTAGCGAGGGTCGAGGGGATGCTGAAAGCCGAGATAAGAGGGGAGGTTGTTGGGTAGGGGGGAGAGGAAGAAAAAGAATAGGCTTTATGGACCGGATGATGAGAGTTGGGACGCTTGCCGAGCTGAGAATAAAATCGTGCCAGGAGATAGGGCCCTGCGCCAGTAAGGTTAACTCTCTTCTAATTAAATCAACCTTGACCGGTAGTAGATTACCTCACCATAATAGTAATATTAATTCCTGTAAGGATATAAATAATACTTGGGTGCGCACATTCAAATTTAATACCTATCGATTACCGAATTCACCAATCACAGAATCGATTTGGCGGCTGTCCACAGGTACTCCAGTAGGTGGATAATTTTCTTTCGCTGTAACAATTAAAAATTCCTTCAAATCCATGAACTCACCACCACCAAATGGTAATTTATTATGCGTGGGCGTAAACAGCAAGAAGTATTATCGGGTATTTTTCTCATGGAGTCTGAAACGTTAGCGATGGGAAGACCATTCGAAAATATCGATGCTTTCGTTCACTGTCAGTTAAGCTCTGCTCGGATGACCTCAGAGACATTCGCATTCCGCTGTGCCCTCATCCGCGACCACAGGGGTTACGATGAATGCACTAACATTATTATTATTCTTGCAGGAACAAGAAAAAACAAGCACCGTAGTACACATTGGAATGCATAGTTAATATAATAATAAATTAATGGGGCAATTTAGGCATAATTGAGATAGATTTAAGGATACGTTGTATAATTCAAGGGGATTTTTAAAATAATTGTATCGGATCATATAGTCCATACTCATTACATTGCTGTCCGCGAACACACCTCTAATTTCTCCATAGGAGTGAATAATCTTTTTATTTCCGCACGGATTAAATCTTTTATTCCCGCTCCAGGTGTGGGTTGGGTAGATATACAGCACATGTGGGTTGTGATACGTTCCTAATCAATCTGCTTGGATCACGGGAACAGATGGCGATGGCTTTACTTCATGGAATTGTTTCATTATGTAGCAATGGAAATGTCACTTGCAATCCCAAAACATTTTTTTTAACGACCGGTGTCATAACAGAGTTACATCTTAAAGGTGATTTACAGAGGTTGACGTGGTGTATCTATATATATGTATACATATAGCTGGGTGGGAGGGGGTTGGTAAAAGTGAGGGAGGATTTTTCCTAGGGTTGGAGAGTCCATGAAACAGCAGCCAGGGGTAGGGATGATGCACGCGGGTGGTGGGATTTTGGGTGCGCCGTCGTTAATGGCATCACCAAGGTGGCGAGCGGGGAAGGGGTAGGTATCGGATACGAGAGGTGGGTGGTTACGGGGGACGGAGGGAAGATGGTTGTTGGGTTGAGAAAGGCAGTTGCAAAAGGCGGTAGTGGGATACGTACCCACATACTAGCAGCCGAACTTTAATAAGTCGAAACCTCCGGAACCATAATAACTTCAGGGAACAGAAAAGTTCTTTACATACGACACAGCATAATCAGTAGTCATCAATCCTGAGATTGTTTGCAGCAGCTCTCCATCCACTCTCCTCTCTGCCATCCACTTCATTCCTACATAATAATTTACTTTGACGTCCTTCATGATTTTCTAAATGTATTCAATTCTTGGTCTTCCTCCATATATCTTCCTATTTATTTTTCCTTTAAATATTGATTTTTTTAGGCTTTTGTGTTGCAAAATGCGTCCAATAAGTTTGTCTCTCCTTCTTCGCAGAAAGTTCATGATTCTTGGGTCTTTTATCTCCAGCTCTTCGTAGGAATTCTTCGTTAGTGATCCTCACCGGCTGTTTAATCATCTAAATCTACACACTATCCCGTAAGCCGCCTCAATAGGCGTGTGGCGGGGGGTGTTAGGACACCAGCCGTTTACATATAAAAAGGAAACGCTCTAATGAAATTACGCCTAGCAATTATTAAAGTACCGTTAATCTTTAATCGACCGTTTAATCTTCATCATTCTTCGGTAACACCACATACCCATTGCCTCTAATTTCTTTGCTCTGCTACTGTTATTGCATATATACATACAATAGAAAGAACGGCAGTGAAATTTCTTTCGAGTAATATAAAATTCGATTTACAGATGTTCGATGCATATAATCTCAGCTGTGCACATATTGTCAACTACTATAAATCACCTGAAGATGCAAATCTGTGACGAAACTGGTCGTACTTTAAATAAATCTCTTACGTGTCATAATTTTGTAATAATTTTTGCATGGCAGCATGACTGTCGAGACATGAATACAAAACTGAATGTTGCTTGGTAGACTAGATTTTGTACTTGAGTTCAATAACTTATCATCATTACTCTCGCCTCATCCCGCTTACAATGTCCCCAATGATTTTATTTTAAGCACGAATTAATGCATCAT
This sequence comes from Pyrrhosoma nymphula, assembly GCA_963573305.1. Classification (NCBI taxonomy): domain Eukaryota; kingdom Metazoa; phylum Arthropoda; class Insecta; order Odonata; family Coenagrionidae; genus Pyrrhosoma; species Pyrrhosoma nymphula. The sequence goes on from OY754328.1 coordinate 20,224,485, forward strand.
AGTATTCATGAATGAAAAGTATAAGTAATACTAATCAGGTTAACCCGGTACTTTCATTGTTACATTTTTTGTTCGTATCCTTTCAGTTCACATCCCTGTTATAAAGAGGAGCATTCTCCCAGAACAAACGTTGTTCCTTACTCTCCTCTCCTTCATCTCGTTTCAAAGAGAGCGCCGATTCCCGGAACATGGCCACGTCGCGTACGGTGAACTCAAAAAGGGATGGGGAACAGGTTTTACAAAACGTGGTTTCGCTCCGGATGGTATGACTTTCTTTCTCGCGGGGTGAGGGCGTTGAAACGAGTGAGAGGGAGGGAGAGAAGAATGGACTGCGAAAGCTCCTGAATGCTCGCCAATCGATTGGGAGACTCGCGAAACTGAGTAACACCCTTTCGAAAGCATAAAGCATGATTATCACGACACGAAGGCTTAAGCTGAAAATAAAATTCTAAAACGGATTATGTCGGTTTCCGCAGTGGATTTCGCTCGGTCCCGGGTTTAAATGCACTCAGCAACAACGTCCGGCTGATATTCAGAATAAAGGAATAAGCACAACAGAAGGGATCGAGTGAGGTAGATACTCCACTTGAAGATTACTAAAACTGGAGTAAAGTATTAAACAAACATCGTTTTTGTACGAGCAGTTAAAATAATTCGCCTAGGCGTAGTCTTCTTAGGTCATGTAAATAGACGTAATAGAGGAATAATTATAAACTTCTAAACACATAGGTGAACGAAAGAGAGACAGTACTGTTTTAAGCATAGCCTTACCATTTCTCATTAAATATTGTAAATTTATTTTTGAACAACGTCACCTTTCCTCACGTCCTGAAGCTTTAACTCGGTCGGGAAAGACTGGAATACCTACAATATGAAAAAAAAAAAACAGAGTTTTGGAGGGAGCGCTGCACTATCTCAACAGTCAGTACATATAGTTATATGATTAATCAAGCAGAAGTTTTTTTTACTTATTCTTAGAAGGCACTCCCTTTATTAAAGCACGTAAATGCACGCCTTTATAAAAGCACGTCACCCACTCCTGTAGTTCAATTGTGAAAGCTGGGAACTATGCTATCAGTTAAGCATATTATTGCGTATTCTAAACGCCTTCAAATAGAGTAAACAGTAAAATGTTTGATGCTGTTAAGTAGAATGGAGTAGTCATAGCCACTCTCACCTCCGCTTAATTAAACCCCTCCATCCATCACACGATGTGGTTGGGAGGGAGCGACGCTATCGCTTTAAAGTTTGCCGAAACCCGGAATGATGCCACATTGTGGAAAACTCTCGGTAATGTTACAATAAAATTTATCATCGATTCAAATTTGAGGCCATGGTTTGGGTTTTCCTTTACTTTCCTCTCTTATAGTTCTTGTTCTCTTAAATTCCAATCAGAATGTCTTGGAGTTGGATTTATTTAAGGGACCGAACCGCTAAGGATTGTTCGCCTCTCAAGATCAAGGTTAGACTCGAAACTGTGACCTTTGGGACCTGGGACAAGAGGTTTCGTTACCCTGGCAGGTATACCAAATGTTTCCCTAATGGGTGATTATTAAATTGACGTCCATTCGAAAACAAAATAAACTGTGGGAGATAATCGCGAAGTTCTATTCTTCTCAGTTTATATCTCTCTTTCCCACACTTTGAATCGTAATCCAGAGAATTTCCCATATAGGTAATAAGCTTTCATCAAATTCTCAAAAAAATAAGGATGTCGGGTTTACGGGCCAAAATCGGAAGAGCAGGTAAACGTAAAAACAAGAATGTACATATTATTATATTACTTTCTGGGGTTACCTATTACTTTGTTAAAATTTTACAATATCTCATTCATTTAATATGACTGAACTAAAATTTGACCATTGGATAATGTTGGGTTAATTAACAGAGCTCTGAAATAATTCCGTTTATATTGCCTGAGAAAATAAACGTGTTTCCTCCACTTTCTCTTAGCTTCGTTCCCTAGTAATAAAATTCAATAGAGAGGCAAGGTACTGCTGGCGATTTTTGATACAGCTTCAGTTCATTTTTACGCCAAAGAAGAGTGTTTTTGCTATAACGCAACTAACTGCTCATGAATTCTATTTAATTACCAGGTGAATTTCTCTTCGACCTTATTTTTCATATATAATACTATCAAGCAATGACCTAATTATTTATTTTTTTTTGTTTTCTCGCGTATTTGTCCGAAATTAGATATGATTAGAATGATGTATAGATTTCACTGACAAGCAATTGGAAATCTTAAGCCTTGCCAAACCTCTGGAAAAATGGTTAATATTCAGATTGTAAGTTCCGATTTCGCGTAGAACCTGGCTCCGGTGACACATCTACTGCCGCAGTTTCAGACCTGTGATACACAAAAGGAGTGCCCTCCTGGCTGTTCAGGGATATGCGAGAAAAGCTGAATGATGGTGGATTGCGTTAATCATATAGGTGACTTAGTGAGGGGCCTCCTGATTGGAGTACCACAGCGCGGAGTAGGATAATCGAAAAGTTAGGGAACCACTTTTCTGGTGTATAGATAAGCAACTCGATGTTCAGGACGTAGACTCGGCGACGATTAATGGTGAAGGAGAAAGAATGATGTAGCGGGATTTTACGGGGGGTGACGGAGGCGAAAGGATAAGAGATTAGCGGTATAGTGTTAGCGAACCTTGGTGGCAGTCACAGGCGCATAGCGTCGAGTCAAAGAGGGGAGTGCTCAAGTGCAATAGGTCGGTTAAGGAGCGGAGGGCACAAGGTAGGCAACGCTGCCAATATAACTAAATTTCACTTGAGAGTGCGGAAATGTGTCAGCAGCTAGTTTCACGAAAATATTTACGATCCGAACAAAACTGGATAAGCATGCGATGATATTGTTCGCAACCCATCGTAGGAAGCCAACTAAGCAACTGGATTTAGAGCCACAAATGGCTAGCAAGTTGGAAGTTAATAAAATATTGAGCATTTTGAAGTTGGCAAGGAAGCTTATCGCCCTTGGGAATCATGGCAGAGTCAAACACGGAGACTACCTTACTCACCCATGTGGAGTCAGTTCGGAGACAATGGGCTCTTCCCCTGAAAAGGGTCTAAAGCACAACTGCCACCATGTTCCGCCACCACTAGTGGCGTATCCATAATTTTGCTCCCGGAGGAGGGGGGGGGGGTTCCAAAATACTTTTGATAGGTGTAGTACCGGGGGGTGTGGGAAATATTTGAAAATTATAACAACAAAGCGGCATTTTCTAGCCGTTTTTGAAGTATTTAAAGATATTTAGTTTGTGAATAATTTTTATGTATTAATGTTGGTACCCTTACCAAAGTTCATTATTTACAAATTTGTATCTGGATTGGGGGGGGGGGGGATCCGGCCCCGTTTCGTTCGCCCCACCCCCTTCAAATATGCCCACGGCTACACCACTCTTTACCTATCATTGTCTCTGAATCCTTACGCACACGGCAGAGGGGAGGGCTGAGCGGGAGGGGAGTCAGCATCGGCGCACTCCTAACACGGCAGAAGCAATGCATTAATAAACGAGGAAGCACGGGGTGGTCAGCAAAACCCACAGCCGAGTGTTGCCACGGACTCACTCGCATGCGGATATCTCCCCCCCCCCTCCCCTAACAACCTACCTCCACACCCTAATCCACTCACAAGATTTCCTCTTCTCTTTTGTTATACGCTGGTGCGTGCGTATCAAACTTTCCACGCTTGCTTACTTTTTCATTGCATTTCCGCATCACAATGCGGGCACGTGAATCTAGTTGCCTGAAGAGTCGTTAAATTCAGATCGGTGGAAATAACGCTCAAAGGCGACTTATGAGGTTTAAGAATGAGTTCCCTCTTTAATCCTGAATCTAAGAATACGTACCTGTAACTAGTACTAAAAAAACCAAGCGTGGCTAACAAGGTCCTTTATTTATTTATCGAGTCTCTGAATCACTTGTACATAGCAGAACTTGAAATATTTTAAAGTTTTCGCTACATGTTTAGATGTTAAAACTTGTTTTTGGGATAAAATCGCGTCAATATCTTAAAAATGTTTTTTTAACATAATGAATCTTCATCATAAGAAGTCAAATTTGGTAATAAACAATGAATCCTGTTAATAAATTATAAATCTTGATGATAAATGATGAATCCATGTACCTAATAGATACAGTAAGATCTTAGGCGGACGGTACGCGGACACAAAGCGCCTGGTTGAGAGTAGAGTGGAGGGAGATGAGAAAACCTGCCATTTGGAGCAGAAAAACATGAATGAATATGTTGTTGATAAAATGCTAAGGTATTTAACTTAAAGTCCTAATTTCAGAAACTGGCAAAACTGCGTCTAAATGCCTCGGATGGTCTAATGTATAAATCTTTTCTCTATCAACCTTATACGCTATAGTAGTTATACTATTGTATAGTTTAATTCTGAAAATATAAGTCTCTCACTCTTAAAAATGATTTCATTTGATATTTTAAGATATTCACTTCATTAATTTTGATTGTAAAACAGCCTTTATTATCTTACTTTTTTTACAAAATAAAAGTGTGTTTTGACTTGAATTTTCGGTGCTGTGTTCGCAATTTAGCTGAAAATAATATTTAAATATATTTTCTAGAATCAATGACCTGCCGTAAACCCTTGCTATTTGTTAGCAACAATTATAAGTATACATATTATGTATTATTTCGTTTTTTGAAGAAAATGAATACACATAAATCGAATTATTACGAAATATATTTCATGTGCCAAATGGCTACGTGTTTATATGTGCATTCAACTGCCAAAAGACCATAATCAATTGTTTCACTTTTATCTACAGAAATTATCTACCAATAAAAACATGTATGAAAAGTTTCACGCAAAATAGTACAGAGAAAAACATGACTCCTTACACATAAATATTGATGCTGCTTTGTCCCAAAAACAAGTTATACATCCATCTGATTATTTACGGGAAACTAAGCATTAGAACGTAATCTCAGGACCGACTGATCTTACAGCCGAACTCGGCTCCGGCAATGAATGAAAAATCACATGTCAAGAGAGGCGCGGTTGCCGCGAGACACGAGGAGAAGGAGAACGATAACGAACACAACATAGACGAGACGCTTTGACGTTTACGCATGTCTCTCCCGATCGCTTCGACGAGCGAGATCGAGTCGTTTTTTGACTCCCTCGAAGGGCACGCAAGCTTAGGCCAACGTACACAAAGACGAACCACGGAGACCGGTGCGCCCTTGATATATAAAAAAACCGGCCGGGACTCACATAACCGCGTCACACAACACTCCCAGTCAGTCGCCTGTGTTTGTTTGTGTGCGTGTGTGTGCCCATGGCATTGCCTCCATTCCCCGTCAACGCCTCACGAGGCGAGCGCGAGTATGTAGGACGCCTTCCGGGGCGGTTTTTCCGAGAGCAGAAGAGACGCCCGACTGCAAAAAGAGACCCTACTGAAGACGAATGAAGGCGGAGGAGACGAAAGAAGGTGAATAAGGAGGAGGATGAAGAGGAGGAGGAGGTGGTTAGGAGAGTTCGGGGCAAGGTTGGGGAGGAGAGGAAGGTTTTAAGAAGACGTAAAAGGTAAGGGGCGGCAAAGAAGGTCGCCATGAATAAATGCGCCGGAGGATTTCGAAGAAAAGAGAGATAAGAAAATAAAAGAAGATCGGATTATGGGCACCGAAATCTCGGATTGGGCCTTCGGAGCAGCCGCCAGGTCGGGTTGGAAGGTGGTGTGGGTTGGGTGGGGGAGAGGATGAGGGGAGGAAGTTGGGATAGACTGTGGAATGGGGAGGCGAGGGGAAGGGTTTCCGATCCGAGCAGACAGAAGGGGGAAGGAAAAAAAAAGAGAGATGGATTGTGAGACAGAAAGGAAGAAAGAGATCGACCAGGTAGAAGAAGACAGGAAGGGAAGAATTATAAACAGGACAGCGAAGTTTGGGAAGAGAGTGGTTATTTGGAACGGAAGATGAACCTAAAATACTGAAATTTCAACTTTGAGATTTTGGTTGGTTGGTTATCCAATGAAGAGAACGAGAGCAAAGTTATCGTTTCATAGTGGGAAAAAGACAACTATGTGTACATATTGTTCATTTTGCACCATCTAAGCAGCACCATTAAAATGGTCATCGTGTTAACACATTTTAATTAAGCTCTGAAAAAAATATAATGAATTTGTACGAAATTCTGAGAGATAGATAGGATTCGTTTAAAAATCATGAAACATCATCCATATCAAAACCACTATCTCCTACATTGTAGTTCCTTTTTGATGCCGTGTTGCACACATAGTCCAGGATATTTGTCACATTCAATGAGGATATATCTGATGGAAAAAGGACAATCACGGTCATTACATAATGAAACCACTAACTGTGCCATATTGTGCCATAAAAAGGGGGGTATGTTAGTAAGGGATAAATGATTATTCAGGAATAAGGAGAGGTAGAGAAAACTGACTTCGGCATTAGCCAACTCTTAACGAAAAGCACCGAGAGGACCACAATGGTCCCATTCAAAGGACGAAGTACTTGAAGTTTTTTTCCAAAAAGTGGCCAAGTATGGATTGAGATTCCACCAGGAAATCTCTACCATTGCAGAGGATGGATCCCGAGCCTTCGGAAAGGGAAGCTAGGGCCCTAGAGACCACAAAAACCTGATCCCCTATTCTCCTATCCTACTATCCTAACGCAGGAAGAATGGTGCCAAGAGGTCCACAGTTTAACGTCCCATCCGACGAACGGAGTTCTTCCCTCGAAATACTCTCCGCATAGCACCGAAGCAGCGATCGGGATTCCACTGAGAAATTCCCACCACAGCTGGGATTCGACCCCGGACCCACGGCAGGGGAAGCCCAATCCAAACACAGCACCATGCCGACGTCCCTGGAGGACGAGGCGGGAATGTAAAGGAAGGGGGAAGGGATAGAGGAAAGAAGTTTATACCTACCCCTAGGGGTTCACAGAGGGTGAAGCTGAAAGGATAGAGATGGTCGGAGCAGAGGGTTTAGCCACTGAGGGCTTAAGACATAGGGGAGTCGGAGAACCTGGAGGGGTTGCATTCGTGTGAAGGACCCTTTTTAGGGGTGAGGACGGCCAAAAAAAACTAGGCTGCCGTTGGCTTGGAGGCGTAGGTAAGGGGAAGAGAAAAAATGGTGATGGTTAATGGAATTTTAAGGGGTGAGGGTAGAATGTGAGTTGGAGAAAACTTAAAAATAAAATAAAAAAACCTAAGAGAGGATAGCGGCGGAGATTGTCCTGTAGAGGCGTGTGCCTATAGCGTGGGCTTCGTTGAGCGGCCCATCGAGGCTGGAAGAGTTTGATGGAATGCAAGGGACAAGGGATGGAGGGGAAGGAAGTGCTGCGCGGCCCGTGGTGGGGATGGTCCATCCATCCCTCACCCTCCTGCCCCGAATCCCAAAACCCTTTTGAAAGGATCGGGCGGAAGGGTCTCACACTCCCTCCTACCTCCGCCCTCGCAAGAGACGGAAGAGAGCGTTCGCCAAAGAGACCTGCTGCTTCACCTCGCACATGTGTGGACGCCCTCGCCAGGCTCGCGGAAGTTTCTCGGCCGCACCGATATTCGCCGACGCGACGGTGGCTAGCGGTGGAGTGCTACCGACTAGGTGATGCGGGTAGTACCCATGCAAAAGATTCTTCTCACAACGGGCACTATTTAAGTGCGAGGGATCAAATGAAAGAAGATATACATTATCTTGATGAAATCGATATGCAGATCACGGAACTCATCGTTATTATTCTGCAATTCGCGCTATTTCTGAAATAAACGTGGTTGAGTATGTGGTCATAATTGCTTTTAAATATTTTATAGCGCTATGATTTTACACGCCGGTATCTTTAAAAGATTTGGAAAAATTATTTTCCGAATTATATATTCCAATAATATCTCATTGCTTTATATATTATGTAACATTTATTTTAAAATGTATCCATTATTACTGACATCATCTAGGGGAGAATACTTTTAAAAATATAATACGCATCTTGCATTAAACATGGACAACAATATAGAATGACACTACCACCGTTATCGGTATGCAAAATCCTTGCGCAATAAAATATTTAGAAAATTAAAATCCTAACCTTGCACCACGTACCTATACCTAAAAAAAATAACGTAATTTGCCGAAAAACGACGATGATATTCGTGATCAGCGTATCCAACATATTAAGATAATAATAGTCCTTTATTCCATTTGGTTCTACGCGCCGAAATTGAGTCCAATAGTCACACGCCATTTTTTCTTTCATAAATTTTGTTCTTGAAAATTCAGTTTATTCTTCGGGTCGTTAAGATCCAAATTCCTTCTTGGGTGAACTTATTATCAAGGTGATCCCTCCGGTTTCTCACCCGCTCCGCGTCGAAGGAACTCAGGAAAAGATGCAGACGCCGCCCGACTAAGTTTCACTCGTCGACGACGCATGCGACGTAATCAGCGTCCACCTGCTGATAAATTCTTGATACAAGCCTAGAGCTTTAAAATCACAACGCACCTGCATCAAAGGTGGATTGATCCAACTTTAGGTAAATTACTATGCACTTGAGGGATTTCCTCAACGCTACAAGGCCGTTTTAAAAATAAAAAATTCTATTTATTGTACACTTGAGTTTCAGAGGAAATACCGCCCTTTTGAGGGCATCGTTTGGACTAGATATAAATCGCAAGCCAAGAACTTATTGACACTTCAGAAATATGTAAGTGTAAACAAATCAATTCAATGGCAACTTGTCAATGCTTCCAAAAAGATGGACAATAGAAAATATCACAGGTCTAATAATACTTACAACACACTTACGCGCTATCCTTTTATCCTCTAATAAATATCGTCAACCGGCAGCAAAAGTTTTAAAACTTCTTCAACGACCAACTGAATCAGTTTCGACGGAAAGGTCAATTTTGGTACATCATTTAGTATTGACCCGCATGCATCCGCGTTCGTAGAGGATTTCCTTGCGACCAATTTCCAATTTTCTGAACGATGAGGATTACCAAAACCACTACTTATGAATGTGATTACACTAATGCGATTTCCTCGGAAGCCCGGGCCGGTTAAAACCGGATTTCCGCATATACATTTGAAACAAGGAAACGGGGGAACGATTCGAGATTCGTGACCTCGGAGAGACATTCGACGGGCATCGAAATATGCCCAAAATATATATTTTTACATATGTAAATTCTAATTGGGATTCTGTAGTTAACGAGCAAAACCTTACCTTCAAGCGAAAAGACATTCTTCTCGCCACGTATTAATTGAATTAGCCATCGAAGAGTTTCGGCTGGCATACGTGCCATTTAAGATCAATGACAACGGGAATGAGGAAGAAGAAAAAATGGAGGAATTTCAGTACTGCCGATAACACTATCTTCATTAACGCAAGTGCACTCGCCATTGCCATTCATTTTGCATCAAAGGAAAAAAGTGCGACATCGACGCAAAGACATCTGTGTAAGTTAAGTCAGTTTAGCAGGGATTGCTGCTTCTTACCGGGATGATACGCTTCAGAATTTGAGTAGTAGGCGGCGTTGAAAAGCGTGAACCCTTTTAACGAAAACCGCCATGGGGAACACATTTTAACGTCACCTCCCCCGATGGATGGATTAAAATTATCGACCCCGGTGGTGGTGAGGTAAACTCCTCGCCTACAAGCACTAGGGTCACGGGTTCGAGTCCTGCCTGGGTGGATTTTTCAACGCCTAGGACATAGTCGTTTGTGAATGTACTATATAAAACACCTTATGTAAAGAGTCGAGGGAAGTTTTCGGGTTGCTGATAAATTCAAGAAAATGATGAATAAAACCATATTCATCATTGCACTTATGTTTGAATTGGAAGAAAAATATTGAAAATTCTCTTTCAGCGAAGAAGTCTTCCTCGCGGGACGCCAGCCACTACTCTGGTCCCGGAGCTGATCTAATCATCACAAGCCGATGTCCCATGGTCAAAATCTTTGACAAAAAATTTGGCCAAACGGGTTTGAGTACCGTCTGACATGGTGGAATTTGAAGGAAATACATTTTGATGAAAGCCCTCTCAAATATTTTTGAACAAAAACAATTTCGGTAAATAGGATAGAGGCGCCTCTAATTTTTTCACGAAAGAACCAATCGCAGAGGAGAGAATTTCACAATGGTGGTTACCGTTCTCACTTGCGAACAATACAGCGCATTGCAAAAAATGAAATATCTCGTGAATGGCTTCACTGTAATGAACCAGCGCGACTCTCCTTCCGGTTTCCTCTTCACGGAGATGGTTCGTCTTTTTTTTTAAACCTAAACTCGCGCGCATTGTCAAGTTTGGAGGACTGAAGGACGAGGAAGTGCGGTTGTGGAGGATGGAGTAGGGTTGGAAAGGAAGGAAAACGCAAGGAAGGGCCCCATTCAATCCGCGAGCTGCTTGGATGCCAGAGAGATGGATGGGGGAGTTCGCTCGCCTCCATTCAACCCGCGTCCGTCTAATGCTCCTCTAATCCACGCGACGCGCGCGACTCCTTCCCCTTGCGGAGGACGCGGAAGATAAACCTGGGAAAGAGAGGAGGGATTCAGCCGAAGGAGGGGAGCTTGAGATCCCGCCGCCCTCCTACACTTCTACAAAGGTGGCTTTACACATGGATGCTGGACCTCAATTGATGTGATGAGTGTAGCGATGTCTCGATGTGTATTGCACGGCATCGCGTTGCTCACACATTGCTTCGGATTTATCCGAAATAAAATAATGCCGGGAGTCAGCAATGAGAATAAAAATTCTGAAAAATCTCAAATTTCGGCGATGAATGGGTTTGTACATCTCACTCCTCCAATTTCGCAGGCATTTGTGCATTACATAACTTTCTATACTTAAAATTTGGCAAATAAAACACATCTTAAGCGCCTCAAGTTTTGGCATTATTCCATTTCTTGTTATTCAAGACAAGAAAAGTTCCATTTCTTCTGTGTAATGGGTAGGTAACCTGTAGGTATCAATTAAAAATCTCTCAGTGATCATAAATATTCATAATAGTAAGTTCTCTGAAAAATGAATATGTCTAGATTACTTATGTATTAATCTTCGCTCGCCGTCAAAACATCAGAATATCACCGGGTGCTATGCCACATAATCGCTGAATGGAAATACTACTAGCAGACAACATAGAATCCAGTCTCTTTTCCGTAGAAGTTGGAACCAGATCGACAGTGTACCTATTACTGTCCCTATCGACCCATGCTGCCGTAGAAGCCCGAGCTCACACATCGAAGTGTGTAAACTTGCAAGCGAATTGAAGGGTTCTGGCCGAAAAAGTAACTTCCACGTGTAAATCCGCCGTAACTCACACGGCCGAATTGATATACTAGCGATCACCGCGTGCGGAACTTTCTTCTTCGATCAAACTTGACTGACTCGGTGGCTTCTGGGAGGAATCGTGGAACATTGGTCCGACAAAAATCTCAGCCCAGTCAATAACATTTGTTATTCCAGCGATTGGATTGATAGGATTTCGAACAGTACCTACCATAGTTTTCCCATTTCGGGAACATCTTTTTACTTTACGTCACATTACTATTAATTTTCCCACGATTAAGCCACTTTAAAGCTCTTCAAATTTTCTTAGAAAGACTTTGCGCTCGTCCAGAATGTATAGTATCCAATTGCCAATAAGCTTGCTAACGCTTAAACGTTCATTTCCACCTTTCTCTGGTAAAGACGCACAGGAATTACTTTTTTTTACAAATGACGAAGTCGGTGGTGGGGAAAATTGCGGTATTTAATTGCGCGTGTCAATGGCTGGTTACGGCGTCTTCCAATACCAAGATATTCTCGTTGGTATTACGGAGAAATTCATTTTCCTGTCTTCATGTCAAAAGGAAATAAATTATCTCTCGTATCCGAGGGAGTTCATTTACCGTTATTTATTACTTTCAGTGTCACGATGCACATTTTAAAATGGTATACTAATGTGTTATTTGCGTGGCATTTACGTATATCCTCAATAAAAGAACAAGAACTTGAGCAAAAACCATTCACTCATAGTATCATCGCAGATGTAATAATGTACGGATAATTATAGGCATATCCACATTTAATAAATAAAAAAGGCAAATTTACAGCCTCAGACGCATTACTTGGTGGCATTAAACTATTTTCACAAAGGTAAAAAACTTCGTACTATTCCACTCTTATTTACATACCGATCATTTTCCACGTCCGTCCTTCTCAAAGGGCAATATAGGTCCGTAAACAACAATATGACAATTTACTTTGAGTGAATGACGCTGTAGACGCCGAAATCGATTGGTCTCATTGATTTGATCTGATTGGTCTGGAATTATACAGCGTCCCATTTTCACCATGGTGAGCATAGAAAGATATCCACTTCTTGCCAGTATTTCCTTGTGTATTCTGGTAAAAAGCTAGTTAGGTTGAACAGAGAACCTGCTATCGTTCTACTCGTTCACGATATCTTGGTGACACCGGATTAAAAATAACATATTTATTTGTTTGGGCAACCACGCACGTCTTCTCAATCAACATACCAACCAGAAAAAAGGTGACTACGTTCAATAGATAACTCACTGTCGTGATTTACGGTCCAAGTTCTTTGCTAAAATAAGATAAAATAATGAATACTTATTTTCCATTTTGAATTTAAAAATTCTTAATATTTCAAACTTTATTTAAAAACTGCGACCGGTTTCACCTTAATAAGGCATACAGGGTGAAGCAGGTCGCAGTTTTTGAATAAATTGTGGAAAAGTACGGAGTTTTTTTATTCCAAATGGATATCTATCACTTCCATGAAGTCAAGCCTGAAACAATAAAATACTTATTGGCTTGAGAAAACAAGCACTATTTCTCTTCCAAGGTTGAAATAAAAAAAATTAGCGCTGTTTTTTCGTAAATCTCGCAACACAATTCCCGCAAATTTTCTCCCGTCATAATTCTTCATCCTCCGTCTATCTGACGACCCTCCTGCCTCCGTCACAGTGTTCAATACTTCACGGCTCAAGGAACACTTCCCCAAGCGCGAGCCAGCCGCCAACCCCACCCTTAAAAAACCTCAATCTCCCCCCTCAAGATGGCCCGCCCCTTTATATCCTCTTTCGTCTCCTTTCCCTGTCCCTTCCTCACTGCGGAGGAAAAACCCTTCCCCCAAGGTGCACATTTCCTGCCTGCCTCCAAACGCCGACGCCGCCGCTCCACCTTGGGATTTTCAGGTTCATTAGGAAGGGATTAAGGAGTGTAGAATCCCCCATCTCTTCATCCTCCAGCGCCGCCGCCGCCGCCGCTACAACAAGGATATCTCCGGCAACACGGAAAGCTCCCTACTTTGTACTACTTGGCCCCCACACGGCCCGAATCAACTTCCTCATCGCCAGAGAACACTGCCTCTCCCTCCTATCCTTTCCCTGCCACTCTCCTTCTGCTCAGCCTCCTCCTCCCCACTCGGATACATCATCCCCCTGACCGCACTTATCCTTCACACAGCCCTCCACTCTTTCTTTTCACTCCACTAATAATTCCCTCACTCTCTCAATGTGACCACCTCTTTCCATCCATCCACGCACACCAAGGGGATGGAAAAACCCTTTCGCCCCCCCCCCCAACCTAACCAGGACTATCCTCTCTTCACGACCGATATGTAATGCGTCGATCTCCTGAGTGACTTCAAATGCCACCTTGGGTACAGATGAGCATAGGAAAAGTATTTTAAAAAGAGTTAAAGACTGAATACACTTTACCAGGGGGATGGAAAAACCCTTTTCTCCCAACCTAACCAGGACTACCCTCTCTCCACCACCGATGTGTAATGAGTCAATCTCCCGAGTTTTCCCGGATTACCGCTCATCACGAGGGAATCAGCCGGTAACAACGTCATTATGAAACAGCGACGATTCACCAAAAATGATCAATTTCACATGTATTCCATATGCATGAACAAGGTGAGGATTACCGAGAAGGATCCATAAAAACAAAGATATTAAGGCGTCGTGTTGGCGACTTCAAATGCCACCTTGGGAACAGATGAGCGTAGAAGTAAGCAATTAAGTATTTTAAAAAGAGTTAAAGCCTGAAAACACTTTCTATTCAATGGCATTTCACATGTTCTGGACGGTTTTTGATGGATTGTTTCCATAAGCCCTTTCCAACTTTAAGCATCTCTTCCTCGTCCCATTTTTATCTCATCAGCCAAAAATACTTCCAAAATCTCTTTAATCCTTCCAACATGCCTATCCTTTACCTCTTTCACCACGCTTTTCTAATATTCTACCAATAATAACGGTCTTCAGTATCCCCTCGCCTTCAATTACTTGTATCAAGCTCTTTCTGTCTCCTCCTAGTTCCAATCATTAATCTCCCACCCTTCTATCAATGCCGAGTACTTCTCCGTCTTCCTTTCCGTCCATCAAACTTTCTATATCCTTCTCCACACCCATATCTTTAACGACTCTTTTGACCGCCTCCCTACCCAGAGACCACATACTGCTTCCAATAACACAACGCCACATTAACTTTAATAAATGTTTACCTAATTTTTCTAGTGGGAGTAAAGGATTGAACACTGCAGCTTCCACTTAGATATTTATTAAACACGACCATGGTTTCGTAGCGGTGCTACATCATCAGGTGTTACATCAGGTGCTACATCATCAGCCACCACCTGATGATGTAGCACCGCTACGAAACCATGGTCGTGTTTAATAAATATCTAAGTGGAAGCTGCAGTGTTCAATCCTTTACTCCCAGTATGATTGACTTCCACAAAGTATTGCCTGAAACTGTGTTAATTTTTCTATCTCAATTACTCCCGTTCAATGCCTTATAGGTGAGCCAATCCAAAAATGTAGATGGCACAATGCTTCTCTTTGTTTTAAATAGAGTAACTCAAGGGGTCTTGACCAAACGTAACACTATGTTGAGTTATACTTTTTGCGAAAAATACTGTCCCACAAATTAATTAAAAATAAGTAGTCATTGCCCTACGGACATGCTACCGCAAAACCCGAAGTACATTAACTTTTCGCCATTAATTAAATTGGGCACAAAGAATTTTAAATATCGATTTCCGGACCATTTCGCTTGCCCACACTTGGGGCCCACTTCTAAAAGCAACAAGTCACTATCAACACCCAAATAAAATCGGTAGTGGATTAAAAACGTCAATTTAATACGATTGAAGAAGTCAGAAAAAAATAATTTAAACTAACTAGGACATGGTAAGTTAGGTTTAGAAACAGATACGATGACAACGTCATTGCTTAAACAAGAAAAGGCAAAAAGAATTAAAAACTGACATTTGAGATCTATACCTCTCCCTCACCTTTGCTGATCACACACCCCCTCCCACCCCCGCGCAAAGATCGACCGAGAAGCAACAGTTCCTGCCTGCTGCCCGCGGCCACACCATCATCTCAAAGTTGATAAAACAACTCGATATTATTGACGGCATAAGTGATCACAGAGTAATTTTTGCAACCTTAAAAATTGAAGTAGAGTCAGCTGTAAAACCGAAACGCAATATTTATTTATTTGATAAATGCAACTTCATAAAATTTGGCGAGATGCTTAATGATTCGTACACGGACTTCGTAGCTAAAACAGAGGATAAAAGCACTGATGAATCATGGAAATATTTCTTAAAAATTCTACGACAGGGAATCAACGAATATATTCCGCAAAAATTGAAATGCGACAGTAAAGAACCTCGCTGGTATAACAACGATGTTAGGAGGGACCTTAAGAGACAGAGAAAATTGTACAACTTGGTCAAAAATTCCACTACGGTAGGTGACAAATCGAAGGAACTTGAAGTAAAAGAAAGTTACGCTGCGCAACGCTCAAAAACTAAGAAATCAATGCGTTCTGCATTGCGAAATTTCAAGAAAAAAGTACTTGGTGAATTACTCGAAGAAATCCGAAATCTTTTTGGTCATATGCGAGAGAGCTTCAGGGAAAATCTTCAACCGTAGATTCCTTATTTGATAAAGATGGCAAACTTGTCACCGAAAATATTGACAAAGCTAACACGTTAAATTCCCACTTCGAAAGTGTATACACTACAGACAATAGTGCATGTAATTTTGAAATTTCATTCACTGAGGAACCGATGAAAGAAATCACTATTCAACGCGATGGGACAACTAAACAGCTACAGTCGATAAAAAATAGTAAATCTCCGGGTCCGGAGGGAATACCCGCGCGGGTCCTCAAGGAGTTAGCGCCACAAGTCGCACCGTTCTTAGACATAATATTCAAGAAGTCATTGTCTGAAGGAAAGATACCATTAGACTGGAAAATTGCAAACGTTACACCGATATTCAAAAAGGGAAACAGACACGACCCAGGGAACTATCGACCACTTTCATTAACGTCGATTATAGGCAAGATACTCGAACATATCGTCGTTAGCAATATCATGACGTTCCTGGACAGTCGTAACGTCCTCCATGGCTCTCAGCACGGCTTCCGGAAAGGTAGATCATGTGAAACACAACTCGCGCTCTTTCTTCATGACGTTCTCAAATCTGGTGAATCGAAAAGACAAGTTGACGCATTATTTCTAGATTTTAAGAAAGCTTTTGACACGGTACCTCATAACAAACTTTTATACAAATTACAGTCATGCGGCCTAAACGAAACAGTAGTAAACTGGACACGCGACTTTCTGAGTGATCGTAAGCAAAAGGTAGTTCTTGACGGAATTAGCTCTGACGTAGTTAAAGTGACATCAGGTGTTCCGCAAGAAAGCGTGATCGGACCCCTTTTGTTCATTATATACATAAATAATCTATGCTCTCGAATTAGCAGTAAAATACGACTATTTGCCGACGACGCTGTCATCTATCGTGAAATTAGTGATCACTCTGACTTTGAAACTCTATCATCGGATTTAAACAACGTTCATGTGTGGAGCCAAGAGTGGGGACTCGAACTTAACCTGAGCAAATGCACGGCGGTACATTTCTTGCGGAGGTCGACCAACTATTCCCATGTATATGCTTTGGATGGTGTTAACATAAAGGCGACAGATGAAGTGAAGTATCTAGGAGTTACGATAACTTCGGACCTATCGTGGGGAGCACATATAAGAAATATTTGTGGCAGAGCTCTGAAGAAGCTAGGATTCGTCAAGCGTATTGTGGGAAGATTTTCGGATGAAAAAGTAAAAGAGAGGTGCTATTTCGCACTCGTCCGGCCACACCTTGAATATGCAGCGAGCATATGGGATCCGGTGCAGAAAGACTTAGTCCGGGAACTTAATAAAATACAAAGGAAAGCTGCGCGATTCGTCAAAAACTGCTACGGGCGTACAGACAGCGTTACACAGATGTTAAACGAATTAGGCTGGGAGCCGCTAGAGACTCGGAGGCTGCGCGCTAGAATTAGATTACTTGAACAATTGAGAATAGATATCTTTCAGAGCGACACGGAGAACATCCTATTAGAACCCCACTATATTTCCAGGTCCGACAGAAACGATAAATTAAGAGAGATATTTTGCCGAACGGATAGGTATGGGAATTCGTTTTTCCCCCGAACAATAAGGGACTATAATAAATGCTAGGCGTAATTTCATTAGAGCGTGTCCATTTTATATGTAAACGGCTGGTGTCCTAACACCCCCCGCCACACGCCTATTGAGGCGGCTTGCGGGGTAATATGTAGATGTAGATGTAGATCTCTCCCGCCCTCCCGCCCGCACACCACCCGCCGACCTGCTCTTTACTACGCCCTCACCGCGAGGATCCCCTCCATCCAATTTTAAGTGAGTACATCGTTGCTAATTAAAAAGTAATAATCCGTTCATTGTTTACGGCCTTGAAAAAGACCCACGAGCAATCGAAGCCCATCCTATTCACGGAAGTATCCTTGTATTTGCAAAATCTAAACATATTAGGTCTGTCAGCATGTGTAGCCTCTTTTCGGCAAAACAAAAATCCCTAAATTAGCTTCGAAAGTCTCCCAAGGGGATTGATTGAAAATCCAGCAAATAGGCTGAAAATTAAAAAAAAATTGTTGCTACTGCCGTAAATGTATGGGAGTGTGCACCGATTTTCTTCCAAACGCGAAATAATACATTTCTAATTTTTATAAATGCTGCTGAAAAATATCAAGTTGTCTCTCCGAGTCCAACATTCGAAAATACATTACAAAATAATTTCGTCCAAATTTCGAATACCGCGCCGAAAACTCTAATCATTACATGCTTGAATTTAGGTAATTCTTAAAATACGATTCTTGTATAATTTCCATTACTGCCTGTGCGGTGAGTTTCAACGCATCAACAGTGAAATGTGAACCCTTAGTGAAATGTGGCACAAGAATTTATTTCCGAGTTACTTAAAATAGAAATTAAAATGTGAACTCAATGATCCATATTAGCAATGAAAATACTTTGTGACTTCCACTGTTTATTTGTAAAAGAACTACCGGTTAGGCTGTCAAGCTATCTTCAGATACATTGAAAAATCATGAAGACGACAGGTTTATATATAACATGGGAAGTTGCTATGGGAGGTGGGGCTTACTATCTCCCGCAGTGACAAAGGAAACAGTGTGGTTATATTAGATCGAATGGAGTATGCCACGAAGTGTCAACAATTCATTGAGGATAACAATTGTGAATCTTTAATACATGATCCGAACCCTGTGTACCAGAGACAGATGAAACAAGTGCTCAACAGTTGTTGCTTCCTATTGACAGACAGAGAGAAACATGGTCTTATCAATGTGAACCCTTCACCACCGAGGTTCTATGGCCTCCTTAAAATACACAAGGTTAATTACCCAGTCAGACCTGTTATATCACATGTCTCATCTCCAACGCACAAGCTGGCTTACAAATTTAACTCTTTTCCGCAGCATGTCATCATACACCACAAAATTTGGAATCAAAAACTCAATTGAACTTTCACGAACTTTAGACTCCATGACTCTACCAAATAATTCAAAACTGGTTTCTTTTGATGTTTCGAATCTGTTTACATGTGTCCCTGTTAACGAAGCCCTCAAAGAGGCGGAAAATTTCTTAGACACTTCGGAAGCCGCCACCGAACTTTTAAAACTCATGCAACTCTGCACCAGTCAAGATTACTTTTCATTTGACCACAAGATATACCGTTTGAATGAAGGACTGGCCATGGGTTGTCCGCTTTCACCTCTTTTAACTGATATATTCAAGGACAGCTGGGAAAGAAAACATTTTAACTCTAATGACGTATCACTTAAGAATGTTTTTTACTGGTACAGATTTGTCGATGATATAATTTGTTTGTGGACGGGCAGCAAGCGACAAGTTGACCGGTTTTTATCCCTTTTAAATGGCCTCCACCAGAAAATTACATTAACTATCGAAGTCGGAGGACCAATTTTAATTTTTTTAGATTAGACTATTTCCATTGAAAATAATAGGCATAGGTTTTCCATTTACCGGAAACCTACTCATGCAGATGCCATCAAACCAATCAGCTCATGCCATTCCTATTCTCATAAACACGCGTCCTTTCACGCCATGATTCAACGTCTGATTAACATCCCCCTACGGGAAACTTAGTTTAAACAGGAACTAAATATCATACGACAAATTGTTCATAACAACTGATACGAGCAATCTTTAATTACCCGGGTTCTAAATAAAAAATTAAAACGCATTTCTTACTCTTATTCAAGTTCCTTGCTACCCGTCGAGCCTCAATTGTCAGCCAAATTGTATAAAATACCTTTTATCGGCCCCCTATCTTATTTTGTATCCCAAGCCATCCCGAAAAATAAATACAAGGTATGTTTTTATAATAACAACACCTTGGTAAGATTGCTTAACAATGCAAAAGATGTAATAGAACCTACATTAAAATCTGGTATATATAAGTTAAATTGTGATACTTGTGAATGCTTCTATATTGGTCAAACGGGGGGAAATTTCAAGATAAGATTAAATGAACACAAAGCATGCTCGAAGAATAAGGACGATTCGTCAGCATTCGCCCGACACCTTTTGGAGATTGGGCACCGAAGCAGCTTTGATCCAGAAATCCTGCATTTTACCGGGAAAGGAAGGAGGATGGATGCCCTAGAAATTCGGGAGATCAGCCTCCAAGGAAACCACCTTCTCAGTGATGCAACCTTTCTTAACCCATCCCCCTTATTACTCATCACCCTCCCAAAACCCCCACCACCACAACCCAAGTGATTAACCCCCCACCCTCTCTCCCAGTTACAACACATACTTTGTTTCCCCCCCCTTTCCCCTCCCTGCCTAGCCAACCTCACCCCCACCCCTCCCATAGCAACTTCCCATAGTATATATAAACCTGTCTTCTCCATGATTTTTCAAGGTATCTGAAGATGGCTTGACAGCCGAAACCGGTCGTTCTTTGTCAAACAAACTGTGGAAGTCACAAAGGCTCTTCATTGCTATTATGGAGTCCTTCCACCACGTCAAAGTTTCCAATTTCGATTCAATGACCCACGATTACCATTCATCAGGAAGCGGTATTGTTTTTTGTGTGGTGTGTTTTCCAGCACTTGTAAATTTTGCTCCAGGTCCAGGGAAGCTACCTTAAAGTATTTAGGGGTATCAAAGTAGGGAATGTTTGTACAATACAAAAAGATCTAGATATGTACAGCAATTCGTCCGGCACCAACTATAAATCAGTAATCACAATGCCATTTGTAGCTTTGACTGGCATTAGCTGCGGCAGCTCTAGTCTGGAGAATGTTTCACCTACGGAATCTTAGATTATCGCTTAAACTGCGATATCGAGGCGAAGACAAACAGTTACTTTTAAACAGCGTTCGAATCCTCACATAAACATGCTCAGAGAGCCTCCTTAACCCGGGTATAACATGAAATCCAAATATTAAGGCTGACATTGAGCATAGGAACTAAAGATAAAGAGGACCGAACGAAAAGAGGTGCGAGGGGTAGCATTCATAGAGAATTCCGAACACATAACCAAGGTTATTCTCGTTCATTATGAATGTAATTAATTACTTATTTACTCACCAAAATTTAACTATTTGGCCCCTACATTTATAATGCATGAATTACACAACGCTCAGACACCCAGAGTCAGGTGGCACGGAATCATTGGATAGAAAATTATACTTACCCTCTAGATAAATTTCAAAGCGATAAGCTACGCTGATTGAAAAATGTTAACTGTGAAGAAGCAAGATTTAGAGGGGTTACTTCGGACGATTCAACGAGAACCCCTTTCAGTTACGAAGACAGAAAATCAGACGTGATTCATGTAAAGAGCACTCCAGGATGTCTCTGACAAGAAAGAGTGTAATCATGGCTTCAGACTATATCGGCAGATAAGACAACTCGATTTAAATAATAGTTCCACGCCGATGTGTGTCCACATTAAGAGCTCCAATCGTACAATTGAATAAAATATTGTATTGTATTGCATTACGGACTACCATAGCTGAAAAAAAATCTTGGATGCACTTCTAACATAATATAAATGCTTTTTAAAATTGGAAAGTTAAATTCCACCAGTACGTCTGTCGGATCGCAATGAGCACATGAGCGTGTCTCTTTCCCAATTACAAATGCTATTTCTTTTATAAAACGGGAACAGTCGCAGTTGAAACTCAAAGAGTGAAGATCTCATAATTGAAGAAAAAAATATGGAATTTATCCCCACCTCCACTAACAGATAGCCATACTTATATATTAGCTAAGTACTAGAATAGAAACATTCAGGAGTGCAATATTTTCGGCGAAATATCAATCACCGAAGCGAAGGCTTAGTAATGCTACGTAAAGGCCGCATTCCACTTACCGGACTGTGGGCTCTTGCCCAGGCCCCCGGCCGCCGACGCCGCCGAAGTCCTCTCCTTGAGCGAGGGCCCTCCGAGGGCGGTGGCCGTGACTTCCAGGGGCGCCGAGAACTCCGCGCCCTTCGAGGCCAAGGGGTTGGGTGCGGCCCCCGGAGCGCAGGATTCGGTGGCCCCGGGGGTGGAGGGCGGCGTGGAGGCAGAGGGGGGCGGGGGCGGGGATCCCGCGGCCGACGAGGGATGCGGCGAGTGCTTGGGGGGCGGCGGGGGCGGGGAGGCGGGCGAGCGGGCCGCCGAGGACGGGGGCGAGAGGGAGGCGGCGGCCGACGAAGACGGGGGGCCGCCCGCCGCAACCACCGGGGGGCTGCTGCTGTTTGCAAGTGCCATCGCCATCCCCTGGGCCTGCGAAAGAAGAAGAAACGAAAGGGCATTATAGAAATTAAATCTTGAAAAAAGGGTAGGCAAATTAATCTTCATATCACATTACTAATAACTAGTAAAGTACTATAGCAGGGGGAAGCTAATAGCTTCCCCCTGCTACAGTACTTCTAGGTGGTTGGTAATTTATTCTATAGACGTAGACATTCGGTAAGAGTTCAGAAGTGTTTGGTAATCGAGTTATTGCCGATGTGGTGGTACGATGCCAATTGTTTGAAAACGTTTCGTATCGATTGAAGTATCATTATTATTATTATACACAAATCGTTACAAGTTGGCTATTTGCCAGGTGGTAACAGTGAAAGAATGAAAGTACATCACTAAATCAGTCATCGAAAATTTAAAATAAACATTGAAATTAGTTTTCCAAAATAAATTTTTTGCACCTATTCTTAAAAATCTTTAAGTTTCTAGGAAAGGGCTGAAACAGTTCTGCAGGGAGTCTATTCCAATCATCAATCGTCCTGTTAAGATATGAAAACTTTTTTACGTTGGTCCTTTGTGACCGACATTTCATCTTGTATTGGTGATCATTCCTACCAATATAGTTGGGGTTTTCTATCTTATGTCGCAGTTCCCCCCATGCTTTTCCCCCCGCAAGTGTACGGAAGAGTGCGCAAAGTCTATTTATTTTTAAGTATACATCTTCAGGTCAAAAATCAATGGCCATTACGGGAAACAACTTATGATCACGAATCAATAACCTGAAGAGTTTCTCGGCACTATAAAATAAAGTTTATGAACATTGAAATGTATAGGTACAAGCACATAGGAATAACCAGATAACAGATTCGGAAATTACACTTACAGTGGCTGCGAAAGCTTCACGCAGAGATCGCTACGAGTTTTTTTTACGTGGACGTGGTCCATATATCATTGGGAAAAGAAAAAAGTTCCAGTTTTATCAGTAGTTAGCAACGGTGCCAGGTGTTAACTCCAGATAAAGCTAGTTCAGCATAAATAATGACAGAGATATGATAAACTTTACTACTCCCAAAACAATATTTTTAATGAACGTTGAAAACCTGATTTTTTAAAGGGTTCTTAACTTGTATTTCGCTCACCTATATACCTGTGAAAATAGATTCATTTTTTCTCCACAAACAAAGTCACATTTAAAACCTATATCTTGCAAAGCATTTACAGAAAATTGATTGTATTTTTTATCTCTTCTCTCTCTTTTCCCCTAAGTTTCCAGACCGGACTGAATGAATATCTACATTGCGGAAAAGAATTCCAAGTCTGAGGAAAGAAAAGAAAATAAATACGAGAAGATAATTACAAGCAATAATATTCGAACAACAATGCAAGCTCTATAACAGGGCATATTATTTAGTAAAAGTTATGAATAAATTTTACTAGAGTGGGATGCAAAGGCAAATTTACCGGATAATTACGTAAAGGAAAGAAAAACGAAGACGATATAAACCTTAACAGAAGCACATATGAGAAACTAATGCACTTCTGGCAGGTAATACTAAAAGTCTATTCACTTTTAAAATACTTAAAAATCTAGTGTGAATTACTTCCCAAGTAATCACAACGGGATAGTAAGGCGAGTCGACAAGGTCGTACAATAAACTAGAAATAATTAAAAACGCTCCCTGAGAAAACAAAGCTGAAGGACTTTTCTTTTACTAAAATGCAACTAATCCCTTGTATTGTGGTAAAGTTTACTACTACCTGTAGTCCATTGATAACCGTGAACGACTGATGTATTTCTATTAAAACGAGAAATTCGTAGAGAGTACAAGTGTGAAGGGAGCAGAAAGTAGAGGTGCGATGCGCAAGATAAAGGGGAAGACCTACCTATCTATTAACGTTCGTGAAATTCGTCAAGTGATGCCTCCTAATCGTAATTGGATGACTACACGAATTGTTCAAGGATTAGCGAGCATAAGCCCACGGTAGGCCTATTGTCGGCCGTGAGGGTGTTCCGAGTTTGCTCCTGTTTAATGTTGAATTCGGATGAACATTTTTACAGAAGTTTAAAAATCAAATTCAGTTCACTGGGTCCACGGCGCCTCCAAATCACAAACAGACTCCTTAACGTGATTCATACGAAGGTTGCTTTATATTCTCCCGCACGCACGAAACTGGCTCAACAACCACAAAGAACCAGCACTCAACTCAAGCTTAAACTGCCTAATCTACAATACCTACGTAATCATCAAACTACAATTAGCACGCGTACATCCAGAACGTGGCCGGCCCATCCACTCTTTCGCTTTGTTTTGATAACCCACCGGTTTCCGTTATTTTCTCTGTCCCACGCGAAATTCTCATAAAAGAGAGATTAATCCGTCTTCTGCAGGCATTGACAAGACTATTGTTGGAATAATACGCGATTTTCGTACTCCTTAGCGTTTTCGACAGTCGAAACACACCAGCTGAATGAAATCTGACGAGATCATTACCCTTCTTTGCCAGCTAAAATGAATCATTCAGCCTAAGGTAGGTTCGTCGTTGCGTGTCTGTGCGGTGCAACTATTGAGAGCTGAGCGGCAGCATGCACCAATCTCCTTTCCAGGACTCCATAGCCCATTAGTAACTTAATAATCCGATTATAAGTGACAGTCTGGTACACATACAACCGTGACCATGATTTGAACCGTGACCGGGATTTACGTAGTGGCGAAGTCAGGCATTGAGCAGGTTTAAAATATATTTTTTAGAATTTCTAATTTTTAGAAAGACTGAAGACTATTGCAGACTACGCCATGGAAACGTCGGTGCAGTTCAACACCATTAACCGGCTTGAAACCAGATAACTCTTCACGCTAAGCACTCGCCGGGAAAGACTAAGATCTTACATTGCAATTCATTAGTTATTCAGTACCCATTCAGCAACCCCGCTTCAGAATCCCCACTATTTATCAACACTGACCCAATGCGGAAGTCGGGCCGGAGTGAAGCGAAGAATGGCATTCGTTCTCGGCGCTCGGGGATTAAACCACCTACGGAGAAACAAGGCTCAAAATGGGCCCCCCCCTCCCCTTGCCCCATCCACCAAATTGGCCGCAAGAACATTTTAGCTTCTTCTTCTTCTTCCAATGATTTCGATCGGAAGTCATTTTCGGGGAATTCCCCTCACACCCCACCACTCGTAACGTACCCCTTCCCCCATCCGAATGTACCGTCTGCTCCCCCCCCCCCCCGAACCCCCATCACCCCCTCATTCCCTTCCCCTCCACTCATTCCTCCAGGCACCTATCACCCAGGCCAAAATCCTTCTCTTCCCCACTTTCCCATCTCCCCACCGTTCCTCACGCATGCAGAGATGACAATAGCCATTAAGGTGGTTAGAGCGATTTTTGTGCATGCACAGATTTGCGCGAAACTGAACATACGTGTTCTCATTAGTGATGTATATAAATGAAAGCGAAAAAAATTGCATCAAACTGATTGGGTTTTTTGGCAAGTCAATGCTATTTTAACACGTAGCATTAGGGCAGATGACATATGTTTTTTCATTCAAGTATTCTACCAGCTGATTGGTAGGTTCTTGGACAGCCCCCCTTCCGCATCCCGACCTCATAGAAATTGTCTCGCTTTCCCTCCTAAGGATGGCCCGTTATTAGATCCCTCTTCAATTCTTCATATCTTCTACCTCCTCTTATTTCGTCCAGAATTCCTATCCTCTTCCTTCCTCTTCCACGCTTCCCCAGTGTTCTCCCTTCTATCAATCTTTTCAACATGCCCTCTCCTCTCAAAACCTCCTCCTTCCATCTCTACTGCCTTCTCCGAACCTCTGCCACAAGCTTCCTCTCCTCTCTGACCATATCCAATACCTCCTCGTTCGTCTTTCTCGCCATCCAGCTAACCTTATCCATCCTTCTCCAAACCCACATCTCAAACGTCTCAAGTCTACGTACATCCTCCCTTCGCAATGACCAAGTTTCCGACCCATATAGCGCCACGCTCCATATTTAAGTTTTCACCAGCCTCTTCTTCACGTCTCTTCTCAGACCCCCCCTCATCAATTCCCTTCTCTTCGAAAATGCTTCTTTAGCAAGCGCAATTCTGCATCTGATGTCCTTACCACTAAACCCATTCTCCACCAAAATACTACCCAGATACGTAATCTGCTCGACCGGCTCTATCTTCTGCCCTCTCACCCTTATAATTAACCCCGCCTTCTTATTTCTAGAAAATCTCATTACTTTCGTTTTCTTGTGATTTATTTTCCTCCCATACTTTTCGCACTGCACCTCTAATGCATTCACCATTGAATGTAACCCCTTGGCAGACTGACTACAAAATATTGATTTTACTAACGCAATTACTGTAGTTACAACTCCTCTTTCAGCACAAAATACAATGTCGTTTCCCCCAATGAAATCAATTTCCACATAGAACTGTCATTCTTAATGAGGTTCCACCGTAAAATGACTTATAGCGTCCTATATCTGATATGATCAACAAAATTTCACCTTTCCATGTTAATTTTATCGCCAAAAGAACTTGAAATTACATGGTGTTAAATGGGAAAATGTGATAAACCTGGAAAAAATAGTATTTCCACATAATATAAATGCCAGTCTTGCGGTAATCGGTTATTAGGAAGGGGAAAATCCCGAGAAATTCAATAAAAGTAAAATATAGGCATCTTACCGCCTAATTCTGTGAGTTATTAGCCAATAGCTGCGATAATTTTGAAGTCAAAAGTAGGTAATTATACATTATAAATGACGCTGCAACCGGCATGCCGCGGCACCTATGGCTTGAAAAAAGGGCTCATTAAAAATATATTCGCGGTATAACTGTATATTTTGCATTTTCACTTTAGTTCTCAATATGTAACGTATATATTTACCGAAAGCAGGGTTTTGAAAGAAATAAACCAAATGTGGAATGTAGTATTTGTTTTGACTCACACAGTCACGGTGGAATCTCCTTAACGAGAAAAAGGGAGGTATCAGGCATCTTATAAATTCTATATCTCCTTAATGAGATTGGTGAATGACTTCTCCTCAGCTCTTCATACGTCCTCTCAAACTGCAAGATTCCCCAGGGGGAATCTGTCAAGCCGGCAGACAAGCGATTTTTCCTCTGAAAACTTCAACTGCTAGCCATAGATGACGACTTCATGGCTCTATTGTTGCAATGCCAGTTAGACAAGTCACTTAAGTAAAGTGTTATAATACTTCCGGGAGTACTCCCTACTCGCTTTGTATAAGGATACGTCATGTAACCAAAGATCAATACTCTGATAAGCCAGGGGAGTGAGCGAAAATCATTCCCCTCTCCCTCCCGCTGTAATAACTCCAAAGAAGCCTACTTTTTGGAACACGAATACGGTTTTGTGTTTTCATGGTATGCATTCTACACTGCTCCTCAGCAACGTTGTAAAAATATACTTTGGGCAAGTATGAAAGACGAACCAAAACCTTTTATCGACCAGTACAGTATTCCACACATAAAAGAACTAAAAAGGCACTAGGTAAGTCACGGAGTTTGAAAATTATAGTAAATTAGGCACGAATTTAATGAAATTTCCGGACCCGGAATCCACAGGTTTGGTTCCTCGCCTGTCAGCCCTAAGGTTGCGGGTTCGAGTCTCGTCTCGGTAGGATTGTTTTCCACCCAGTGTATGCTTGTGTGTGGACGTTTATTCTTGTTAAAAATTACATTACGTTAGAGAACTTGGAAGGCTGTTTTCAGGGTCACAGAAAAGAAAAAAATACATAAATGGCATTTCCTATCGTAATGGGTATTAGTGGGATGATTTTCACACCCTTCGTCGAGAAGGATGGAGGAGAAAGACAGTGGTTGGGGTCACGCACGCGGCCGGCGCGGCGCCAGCCGTGCAACCCGCCGCAAGAAACCCAGTGATTTTCGGTTTTCCGATGAAGAGGAGTCTCTCCCATCCCTCTTACGCCGAACAACCAAACAACCCCTTCCTGCGTCACACTCACCTCCCGAGCAAGTCCTCCCTACCGTTCCGCGCTGGCATTCCCAATTCTTCCTCGCCTAACAACCTTATATTCCTCCTCCCCACGCCATCCCTTGCGACCGGGAGTCGCTCCCCAATCAACTAGAAACGGTGCCGTTCCGAGAATTTTCATTTCCAGTTCAGAGCGACATATTTCTCTCTTCCTCCCCCCACGGTCCTTCCCCTCCTCTTTCATTTCACATCCTCCCCCTTCCCTTCTTCCCCCCACACACCGTCCCTTCCCTACCCGACCCCACCCACCAACCACATTCCACCCCTCTCTCTTCCTGAAATCCAACCCCTCTCCTCATTCAATTCCTTCAGTATACCCCATGCACTACCATCCTTATATCCACCACCCTTTCCCACACCACCACCCTGCCGATAATAAGCCTTTCCTTCTTTCCGTCCTTCTCCTTCATCGTGAGGATTTTCCACCGTGGAGGTGGATGGCTTCCCCTTAACCGGAGTCCACCCTTCCTCCCCTTACCCCTCTCCTCATCGGGACGAGTGCAACAGCAGTAACATTCCCCCGAGTACCTATCCTCCCGCATCCCCCTGCACGATCGCATCCAGTAGGTAGGTAGGTATCCTTTTCTTGCTACTCGCTCACTTCCTCCCCCTCCCAAAGACACATGCATGCGTGGCAGAGAGAAAGAAAGAGTGGGAGGTGTATAATATATATAACATTTATTATGTATAAGTGTGTGTGCGTATAAGTATATAAGAACTCGCGCACTTATTATTTTTTCCTTCCAGACTCCTCCTCCAGTGCGATGCCCGCTTCCCCCGAGGATGAGTGCACGCGTAAACTGACTGAGAGAGGAAGTCGGTTGGACGGACGGACTTCGTAATCGCGCGGCAGGGGATTGGAGACTTTTTTTAAGACCCTCCTACGTCAATTGTGCCCCAAGACGTGGAAGCAGACAAGGGGTTTTAAAAGCTCAAACTGCGTTGGTTATGCAACGACTGAAGTGAGACAAGCGCGACGTGGGTGGCGGGCTCTGGCGGGGATGTTGGCCAAGTGTACGTACTTCTACGTACGTACGCTCGCTCTACTCGTACGTACGTACGCTCTCCTAGTGTACGTACTTGAGTATTCACGCGGTCCAACATCTACATCCTGCAAGCCACCTCAAGGGTGTGTGGTAGGGGGTGAGTCATCACCAACATGAATTGCGCTATACCCTATTTAAGTTAATGCAACTACGACTATTGATGCATTATAAAAACCCTGTTAATACTTGTCAGGAAGCGAAATTTCATAAACGTGTGCTACACTAAAGGTATTCTACCAATGTTAGAGGGTGTTTGCATTAATGTGTTATGCAAATACATAAATGCACAGAGACACAGGAAACGTGCAATACTACTACGTAGTAGATTGGGGTACAAACATTATGGAATCAATCAACTAATAAGCTACTCTACCTATCAACAAAACTCGTCAAAAGTCTCACTGGTAGCTGTCATGGTCTCATTAACATATAATATGGATAAAATCTTCAGTCTTAGATATAAATGTTTAATGGAACCCGGGTTTACGAGTTTAATCCCGGTCTAATTTAGGACTCGTAAAGGACGTATTCAAAGCTGTATTACCCGCCACCGAGACTCACGGACGTGCAATATTCACCATGAAAACAAATAGCCTCGCCTGGACTGGGATTCGGGGCATACTCGAACGCCAGTCCATGCGAACAGTTTTTTTAGTTCGTTGTGAATTTCGTAAAATCGCGTCACTCTAAAGGGATCAAAAGTTGGCACTCGTTTCGGCAACAAGTTTGCTTGAAATTATTTTACCGTTAAATCAGCTTGCCATAAACCTAGCTTTCTTCGAACTAAGCTGCCGAAACTAATGGCAGCTAGAGCTACAAACGGAACTATGATTACTATATATTGAAACCTCCGGACGAACTTCCTATGAAATATCATCTGTTAGACTTGGTCTAATAAAATTAAGTATTCAGCCGCAAAGGTTGTATTACACCGTCTAATCTATGACCTCAACATAAGAAACTCTGTGCGCGGAGAAAATGAAAAATAACTTCTGAACTATTGAAACGACCCATGTTTCGACACTTCTGTGTCATCTCCAGGTGAAATTACTAATGCTGGTTTCAATATAAATATAAATTAAGGGGAAGGGAAAGAATTTGGTGGGGGGAAGAAGTGGACAGGAGGTCACTAGGGACGGGTTGAAGGGTTGGTGGCTTGGGGGGCCAGGGATTGGGATGGGGAGGGCAGTCATAAGCCGTGAGTTTTGGGGATTCACTCGCCACCGTGGGAGGCTGGGCTTGAGATACAGAATATTATAGGTGAGAAGGAGAGAGGGTGGAGAGGATGGCACTGTCATTCACTCTTGCACAAAGCCATTGTTCACCAGTTCACTTGTTCTTGCTATTCCTTCACCGTTTTAGACATTAGCGCTTTTGAGAGCATACAGAATAGTGAAGAGTGGGAGGGGAGCTCTTGTTCGTTGGCTAAGGGGGCATTATTTATAGAGTTTTTCACTATTTCAAAGGATTCTAGAGTGCCTAATCTTCTTCGTTGTTCTCAAAACGCAGGGTTTTCGGCAAATATCTGCAGCAAGGGTTGTTCTCCCTGAGGTGGTTCGCAAACGTAGAGTTTTAATTTTCATTTTTACGTGGCACTTTTTACGTTCTTTGACCCTGAAGGGTCGAAATCCGGGTCGTTTCAATAAATTCATTAAATGGAATTCACAAAGTTATTTTTCACTTTCCCCACAATGGAATACTTCCGCAAAACAAAGCCTAAAACAGTGCCCTCTGTTATGATTTGTGCAGTTTTCCAGTGTGAACTGCAAAGAGTTATTTCGTCGTGTACAAGTTCCACCACATCAGTCCTGAGATTACACTACTTACAATTAGATCTTAATCCTGAGGCAATATTACAAAGATCTTAATCCTGAGACAACATTCTTGAGATCTTCATCCTGAGTCAACATTACTAAGACCTTAATCCTGAGACAAAATATCTATTCATGCCTGAGGCGGTTTTCAAACCCGCGGTTTCTGTATTGCCAGGTCGACGCGATGGGTGTCTGGCTGCCGCAGCCATCGTGTCCTTCTGTCACTAACCACTCGATCAGCTTAATCTTTAACGTTAATTAATACTTATCAACGACTAGCATTTCAATCAAATCCCTGGATGAAGAGCATTTTTTCAGCAAGCCACTCAAAAATATGATAAGGTCTTAATATAACCAGCTGTACATGGAATGTAACGACTGTCAATTAGAGATTTGATAGATAATCATCAATATCTTCGCCCCAATTCTGCTACCTGCCATTTTTATAAGATACCTCATAAATAACGAGGATGCTACTTCGCAGAATATGAGAAAAACAGCTCTTAAAACCGAAGGTCACTTTGAAAGTGCCTAATTATTTCTATTAGAGCAATTTAAAAACACGATGGAATTAAAGCATGAAGAAACGGATCCCAGGGGATGTTTTCAGCGTTGTAGAAAACAAAACACTCAGAAAATTATTACTAGGGTACATAGAGAGGATAGATTGGGGTGGAAATTATACCTAAAAGGGTTTATTCTCAATACTGATATTCAAATGAAACTCCCTTCAATACCCAACCTTTAACAGAAGTAGAATATTAGGGAAAAAATGAATCCTGGGATTTTTATACATCCCATCAAAGTGCCAGTCAGAGAGCACAATGCGATAGAAGGCGTACACTGGAACATGGATTCGGATTCGTCCTTTTAGATGGGCCATTGCATTGATCTAGATAACGGTCAAGAGATGAGTAGGTATAGTGCACACAGAGAGAATAGTAGAAGCGCTCGGCATTAAGAAGGTTGAGAATATAAGAATGCTTTTCATACCTTAATTGTTGAAGCTCATTCAAATATTTATGTGAAGCAATTACTTTTGCACCGTTACAATTATGTATCTAGATCTGCTTGGTCCCCAGTACTTAACCTCTAACTGCAATATGTTGTAGCAACGTTGTCAGTTCACACGCCTTTGCGGTGGCTTCGGTACAGGACGCAAGTAATTAGAATTAAAATTAAAAAATACTCCTGAGGCAAATATTAAGGTTTTAAGAACTGTATAATTATCCTAGAAAGCTACTTCATAAAACGTCCGCAATAAGTGGGTGATAAAGAATTCGGAAGCGAAATGAATGTCTGAAGATGGGAATTGATAATCAAGAGCACTTTGCTACATGACACGTCGATGAGCCAACGATCAAAACCCATCTTTGCGAGGGAAGAACTGCTCGACATGAAACAAGAATGGTCGCTCGACACGGCGGAAGTGGGAACTGGTTTGCAATCGTCGATTGCCTTGCAAGGTGCTTACGGAGGAATTAAATTGGCAGCAGTGGACAAGACCGCACAAATCCCCCGGGCGGGGAGTGCCCGACTTTTGAAAGATGGATAGAGCGGTCCAACATTCCTCAAAGCATCTCAGAAACTTGGGATAAGGACGAAAAGTGAGATATGTCCACACGGATTAGTTTCTCGCAGTTCTTACTTTGTAGCCATAGAAAGTGCGTGGGAAGTAATTTTCGTACCTATATAATCAATAGAGTATCTCTTTTACTTTGTCGCTTCCGTCAGCTCTGAAGAGGCCGGGAAGGGGTTAAACAATAGCCTCTGGTGTCACCCTAAAACTCACTTTATCTGATTTTTTTTTAATTTACCATATATTAGGATAACGTGATTGTATGTGCGTAAAGTGAAATCCTGAATAACTTTTCAACACATTGACATTGTAATATCGATTAGGATCAGAGTTATATGAGAACATTCGAAAAAATAGACCAAGTTAATTACAATTCAAAGTCAATAAAAAAGACCGTGAAAGTAACTTATTAATGAAGTTATTGGTGGCGGCCGATACTTTTGGAATTCCATTGTAGGAAAAAGATTAAATACTTTGCACAAATCCACTGGAGAAATTTGATTTATTGAGTCAACATGTTTCACTGCACTGCAGCATCATCAGGTCTGATGATGCTGCAGTGCAGTGAAACATGTTGAATCAATAAACAAATGTCTCCAGTGGAATTGTGCAGAGTATTTAATCTTTTTCCTGTAACTTATTAATGATCATTTGGAATAAAAATCAATAACAAACTACACCTCTTGATTGCATAGATGAAAGGCTACGACAAAGAAGTATATAATCAGCACCATAATAATGAATTATGTCAAGTGGTACTTCGAAATTGTTGAAATTGTGCGAAATTATCCACGAGATACTATGCTTACGTGGACTGATACACAATTAGGGTCCCAATAAGCCATATTCACTCATGATAAGATCAACACCATCCCACACACGCAGT
This sequence comes from Pyrrhosoma nymphula, assembly GCA_963573305.1. Lineage (NCBI taxonomy): Eukaryota > Metazoa > Arthropoda > Insecta > Odonata > Coenagrionidae > Pyrrhosoma > Pyrrhosoma nymphula. The sequence goes on from OY754328.1 coordinate 20,257,955, forward strand.
CTAATTAGTCGGATTGCTTGCCAGAATATCACAACGAAATTCATTTTAGATTGGTATCTGAAGAAACGACACTTTCGAGCATCCAAGTGCATGGATGGAATGAATGGACTCATGATAACAGTCAACTGAGGCAAATTATCTGCCACCACAGACAGGCATCAACTTCAGTCACATCGCCATTTTCAACAATTTCATGATAGAAGACGAGAGCCAGTCATAAATAAAAGAATACCTACTCCTTTGCTTCCACGAAGAAATTCCTATCTCATTCTTTTGATTACAAGCAATTTTCATGTCCATGAGAATAAGTCTATGTTAATACACGGGAACATTATGTTGACAGTTATCGCTACTTATTGCCCATAGCAGAGACGTAACAGAATAGTAGTAACAAAAAAATAAATAAGAATAGCATCACAACCCTTCTTACGGATAATGAGGACCTAGTTCACCACGATGATAACTCCTCCATGCATGTTTATCCCTGCAATTAATTTTTCCTTCAACTCTTAAAAGGATAAAGTAACGTGTTTGGATATTAAGTTCATTACTGAACCAGCGTTAACCTTTTGTCGCATAGTGAACGTGATCAGCGTGAGGAAAAAACGGACTTTTGAACGAGTATTTTCGAAGGATCATCTCTCCCTACGAGTGACTGATCTCTATCCTGCTGATTTAAACTCAGGGCGGTGTTAAGAATATTCATATTAAATCACACGAGTTTTTTTTACCTAGGCAACAAGCCTGCCTATTGCTCTGTTTTACCGCTACCATGGGAGCTCTCAACCCGCCATTTACCATAGTTTCCAATAAATCACAATACCACCACAACTGACTTACTCCAGTCCATTGATCGGATCGATTCGATTTCGGTCCAGTTCCAATGAGATCGGACGATACCCTACCACGGTGGACCCACCGGTTCCCGCTACGTCAAGGAAGTTCAGCATCGTTGGGATCTGTCCGATTACTTGATCCTCCTACTCGATTGAGAGCTGTTGCCCTTTATGCAAGTGGTAGAAAGTATGTGCGAAACGACACGAGTCCATCCAAGCATGTTTTGGTCAATTATAACTCAATTCAAATAGCGTTTATTCGCCACTACAAAAACAAAAATTCTATATGTACGATACGATTATAACTTTCATCAGTCGACGGTAGCAGTCCCGTTGTAGGCTAATGCGCCTCTTCGGGGTTTGATGTGTTCTTTGATGTTGTCAGCATTTGCAGATTTAAAACAGTAACACAGTTCATGATCTCTGGAACTCGTCTCTTCCGGGGACGGCTTGGCATTCGCCCGAGGTCGTGAGGGAGATCGGCAAAACTCCACGCAGACCGCCGCGTTGTTGGTTAAGTATGATGTTGACTTCTAAGCAAATCATTTGGTACTACAACCAGGGCTTTTTTTCTGGCGGCACGCGGCGGAACTGCGTTCTGGCACCATTTTTGGTCGAAGTAAATTGCCTAAACTCATATGAATCAATCAAAGGTCATTTGGATTTTTCATTAATTAATTCTCAGATTTAATGTGGGAATTAAGGATACAGTTGATCTTCCAGATTGTGAGCACATTACCAAAGTAACACTAACGGGAAATGTAACTCTTATGGATAACGGAGTTCCACCACCTTTTTTCCAGAAAAAAAGCCCTGACTACAACTAACATTCATACGGAATCGCAATATGAAACCGCGGCAACCTGATCTCGGTCAAAAGAGGAGGAGAGTCACCATCTATTCGCCAACCTCTCTCTCTCACATTTCACGAGCTGATAACGAGATCTCGGCGGGGCGATGGAGGCGGAACAGGCGGTGGCTTTTGACGCTAGAGGGGGGGGGGCGAAAGGGGAGGAATATGGCGGGTGAGAACATTTGGCACTAAGCGGGAGGGGGCTCTTAGCACCTCGCCCCCAAACAAAAGGTTAGCGACCGCTTCAGACTGTGGTGCTCGCCCTCCCAGCTGGTCTCCGGTCGGTCGGCGGCGTCGGAGGCGGGCGGACGGATATATGGACCGGGGTCAGACGGAAGACCGTACCGCGTCGTCGGCTCAATTTGGGTAGCGGTGTCTGTGTATACCTTGGGGGCAGAGCATGAACGTCTACCTCTATTTGGTGCCCTGCAAGCCACTGCAAGGGTGCGTGGCAGGGGGCGATGAAAACAGGACTGTTCGTACTTCTCTAGGTTTGGGCATGAAAATTCCGGTCAAGTCTAATGATTTTTTCATGGCGAATTTAACCCTCTTTTGTGTGTATCTTTGCACACGTGCACGTGACTACGTAGGTACCTCATCGTTTGCGAAACTGTAATGATTGAAAATTAGAACTTAGTATAAGTACTTCTTTTTTCATGGAAGTCGACATCTTCATCTAAGAAGAAATCCCTAAGAGAGCTAGGAAAGAAAACATTTTTTAATGAAAACTACTAAGTGGAAAAGGATAGCTCTTGGACACATTCTGGGACATACAAGCCACCTGAAAACAGTAATGGAAGAACAAATGACTGGAAAGAGAGGTAGGTCAAATATGGAATAGGTCATGCAAATAAGGGGGGCGGAGATTTTAAAAGAAGAAAACATGCTGGAATAAAGCAGTTAGCTGACGAGAGAATAGGACGAAGAACTGCATAAAGCAAATCTTAAGATTGATGACAGCTGAGGAGCGACAACTATCTCGAAGTCATGTCATACATGAATAGGTTAAGTTAATTAGCATACGCGACAAACAATTGCTGACACATGCCAATTAGTATCTTCGGTTGTATACTTATGGGTTTTTTAAAAATCAACTGAAATATAAGAAAAAAGTACAACCAGCCTCGGTTCTATGATGTCCGTTTAACGTTAGTCATGAAATGACGTGGACTTTAAAGTTTATGCGAAGTTAAATTAGAGTTCGGATTTTTTATAGTACATACATTAGACTCTTCGTTAGCTGACGTGAACGTCATAAATTCCACCTAAATCTAAGCTTCATGCAAAATCTTGCCCCCATGTAATCTATGAGGCTACACGTATAGTCCACTCTAAAGCCCGGTTATTTCATCTGTAAATCCCACGGGCAATGTCTTTCGAGCCTACACCCCAATTTCATCCCCAAATGAGAAAATGCGTGACTAAACATTATCAAACTGAGACTATGTGTGATCCAAAGCCGTGCTAAGGATCCACGACGTAGAGAGAAAAATCTTCAAGTCAAAAACGAACATCCAACATCGGCCATCAAATATCGAATATATAAAACTGCTAATTGATTAGCGTCGTTTTCCCGAAGTACATCACCGGTGAATTTCATTCGATCGCCAATCCCTCAAGCAGGGAACCTTGAAGCTATATGCTCAAAAAATTCACATACCACAATACCACACGTATGCTTACGCGCCACCAGGGGGGGTGGCGAGGGGGAGGGGGCAGGCGGGCGGAAGGCAGGGATAAAAGTTGCGCCGGGAGATTTTTTTTTATTTCGGAGGTCAGACAATTGGCTCGTGAGGAACGGAACGAGGCCGGGACAGCGAGTCGGTCCGGCCGCCGCAGGGGAACGTATGGGGGGGAATGTGAAGGAAGGAAAGAAAGGGTAGTGTGGTATTGAAAGAGTTCGGAAGGGGAGGAAATAAAGGGGGAGGGAGGAGGACGGGAGGTAAGGTGAGGTAAAGGAGGCAGCCTTCGATGCGTAGGTAGACAGAACAAAAACATCGGCAGGAGCACGCAAACAGCCCGCCTCTCTCACACATGACCGATCTCCTCCCCGTCTACACCCTCTCCTTCCCCACCCCTTCAGACCCACCTCCCATCCCCTCTCCTTTCCCCCTCTTCCGCCCCCCCCCCCCACACACACACACCCCTTATCGTCGATATTCCTTTCCCATCGCGCCACTACGCTAGCCGGTCTCCAGGGAGGATCTCCTCAGACTGAGGAGAGCAAAACGACGGGCTTCGCTTCCGACACGACCGTGATCCAATACTATAAGCACGGCCACGACCCTACCGATTGCACGATAAACAACACGCCGAAAATTCGAGACTGATAATTGGAGTTTTGTTAATCCACGACGCCGATATCGCCGTAAAACCCTATGAATTCGCCACAGCTAACAATAAGTTACGAAACTTAAAGAACAATTTCGTACCAGTGTTAACATTTTAATTTGATTAAGACCACAGAGTAATATACTCTATGATACCTTACTCTATGATTATACCTTCCTGGGATATCGAATTTCCAATGCTTTGTAAAACAGATCCGAAATTTTTCATATCAGATCACATTCCTGATTTCGCATTCTCACTCACTCCCTCAGTGATTCAACCCGGAGGTTGGTTTGGATAGTTGAGGGTAGAGCTCACCCCGGACTAAGCCACAGGCGTGTGAACTTCACACATTCAGGGTAGGAGGGCTAGTTCCTTTCCCTGGGCCACCTCGCTCTCCGAGGATCCGCACTCGGGGGCGTCCAAAGGCTTCACCCGGAATTGAACCCGGGACCCTTCGATCAGTAGCCAAGCGCTCTACCCACTAGGCCACCACGCTCGCATTCTCATAGTGTGGAAAAAAGGGAGAGGTTCATGAAGCCTTCATTTATTGAACGTTTACCTGCCGAAGTTGTTCAAGACAATTAAGACGATGACTGGGCACACATTAGAAGAGACCTTGGATAGAGGAAGTATTTGGGGGAGGGAACCAACAGACGAAGAAAACATTGGTGCCGTTTACGATAGGAAAGGATTACTTAGATAATGGGTATGGTCTTTCTCGATTCAATGACAGACTGGATCATTACCTCTGTAAAGTGGACTGACGAATTTTGGCGCAAATATAACAATTGCAGGCGCATGTCTCTAAGTGTTAAATTCTTCTATTATAACCCTATTTAATGAAAACCAAAAGAACACAGGTATGCATGAATTTTGAGGTGCTCGCCGAGAAACGGGTGCACTCAGGTATCTCAGAGTTAATCTATAAACATAGAACGACTGGGATTCTTCGTAGGCTTTCGCGATTAACTAAAAAACACAAGCAGTAGGTACAGTGAAAATATGGCAATGCAGAAAGCTAATAATCATGGAGTTAAAAACACCCAAACTTAGTAGTACAATGGACGACATGAATTGACATTTCACCAATCATTAGAAATATTTTAATTTTCAGAAACAATACACCCTTTATAAATTATCATAATAAAAATAAATTAAAATCACTTTTATTTAGGAGTGCCTTCAGCTGTAAAAAGTCGTTTTTTCCATCTTTATACAATTAGCCGCTAGCTTTTGTGGCGATTTACGACATAGCTTGTTTCAATGTTTCGTTCAACGTACGACCCTAATGCTCTCCGTTGTATAGTCCGATGAGCAACTAAACTGAGGGCAGATAAACGAGAAGCATACCGTCTTCGAAAACCTTAATTAAAATTTACGACCACGAAATGCATGTGATTAATTGAAGGAGTACGCGGGCACTCGACGATTACTCGAGGCATGGCGAAACGGTCCGATGAGCTAAATGAAAAAAATCTCCGCAGAAACATTCAACGTAATTGGAACGACCGTAGTAAAGCGATGCCATGAAGTAGGTGTCCCGTGCCCCACATGGGGAGTCCGCAGCGATCGGTTGAGAACGATTTTGACATGGTCAATCATTCAGCGGCGGAGGGCTTCTGAGGGAAGCATTGGGGGCGAGTGGGGGGAGGGTGGGGGATGTCGCGCGGAGGAGATGAGTGAGGGGAAGTGAATGGGAAAAAAGATGTATAAGTGTCGCCGAAGAATGGGAAGGTTACTTACTGCCTCTCTATCTCTCTTCCCACTAGGACGAAAATTAGAGACGCTTCGCCGCGAGACGAGTCGAGACTTGGGGTCAGTCTCGTCTCAGTCTCGTCTCAGTCTCGTTTCAGGCTCGTCTCAGTCTCGTCTCATTCTCGTCTCAGTCTCGTTTTCCACCCTCGAGTCTCGTCTCGCGAACCTCATGTCTCGTCTCGGTCTCGAGTCTCGTACGAGACTCGTCTCATCTCGTTCTCCAGAGAAAAAAATAAATACCTTTTCGATATGAGAAGAGTTAGTTTTTGTGCTGGACACGGTGACGAAAAAGATATATAAAAAGCAATTCGCAATATTGACATGACCAGAGCCTTGTTAGATAAAATAAAAATGTTTAGAATGTTGAAATTTTTCTAGGAAAAATAGCTAAGATACCCATAAATAATCAGTATAATTTTTTTATTCATTCATACTCATTTAAGCATATAATTAATTCAATATTCAGTATATTTTTTTAACTCGGATCATTGACATAAATAAGCCTCAGTTCTGAGATCTATTTAAAAATATGTCCTTTCAAACTATTGGATAATTAACGTAAAGCATGCAAGATTGCCTTGAAAGGCTCGTAGACGGAAATTAAACAAAGAAAGATAGCTAGGAGAGGTATTTAATTTCCGTGAACCAGTTTAAATATGAAAATTAAATCAATGAACTAGTACCGTTATTGCAATGAAAACATAAAAATTAATGTAATGAAATATAAATCAAGCTTTTATTGGGTGCTTCAAAAATAAAAAAGTAAGATTGGGAAAAACATTTTCATGCTTTATTACATCTTTTGAGGCTCTAAAGGCATACGTAAGGAACATTTTTTATTTTAGGGCCAAGTTGCATCAGCTTACTAGTTCAGGTAAGGCAAACTTCCGGTACAGTGTGCAGTCATCATTTAATCACAATGAACGCTGCCGTGAAAGGTGTTTGTGTTTCTGCTGGAACTATCATCGGTGCAGGGAAGGTATTATTCCATTATTTCCAAATCTGGAAATTTGTTCCTTCTATCTTATCAGCACACCAATATCTTTAATCACTAAAGATAAAAACAGTTAAAACCAACGTCTCGTACCCATCCTAGGCTATTAATACTATTGAGGAAATAATCAATGACGTTTCTGCTGTTTGAACTGATATTTAAAATACTCCATTAGCCACCAGTTTTATTATGGGAGCTTTCTATTCAATGTGTTGAAGTTAGCGCTGATCAAAACTCATCAGCGCACTTTATTACACACGAACAACGATTAATCGAACGATGAGTGCAGTCGAATCGTTCGATTATCTGCCTGTAGATGTCATCCTGTAGATTCACAATAGTCACCGACGTATTCTTTGAGTTGGTATTCGTTCGAGATACGTGTTTTAAAAAATACAAGCTTTTTATCGCAGAGTTATAAAATAAACTTTAAATTATCCATATTCGACGCCTTTCCTGAAAATCAACAAAAAACAACAATCGTGGATGCGATTACCAAAGCTCTTTTACTGTATTGCGCACACGCTGCTCCCGGTCTGTTTTGAAGTGCCCTGCCAATTGAATATAGTCTGAAATGGACGGAAAGCAAGTGCACTGTTGTGTTGTGATGTGAGCAGCAGTAAAGGGATCATGTAACAGTTCGTGCGTCATATCATAGATCCCTTTCCTAATAAGAGCCACTCATGAATGGTCGGTCTTCCCACTGCATCGCACAATCGTGATTCGTCAGTTTTTCTCCATCCAGCCGGAATGGAAGGATAGGTAGGCAACCTTGAGATTACACGGTGATAAGAATTAGTCACATTTGACACGGCAATTACCGACCCAATTCTGCTAAAAATCACTGTAAGGCTTGTGTACGTATACAAGCCTTATATTCTCTCCGACGTAACCCTATTTTCAGCGTACGGCGCGAAGCATATAAGCCATGTAAATGCCTCCAATATATATATTTAGTCAATTACTGAGAAGAGTAGTCATAAAAACAAAGTTTTGCGACATAATTATATGACTATATTTCCTTGATGCTTCTTATAATTATTAAGGTAATCTACTGGTTAAGGTAAGTTTAAACGATTGTAAAATTCCTTCAGATTGTTAAATATGCAGGGCCCTATCTATCTATAGTATTATTTCCATTTTCATCTCAGCGTACGTCCTACCCTTCTTCATCCCGTCCATTAAACATATTCTCAATCTTCTTCCCCTTCCCCGCTTACCCAACATCCTCCCCTCCATCACGGCGTTGAGCAACCCTTCGTCCCTCATCACTTCTCGATTCTCATTAATGCTTCTCAAGGCCGATGAAATTTTTAAATAAAATTCAAATATTGGCAATAATGACTAGAGAAAAATCCCGTTCGACCTACTTCAAAAATGACATTAGTGGCTTCTTCAATGTGGAAAAAATAAAAATATTTTCGTCTTCATTCAATCGAACTTAGGACTTCATAATCCTTTCTTACAATTAACAATATAACGTATTACCCATACACCCATTTTGTCGTCAAATCGTTGATTGCGAACGAATTCAATACATTCTATAACCGTTACATTCGTCAAAATATGCCAGCTATTTTTTTTTAAGTTAAGTTCTGCTACAGATGCGAAAGCCCAGGAGTTCAAAACATATCGTTTTTTTTTCGACTTTATCAAAGGAGCGTTCATTCACAAACGATGCTGTTGTTCGGAAAAAATAAATCCCGAATCCATAAAAACAGCGAGTGATTTAAATATATGCGCAAAAGTGGTCGTGCTCGGGGCTCAACCACGACTGGTTCTGCAGGCCATGAATCTCTCGCGGGAGGTCCCGCGTTCAAGAATGGTCCGCGTCCCGCGTTCGATTCCACTCACGGCGTTCGTTCATTCATAGTCGCGACCATGGTGCTCGAATGAGACATCGCGTCGCCCTCACAGATAGATCCCTTCATTCTCCGTACGTCGCCGAGAATTCAAGAAACAATTCTAATATCACGATCCTTTTCGAAACCGAAATGAGAGCCATTTGAATCATACCCACGCATAAATTTACGATTTAAATTTTTTCCGGTGAATAATATTTAGGTATTCTTCTCGGGCTCTGCACGAGGTAATTGGCTTCATATTGGCCGACGTTTCGGAAAACGACTTGTTTTCCATTCTCAAGGCGTGTTACTCTCTCTATGTAGGATTTTACACTGAACTGAATTGACCGTTTAACGAGTCCAACAATTAAGCTCCGGTGTCGTCTGATTGGCTGATGTTCCTTTGAAATCTTTTCTGTTCTTTCCTTATGTTTTTCATGTAATTTCTTATAGGTGTCCAAGTATTGCTCAGATAAAAGCCAGTATCCCGATTGAAATTTTTTGGATTAAGGCGGATTTCGATGGCTGAAATCATCGATCATCATGGCCATCATGGCTGATATCATCATGGCCATCGAAATCCGCCTTAATCCAAAAAAATTTCAATCGGGATGCTGGCTTTCATCTGAGCAATACTTGGGCACCTATAATAAATTGCATGAAAAATATAAGGAAAGAACAGAAAAGATTTCAACGGAACATCAGCCAATCAGGCTGATGTAAACGGCTGGTGTCCTAACACCCCCCGCCACACGCCTATTGAGGCGGCTGGCGGGGTAGTATGTAGATGTAGATCAGGGCTGCAAGCGGTCCTACCGGTTGGTTTTAATGGAAAAATGACTTATTTTTGCCCAAATAATGACCAAATACTTACCAAATAATGACCACAAATGACCAAAAATTGACCAAATACAACCAAAGCCTTACTGAAACTAGCCAAACATACTTGAGCATATGTTTCCTAGAGTCCTACATTCTCCGCCAACTCGCAAACTGGCAGCAAACTGGTGGCCAACTGGCCGACTAAGCAATGAAATTCCGTAAAATGCGCGATTCGAACACATATCATGTACTTGCGCGTCTTCAATTCGCGCATTGCAAGGGATTTTTGGGATCCAGTCGGCCGCCAGTTGGGGAGTTGGCAGAGAATGCAGGGCTCTGATGTTTCCTGGTACATATCGTGCCTTTGAAGAGGGAAAGTAATTGAACGACGTATTAAAAAATGTGTCACATAAACTTTATTCACATTAAAGTAATGCAAAATAAAAAAACTCTTACTTTCCAAAAAAAATAACTTGCACGTACTTCCTGATTAGAAACGTACGGTAACAAAACAGTAAAATAAAATATTTACTTCGTTGAGTGATAAATATAATGTGATTACATCAGACACGTTTTCCAGACTAGAAGAACAAAGTCAAGAACACAGAGTCAAAAATAGCGACAAGTCACCCGTCATACAATGTTATTATCGCACCATCCAACAAAGGTGACTTTGATTTCGACCTTGACACTAACCCAAAAAAAAAACAGCAAAGAATCCTTCGCTCGTTCACATAGGACAACCACGATTTTTCAAGCAGATAAAAGTGACAAAAAACCTCATCCTATATGCAAGTAAATACGGTATAATAATGACTTTTAGTGACTTTTTAGCATAATAATGACTTTTAATGACCAAGATCACAAATAATGACCAATAATGGTAATAATGACCGACTTGCAGCCCTGATGTAGATCAGACGACACCGGAGCTTAATTGTTGGACTCGTCAAACGGTCCATACAGTTCAGTGTAAAATCCTACATAGAGAGAGTAACACGCCCTGAAAATGGAAAACAATTCGTTTTCCGAAACGTCGGCCAATATGAAGCCAATTACCTGGTGCAGAGCCCGAGAACAATTCCTAAACACGCATAAATACCTTCTTCGTTCGATCTCATCTCTTATTCAGGCAAGGATCCAGTACGTTGCACTCAAATACAAGGTTTGATCTTAATGACTCGCACTACAGCGTGGTTCACACAGACATTGTAGAACATGAAACAATCGCACGACCTCAGACAAAAAGCATAAATTCACGCATCCTTCAAAATGAATAATGTACAATTAATCAGGGACTAACATCCTTACTAACGTTTCTGAGAGAAGTTTCCGGATATTTCGTTCTGAATCTAACATGGTGTCGTCGCTTGCTGTTGGTTTCCAAGATGAACTTGACAAATAAATTTGACTCTCTCTCTCTCGCTTTCGTAGAACTGGCAAGATTGCATGCCACGTACAGCTACAATCGTTTCAAACCGATATTAACGATTCCGAATTCATCTCGAAATTCTTGAGGTGTTAAAAGAGGGAGGATTTGGTTTATTACGGCTACTTAAGCGAGCAGAAGCCGCGGATCTACGCTTTGGACGACTCCTGAAAACGACTTGGATTCTGATCAAGTCATCAACTTCTGTTATGCTTTGTTAGGCTAAAATGATGCCCAGAAACCAACTTTTGCGATAGGATAGTTCCATATTTTGCAATTTCACATTTCTCTTGAAATTCGGTTATGATCCACCTATTTTTGTCCATAGTAATTTTTTCCCTAAAAGCAACTTTACTTCTAACATTTTAATATAATTCTTCGTAGAAATATGTTCAACTACTCCATAAAATGCTTTACTAAACGAAGTTTTAATTTAGGTTTCATTCGTGATCGACCACTGTTTCGTAAAATTTATGGTTGTACACCTGATTTAATACATTTTTTAGGAAACTTTTAACGTAAACATCTGAAAATTATGAAATTATTAAAAATTAATTTCCAGGGAAGATCAATGAGGAAATATTTTTTTTTTAATTTCGACGGAAGTTAAAATATTAAATTATGAAGTAATATAGCAGTTAGCTACGAATAGAATGGTGTGAAGAGCGGCAGCAAAGCAATCTTAGGATTGATGATTGTATTCGATGACAGAATCAAAACAAACTTTGTAAATTTTACAATGGATTTTATCCATTAGAATGGAATGGATAAAATCCATTGTAAAATTAACAAAGTTTGTTTTGATTCTGTCAATATGGAATTTTACAAAGTAACGCCTGAGAATATCGAGTTCATTGTTTTTGATGATGAAAAAACAGGCATAAGGTGCAGCACTGCCTCATGCACTTCAGTCAGGCTACTACATGCAACGGGACAGATGGAATCGGTGTACTAAAAGCTAGTTCAATTCCCTACGACGTAATGGTGCGGAGCCCGCACACATAGCACTCGCATCACCTGACCGGCAGTGCACCAATCGGTCATAATGGATGCCAAACCCGCCAAAGAGAACTCGCCGCCGTTATCGCCTCCATATTCTGACGCCCACGCAAGAGCAGGCGTGGAGATTATCAGCGACCAAGGATGCGGCTAGCTCGCTCGCATGAGAATCGCTCCGAAATGAATCGACTCATTAATGAACGAACTATACGGTTCCAGTTCGGAGGGGAATGAGGTCTGAAGAAAAAAAAAGAAAGAAAGAGGAAGGAAGGGCCCCGCGTAGGTGATCCAAAGCCGGGAAGTGATGCGGCGGCGGCGACGGAGATGGAAGGTTGGGTTGGGAGGGGGTTGGGGGAAAATGAGTGCAATGGGGAGGATAATTAAATTTACTGGTTTTCACGGTTTAAGCATTCCATTCGGAACGCAAGACCGAACAGGTTGTTCCCGTGCTGCTTTCGATCGTTACCCTCCCCCCCCTACACCCCCTTCCTCCTCCCCCCTTCCTCCTCCCCCCTTTCTCCTCCCCCCTTCCTCCTCCCCCTTCCTCCTTCCCCTTCCACTCTCCAATGAAGTCCTTACCTCTCCCCCTTCCTTTCGACTCTCCCTCCTCACTTCCCCCATCGTCATCAGAAACCCCCCCTGGCTTGCTTCCGGCGACCAACTGACGATACGAAGGCACTCACACACAACCCAGCAGTCCCCTTACCCCCACGACCCCTCCCCCCCGGTCGAGTCCCCTCTTCCCCCCCCCCCCCCCCCTCCGCCAATAAACTACTTCAGCTCTGATCTTCCTCAATGTATTCCTTCATTGTGCCCGCAGGGAAAAACTTGGGAAAACAAAAACACACAGCGAGGTGACGAAGAGCACTAAATACGCCGGTTTTGCTCTTCGTTAGAGACGTTTGGTCAGCGGGCGGATCTTTAGGGGGTGGATTTAAGGTAGTCTGAGCGAGAAATCACTTCACCTGGACTTTGATGAATTTGGCCTCATTTTAAAGAAAAATCTCTCATCTTTCCAATGATATCAAAATATCAACCTCTTGCCGAACTACTTTTCGAGCAATTTGCTTGAAAAGGCAAGCCGTTTTAAATGGGATAGATTACGGCTATGCGCTCCAGAGGGAGAATATTAAAAACATTAGGAACTTCTAGCACCTAGATTTCGTCAAAAACTAACGGTCTGTAGATTACATGTTTTCTCAACTAATTATATAAAATAATCTATTACTCACCACAGTAATTTTTACAGAACCGCAAAAAAACCTGCTGTTTGAAGGGTTTTCAGCCGTACGGCGGGATAAATGAGTCAAGCTAGAAACTTATATAGCTTTATTTATTTAATTACTGAGTATTTTGGTCAAAAAAAACTATATATTTGCGCCATTAACACTATAATATTTATTTCATACTTCTTACAGACGCTGAAATCAAAAAATAAAATTTGGATATGGTCTCCATTATGACTACGGAACTATCTCGCACAAACCACCTTAAAAGAAGTAGTTTACAATGCGCCCCCTGGACTTGCCGAACACAAGAGATAATACCCTCATTTAATTCTCTCCCTCTCTCATGCTGAAGGAGTCGCTGTTGATATCGAAAAATACACTCATTTAGTATCTTAACTATAACTGAATAAATTGGGATTAAGCGTAATTTTCCACAGATGGATACACTTTATTTCAAGACCCGGGTTTTCATGTTTTACATCATCTTCAGTTCTCAGGATCTTCCCGCGAAGATGATGGTAAACATATAAATCCGGATCGTAACATAAGAGTGTCTGACATATCTGCGGAAAATTGCACTAAATCCAAATTATTCACTATGGAAGAATTTCACGCAATATCACCTGAATCTACGAATTTTATAACTATGCATATAGTTCGTCCAATTTAATAGCGCATTTAAATATGTTGATTTAAATATGTTGTTTAATAGCGCATTTAAAATTTAATAGTTGACATTTAAAAATTCAGCCAATTAGTAAACACGTTCAATGCCGTTTTGGGGAAGGGAGTCACGTGACCGAAGTATCCATGATGGTGGCCTTTTTTTAAATCATACGATCGTGAAAAAATTGTTAGCTATTTATTTCTTACTAAGCCAAATCAGTATATTTAAACTTCGCTATTTTCTTGGACGGACTCTAAATAACAAGGGATATAAAAAACATAAAGTAGGCATTCGGAGGACAAGATTAATTCACTTCAATAATATGCAATTCGATGAGCAACAAAATGTGAAGCCTCAAGATATTACAACCCTTCAGACAATATTTATTAATTGTGAGTCAAAATAGATGAATTAATGCGTCGTTACTCTTATAAATGGCACGTAGCAAATCGTGATTAAAAAGGACCAACAAAATCCGAGTTACTGTTTGATCATTAGGCTCATTGGTAACACGCGAGATATTTTTAAATACGAAAGTTTTTACGTATTCTCTTAGCAAGAATCTCTTTTGCCCTTTAGCGTAAGCTTTTCACAGGAGAAGTTCTCGGGTGGTATAATAATAATGTATGTACGTACCCATGGAGATAATCTCTATATTAAAAGGTATTTTTTGAATATTCAGGCCCCTTTTCCAACAAACCACCACAGGCCTACCAGTAAAATATGAGCTCAAGTTTCCTCTTGAAAAATTAAAACTGAATTCTCTTTTCTACTGAAAGTAGAAAGTGATTGTCGTGCATAGCTCTAATGCTTAGAGATTGCTTAGTTAACAGGAGTTCCTTCTAACCAACATGATCGTGGACAGTTAAATTGAACTGGCATTTAATCACACAATCATTATCCGATATTTTTAATGTCGATCACTACTAGTACGTGTACTGTTTCTGCACACACTGCACATTTAACTGATGATAACATCCAAACATGTCTCTTCGGCCCTGACTCGGTCTATCATATTAATTCTTAGCATATTTTTATGAAAACAGCTGGAAAATAATAATATTAAATTATGCTCACAAGAGAATAACCTTGGAGACTGCTCACGCCGAGTGGGCGGGCGGAGAGCATTTTAGTAGGGAATCACAAAAACAAGGTGTTCACCTGGGGAGATTTGGGTAAAGTTCTATATTTCACTCAAGACTTGGCACATTTATAACATGAGAATTAAAAGCAATGTTAGACAGAAAGCCATAGAAAAACTGCCAAACTGCTTTTTTGATCCCGGACCAGAGAAGGATATCCAAGGTGAGGATCTCCGACAGATTTCGAGTTTAAACCAATTACGATAAGCGCTACATAAGTGAATGGGAAAAAATTATACATAATTTACATATGTGAGCAGGCTAAGCGTAATAAACATGAGTGCGTAAGGGTTTTCGGCAAGCCGTAAAACGTTCGATAGGGTTCCGAAACATTTTAGAAATATTTTAATCGGTGTTACACAAAAAAGCGACGTGGTTGAATACTTCTTCTCGGGATTACCATTTTTTTACAACGCTGTCCATTACACGAAATGCTCCACCACAGGGCCATCAAACACTCCGCGCGCCAAAGTATCGAATTAGTGACGAATATCTTCGGAGGCAATAAAATGGCGAATCAGCCGGACTATCGCAAAGAGATTTAAACCGGTTCGGTTATGTTAAGCGCGTTCGATTAGCTTAACTGCCCCGAAGTCATTGGTGAGAACTTTTTGGCAGGTAACATCTTAAAAGCCTGGATGGGAGCCACCAATCCACATCCCATCACCTTTGCCGCCCTGAAATCGCGAAGCAGGTGTGATTTGTAACGCCCTTTCGGGGATTAGATCTGAAGAAGCAGTTGGGTTTCGATGGTGGCCAAGTCGCTCTCCAGGTACCAACTCTCTCGAGAAGAAAAGCAATGGTGATGTGAACGAAACTTATCGAGTATCGTGAAATATTCACAAGTTATGAGCATAAGTCAATACCTAACTATGTATTCCATCTAAAAGTGACACAAACTAGATGTACCTACTACTAGATAACTATACAAAATAGTAAGATGCCGTAACGCATGAAATACTCTAACACTCCCTCGAGATTTGATCTCACGGAGCAGTTGGCCGCGGAGGGGAATTCCACATACCACATCAGAGAGGAAAGGCAATCATTGCGATAAGAACTACATTCGTTTGGCGTCGCGGGATATTCACAAAATTGAGAGTACCAAAATCAACATATATACCTAACTATTCTTTCTAAAAGCGACTCAAAGTATAACAAAAACTAAACAAATGTGAACATATAGCTATAATGTTGAAAAGCTATGATAGCTAGAAGAAATTTGAAATTTTGAAAAATTTTGAAAAAGACTATATAGTAAATATTTTAGCTTCCGTGGGCCAAGGGAAACACTATACATTTCTATAGATAAGCCTACTCAAATAACAAGCAAAAAACAAGTTTCTATAAATTTATCGAGCAAAATATACCCTAATAATAAAAATAATAACAAAAACTATAAATAATAAAAAAGGATGGGGATTACAATTATTTTAAATACAGCTCTACTAAAGGGATGAATGGAATTGGTTTTTTTTGGGAATATATTTCACTATTAGAAGAATAGCGATACACGTGTTACCATAAACTCATCGTAATTGTAACAGCAGAGGCCACCAAGAGCGCGCGAATGAGAAGCTACAGCAGCGCCGCATGCGGTCTTTCTAGATGCTCCGGCCCTCGGTTTTCAGCTGTTACAGCACGTACTTAGAAATTTTTAAAAACCTAAAATTGTAAAATCCATTCTTAACTCGCGGGCCGTACACAAAGAGGTGGTGGTCGGACTCGGCCGTCGGGCCGTAGTTTGCCGACCCATGTAACAGAGTACTGATAGAGTTATATTGCAGGTTTTTTCATAAGTGGACAACTAACGACGTGTGGTTTTTAACAAATCCCAACGGCCCATATACGGAGATAAGGGAAACTGAAATTGCGATAATTAAAACGCGGCGTGCAAATTTCTCTCCGAGAAGAAAGTGTTGAAAACGTCCAAGCACCTAAATGTAGTGCCTTCCGCGTAAGATGACTCCGAAAGACTAATTCGGTCTGATAATTTTATTGGTTTCAGGCTCTGGTTTCGGAACAGATCCACTTCGAGCCAAATTGAATATTTCACCGCTTGGGACCATAATTTTAGAACGCCACAGCTATCCCGAGCAGCGAATGCAATTATGGCCAACGGGACTTGAGTTAGGCAACCTGGGTGCAATTGGCAATTGATATGAAACCGTCCATATCCTCCAGAAGGAGAGACAAGACTTCATCACTGCGGGCGACGAGGTTGGAGAAATTGACAACCAGGGACCTGCAACTTCGGCGTAGGATATGAGAGGTAATGAAAAATTTTCACAAAAATAACCTTAATCCGAACAAATAATTTTCCCGATCGCCCAGGAAAATAAGATAAGTACACTAATTACTATAGAAAGTGCAAAAATAGAATTATTGTCAAAAGGTGTTTCTTCATGAGTTACCTGGAGATGAGCAATCAGGGTTTTCAGTTTCGGAATCAAATCGAGTTTCTGATACAGTTTTGAAATTCGAATCAAATGTATTTTCTGATTTGTGATATTGAATTCGAATTGAATCATAGAATATGTCTACATTAAATTAGTACCCACTGAAATTATGCGAAATAATAGAAAAGTTGCGCACGTAACACACAGGGTTCCACATATAACAGACAGAAAGAATGTATTCATGCGCCTATGGGAGTTTATGGAAAGTTACAGAATTCGTTGTATCGCATTAAATCAGTTCTCACCCGCTAAGACGATAAGTCGATAGAACTAGACATTTTCCAAGAACCGCGATGTAAATCACTTACGTTGACTCGCGAACAACCGGAACTCGAACAAAGTTTTTTTGTGTGTGGTTGTAATCATTTCAATTTCAAATCTTGGAATATTTAGAATTTTAACTGTCTTGATCGGGATCCAAATCGAATCAAACATTATGAGATTCATTAGACTCCAATTCGAATGTTTTGCAATTATCCTATCATTCCTATTCCTACGCAATGATACGAAAGAATTTGCACTGAAAGTCAAAAGTAATAAAACATGTAAAAGCACTAAGATCCTACGTACATAGCAAGTGCCCTCTCCGAATAAGTAGGTACAGACGCTCAGATTAACCGCGATATCTCGTTTGCTTTGGGGTTTTTCATAACGAACGTGACGCGATTTTTGACCATTCACTCCCATTGCGACGGCATTAGGACGGCACTCCGCCCTTCTTAGCGAAAGTTGCGTGACTCTAGATCCCTGTGTGCATTTGATCCGCCTTACGGACAGTGTTGCGAGGATGAAAAGGCTTCCTTTTCGAGCAAAACTTAAGCTTGTGAAACATAATTGAAACCCTTTTAAAGGGAGGAAAATAAATAATAATACGAAATTCCGAGGTCTTAGAAACGAGCTATATTGATTTGTTTCCAGTTTGGAGGGAAAGTGTTACGCGAAACCACATTCCTTATCCAATTGCGAGGCGAACAATCGGGACCACTTCACCCGCGAAATATATCAAATATTTTTTACGGAGAGGATCCACATATCAATCATGCGTTGTTATCATGGCTGATAGAAGAGTAGGTCGCTATAGAATCGTGGTTATACGAGAGGTGGATTAGATAATTCTCTGGGAAATCGGCTAATTGTCAAACCCACAGTGGTTTCGCCGCCTCAACAAGTGGTAAGTGAAGATCAAGCATTCCGAAGCAAATTTTAACACCAGACCACAGGCCGAAAGAACAGGGAAATGTTTTACAGCTCCTACTGCATGCATGTATGAGTACACAGTTCCAAAAAAAATATTCACTGACAAACAAAACATAACTAGTACGAATACTAACAAGAAATCAGGATGAGTATACTTTTTTAAATGTAGAATTTCCCAAACTCCGTTTCCAACAACAGTCGATAGTATTTGAAAATCATATTATTGACTCTCTCCCAATGAAAAATGTCACTCAAGGCCCCAAGTAAGGTCATTCATAAGCTAGCAACTGTCCTCACTGCCTTCGGTACAACTGTCTCCGCCCGGATATAATCTTGCTTCAAAAATTCTTCTTAAAATTACCTGCATTGTCAAAATACATTAACATCGTCTACAGGTAAATGACACACAATTCTGGCCCTACGAAAATATCTGATATGTTCATGAAATACATCTACATCTACGAAGTACCGTGCGAGCCACCACTAGGGTGTGTGGCACGGGGTGATTCCACACCAGGCATGCAGCACTCGTCCCAGCACAAATCAGAACCTCGCACGCTCCCCCGGCCGCTAGGCGCAGGCCAAAAAGCAGTCCGGAGAACAGTGCGCAGTCCAACCAGAAACTGGGAGAGTGATACGTAAATGAACATGCAAACATGCAGAACAATGCTATAGACACATCTAGTGGTTAATATTACTAACACTGTTAATTTATGAATGCTACGAGATGCTACTTCATGCAGAGAACAAAATAAAATAATGCCAGACATATCGATAAAAAATGCCGGATATATGCATTGCTCCAGCAAAGAATTAAAAAGGGAAGAATTCCGCGATTCCATCACTCCGGTCAATAACTCACGGCTGTAAAGTTTTTCCGGTTAGACCGGAGAATTGCCTCGCAGAAAGCAATGGCATCAATCCTGGACTTGAAACGGCCACTTACTTCCACGAGCAAATCCCAGATAACTTTTTAACGAGGGATATGGGAGGGGAAATGAGGAATAGGAGGGAGATGGAAAGAATTACGGCCAAAAGCATTTGGCATGGGAATTCTGGTAAGTCTCGGAAGAGAGGAAATAATGATATGGTTTTACTAATCCCTTTACACGCGGAGCCGTCAAAATCTGAAAATAAATTTCGTGAACAACTCTAGAATACAATCACGGGTGTCATTCGGTCCAAATCAAGACTTAACTCATTTAAATGACAAGGCTTCTATTTGGGCAAAGATATTTTTGAATCGGACAGTAATTACCTTGTCAAAAATCTGGGGGCGATTTAATTTTCAATAGGGTCAAGTGGATTAGAGTAAATAAATACGTACATCTTTCTAGATAAAGAGCAAAGAAAAAATAGCAATTATCAGTAGGATCGCCAAGTCGTTATCACTGTTGCCACTGATAACTTCAAAATCTTACAACACGGGAACCATCAAATTTAGCATATTTCTGCATCGCTTCTTCACGTGCCGTGAGAAAAAACGACCTTGGGGAAAGAAATCGAAATCCTGAAATGCCACTCATGGGCACTCATTAAACGTAAAATGAATTACAGAGCAACGCGTTGCAACGCCCTAAACAAGAAAAAGAATGGAAACCAAGCCTTACACGTTGATACAAGTTGAACACGGCCGCGGCGACGACAACAGTACTTGAACAAGATATCTCAAACAAAATGTAGCGAACATTTGACCGCATTAGAGTTAGACTACGTAAGGTATCTAATGAGCAAATGCGAGCACCACAGTGCCATGTGAAATTGATATAGCAGCATATTCCGAATACGACCAACCACGTAAACTATGCACTTGCTTAGCAATTCAAATCTCAAATTTCAACGATTTCATCCAAGTAACACAATTAGGATAAACGACTTGAGATTTTTTTTAAATCATTGCCGACATTGGACTTACCTAATGGCGGTAAGGCAGCCCAGTGGGTGGTGTTCACCTACGATCCGGGTGCTTTAGAGCGCAATGGGCTCCGAATTTAATTTCTAAATATTATATTTTTAATGTTGATGTAATTTTTAACCGACAAGACGATTGTTAAAAAATTAATTTTTATTACCAGATTGCACTTCATTCCTTCATAACTAAGCTATTTGATAACGACAAAGTATTCAACGGAAAATTCAACCGAGTCCACCGATATCCGCGATAAATTTCCACCGGGACCAAGGACAGAAGCTCAGTGAGAATCTCGTAATTTCTAGAAGAACCCACTTCCACCCCCACTCCCCCTCCTCCCATGTCGCCGTAAGGATATAAAAGAACCCCCGCTTTGAACCCATCATCACACCCTTGAAGTCACCGATATTGGAGGGAAAACGAAAACGTTAAAAAAATGTGACGAATACTTTCAGCGAAATATATCACGAAAGTATATTTAACCAGTGACGTGGTCCGCAAAAATGCTAATCGATTAACAAAATTAATTTAAAAATAAATAAAAGTGAACATCCTGAATAGAAAAGTGAGCCACGATGAAATGCACAAGTCAAGTGACATTCGACACGCGAGTCGCTCCCTAGAGCGCCCTAAGGCTGGGGCGGTTTTCCAATATATTGGTTCCAATATCAATATTTTTAAATATTGGGATTCCAAAATCACAATTTTTGAAAGACTAATAAAAATATCCTGTACTGGATATTGGTGGTCGGAAAAACCAATATTTGTAATTGGAATACTGCATATTGAAGAACCAATATTTCCATATTGAATATTGGATTACCAATGTTAAAAATTCAAGTATTGAATATTTGAACCCGGCGAGGAGGGTGGTCGGAGAGCGCACTTATCTTTGAAAACAGATGGCGTGCGTGGCACTCAGTGCAGCACTCCTTATTCCACCATTATTCATAGAAATAACTGGGGAAATGAAGCTTACATTGCTTTTCTTGTTTTATTAACAGACTTTTACATAGTTAACACAGCCAGCATTTGCAAACCATTGTAAGCAAGATAATTTTACCTGTCAATATAGCTATGTTCAATATTTTCCAGTACACCAATATTTCATTTTTTCATTATTTCCAATTTTCAAATATTTCCAATATGCCAATACTTTCCAATATTCAATAGTCCAATACAGGTTATTGATATTGGTCCATTTTCAATATTTTAATTTATTGGATATTGATATTGGAATTCAAATACCGCCCAGCCCACCTGGGTGTCGCACTCGACATCCGAAATGGACAGGGTCTAAGGCGAGACGAACCCTTTCCTATTACGGTGGCGGCGATAACAGGAATCACACGAGGCCCGAGAACACAAGTGGTCGTGGCGTGGCGGGAATACATTTTTGCGGTGGGCCACCACCACTCCCCACAACCACCCGAAAAATTTCTCTCGACCACGCCGCCGTGGGAATACGTGAGACTACGAAAAAGGGTTGGAGAGGGAGGGAGGGAGGGAGGGAGACGGGGAGGGGGGTATTGGCGAGGGGAGGGGGACAAGGGGTCGCGGCGTGAATGGTGCGGGGAGGCAAAAACAAAAGAGCAGCGCTGGAGTGTAATGGCCGCGCGAACATGTGTCCCGCGGGCCAGACCGCACCTTTTCTTCTTCCTCTTCAAACTCCTCCCCCCTTCTTCCCCCCCTGAGTGTGACCGACAACAAACGGTGCAGACTCCGGCCACTTCCATCCCGAGGTGGCGGTTGGATTCCACAGGTAAAAAATTAAAACGAGGACGGAATAAAAAGAGCAAAGTGCAGCATATGGGTATGAAATCTTTTTAGAATAGGTTTCTACCATGCCTAACTGACTAGCAAAACTCTCTCTTAAAACAGAAGTCGTCGCCGAGGAAGTCGCACATGGCCGTCAGAAGCGGACTGTTGAGAACTTGAAACTAGCGGCTCTCCTACGTTGTTCTTTCTCTTCCACATATTTTCTCTAATATCTCCAGCTTTCCAAAGGAGCTGTAGTGCGTGAAATTGAGATGCTAATAGATATGAAGGGAGCAGTAGATGCGTTGCAATGGACGGAGCACTTGGTGTAAACTGGTGCAACTTGGTGTACGTGTAAATTCAATGTTCTGTGGGAGAAATCTCACTGGGGAGGTAATTGATTACTGATGTCATGAAAGCCATTGGGAAAGGTACCTGATTAGCTTGGTAAGGATCAGATTTTGAGTGAATATAGTTAGGGTGTAAAGAAACCTGGCGTTGACATTTGCGCCTCTTAAAAGAATGGTGCGTATTAGTAAAAAGATACGTCTCGTTCGACGGAAGGAGTACTGAACTGAAAATACTACCCAAATATCACTAACGAAGGCCATTGTACTCTACTGGTATCTACGGTTGCACAAAATTTACAATATCAACTTCACCCCATAAGTCCTCTGTTTAGGCAGTAAAGTTATGAAGAATGTTTATTTTCACACGGGCTCACATTCAAATATGAATCCATCACCGTAACATCATTTCAATATATAAATGCATCATAGTTATAGAATGAAATAGATGGGGCAACACTATTCTCTGAGAACTTAACACTTACACATATATCAATAGGTTATATTTTGCACCACAAGAAATTTGCATGAATATCTACCATCTATTCTGCTTAAAGCAACGTCTAGTTCATCCGCAAGCTGCAACTGAGAAAGACTCCGATGCACACAAAAAAATGACTAAATCATACATTACATCACATCATAAGAAGGCAATACATACTGATAGGTAACAGGAAAAAGGCTAAATTGCTTACCATCCTATATAAACCTTTTGCAGTCGCTAAAATGTTATTTTCACACTAACAATAAGTTCCTAGAGATTACATCCGACCCAAGCCCAAGCGTTTGAAACCGCTTGAACGAGCCGTTAAGTGGAAAGATGCCTCAAACCACAAAATAAAGGGCTCCAAAAGGAATGTGACAATTGATATCTTATAGCCAATCATAGATACCTTTAACGGTAACGCATTGAAATGGTTTAGCAGAAGCAGTGTCTATTACGAGCAGATTATAATGTACCCGAGACGATGAAACGGCTAAGGAAGTCCTCTGATCGCCAAACTTCTTAGAAATCCCTTCGCCGCACATATCACTACCTTCTACACTCCTTTGTTCTGGGAATTGAAGACAAAGAAAAAAATATCAGTTTTTGGTTGCGGTTTGGTCCAAGCGTTTAACTTTTTTTAGGAATCGAATCGTCAAGTACATCCCGCCCAAAATAACGTTTTCTCCGGTCAAGGCTTTCGGTTCGACGCCCTGTCGCAATCAACAGCATGCAAATTTCGCCCTGCCCTGATCACAAGCAAAAATTCGCCACGATTTGCCGCTAAGACCTTTTGCGCTCTAATTCACCAATTCCTTGGATTCAAATAAAATTGCACGAGTCCCTTTAACACTTGCCCTCAACATAATTTATCATCGGTGATACATTCCTAGAGTCACTGACATCAACTGATTCGTACAAAAACCGCATTACGTTAGCCACGCCGAAAGCTGAACTGAACGACCGTAGGCCTGTGACAAGAAGTGAGCCCAAGACATTCACAGATTAAATTGATGAATTTCTGTTCATTAAGAGCACATTTTTGAATCGGTAGATTTCACATTGAATTCATTCAAGACAACCTCATAGACGTTGTTTAAGAAGGTGAGTCGCAGAGCTCTCGGGTAATAGGAGACAATATCAAAAATAAAAAGACGGAAACTCCTTCATGAAACGGAGACAACGGCATTGATTTCACCAAATAAGAATCACACAGTAAAATAGCAGTTGATAGTTTGAAACGAGTTACCGATATTTTAACATAAATCCGAGATATCCAGTCTGTCGTAATCGATTTTAATGTGCAAATATGTATTGAAATGTTCAGTAAATGAGGACATCAATCTCTCATAAGTTTGTACAGCGACACCGTTGAAACTGCTTTCATTAGCCAATGATAATCTGGAGTATAATGAATAACAAATTTTAACCTAACAACCAATTATTGATTCAGAAAAGTTTCCAGAATCTGACGGCGACAGGCTTTGCATATAATTATTCCAAGTAATCCAAGCAATTTTCATAAACATTGCCGTAGCTGAAAGGCGTACGAACAATTACAGTCGTTAAACACTTTGGATCCTCTAAATAAAACCTCTTTCGTGGCTGGGATTTAAAATACTTTCCAAACTGGAAGCTATGCGACAGCCTACCGGTGACAAGGTAGTAGCCCTTATACCAATATTTTGCGGCCGGTTTACAAGAAAAGACGCTCAAAAAGATAAGCTTATTGAATTATTCTCTTAATCGCGTCCTACCGATGAATCTGTATTTTAATGTGAAATTTCAAGCAGATAATCCATTTTTTTCAGGTGAGGGCTAAGCTTGATTCGGTTGGTGATCGTTGAGGATTAACTGTCCTCTGTCCCCACCCAAGATAAACGAACGCGAGTATATTCGCATATTTCGATTATTTTCTTCCAAAATGCAATACGTCACCCAAAGGCTGGAGTCCAAACCAAACGCCAACGCATCTAAAACGTTCGATGAACTGTACACAGAGTCGGAGCTTAGAAAATTATTCCGCGCAGCCGAGTGAGCAAGCTTCGGAAATTCGGTCACGAGAAAACGGGCCGTTTGGACCTGGCCCGTAAGCGCTTAATTATTGCGGGGAATGCTTCCATATTCATTCAACCCCCCCACCCCCCCTCCGTCCATTTTCCACCTCATAAAACACCCCCACCCCCCCTCCGCTATCCATGCCCCTTCCCCTCCCCCGGTATGGCCGTGCGATATGTGAGTTTAAGCATCGCATTGCAAAAGTAAATTTAGTACGGCAAAACGTGATATATATCGCACATCGAATTCCTTCGCGTGAAATCGGACGTAGAATTATTTAGCTTATCACATCATACCGATACAAATTCAGAATCACCAGCGACTCAATCTGTCGAAGAGCAGATGATTCGCATGATATTCAACAAGGAGATGGAATATATGTTTAAAAGGAATGAGTAAAGGGATTTTGTTTGGATAGAGTAACGATACTTGCGTTATTTTATTTTGTATTGGGCATGTTCGTAATTTATTCACTTTAGCTTCTTTTCCTCCAAAAAGGCTCATGTTACATTATTTATGTATCATAGTGATAAAAAACTATAACTATCTAGTAAATTGCAGTAATTCTAATCAGATTCTGCTGTGTGTTCCGGCATTATCAATGTTTTTTTCCAATTTCATTTTCTTATGGTTATATTTTTTGTATTCACTAATAATTTCTGTAAAGTGATTTGTAATTTGCGGCACAGGGACTGATTTTTGTTGTTTTCTACATTGGTGTCATTTTGTTAGACAAATAAGAGTCGGTTAACCCCAAACAGTATTACAGTCACCGATATACACAGTTATAATTACTTGCTTCCTCGCTTCGCTGTTCGTCTAAACCAGTGATTCCCAACCCTTATACATTTACGGCACCCTTCAGATTGAGGTTACAATGTTGGGGTACCCTTCTTATATATATTTTTAAATAAATATTAATTTATTAAAGTGGTATATGCATCAGGAAAATTTAAACTTCACATTTAAATCAAAACTTCCTCAATTTTATTTTATTTATTCAAGTAAGTTATTAGTAAAATTACCAGCTAACATATAATATAGTATAGCTTAGGAATAGCATACTACTGGAATCAGTTCGGAAGAAGTTCCATAGAGGCCCTTAATACAGTGCCTCTAAAGTTTGTAGATTACTGTCACCATCTATCGGGCGTGATAGTAATCAATTTATAAGTTGGCCATACTAAACATTTTTCGTTTTCCCGAATAATCTCGCAGCACCCCTAGCTGTTTTTCCCGCACCCTTAAGTGCCGCGGCAAATCGGTTGGGTACCATTGGTCTAAACTGATGACCAAAATGCTCTGATATTTGCCACAAGGGAGGTCACAAGCAACTCTCAAATTAATACCACCACCTTAGTTTGTGGCACAGCGTTAGCGTTCCATTTCATAGCAAGAGCTTAACTTTCAACTCATGCAAGATTGCATATCGCGTGTACCGCATTACTATCGCACATAAGATTATTTTTATATTAATTTCATTGAGCCCACCACAATACACTATGACAAAAATCATTTCATTTGGAATGATATACCAAAGTGATACATTGCATTAATCGGTGGTCTACTACCGAATGCGATGACTCATTGTAATTCTGATGTGTCTACATAGTCTTGAGCAGCCTATGCTTCAAATTCAGTAATTTGATTTTGCATTGAATGTAGTCATATTCGAAATGTATTCACTGATTTTTTAGAAACTTCGCAAACTCGATGAGTTGGTTGTTATGTAGTTGAGTGGTGTACGATGATTTGTTGGTGTTATAATAATAATAATAATAATAATAAAACGTCTTTATTGGGCGAGATTGGGACTAGAAAGTCCCATCTTTCATCTAACCCCTGTTGAGGGGATTGTTGGGGAGAGACTGGCGCTTAGGGTGTTGCAATGAAAAATGAGACGCTCGTTTTTGTTAGATTGCTTTAAAGAAGGACTTATGCTCCTCTAGTCTTGAATAACAAGGCATTAAATAATCCTAAACCTTAATACACTTCATAGATTCACGTGCATATACTTTCTAGTAGTACACACATATAACTTCCACGAATGACTTTGGAACTCGAGGATTGTGGTTTTAAAATACATTGATAGCCAATATGCGAAATATTTTCCAAGCTGTCGCATTCACTGTCTACTTTCTTTACTTTCGTTATCCTTTTTTTTGCGGAAAATCCAGAAGTATCGTGTACGCAAAACAATGTCCTGCAAGTATCGATATACGTCGATATATGGCTTCACTCGAGACTTCAATGGAAGTCAACTTTCATGTCTACAGTGCGCCTTAATACATGAATTGTAACATATCGTTATCGATACATCGATATATCACACAATCATACCTCCTGGCGCCCTTTCTTTCCCTCTATAAGAACTACCAATACTCCTCCCCTTGTCTCCCTCCCATTACAATCTTGTACATGGTGCAGCAACAAAGCCGCACCTAATACTCCTCTTCTATTCTGCCACACATCATTCCCCTAACTCATCCCCCACCTACGAGCCGGAAGCCAAAATTCGGTCTTTCCGCGTACAAGCTCTTTAACAGTCGTTCCGGGAAGGCCTTAACCGTTTTTTTCCGAGACAAAACCGATCGTGTGGTGCTGGTAACAGCACTCCCGATTCAGGGGAAGAAAAAAATAAGGCATTAAGAAGGAGAGCCTCCAGAGCCAGAACGCCTTGTTTTTACAATCCTGCCCGGGTGGTTTGTGCCACGAAGGCGAATTCAATCCTCGCAGGAAAGAGGTCGCTACCAACAAGATCTTCGAAAAGAATTGATCCTATCGTCCTAGGTAGAATATGTATGTACAAGCAGCGTCATGATAGTAAATGTGGGCTCAACTATTACTCCCTTCCTTTGGACTACAGCCTTGAGGAGGTGGAAGGGCTCGTGCGTTCCCACGACCAGTAGAGGTGGACTGGTAGCAGAATAATAATTTCTCCTGTCAAGGGCACCCATGCCAGATAGGTCGAAGGGTAACAGTCACACGAAAGGAAGTTCACGTGGTAGTTCCACGCTAAAAACACCGTTGGGATGTAAAATGGGAAGCCCGCCCAACTATCTAATTTCTCTTATTATAATAGGAGTCAATCATAGAGTAGTGAATCCTGGCAACAACAAGACTCCGCCGATTGCCGTGACAACAGTAAGTCAAAGCCACCGCGGTCGTCATCATAAAATTCTTGCGTGACAACAACAGCTGACAAAAAGGCTATGGCAAATTATTTCAACAAGGCGCATGGTAGAGTTGATTGGAAAATAATAATGAATATCCTAATGAAAATAGGAGTACATTGGAAAGATATGAGACTGATTTGAAACTTTTACAGATCCCAGAGGACACAGGTGAGGGTTGCTGATGAATAATGAGGATGGGTCGCGGGAGTAGGGTTACAAGTTGCTCCGTGTCAGTAAGAATACATCAAATTATCGTTATTTCTCTACGTAAATGTGGCTGTGATGACGATTATAGTCACTTAAGACCAGGCCTTAGCTAATTTTCAGCACGTTCTGAAAAATACAGGCATATACCGGCATTATAGTAGGTAATCCTTAGCTTCACCCTGGGCCGTGCGATTAGCGGGTTTTCTCTCTGATGAACAGTGATTATTGCGGGAGACGTCATTCGATGCGATTAGCACATAGCTGTCATTTGGATCGCTCTTGTACCCCTGGTCTCATTTACACTCACACTAATCCCATACCGTAGTTATCTGATGAGGATAATTCGCCACTCATTAACGACTCCATCCTCCTCGTGCCCATTAATTTCGTCACGGGGCATCCACCGCACGCGCAGTGAACGTTGAAAGTGGTATTTGTGATGCATGCCCTCCGAACGGTCAAGAAACCATGCTCGTCGTGATCGCCATCGACAAAAGAACAAGACTAAACTGGAGGTTAATGTGCAAAGGGATAATTACGACAGTTTGAGTACGGGGTCATGGAATGATTAAGATTTTTCAAGAGGTCTCGTTAGTGGAGCGAGAAAGGTGTTATAATTTGCGGCATTCGTACGTCGCAAATTTTTAACCGAATTTGTCTGGCTGATAACGCATTGCATACGGAATTCAAATATGGAATACTCAGCATCAATGGCCGAGGGAAAATCTAGCTTGTAGCACACGATTGACGACGTAGTTACGCATAAAACTAACAGGATTGTCAGACATGTTCGCCCGAGTTTTCCAACATTTAAACAAAATGAATTCCAGTTATTCTATAGTACGTATATTTCCCAAAAAAAACACTCGAGACAATGTCATTCCCAACATACTATATAAAACGGAGATGAACTTTCAGATAATCGAGATGTGCCCAAGTATTCGCTCAAAAGTGTCGTGCTCAAGGTTGATCCGGGTCCTTTCCTAGGGATTTCGTGATTCACGGAGAATTTCCACAAGTATCCTTAAGATACCTCCTCACTCCTTAGAATCCTTGAGAATTCTCGTAGTTTCCTCGTTCCCGGTTCTTTTTCACCCTGATTAATGAACGGCAACATTTTATGAGAATGAGCGCCCGGAAAAGTACAATACGTACACCAAATTATATAAATCTACATAGAGCACCGTGTTTGTCGCATGGGGAGAAATTGCACCAAACATGGACCACATCATATGTAGTGAAAGTTATAGGAGCAGTAGCACAGTTAATGGGTTCAGCAGAAACATCATCCGATGCAGGATTTGGAAGAGGGCATGAAGACCATGCAGGTTGAAAGTAAGTGGAAGAAGGTAAAGTATAGAGAAGAATGGACGGGCGTCTTGAGGGATGCCAAAGCCCACCCCGGTCTGTAGCGCCGAGGAAGAAGAAGAGATATCATGCATAGACATATTCAATTTCCGAAAAGTTAAGGAGAGATGCGAGATAGGTAGTTAGTAGCGGTAAGCTTGTTGAGAAAGAAGTTTCATAGAGCGATTCAGCGAACCAGCCTACCAGACGAACAATCCATTCTACCATCCAATATCAATGACAGCTATCAAAATCCACAATTTTTCGCTGAAAAAATTATTTGTAAACCGGTTTGTTTGGAAGTTTAACTTTCTAATTGTAATGTTAGAAGAGTAAGTATTTATGTTTCATGGTTCCTCGACGGCTTAGTCAGCGACACGTATAAAAACCTACGCAGCAAAGGCCGTAAGAGGAAATTATATATTGTGCCTATCTACGTTAAAACAACATCAGCAAAAAAATCTTCAAACAAACAGGTTCAATTTTATATTTTTTTGAATACCGATTTCTTTCAGGAATAAAATAACGCGAATGAAATTGGCGGGATCTGAATTGGAAAACAGGTCGCCCATTATATTCCACCGATTGCGCACGTCCCGGTACCCGTCAGGATATGTCTCATACCCTGAATGTAGTGGAAATCATGGAACCGAGGTGCCACTTCCCTTATACCACATAGTAGTTGTAATCAAATTCAGTATATTTCGGTGATGTGCCATAGGATTTGAACATGATGAAGGCATAAACCGTGTGCAAATCTCCACTCATTAATAAAACTTTAACCACGACCTAGGCCTCAATGTAGATACATCAACATCATTACAAGATTAGATGATGTTTAATACATAATGAAACCAAGGTATAAATTTACGTTTTATTTATTTGTGGGAAATTGCACACGGTTTATCCCTCCACCAGTAGCTGTATTGAGTAAATTGCCCACAGGTTTCCAACCGAGTCAGGAGTTCAAGCACCGACGTTTCGATGGCTAACTCCTTGAAAACGATGATCGAGTCAGTCGTCGAAACGTCGGTGCCTGAACTCCTGACCCGTTTCGAAACCCATGAAGAACTTACTTGTATAATTTGGGAAAGCACCAGATCCTTCAGTAGCTGTAATTTCCGTCATCTCATCGATCAAAGAATGTCGGGGTTCGCAAAATGTTTTCGACGTCTTCTGAAAAAATATACCCTCCCCTTCACTCGCTCACGAACACCTTTATCATAATCCGAGAATTCGCATCACGGCTGAGAGAGTGAATGGAGATCACTCACTTGCGTGGATAAAGTTGAAGCACCGTGATTCTCTTCGCGACACCCCTGCGCTCAAAAAGTTCGAAAGCCCTGAGTGACGCCAATGGTCTTTCCCGCCGCTGCACTTCACGAGAAAACGTTGGAGAAAAAACCAAGGCCCTCCCTCAGTCAAGTCCTGGGCCATAAAAAGACCCATAAACATTTTACAAAGGATAAGGCATATACACGGCAGTGAGAAGGAGCTGTCAAAGTCACTCGGTAGCTCGCTAACCTGAATAAATTTTTCACCCAGTGCATCCAACGCTGGTAAAAATTAAAATGAAAGCATTATCACGATAACATATGTTGGCGCATACAATAAACATGGCCAGCAATCTTTTTTACTGAAAGAGTGTGACATGAAGATTAAACACTCAAGCACTCTTATTCAGCGATAATTATACATCACCGGTCATTAGCTCGCCAAAGATAAATCATCTCGACTCATTGTGAGTAAATACTCCCAATGGGCAGACTCCTGAACTTCTAAATTGTGCTATAAATGTAATTCTAAAACTTCCAATTACAGTGTAGTCACTTCTTACTTCTTAACATTGAACGAAAACCAGTCACTTCATAAAATTGTCCTAATTTTCAAATAAAAATGAGATAGAGAGGAAATTATCCCGTCGTCAGGTAATCAGGAGATACTCAATTAATCTTACTCTTAAAATGATACTCTTAAAAATCTAAAATAAAACCACTAGCACTGGATTTCATGATAGCAAATGATAAAGACTTACGAAAAATCCTGCGGCTTAGAAGAGTTAATTTCTAATTATTGTCCTTTCTCAAATTATTTAACCAAACAGAGTAGGATAGTTAGTAGACTATTTGTGAAAACGAGATCTTCAGCCTTAAATCATGCATCATTAACGCACCAATGGTCAGCCGGGCTGGCACGACACAGAAAGTGCTTCGATGCAGCTCGTAAACTGAGGTGTTGATATGATAAGAATATTGTCATTGCGAAATCTTAAACCATTGAACTCCTAAGTAGCCAATATTCTTATACCACAAAAAAGAATTAGAATAAAATGGAATGATATTCAATGATTGGTAGTCACGCGAAAAGTAAATATTTTCAAAGTGATATTATTCACTCTCACATCTTCATCCGAACAACAAACATATTACGTAGGTAGGTAATTTAGGGAGTAAACCGGCAACATAAGTCATTCAGGTACCCATTAATACTAGATGGGAAGGTTGGTGAGGGAAGGATTATCGAGGGAATGGAGTAATGTTGGATAGAAGCCCGGCGTAGACAATAGCCCCCTCTCTACGATAGGCGTCTTGTACACCACATTTTAACGCCCAATTCAGCAAACTGAGCAGTACACTTGAAGACCTATTCTAGTAGCACTCCATGATGGATCGAGAATACACCGGAGAATTTCCGCAACTGCTAGGATTTGAACCTGGGCTCTTTTTATTTGATGCCAGTTACCTACTTGAATTTCCACAACCTCGAAATATATAAATATATCGAACATCACTGGCTTAAGGCTTGTTCATTTTTCGGGTTCCCACCACGTTCATTGTTGTAATTGGACAACAGTTTCTCCCGGTATCCTCCAAGCGACTTCAGTCATTCAAGCCCCAAGGAAAACTACGCCGCAATATCACTGGCTTAAATTTAACCAAGCTTCCCATCAGAATCACTACAACACTCCAGAATCCCTCCCATGGAATACATTTCTACTTTCCGATACCATAAGTCTTTAATTCAAAACAAATGAGTGGTTACGGTGTTAGGAGCGATTTTTGTGCAGATTTGCGTGAAACTGTGCATACTTACGTTTTCTCATTGGTGATATCTATAGATAAACATGAAAAAAACTGCATTACACCGATTTGTTTTTTTGGAAGTTCAGAGCTATTTTAACACCTAACCACGTGGCTAATATTTCGTAATAATTCTATTACATACGTGTAACAGATTTTCTTCCAAACGCGAAATAATAACTTTCTTATATAATTTCTTAATTTCTTTCTTGCTAAAAAATATCAAAGTGACACGCCGAGTCGAATATTCGAAATAAAAAAAAACATTTCAACATAGTTTCGCCTAAATGTCGAACACCGCCCCGGAAACTCTAGTCATAACATGCTTTAATTAAAGGTTAAAAAAAGTACAGTAAAATTCTTGTATCATTTCCATTACTTAACATGTGGTGAGTTCCAACGTACAGGCAGATGCACTTCAATGAAATGTGGTCCAAGAGTTATTTTTCGACTTACTTAAAAAAATGACTAAAATGTGCACTCCGTGACCCACGATTACCACTCCAGCCACCTTCATTATGCATTTAATAACTATATATTCAAAGTGATCGATAGAGGAAGTCCAAGAAAGGTGACCGTCGAATAGAGAGAGCCCGACTACTGAGTACAGGCGCAACCATCTAGCCCAAATCCTACTGGCGGGTGTCGAATGCTCTACTGCCGAAACAGAGAAAACAGGAAGCACGGACCTTCGTATGTGCACGGCTCACCCAGTCCTCTTGCAAGGGGCGTTGGAGCACGGCCAAAAAGCACACGAGATGCACTCGGGGTCCAAATGGAATAAGGGGATGATTTGTGGGGCGGATGAAATTGTCCGTCACGAGAAGAACCAGGACCGCGGCGGCGGTGATCATGAAGGGTGGACCATTTTAATTTTGGCGGTGAGGAGCGGGGGGTGGAGAGGAGGA
Source organism: Pyrrhosoma nymphula (assembly GCA_963573305.1). NCBI lineage: Eukaryota > Metazoa > Arthropoda > Insecta > Odonata > Coenagrionidae > Pyrrhosoma > Pyrrhosoma nymphula. The sequence continues at coordinate 20,291,792 of OY754328.1, forward strand.
GGAGGCGACGAAAAGAGGGGCGTGGTTAAAAGAGCATGCAACCGTTGGACCCAAGGGGAGACGCGTTTTAAGCTCCCGGAGAATAGAAAACCAAGGGTGAACGTCACGCTCTGTAAGTCACCTCGCGAACACACTTTATGCGTCGCGTTCGACGGGACTAACTAACTTATTCGGTAGTGTTAATGGATGAATTAATGGACGTGTGCTCCGCGATCATCAGTTTTTCTCGTCAAGAAGAAGGGCCGCAGTGCCGAAGGAGTTCCGTCTTTTTACTTTACGTTACTTACGGTAGTTTGAGCGAGATATCACTTCACATAAATTTCAGTGAATTTGGTCCTACCATAAAGCAAAATATCTCACATTTCCAATGATAACAAAATATCAGCCACTTACCGCTATCCTTTTTCGGTTATTTACCAAAAAATACCAGCCATTTTCCTTGGTATAATTTGCTCTCCATTGATCGAAATTGAAAACTCTAGAAAGACTTCATTTTTTTTAATTTGGAATTTCTATCGAATAGATCTCGTCAGAAATTCCACAGTGTATGCTTTCTCAACTATTTTTTAAAATAAATTAATTACTCACCGCAGAAAATCTTCCATAATCGCAAGAAAAGTTTCGGTTGTGAAGGCGCTTTCAGTGTACGGAGAGAAAAAAGCTAGTCAAGTTAAAGACTGCATATTTAGCTAATTACTGAGAATTTCAGTCATATAAAACAATATCTTTGCGCAATAAATATAAAAACTTTTACTCAATACTACTTAAAATGCTAAAATTAAAAAATAATAGTCGAATATAGTCTCTATTATGACTGGGGGATAATCTCGCTCTAACCACGCTCTGGCTTCGACTGCAGCACACGCGCTTAAGTTTTCGCTGGGGATCGGGTCGGTGTGATAGTTGGATTAACGGCTTCCCGTGCCTATTCTCAGTTGGTCCTTTGTTCGAGTCCCACGGGGGCCTAGTTGTTACGGTGACTGGAGTAATTGCTCCACATCCCAAGTGCTCAGGTTCGAATCCCGGAAATGGTGGAGATTTCTCAGGAGTCTTCGATAAACGTCGACCTATATCGCACTACAACGATTTCGAGTATAAGATATATCAAGGTGAAGGGTCCAATTTACTCAGAAAATACCAAATTAAACACCAGGAACTACTATAGGTAGATACCAAATTCGTAACCTGAAATTGACCAAAAGGTGAGGAGATGAATGAAGTATACGTAAATTGAAAGAAACTCCTCAAAATTAGTATTGTAAGTCCAAACGTACGACATTTTCATTTAAATGCTAAACACATGCATTTAAATTCTGACTAATTATCGCCATACAGAACTAATTGTTGAACTTCAGTAACTTTTAATACTATAATATCACAAACTCCAATGTTCTAACTACAGATTGTGAGCGAGCTGTCGGATTCCCCAAATTAGATGAGTGCCCTTTCGAGCAAATGAAGGCCTGCGTGCTATAACTCCCTTCGGTTCGCTCGTCGCCTCGTCAGCCCACCGAAGGGAAGTAGTAATTATCCGACCCTCGTTTTGGGAAGCTACTACAACAACGGGTACCACGTTGGTTTCCCCCCCCCCTCCCTCCTCCTCCCTCTTAATGGAGGCGGAATAAAATATGCTAATCAAGGAGGCCCAATAAAATAAACAGGTGGGCCGAGGTGGCTGGGACTGAAAGGTCGAATTGCAAAGCCCTCCGGATCGAAGTACACACATACATCCTTCAATTCAACACAGAGCTCGCTTCAACGCACCCAACCCACCTTTTTACACCCTTGGCTGTCTCGCCACCCTCATCATGGCCCGTTTACGATACCCGCGGTACACGAAGAGGAGATTGAAAAAAAAACTCGCCAAAAAACCTGATTCCGGCAGAGCGACGCGTACGCTGTAACTTTAGCAAAACGTAGGATTGTTCCCGGAAGAAAAGTAACAAGGGGTGCCATTTTGCTGCCCATTCGCTGCGTTAAACGTCACACCAGAACGTGCATCAATAATCAATTGGCAAAATCTGATTCTCGCTGTTATATTAACTCAAGAATGAATTCTCGAAATAAATTTTACAATATGTCCTACCTTACAATTAGATAAGTAAATAAGTAGCTACTCATGACTATATCCGATCGCAAAAAAAATTTCATTTTAAAATATAACATTACTGAGTAAACATCACTCTTTGAGGTCCATTGTGAGCGATAAAAATCTGGCTTAAACGTTTACAGAGTAAGGTATATTTATATCTAGGTATCACATAATACGCAGAATAGGAAGCAATGTAAGAAATAGGGACAGCTCCGTATGCAACAGGTAAAATAGATTTTATAATAATTGCACCAATAACCGACAGGTCAATCAGTGATCACCAGCAACCTGAAATTTTGCGTTGAAAATTCAAATAAAATACGCGATATATTAAGGGAAAGGTAAAACTGCAGCATAAAATTAGATGATTCCAATCCAGAGTCATTAACAACCATTCATTCCCAAAGAAGGTGACCGACTTAGATTTAATCAATCTCTTTACTTGATACATAACAATAGTGCTTTCCATGTATATGCGCCTTAAATTTACCAGCTAAATTTCGGTTCCTGTATGAATAGTGGCTGAATTTATAACCAGATAATCGCTTTTAAAATCAGAATGGTCGATGAATCTGTTGAACTGTGGACACCTCTTAACTTGCAATCGATAAGAACACCTAGATTAGGTACCTGCGGATTTGAGGGACCTTATCGACATGATCCCGAAGCTGCTGCCGTCTCAATAATTTAATAAAAAACTTCAGCAATATAAACGAATGAGGAAGCTGTTTCAATGACTGAAAATCGAAGAGTTGCTTGTCATTAATCAACTTGAGAAGCAGCGACACTACAAAGGCAGTAAGGCAGGGGCACTGAGGTTTCTTTCGCCACTATCCGTCCATCTCCGCGAAGAGTCTGAAAACTAGGGGAACACTACGAAAACTGGTCCGCTCTTCACCTACCAAAAAGCTTGAAATTTATAAGGGTATTACCAAAGAATCGTAGCATTTGGCTCATACCTATGCCTCTAGAAAGCCTACTCGCTAAACTGCGAATAAAAACTAAATTTTAAGCATAATGAAATAAAAAAAACTTCTACGAAGACGATTTACGTAGAATAAAATTCCTTCCTCTTTTTCTATGATGATGGAAGGAATGATTTTGAGAATAACTGAAAGGAATGCTTTATTTATAACCATCACACATTCACCCAGCGGCTAACCAAGAGATTAAGAGAGATCTAGAAAGAAGATAATAAAATGTCTTGTCTGCCTCACAATTGAATACGCAGAAGATCGACCTCGCCAAGGAGACAAGAGTAGTATTCTTTATTACATTGCGTTTTGCACCACTTCAGCCGTTAATACGAATGGCCTCCTAAAACGAAAAATTTCCCAATTACACTCCATTTAGGGAACGATCTCAATTCTATGACCGTAACGGCAGACTACTTCCGACTATCCAGCCAGAGGATGAGCCTTGAAGCTCATGAGCTGAAATTCGAGAGTCCAGCTAGATTACCATACCGTTAAAAGAGAAATGATTTTTCCTCTATCAGCCTACATAATCAAACTCAACACTCAATCGTACTCAAGGTAGACGGAATAAGGAAATTCCTTTAATCATAAATTCTTCGACTATACTTGCATCATCTCCGAGGTTTTTCGAGATGGATATTTTTAAAGCTGTCCTAGAATATACCATATTTCCACTGAACTACTCGGAGAAGGCAGAAAAGTTGGACGTGTAAGACGTTAGTGCATGTCGAAAAGTGCGGTAGAGGGATAAATGCGCGGAAGAGAATAGGGATTATGAATGAATTAAGGGGAGACATGACAGACTTTGAAGAACTAACGACAGACTCGATTGTGGACAGGTAATGAATGCGCAGTAAAGTGAAAATATCACCCGCAATAGGGCCAGTGAGGGCAAGTGTCCATAAACGCACCAATTACCCGGTATTATACCCAATGATGATAATTTTTTCTCAAATAAAGAAAGGCTAAACTTGCTATACGTGCACTTTGGTAATAGTTATTTCAAAAAATCACGCATAGCTTCGAAAGAGGCACTTTGCTCAAGCTAAAGCGGTTTCATGTGTGCAGGAGCATGAAAAATCACTTCCATACGCCACAGTAGCGACGCAGATTTTTGTAATTGAATCAGTTCAAGGCATCCCGTTTCGCAATTCGAGAAAATGATAACGTCATGGAAAATTAAACATACCTACGAATTCAGGGCGCGAAATAAAATTCAAGAGTTATAATTAAGCGGTAAGAAAGCGAGGTCCTCAGATGTCCTTAAATAGTATAGTGCTTTCTTAAATAGTATAGTCTCTACTCCTCTTCCCCAAACGGGGAAGTGCATGTACGAACAAGCATGTCGTAAAGCATTACCGAGTCAGCGAAGGAAAGAGGACGATGGACAAATGGTCATGTGAAACCTTTCAAGTAGACCAGAATGCAAGCCGGCCATTTACCTAGGACTCGGCAGACGTGTGGCGAGCACGGTCTCGTAGAACGACGAGTTGTACTCCAGTGGCTTTTACTCGGTTTTTCCGATGCATACACCTGTTTTTCTATTCATAGGTATGGCTCGACTCCATGATATAAACACGACTCACCTGAACCGTATTTGGCGAAATAAAAACTCTTTTTCGCGGTTTTCCAATTTGAAACGATTGCTTCACTACGACCGGGTTCGCAAAAGGGTTCTTTTATCTTCATTTTGAAGGCCTAAAAAACATCAGTCCTGAAACAAGATTGTTAAACTGTATTTATTTTTATGCAAAAGAATTCTTCCCATATTTTGTGAAAATTTTCCTGTTTCCATCCTTACTTTTCCTATAAAATCAACGACGTTGATCCAAGTTCATAAAATTTACTATTTCCGAATGTGAATAAACAAAAAATATACAACTGAATGATATCTGGTGAGAACAAAACGAAAGTGATTTTTTTAAATCAGTCGATCGCGCAGAATGTTCAAATGTGAATAGTAATTCATCATATATTCTGATCACATCAGAAGGACCGAGCGGCCTTCGGAGAACGGGGTACACAATAAGAATGACAGAAAGAGGAATTGAATGCGACACTTAAGAGTTTAGTAGGCAGACAGGTTATTTGCAAGACCCGCAGAATACCCACTTTCTTAGACCAGTAAAACATTAAAAACTCAACCTAAATACTAAGTTTGTGGTCACCCATTTTATTTCCCTTCAGCTATTGTCTCTAAAGGGAATTATGTAATTTCATAACCCTAAGCCGAAGGGAATAATAAATGGCTGGATGGATTGATACTAAGAAAAGCAAAGAGGCATATTTAACTTCACATATAGAAAGTCCATGAATTAGGAACATGGCTGTTGAAAGAGGCTTTTTTACAGCCCAGTGTTTGAAACTTCGCGCGGTTCACAAATAATGAGAAATCCAAGGCGACTGGAGTGTGATATCAAACACAGAGGAAAATTGATGGATAGAAGTCATATAGCATAAATGACCAATGGCCATAGCTAGAGTCCGTCCAAGATAATAGGGCAGTTGACATTTAGAAATGCAGCCAATTAGTAAATGCACCCAATGCCGTTTGGGGAAGGAAATCACGTGACCGAAGAATCCATGATGGTTGCCTTTGTTTAAATCATAAGATCGTGTAAAAAATGTTTACTTTTCATTTCTATCCGAGCCATAACAGTATATTTCAACCGCGCCATTATCTTGGACGGATTTTAAGTATAAGGCACACACAAAAGTTGGGAAAATCATCGCGATGAGAAATCTGAATCAATGCCGAAAAATGGCAAGCAGGTGGAATCGAAAATTATGCAAGGTCCGGACTAGGCATGGGCGGTACTCTAAAAAGTACCCGTTTCCCACATATACGTTTTAGTAATACGTAAAAGTACATACGTTTCCCACTAATTTTCCGGTATTTCGGCAAATTAGAATATCACTCCAAAAAGATACACAGAAATTTCCATCCACCGGCGTTTTTCATGAACATTCATCGGGGATATACATCGACTATTCAGTAAATACATTTTATTTTACGCTGTATGTTTGCGCTCGTCGCTTTTTGCTGGAGTGATATTAAATCATATGAAGAACGATCGGTATTGTTTTAATGTCGTGGTCAGGTAAAATCCCCTGCTATAGTGATCAATACTTGCGGTCGCACTAACGTTTAACTTACAGGAATAAATATTTGTAATTATACGGTTCAAAATCATCAATTGTATGGTGTTCGGCATGCGTCAAAAATTTATACTTACCTATTATATCAATGATGATAGCGAACATATCTCAACGTCACGGTTATGTAAATATGAAAAAAAACAGACATATTACGAGAACATATGAAAATTAGTGTAGTTAGTAAATGATGGCAAGCGAGCGCAAGATGGCAGCGCTGCCTAAATACCGGTATTCTTAGTACCGATACCGTCGGTAGTACCGATTTTAAATACTGGTCGGTACTACCGGATTTAAAAAAATAGTATCGGTACTACCGAATACCGGTATTTTTTGCCCATCCCTAGTCTGGACCAGGCCTACGCGCCGAATAAGCGGGCGCCCTCGGCACAAGAGATTGGAACGAGGGCATGACCTCTGCCCATGGTACTACTAAGACAAGGTAAGTCGTTCCCGTGACTAAAATGAGCCCGTTCTGCGTATGACGTCACCTGGCTCCCACAAGCAGACGAGAAATCGCGAAACTTACGGATCTGGTCGAGTATTGCCGGTATTTTGGTTTGAATTTGATCAACAAGGACGGTATAGAAATGAATTATAAGGTATTTGGTAGTTGGAAGAAGTATTAGCCTTTACTAAAACTTCGCATTGCTGAATTAATTGGGGTAATGTCCCCGAAGAAACATTATATCTTTACTACGCTCAGCGATATCTATCAGGTGCGTACTTGCAATCGAAAAAAACATTATTCCTTCGTTCGTGTGACATTGAATACAATTACGTACTGAAACATTCTTTGTCTTGTTCATATGAATAACTAGGATATAAAGATTAAAATGAATGAATGAATATCATTGTAGTTCACCAGATCCTCTTGTGATGAACACTTAAGTGTAGGGAAGTTGATGGTCATCGAATGTATTTATGGATTAGTATCCAACATTAGCAAAGTGACCAACTAATTTTCCTTTTCCATTTTTTCCCTAAAAATATACAAGTAGGTAAGTTAATTTAAAATCAACAAGTTATTTTTCACTGCATACACTATCAGGACTGATTTTTGACGTGTTACAAGTAAGGTTATTGACAATCAACAAGTTATTTTTCACTGCATACGCTATCAGGACTGATTTTTGACGAGTTACAAGTAAGGTTATTGACAATCAACAAGTTATTTTTCACTGCATGCTTCTAGATGGTTGGTAAAATATTCGATACGATGAACAAGACAAAGAATGTTTAAGTAATTGTATTCAATGTCACACGAACGAAGGAATAATGTTTTTTCGATTGCAAGTACACACCTGATAGTTATCGCTGGGCGTAGTAAAGATATAACGTTTCTTCGGGGGCATTACCACATTTAATTCAGCAATGCGAAGGTTAAGTAAAGGTTAATACTTCTTCCAACTACCAAATACCTTATAATTCATTTCTATGCCGTCCTTGTTGATCAAATTCAAGCCAAAATACCGGCAATACTCGACCAGCTCCGTAAGTTTCGCGATTTCTCGTCTGCTTGTGGGAGCCAGGTGACGTCATACGCAGAACGGGCTCATTTTAGTCACGGGAACGACTTACCTTGTCTTAGTAGTACCATGACCTCTGCCTGCCTCCATGTTGCAGGGAAGTCAAAGAAAGCGTGGCAATGGTAGCAACCGCCGGCCATGTCCATCCTACGGCGAATGATCTGACGGTGACACGTCTCCATCTCGGGGAGATGGATGGACTTGCGACGCCTCTCTCGCCTTCTTCACGCGCCGGAAGGGAAATATTCCGCACAAGTAAGTAAAATATAGCTATACATACTTAACTCGTGGGCAAAGTCCCGGAACACGTGAGGGAGGGAAAAGATCGACATAACTCGGCGCAACTGTAGACTTTCGCATCGAGTTTTCAAGCCCTTGGGCCAATATGACAATGCGGGAAAGAGGAAAATAACAAAGGTTGAATGAGGCAAGTGCCTACTCATTTACTACAAGCCATATGGATATTGAACTGGCTTTCGCTAACCTGATATGTTCCGTAATGACGAATATTACGATTTGAGGGGAGGCTTTCGATTTGGGCTGCTTTATAGCCAGTCCAACTCGAAAACCTTCGCAATATCTTCGCATTTCTGCGAAATCTCGCGCTCTAAGTCGACAAATATTTTTAAAAGTCTATTCTTACAGACTTTACACCTTAATTCAAACTACTCTCCATACTATCTCGGGGAGTGTGAATTAATTCTTCGTACGAACCCGAATATAGGGAGTGCAGCCCTCCATTCATCCTTCACTAATTCTGTATCATTTACTCCACGAGAAGTTTCTTTTTTTATTCCTTTTCCTCCCGTCAACGTATGTATATCTTCTGGCTATATTACGTGGAATTTCTCTTCCATTTATTCATTTATTATTTATTATTCCCAACGAAATATAAAATAAAATTCCAAACGATAACATTGTTTTCCGTCAAGAGGACAAGTTGGAATTCTATTCCTTTCTTCAGTAAGTGCCCTCACTTTTCACTTTACCTGATATTGTCTGATACTCAAAACTTGTCCCCAGCACCACTTTTCAAAGTATCCTGTCCTCCTTCATTTGTGCAAATGAACCTTGAATTCTAATACACAGATTACCACACACTTGACAGGAATTCCTTAACGTAACAACAACCTGTTTCTAATCGCATCTCCTTTGACCTTTTTCGTGTATTATTATATGTCTTTTAAGCATTATGCGAGGTTTCTGCCGCCAATTGGTCTACATGGAAGTCTTTTCCATCCAAAATATCCACAGGATCAATCTTACAGACAAGTACAATTGAAAATATAACACAAAAGCCCTATGCACATTATAATCGGAACCGACGATTATTTGGAAAGCCAGAGGGTGTACAGATTCTCACCAGGGCTGACTAAGTCGCCAATTAGACTGTTTTTCTCTTAGGACAAAGCATACGATGACTAGACGGGGCTAATCGGTGACAACTGGGTGGCATAAATTAAACATGGAAACAATCGTTGAGAAATTTCTTATCTCCATACGAAGGTACGATCAACCATCCTCACGTGTGCTATTAAACCACCCTTTGCACACTTGAAGATAAGAAAGGATATTACCTTAAAACCCTGAGCATTAAACAGATTGTCCAGCCATATATCGTTCGCAGTATTTAACATTACCGCAAATTTCGCGATGGAGTGCGTCACTCCTGAATCCTGCCACGCTAAGCTACCAATAAATCTGTCTTTCATCGTTGCTTCAACGGGGTAACATTACGCAGACAATTTCTTCACACGACCAATGCCAAAAAAGAAAATAATTTTCACAGTTGAAATATAGGAAACATCTCCGAGATAAATTAATTAACTGGTACGTTTTTTAATTTGAACTTTAACTCGTACTCGGAGTATCATTTTGATAAAAATGCCTTTACATCAATTTGTGCATATTTGAATAAAGCTTTCATGAAAGCACATCAAAGAGAATTCCAATTATCTGACGCTTTAATTCGTTATAAAATCATGAAATATCTACGGTAGTGAATTCACTATTCAAACAAATATTTTATGTAAAAAATGCTAAATATTACTCTTAAGAGTAGCGAGTCGAAATTTTTCATGATAGCTTAACTGAATTTTACCACAGATCAAACATAAAGACAACAATATTAAGGACAAGGAATACGTTCGAAACATAGAAGGAAAAGGCATTATTTCAAAAATAAAGAATGAGCTAAAATCAACGCACAAAATCTACTAATTTCAATGATAAAAGTAACTTAAAGCACTAAATACACTCACAGAAATAATAAGGATATCAAAGTCAACATCGCTCCCACTGAAATATCAGTTATGCCTCAAAATCGGTATTACACGAGGATCAGAGAATTTTCACAGACCGACGAGGATATCCAACAATTACAAAAAAACTTGATTAAACATGTTATTAAAACTGCCATTAATGAAGTAAAGAAAGTTAAGCGGAACGTTTGCAGTTCCAGTCGAGAATAGTCGGATCAAAATCATGAAATAAAAAATACCAAAATATAAAATAAGAACTTCTGGGACTGGACTCAAATTCAAGGTAAGTTTACGCATCTAGATTGGGGGCAATCAGGCTGCATACTAGGCTTATAATTACTTGAAAATTTCAGAACAGGCTTGTTTCAGGACGATACGGAAGATGTTATTTTGGCCCCGCGCTATACCTCTATAAATAAAAGAAGCAAAAAAAGAGATACCTACACTGCCGAGCTGACAAGTACAAAAATTCCTTCTTCCCATGCACCATTAGTATGTATATATATTACAAACAACAGCGTGACGCTAACAAGACATATCATTGAAATACAATTAACCTCAGTCCTCTTCCTCTCCTTCTTTTCCCTATTCCCTCCTCTTCCATGGCTGGTGTCCTAATACCCCCTGCCACATGCCTCTGTGGCGGCTCGCAGGGTAGTGTGCAGATGTAGATGAATCACTGATTAGGCGTAGAATAAAGCCTGAGCAAGACGGCCATATTTCATGCACAAGTCTATCGATCATTTGGAGCTATAGTTCTTCAATGATACGGAAAAGGATAGCTTGAGCCATAATTTCCCCTATGACACGGTCATTTTTACTGTGACTGCAATCAACATTTCCGTATTATTTACAATCCTCACTTTATTAAAACTCAAATGTGGCGCCCTACATTCCCTATTTGTAGCCAAGCGATCTGATTGGCTGCAGTTTATTTCAAGTACGTGTTCAGGGATGGAATACAGGACGGTCTCGAATGATAGAAAAAGGGATCGCTGTCCCCTGAAAATGATGGCGATACAAAACCATCATTTGAGCTCTCGTTGCCACCATCGTTGAACTTTCAAGCGGAAAATGACGGTACGATTCAGGCTCAAGGAATGGTTTTCACCTTCAAGGAAGGAAAAGATGAAATACCGTAAAAGAACAGAAGACTGTAACGTATCGCCGGACAGCACAATCACAAGCTACTGTGAACGTGATAAGTCCCGTCTGGATTTCACGCGTACACAGGTTTTTTTTCCAATGAAATGCATCTGCGGTTGAAACAGACCTCAGCCAAATAAATTTAACTACTGGTTAAATGCCTATACCGCTATTTCCACTAGAGAAAATACTAAAGCCGCAATCAACACGCCATCGGTCATCAGTTTCGTTAATGAGCACCCTCCTGTCCCCCACCCCTCCCCTCAAGATCGTCGACTGACTCATCTCCCCATTATGCTTCCCTGCCCACTTCCATCATGCCCAAACGGCATATCACAGCGCTCTGGTTCTTTAGCCCGAAAACATCGAGAATGCCCCGGGATCAGGTCCTTAAGGTAGTTTGAGCGAAAAATCACTTCACCTAGAATTTGATGAATTGGGCCTCATTTTAAAGAAAAAAACTCTCATCTTTCCAATGACATCAAAATATCTATCCCTTGCCAAGCTGTTTTACATGGGATAGATTATGGCTGTGCGCTCCATAGGGAGAATATTGAAAAAATTAGTAATCTATAACACCTAGATTTCGTCAAAAAACTAACGGTGCGAAGTCTATATGTTTTCTCAACTATTTATAAAAATCAATCCATTACTCACCATAGTAATTTTAACGGAATCGTAAAAAAAAACATGCAGTTTTGAAGGGTTTTCGGCCGTACGGCGGGAAAAAATGAATCAAGTTAGAGACTAACGTAGCTTTATTTATTTCACTACAGACAATTTTGGTCAAAAATAACTATATCTTTGCGCCATTAATATTACAATATTTATTTCAAACTTCTTACAGACGCTGAAATCAAAAAATAAAATTTTAATATGGTCTCCATTATGACAAGGGAACTATCTCGCTCAAACCACCTTAATAGGAATGAATATGCCCGTTACCGTTTAGTGCTATGGTCACGTTGGACAAACCATCACGCAATTTCAGGGCGTGGAGATGTGCTAACCAAAACTATTCCCATATATTATTACTCTATGGGAGATTATCGACATCCCTCTCGGCAGAAATTCTCAAAAACTCGCGGAGATAAAGTGTTGCCAAAAGAAACTTAAATACTGACAGATCCCTTAATAGTGTTTCTCGTCACATATTGATTGCGGTGTGTCGACAAAATTTGGCAAGTTTCAGATTCCATTTAGTGCAAAAAACAAATGATATGGAAAAAATGGAATAATATAATCATACACTGACTTTACTGCAGTCCCTCAATCCTAATAGCTAACGTCTGAGGCATTAGTAAAACAATTTCTCTTTTTGTTTCTTTTAGTTTCACTAATCTGAAGAACTCAATCGACTCACAGTGCCTCCTACTCTCCAGGGGCGATTAAATTCCTTGTAGTGTGAATAGCTGTGTGGACAGAGATGATACAGACTTTAAAAAAAAAGATCCTGTTCCCGGTCAAACTTCGCAATTAAAATCCTTGAGAATGGAAAAACGAGTGTAACTAAGTATTAATTAATTCTATCCCCTCTGAAGGACGTACAATAGCAAATTATAAAAAATCACTGTTTCTCTTATTTTCTTCAGGAAGCTCCGAAACCGTGTGTGTTTTCATATGCGTATACGCTAGGGGCCCACCGATTAAGGTTAATTATAAAATATCCCAAGCTAGACCCTGGAATAAAAAACATAGCCATGACGGCCACCTTAAGAGCATAATTTTTCTCATGATAAAAGGAGCAGAATGAAATCTACCTTGGAAATTGGATGGAGGTAAAAATCTTATTTAACGCCATGTTATTCCTTGCATTTCTATAACCATACCTCCGAACGGAATTTCGAATTTTCCGTAAAATTTATGTGAGACGTCTTCTAACTTTAACAGCTATAAACTTTTCACCAACCTGACGCTGAGAGAAGTGCATATAGGTACGGTCTCATACGTTTTTCTCGATCTATTAAACAAATTAGATACTTGGGGACAGCAATATTCCCCAGTTGCATTTCTTCCGCCGTTCACCCGTCGGACTGTAGAAACCACCCGACGAAGTTAACTCTGAATGGAGAAAAAAGTCACCCTAAGCACGATAAATTTCGTGACTGCGACGCAAATACCGTCGTCACGAGCCTCTTCAAACTTAAACTTACTCATTCCACTCTTAAATTCGCATCAAAATAAAGAAATAATTCGCCAACATACGTGACTCCTGCGATGGAATGTCTTTTCCCAATTCTTACTAATGTAAGCTAATGGAAACGGCTAATACAAAACGGTGAGACAACATGAATTTCATGAGATTTCCACAGAAACGAAAATATTCAGAGCCAAACGCTAATATCTATCACTAATTAACTTGCACATCATTCCCGCGACACTTATTGATTTTAGAACATAAGAAATCATGCCAGCCGTTGAGAAAGACGAACTAGAGCTAAGAATTTATCTCAAGATGATGTATCCATATTAAAAAATATGCTATACATCACTACAGCATAAGCCTTACATAAGATACATCTTTGTTTTTAATAAGACGTGACATTGTGCCTTACTGCCTGAACGATAATTTTCATGTTCCCGAAGAATCGAATTCTTTAATGCAAAAAATAAGAAACATAATAAAGTCATTATATTTCATAGCTGTTTTAAAATAGTAATAAGTATTTAATAATTATATATAAATAATTTATGATAGTATATAAGTATAATTGCCGAAGATTCTTTTCGTAACTTATACGATATGAGAAGGCAACAAGAGCTAAGCAAAAGAAAGATCAAAGATACACTTTTCTCTTGATGCACTTTTTCCGTGGAAAAATATATATACTTAGCTTAAGAAGAGGGACACCGACGAATGATATTAAAACACCTCCATACAGAACATAAAGAAACGTGTTATATTCACCAAATACCCACTGTAACTACTTTCACTAAAAGGAGAAGTTAAGATACTGACAAGTGAAGAGCGGAAATACTGAGGCTCTGACTGATCTACCTGAAGAATTATGTCAAAAATGCAAATACGATCCTCAACTAAAAGAGAGGCAAAGAAAATGTATCGTACCTACCTCTAGATATTATTAACATGACCACTCTTCGTATTAACCCACGACGAACATTTCGAAAGTTGACAACAGCAACATTTAATTTGCAAACCAATTAAATAAAACGTTCTAGCTTACTACTCACAAACAGTTTCAGACTATGACGCGAAATAAATTCCATGCCTAAATTCACCACTCATCAACATCACCTCCAAACCCAATGTGCATATGCTATAATTCAATGACGCAGTACGCTTATTTTCTCACAAAAATCATGAAAAGGAGAAATAACTAAATCTTCACCTGAATCGAAATTATTTTGATCTCACTGTGAACATGACCACAAATGTACCTACTAAAGTATCGCAAAGATTCAGTCAAAGCACCGGGCATTTCATTGTTTTTTCATTCTTTAGGAGGTATTCAACTTTACTTTCTAACAATCAAAAGATACATTACGGCATCTTGCCCAAGAAATAATCCTTTATCGATAACGGTGGAAAGTGATTCTAACAAAGGAAAGTGTTTAACGCTTCATGTGTTCAGTGAACAATATACACTGAGCAAGGGCTGATGTTTCCGGTTTTACTTAACGGCATCATTCAAAATTTACCACATTTAAACCAGCTGATATGTTGAAAAAGTGAAATTTTGCCTTTCCGAACTCGTCCAATGAAACTCGCTGTCAAACAAAGTTTTTCCACAGCTAATCAAAGGAAAATTCCCGTCGAGCAACTTAATTGCGCCTGGATGAAATCAAAAAGAAGTTTCCCACAGCCAGTTAACGCACTTCATAGCGGAGATGCCGACGTCTGCAAGATAGAAGCGTTTCAGTAAATCACGAAATTTGTAGTTTTCATGCCTTGTAATACCATTATTTTTTGCAACTAACAGCACATTTCCTGCTGTGCATTTTTTTCACTGGGCGTCGACGTGGGTGTCTTGTGAGACATGGAAGTGACACTCAAGAATCAGACGGGCGATAATTGATCCGCCGATTCTTGTCTCTTTTGAACGTGCCTATTAAGCCTAAGAAACCTAGCCACCGTGCGCTCAGAGGACCATAAATAGTTGAATCCAAAAGACTTAGCATGCAAATTAATTTCTCTGTTGCATTCTAACATGTAGAAAATTCAATAGTAAAATAAAACTATTTGCGAGGTGTAAAATACACATAGTATATTTTTTTTAACTATTGTTTTTATTGGGATACAGCGCTTTAAACCAGTCCCAAAAAAATTCCGAAACAAAACATTTGGTAAGACCTTCATGTCTGGTATTCTAGGAAAAAATATATAACGCTACATAATTATGTTCCAAAACATGTGAATAAATGTAATTTTACATCATTATACACTAGAAAAATAACTTGCTTTGGTAGGGTACTTTAAAATGGTTAATATATTCCTATTCTATATTCCATCGTAGGTTTCCGCGGCTTTCAGATGAATTCTTTTCCATTTTCGGGTTACCAACGTATAGGATGCTTTTTTTACAACAGTTTTTTGACCTGAAGACGCCCGTTGGAATACGGGCGAAACTGTTGTCTAAAAAAATAAATAAAAAAACCTACGCGGTGGTAACCCGAAAATGGGGAAGAATTCATATCCCTATTCTCTCTAGATTAATATATAAACACTGAATCAAAGTAGCGCCAAACTGCGAACCCCTCACACTGTTCGGAAAGATGTTACAACTTGGAAAATCCGTCACGCAGATGGGCATAAGGAGATGAAGATGTGTCCCTCAAAGCATGGTGGATACTGGCAGTGATGAATATTTGCCATGCGTTGATGACATGCCAAAAATAAGAGGTGAACGTACCTGTATTAGTCTACAACGAGTTACAGCCAACTCAGCGGTTAAAAACCTTACAGCACTAATTGAACGTATAAATGGCAACTAATTCGATTACTGCATTTCATGCTCATCTGCACTTTCAGTTGAGGAAATTTACCAATACAACAAGCCAGTCAAATGCACAACCTATTACAAGCGTGCACGGTTCCCTACGAGGGTGCCAAAGATTGGGATGAACGGAAATAGCGTTTTGTAAAGGCCAAATACCACCTTGTCTTATCACCAGCAGTTGTCCTGAGTCAAACAAACTTCTCAATATCAGTATCTTCAACAGACAGATCAAATCCATACTTTGCAAATTTAGCATGAAAATTATCATTTATACGCACAAACAAGACTTAACCACCAAACGGGCCCAAACCTCACCTAATTCACCAAATAATCTCGATTAACCAAACCATACTGAATCCTGATTGACATTAAATCCATTTCATCACCCCGAATACCACCAAAATAATTCAAACCGAATGACAAATTAGCTAAAGACATTTTTTATAGTTACACTTAATATAATGAAACCCGAATGAGAAATTAGCCAATGAAATCTTTCATAGTTGCTCTTAACAAAGGTTTCAAACTCAAACGACTAATCTCCCGCTGCAATCTACTCTTAACATATCTCCTCCTCCGACTATATATCATAACTCTCCGGCTATGATTGTGCACAGGGACCTTCCTCCTAAACCTTTCAAGGGAAGCGATCATAGGATGGAGTAAGTAAACATATACAGGAACGCCTAAATTTACTAAATGTTTAAGGTAGCTAAAGCAAGATATTTCCCTATTTATAACAGAGACCATATTCAAATTTTATTTTTAAATGCAAGCAGCAGTAAGAAGTATTAAGTAAATATTGTTTCATTAATGTCGCAAAAACTTTGCTTCAAATTATAGAACACCTTATTAATTAAGTAAATATAGAACTATATGGTTTCAACTTGACTCGTATGTTTAAAGCCGTACGCTGAAAACGCCTTCAAAACCGAAGATTTTTTTGCGATTCTGTAAAACTTACTGCGGTGAGTAATTGATTTATTTTAGTTGACAAAGCTTAAAAACTACACACTGTTGAATATCTGACGAGATCCATGTGTCATGAATTCCTCATTTTTTAAAAATAAAGTCTCCCTGGAGTGTATACCCGTAGCACTTCCCATGTAAAATGGCTGGTATTTATTTGGCAAATATATCGAAAAGTATGATGGTAAGTAGAAATTTAAAAGTGCAATTTTCCACAGATAAAGATTTATTGGACCATGGTTCCGATGAACTGCATCATCATCAGGTATATAAAACTTGCAAATCATGGTACTATACATACAAGAGAAATTGCATTAATGAATAAGAGAATAGGTACTTAGGTAAATTCCTCACGGGTTTCCGTCCGGGTTAGTGGCTCCATCTTCTCCTCTGCCGACGTATCGAAGGAAGACTTATCCGACGTCATCAGGGCCCTGATGACGAAGGATAAGTCTTCCTGATGACGAAGGAGAGGATTTAGCCACTAACCCGGACGGAAACCCGTAGAGAATTTACCTCAGCTATTCGCCGGGAGGAAATCAAACACTTCATAAGAGTACATCACGCCTAATACCTCCCTTCCTGATGACGTGGCTGATATTTTGTTATCATTGGAAAGATGAAATCTTTTTCTTTATAATGAGGCTAAATTCATCGAATTTTATGCGAAGTGATATCTCGCTTAAACAGTCTTAAGGGAATCGCGCGCACACACACACGCACTAAACTAAATACGCCAATTAAAATGCTACTGGCTAAACCAAATGTATTAGTTTTAGACTTGTGCACGGGTTTCGCGCCCAACAGCATAAACAAAGACAACATCGCAATGGCAAACTATATTGTAACTCTGGCAAAAAGTTCTATGTATAAATACTTCACCTTAAAATGCAAAGGTGAAAGAAAGAGGGCGAAATATTTTGAGTATTTCCAGAGCTCTCTAGGAAAAAGAATTGTACGTGAGCTGGCTGGCATACCGCAAGGCGATGAACCAGGAACAAATCTTTGCTCGTTATTGGGCAACTCAGGGCATTTTGTGAGAGCTAAAAGATGGCGAACTAAGCATGAAGGGTGACAATTGGTGAAGGTGAGACAGATGAAAGCCTGACCGGGGAGTGGGGCGGTACATGTGCGGTGGGACTTGGGGGCCAAGATTGCGGTAACCAGCCCCTTTGGCGGCCCCTCCTAACGCACGCTGCTCCACAACCCGGGGCAAAAAATTATGATCATGGTTTTTCAAAAATAAACAAGGTGAAGACGCGAGCATTACCATCTGCTTACCGCACCTAGTAATAATAATAATAAAACACACACACACTAAGTTCCGGTACTGAGTATTTATTGAGAGTACACTTAATTCTGACCCGGGTGCTTGAAACGGCTATTCGCGAGAGAGGATTACTCCAAATCGCCGAGACACAATAAGTCCTCGGGATGCGATGAGGGAGGTGGGGGGAGGAGAAGGGCGGGGTGAGATGAATCCCTTTAGCTACAGCGGATGAGACGGCGCACATCCGACTCGAACGTAAGTGTCCAGTTAGCGTAATTGTGAGAAGCGTAGCTTGAGTAAACGCACGCGCGCGCGAGAGTAGTAAGAAGAGGGACGAAGATCTTTCCTGCGACCGAGTGAGAATGAGAGAAGAAAAAAAAAGAAACTCACTCGACTTGGGACATGATACCAATGCGACAAGAAATAACGGGTCACCGGAAACAGGAAGTTGTGTAAAATGAGCTCAATCGGAAATCAAAAAGACTATGACTTAAAAAAAAAAGAAAGACGTTAGCTAAGCCGAACGACTGGGAATTCACGGCGGCGATTTTCTTTTCGAATGAAAAAATATGAAAGTTGAAGACATAATTGTGGAGATTTTTACTGGACTCTTTTCATGTGACCGGCAAAGCAGCGTGGCTGTTTGTATTTTACTTGATGAGCTCTCCCAAATCACCCCGACTGAAATCAAGACTTCATTTCTTTACCATCGGCATTTAGCAGTACTCAAGCATGTGAACTAAAAAAAACGAAATGCCTCCATTCGCACACATCACGTTAACGATTCTGCGAATAAAATAAGCATTTTTTCGCTAAGTGAGGATACATATTCTATAGTACATTCTTTACGTTAACAATAAAGCAAGCAATCCAGTTAGCATATTACTACGAAAAACTATCTTTATAAAGCAACAAACACCTGCAAAGAGAGTAAAAACTTCAAATAAACAGACTTGACAGAGTGGGGACGTGGTCTCGCAGAGTTTTAAGGAATGATAGTGTTCAAATAATTTATAACCTGAAATTTGGCTCTCGCACAGCAAGAAAGGGTTATAATCTAGGTGAAATTCCGAGACTGAAAACTATCGAACAAATTTAGAGTAGAACAACACACGAGTCATAGAACGACTACTGAATTAACTACAGCGCACCCCAAACGATTCAACTCTGCAGTCAACTCAAGAACTGTAATCAAATTCATTACCGTTCAAAGACGGAGTCCAGAGGGTTTGGTGGAGCTCGTCCTATATCATTCTAAAGAATGAGGTATCGAAAAACGCGAGCTAAGGCAACCTACAGCGTAGAATTTTCGCAAAGAATACTTCTGAGCGACTACGCCATTGAGCGGAGTTCAGTGATTTTCGTCGAGATCAACCGACATCATTCAAAGGACGACGCATACGCCGAAGGAAATGAGCTCAGGGAAACTACGATACACCTACTCAAATGTCGCGAGGCAAACTACCGAAACTTGCCTTTCACCGGCGTGTGAACGGATTCTACGGCACGCAGATGGAAACGCACGACGTTGACGCGTTTGACGAGGGCCAACCGACGTACAATAGCGTGATTTTTCTCCACGAATCCTTTCCCGCTTTCGTACGAGCTCTGGGCATGTGCATGGGATGAGCCGCGCGGTTTGCGCGCACATGTGTAGTTTGCGATTGACACGGAGCGGAAATGAGATAAGTGCGACGACCGTCGGCTCAAGAGTTTTCGGGAGGAGAGGAGGGACGGCCCGGGGGGAGAGGAGGGGCGGCCGACGTTTTCCTGGAGAGAGGGGGGAGAATCGGGGATAGAGGGGGATCAAGGGAAGAATCACAGACATCCAGAGCGGATTACTGCCGACTTCTGAGTGGAGCGAAGAGATGTTATATTGGCGCAAAATAACTGCAGGATGCAACCTGAGGGTGGTAGGATTACGGTTCCTTCTTTCGCGTTGACGTTATCGTTATCCAAAACGCAAACCGCTCTAGAAAGGGAAACGCTCTCAGTTTCTGTCATAAGAACGCTCTCCATCGATTAAAACTAGTGACTTAAAGCACCTGGCCAAATTTGAAGAAGAATGACGATCGCGTTTTCGCCCTCGTGAGCGCAATTGAAAAATAACGACAAACGCGAGCGCACGCGTTATTGAGAACCGTGATCGCACTTCAGCTGATTATGCTAATTAATTCATACTGACTATACCTACTAGCTTTTCATTAGAAAAAGATCGACCATTAGAAGGTTACAAATGCCTGCCAAACCAGGCGACTCCACCACCAAAAAGTGTTTCACTGGGAGTAGATAATCCGCGAATTGCTCTCTTCACCCATTAACGACAGCTCCCGAGAAAGGGAGGCTTCCAAATTAAGGTGCCCTGTTCGAAGTGGAGAGACATCATTGCAACAAAAAATACCAAAGTGGTCCATACTACCAGATTACGACAGACTATTGATTAGAGAATAGAGATTGGAGATTGGGCGGTCACACATGCTAAAGCCATGCAATTTCACCGCCAAAAAGTGTTTTACTGGGAGTAGGCAATCCGTAAAATTGCTCTATGAACCTATATAACTGCAGCAGCTATGGGTGTCGGTTTGGCGTGGTGGTCAGAGCACTAGCTTCCTCATTCGAGGGCCTCGTTTCAAATCCCAACATTAGTAGAGAGCTTTTTTTATGGAAACACGATCCTTATTCGGGTGCTATGAGACGAGCACTTCAAAAGGGAAGTACTCCGTCCGTCGAATGATACGTTAACCTGTGATCCCCTAGGCACACTCAGCAAGGAGCAGGCAAATTCCTACGTAGGGTATATCTTCACCATCCATCCATTCCCTAAAATTCAAAGTACCTAAAACTCTATAATTACCACCGATTCACAAAATCCCCGGTTCAATATCTTACGCATACGTACATATGATTTTTAACTCATTTACTTTGCTCATGGAGTAATGAATTGTTTTGTGTCAATAACGTTTTCGATATGCCTATGGCTGGTTAATTAATGTATCTTTCTGTCATCCGTGACTCATATTGCAATCACTCATATTTTCATTTCTTTGTTGTTATTACAATTAACTGTGTCATGTCTTAGTGTCCAATACTACAGTGTCATGTCTTCGTGTCCAATACAAAATGCTGTCAAACTATTATACTCATCTAATTATTCATAAATATATGATAGACATTATTGCTATGTTAGATGTTGCACATGTTAAACTTAGAATTCCTGCTAAATTTTCTTTTTATATCATTTGGGATAACGTCTCTTGCATATTATTGTTTTATATTTATCAAATTGTTTTGGCTATTCATTCTCCGCTGTACCTATTCAGTTCGGTTAAGTATGTTCTCCATTTTAAAACCACAGAGACCATTGAATGTATGTATGGAATATATGTCCCATAGGACAAACGTCCTAGAACAATAAATTTATATTTATAATTATTATTATTATTGCAATGGAACTTTTGTAAATTCAAAAAAATGGCGGAACTAGCCGCGCAGAAACTTACCGGATTCAATCAATAGTGATCACACAATTGGGCGAAATTCACAGTGAAAAAATAATTCGCCTGGACTGGGACCCGTGTTCAGGAGAAGGATTTTTTCACTCAACAATTTCACACAACTGTTGCGTATCAATTTTCTAATTTATAAGCCCATAGAATTCTTGGTTAATTACGTATGCCATTACTAAATTTTATATGGCATATAAAATTTAGTAATGGCATAATAAATGGTATGTACAAACGCACCCATAAGTCGCCCACATTTCCAAATAACCAACCACGACCAGGTTCCGACCACTTGACTATTCATTGAAAAATGATCGATCATCAGAGCGATACAAATGCATGTCAAGCCATATTCGTTACCAAAAAGGGTTTCCCGGTATTAATCCGCAAATAGCTCTATACGAACTCGCTTTGCCAACATCTGCCAAACAAGTTGCTAAGTACCTAATTTCTGCGACACTCTCCGAAATATCCAGATCTGTACACATGCTTAAATATATAAGAAGCCAACACAGACCGGAGGCAGGTGTATTTACAGGCCAAAATCAGCCTCGTAAATGCGCAGATCCCCGTCCACATTGTTCACGAACAGCTGTTGCTGGAAACTATCAATGTGGTTGCGGTGGGCAAGTAACTTTACGAAAACCCGGTGCTATTGTGTGGTCACAACATTTCATACCACATAATTCCCGAAGGAGGATAGCCACCAAATGATCACTGAAAGCTATCGCTTACAAAGTGTTTACATGGGTGAGTCGGGGAAATATTTTGACGCCAGCCTGGTGTCATCGTGCCAGCACGAATCAGGACGAATTTACATACTACCATATGTGATACTACGGAATAAGTTCACAAAAAGGACAGCAGCCGTTCGTTCTGTCGTCACCGCCTGACACCACCGCGTGGGTAGCCTCTGAAGAGAGTCGAACCCAAACTTCGAAATGAAGGAAACTACAGTTATTACACAAGTCAAGGAACCCGACTTTAGGACATTACATTCGATAAATAACGAATGACTAATTCGATTATAATTGCGATAAAATAAATTACAAATTAAACGAAATTCATATTTACACTACAATGTTTGTGTATTAAATTACTAAATAACATTTTACTATTTTCCAAAGGTCTTCAAATTGAAAAAAAAAACACGAGAAAAAAATGAAAACACCACTATGAACACTAATAACTTAAAAACTACGCAGCTTTCTTGCATCAGCTTTTAAAACAAGTTACGACGTATTTATAACAAATGCATTCATGGAATCAAATTGCTGTGACAGCAAAATAAAACCTGATATTGTTCAATTAATTGAAACTCGGCTATATTCGTTAATTACGGGTTGATGAGAAAATTTTGGGTTCACAGAAACCGAATGAAAGGAGCAGTAGTAACCATTTGCCACCGCGTGAAATGGAACCACAGTACTCCGTCGACCATGACAACCCCTCTCCGACAAGTGATAATAAAGACAGAGACAAGAGGTTAAGAGAGGAGGGTGGGGGTAGGAGATGTGGAGGGGGGTGGGGGTGGAAATGAGTTAATGCGCTCGAGTCTGTGGGTGGGTGCCGCGACATGCCGAAAACGCAACGGGTGGGTGTCGCGGCCCAACCCCCATCCGGTACTGCCGCCACAACCCCACAACACGGGAGGGCGCGGGAAGGGCTCTCAGCTTTTCCACCCGGGGGGTCGCGAGGGGGAACAGAAGTGGACGATTGGAACTGCATGTCTACCGAGGGAAGCACGGGAGTGCGGTGGACGAATACATGTGTATTTCGTCCCATTACTCATGGACAAAATATAAAACAATAGATAATTTCACGATACTGGGAGTCACTAGGTGAAATTTCTCCGTTTTCATGTTGGAGATTAGGAAATATGACTAAAGTCGCTATTAAATTCCACTTAAAACTTGCGTATTGCGCGAACCGAGGTCCAGATAATATGTCACCTGAAAATTATAAATACCTCAGCTATTTATTATAATCTCAAGGTGATAAACTAGTTAGAATCCAAGCCAACCCAATGAAGAAGTTTCAAACGGAATTTACAAAATAACTAAGATGTTACTTTTCTTCCACAAAGAAAAAAATAATGCCGGTCGCTTAGCGAATCCGTACCGCGTTCTCTCCTTTGATTAATCAACTCTTAATGTCTACAGATAACGCATAAAATTGCGCATGACAATGAGCTTACGAGATACCATCAACTAAAAACTAAAATTTTACGAGTGAATTATCGCATGACCAACACTCAGCTCTCGTTCTAATCTTCCTCGCGAGTTTTACGCGCATGACAGTTGGATAACCATATTATTATTCGTCCGCCAGCTCATGTAACTCGATTTTTCAACCCTGTGCGTTTAAAAATTAAGCATACAATGGCGCACCCAGATGCGTGAGATAATGCTACTTCGGAATAGCACTGCGTAAGCCCGAAAAACTTTACGTATGCAGGTAGGCATGACCAATATGCAGCCCTTATCCTAATCTTTCTCGTCTCTTCTTCCTCATATGACGACTGAATATTCATATTATTATATCCATCAACTAGTGCAAACGCACGCCTCGAATTTAAAAAAGTATGCCTTCTCCTGCCGGAAAAAATCTAGTCATTAAAAAAAAAAGATACCAAAGATTGCGCATGGAGAATACACGGGCACGCAGTTGACCTCGCGACGATTCCGTCCATTCACACGCTCACAAAACACGAATTCGCAAGCACACACACGTACAAACAAGCACGCAGGAGAAAGCAGGGTATCCTCACGTACGCGAACTTCTCGTATACGGAGAAGCAGACAGCACGACCAAAACTGAGACGATGAGCGAACTTCACGCACGCCAGTGTCTACGATACGCATAACGCCGACGCTTAAGTACGAGCTAAAAGTATCCCGCCCTCCCGATTCTTCCACGTGAGACCTCTCTGTCTCAAGCACCTCGGTCGGGTGCCTGGTTGGTCTCTTGGTGAGGCGACCGACAGCTGAGGTTGTTACCTGTGTCATTACGGATAGGTGGGTAGATTGGTTACGGGAGTGTCACTTGGGGAATGTAGGAAGGGTTAATGGAAACCCGACGTCGGCTTTAGCCTGCTGTCAACAAAAGGTGTCAAGGGTTTTACACTTTAACTTTAACGTCCCAATCGTCGGATGGAATCTGCGGTATCCTGCACTTGAAGTGCTCTGAAAATAACGCCTACCCAAACAGGAGCAATGGTCATAGGCGTCATTTGGTGGAACCGATGAATGATAAATGTAAGAAATTAAGATATATTCGGTAGCCCCACGTTAGTGGCGTCGAGAACCCAGTATCTCTGCTTTCATTCCTACACACCTATATAAGAATTGATATTCCACTAAAAATACCCCGTAGTTGTAAAACTAGAGATACTTGGGAGTTTCGCAAAAGAACTATTGTATAGTTACCAAGTACCTCTACCTCTATTAATCGTAAAATAGTTCTACTTTGGAACGACTAACGTAAGTGTTTCTACTCAAATTCCTTTGTTCCCAAATAGGGATCGGTATCACACTGAAAAATTGCGCAGTAGTTAATATACTATATAATCAGGAAGTTGATATACTTCGTGATTACAGAATAGGTACCTACCACTATTGAAGAATTATTGAGTGTGTGTACTTTCTTTCGTGCACACCCGATTTGGGATAACCACTGAAAAATCTCCGCCGCACCCGAGGTTCGCACCTAGGCTCTCCGGCTTGGAAAGGCAGTACTCCACAGCCACCAAAAACCCGATTCCCTTTCCCTCTGTCTACAACATTCCCGCCCACCCACCCCATATAACGCCCTTGTCCGAAAAACCTGCCGACCGTTAAAAAGAATTCCTTCTTTCCTTCCTTCCCTCGGCAAACTCCAACTCCTCCGTCACCCCTCCTCGTCGCCGACCCTCACATACACAAACACACAAGTTTACGGACCTTCTCCATACCTATCCCCTAAAAGTTCCTCCTTTTCCCTACCCTCCTCTCTTTCTCTCTCTCTTGCCTTCCCCAATCCCTCGTCACGGGTCAACAAACATTTTCGAACAGAAAAAAACACACGGGCGTGTAGTGTATATCGACAACCGCGCCGGCACGTTGTTCCGAAGGTCACTCGGCGGAAGTGGACATGCGATCCGGCGCGAAAATAAAAAAAAAACAAAATGAAAGTAAAGAAATGCACATGTGGGGAAGGCAGGAAGGGGAGATAAAAACAGGACGAACTTCACGCGATATGCCATATATTACGTGGGGAAGAAACGCATGCACGGGGGGAAAAATGTATCGGGCTGACTGCACCTTTGTTTGGGTCACTACTTTCCGGCACGGGACTGAGGGGAGTGGGACGAATGTTCAAAAATTCCCCAAAAGTTGGGACAAAGAGAAGCCCAGCTACTTCACACACTCGGCAGCTTTCCCAAGGAATGAAGAAAATGTATCGCGGTGACCACCCCATTGTTTGACGATTGGGACTCACGACGGTTAAAAGCTTGGATAAGATTACAAGGCAAAATTCGGGCGTCAAGACTTACAGGTTGACACGCCGAAATTTATTTCTCCCCCGGAAAACACTCCACATGTTGGACAGACAAAAGTGACCAAATGCGTGAAATTCAACGTCGAGCCAATAGGTTTGAGAATTACCTAATTATTCCTGCGCATCATTGATGATTCCAACCAAGACAGAGAGAGACATTAATCCGTCAGAACAAAATTAACTTTTCGCCAACTCCCAATTCCTTCTTCCTAATTTCCCCATTCCCTTCCTTTTCACGGCTGGTGTCCTAAATATTTCCTGTCATAGGTCCTTGAAGGCGCCTCGCGGGGTGGTCGGTGTTGGTGGTAGGTGTCAATGCAGTGAGTTCCGAACAGTTAGACACGGGGCAGAGGAATGGGACGCCAGTTAAACATTCCTCGAAGGTGGAGCGAAGACAACTTCACACGCTTGGGATTTTCCGAAGATGAGTAAAATGCATCGCGACAACCATGCTCTGGCGGGGGTCGGGACGGGGCTGTGTGTTTTGAGACGAAGTTGGTAGTTCTTACAGGAGGTGGCCGACAGCTGAGGTGAACTGCGCCACTGAAGACAGGTGGGTAGTTTCGATAAGGGTAGGATTACACGGAGAATGGAGAACGGCTTGGAGAGAAACCCGGCGTCAGCATTAGCCTACTCTTAGAACGAAAGGTGTCAATTGATACAGAGTTTCAACCTCCGATCCGACGGACGAAGAACTAATTCTTACCACACGCCACCCAAGTAGGGACCGGGATTCCCTTGAAGGAGATACAATGCTCAAAATGTTCAACAGGGGAACGGGAAAGAAAGAAATTTCGACTCACCTGGTGGCTGCACGCTACGTCTCCTCCGAGTACGGCTACACCCTTCGTGTTGGCCGCCACCCACGCCTCGGCAAAAGTCTCCATAGCACTTTGGAAATCCATGACACCTCGTGGTTTGTTTATGTGTGTTTATGATTCAACAACGGTGTTAACCACCAGGAGGAGGAGGGGGGGAGAGAGAACCGTGAGAAGGGTGACAACACTGGACACGGATAGCGCCAGTGTTATGTTTCAGATGAGACGCGTGCGTAGAGTTGTGTGGCCGCTTGGTTCCTCCCAACTCTTCTTTTCAGTCGACAGGAGGTGGGCGTGGAGGTCAAGGGTCAGCCTCGATGAACTCCTGTCCTTCCTTCCTGACCCCTTTGTATTCTTCGTGCCGCTGGGTCCTCCTCACCCTCCCCTCGGGACGATAAAATATCGCCCGCGGGAGCTTCAAAACCCGGTATCCGCGGGAGCCAAGGTATCGTCCGCGGGCGGTAAAAACGTAACCACGGTCGCAGCCGGGGAGCGTGTGACTGTATCACCACCACATGGCTGGTAGCCTCCGCGGAAGAAGGAGGGGTTTGGAAGGGGGGAGGGACTGGAGAGGGGGGAGGACGTTAAGGGTTGTGGGAGGGGTGGGAATTCGCGAGAAGGGGAGGGGGGAGCAGAGGGGAGGGGGAGGAACCCGCCCACCACTCCCCTCTTCTCCGGCGTAATTTTTTTCTACCGTCACCACCCCTTCTCCGCGGAGCTACGGATAGCACCGGGTGATAAAACTCGGACGGGGAGGAGGGAAATTATGATGACAAAAATACGCGCGCTCGCAAAGTGTTGCACGAGCCGGGATGAGGTGGGAATGGATGTCAGGAAAAAATAGGAGGAAGTTGTCGGTGCGTACACGAAGAGACCGATAGACGTCCCGCACCGCGCCGAGCGGTTGAAGGCGCCGCGACGCTAACGTCATTCACGGGTAAGGATCGACCTCCTGACTGGCGGGAGCGCCCGACTGCGCTCTCCTGTATATAGCCTTCTCCTTCCCGGCATCCTAACACTCCCTCCCCCTCGTCTACTTACCCCGCCTTCCCGCCCCTCCTCCCAGGCATGAGAGGGGTGGGAAGGCCCCTCCCCTCAGAAGGCTCGCCCAAATTGCCCCCCCACCCTCGCCCCATACCACAGCCCCGCATCGCCACCCCGGCTTCCCCCTCCCCATCTTTAGCTCTGTCCCTTCCCTCCCTCTTTCGCCGGCCGCCGCCGAAAACCCCGGGCCGCTGCCATTCCTCCGGGCCGACAAACCAGATAAGCCTAACCTGCCCCCACCCAACACCACAACGAAGAGAGGGAAGGGGGGGGGGGGTTGGAATACCCTCTTCCCCTCTTCTCACTGACTACGCCGGCTCTCTGCTGGCTCACCCCCTCCCCTCCCTCTTTATCCTCCCCCTCCTCCTCCACTCCCCGCCGGGATAAGGTGGGACGGGAGGGTTTTTGGTGGAGGGGTGTAGGCACGTATATATATTTTGAAGAGAGGGGAGGTTTGGCAACACTGCGCGGGCGCGTAAAACCCCCCCGAATTCTCTCTCTCTCTCTCTCTCTGCCGCCCTCCCCTCCAACCCCTCTTTTGGCCCCCCTCCCTCTCTCTTCTTTACCACCCCCCTTCTTTCTTTCATACATCTCTTCCCTTGTGTCTCATGCTCTTTGTGGCTATCCTCCCGCTCCCTTGCCCTGTTTGTGTGTCTCCTCACACTTGTTTTGTATCTCACCCGCGTTTACGCCTCTCTCTCGGGGTCTCCTCATTCTCTTACAAGGGGGTTGCCAACGATCCCGGATTCATCCAGTCACTCCCCGAAATTGGATGATAATTTACAAAACTCTCTCCTCAACAAACCCTCCCCGCATTGAGGCGTTTTCCTCCGGTTTTAAGTTTAAATAAAAATTCATAAAATATTCATCCCTCTATTATCGTCTGCTGCAGTTGTCATTGTTAACATGTTAATTGCCACGAATATCGCGGAATGTGTACACTTATCTCAAAATTTATGGATTTAATTGATCGGTCATTATTACTATATGGGTAATCTACCGGTCAAGGTATGACAATGCGAATGAGTAAAATTCCTATAAATATTTACCGGCGCAGGGCCCTATCTCGTCTTAAAACCCTCTCAGGGTCTTCCTTCATCTCAGCGTACGTCCCCCCCTTCTTCATCCCATCTATAACCCTCTATCACGGCCTTCACCATCCCTACTCTCCTCATTACTCACCCCTTCCAACCACCTACTCTGCTTACTCCAGATCTCCAAAAGATTCCTCTCCTTCTTCGCCATTTCAAGCGCTTCCTTTGATTGTATTCTTCTCCGTCCACCGCACTTCCTCCATCCTTCTCCAAACGCACATCTCAAACGCCTGCAGCCAATTCTCGTCATCTTCTCTCTTTGATCGATACATGATGGTGAACGACGTGTCTTGATCACAATTGGACTATATCTTGGTGGACGTTGCTGAAATAATGCTCCATTTATTAAGAATACAGATTCAACGGGAGTAATAATAATGATTTTTACTCACTCTTCCGTAAATTTCTTACTCTTAAAACCGACTTCTCCTGGAATAAACTCTTAAGGAATTGGCAAACATATCTTCAACCCTCCACGAAGATGGTATATTAGATGAGTAGTGGAGGAGATTCCAGACAGATTACTCCAACCGCCACTTTTCCGCATACGCATAAAATAAATTAATTCCCCTTCTTCGTCCCAAAAGTTAATCCCGATCTGCATTTCCCCATCCCCATCATTACACAATCAAATATGGTGGACTCTCCCTTATCTGGCCACAATGGGACAGAACATTTGGTCCGTTAGTTCGAAAACACATTTGAAATGTAATTCATTTTAATGAATAATAGTGGATTGAAATTCATTAGAGGAATACGAAACCATTCCTCGATAAAAAAAACCGCCAGGACTGGGAATGTAACCACGGACCTTTAGTTTACCGGGCCACTGCACTGACTATACGCAGGCTATGTAATACACTCATGGCAATTTCAGTAGGATTTAAGGGTGTTTGATTCCCGGTCTACGCAGATTTTTCCTCTTTGTGAGGCATTCGTGTATCATCGCCGTAAGTCGCGGCATAAGCCACCATTGTCGGCCCCAGTGGCGACGGGGTAAAGTCCTCGCCTGCTAAACTGAGGGTTCGCGGGTTCGAGTCCCGCCTGAGTGTGTTTTTCACCACTCAGGACATGGGTGTTTGTGTTCGTCCATTGTTATATGTTTAAAAAAACCCGATGTAAAAGGCCGTCAGTGCTGTTTTCGGGGATGTGAAAATAAATAAAATAAAATAAATAAATAAACTTCAACTGCGATATCATATATAACATACATGGGCTTCAAGAGAGCCTAAAGATTAAAAACTGTGCTCATAATTCGAAGTGAGTACGAATTAGGAAAACAATAAGGGTAGGCAGAAATTATGAGAAGCTAAAATGAGACTTGTTGATAGTGCGGGGAAAATAGTTGGCGATGCGGAGAAAGGTAAGAGACGAGCAACAAACTGAGAAGAAAATACAGTTAGGGTATTTCGGAAGACATGGAGAATTAACTCAAGCGGAACCTTTCCACCCCTCCCCTATTATTATATACATCTCATTACACTCCCTCCTCCCACCGCTTTGTTTGTCCTCTCACTATCGCTGTGTGTCTGTTTCGTATGCCACCTGAATTCACGCCTTTCCCGTCTATTCTCATTCTCAACTCTCCTCGTGGAAGGTACATCAGTGGAATAAAGGGTGAGTTTTCGAACAAACTTCCCGCCCTCTTACACGTGCACGTAAAAAATATTTCGTTCTTCATCTCCAACTCAAAAGTTTGTCCCCATCTGTTAATCTTATCTCACCCTCTAACCTTCCGGTGTTCTTCTCATACTTCAGCACCGTGATTCGGGAAATGGTTGGGGGAAGGTTACGAGGGTGTATGAGGAGAAACGCTTCACACAAATCCGTTGTTTGTCATGTAACTATGTGGAATCGATTATCCATGTCTAATAAAATAAACATGGTTATCACACGAAACTTTATCAAAACCAGAATAAAAAACACAACCTCGGGTTTCGACGACAAAGCGTTTTCTTCATGTCCCAAAGACTGAAATGTTCACAGGCGGGTTTTAATAATTTAATTTATTTAAATAATACATTAACTTAAAACGGTGTTAATGGGGGTAAACGGTACGAGCTTACAGAGATAATGCCCAGGGCAAATATTTTGCGTGGTTAGGAAAGTTAAGGCACTTAATAACATAAATAAATACGAATCGTCTCTTGCCATTCCTGGCCACGCGAACAATTTCTGTCTCTGAAAGCTCATGTCGTCTAACCCGTTAAAATAGCTCAAAAATTCGCAGTAACGTTTTCGTTTGTCAGGTTATCGAACCCGGATCCTTCGATATCGCGTCGAGTAAATTAGCCAGACACAGAAATCCGCAAAGAAGAAGGAAAACTCAGTCGCTTTACCGCCTAAATCACTGGGCGCAATATCAGGGGATCCGGGTTCGAGTCTCAGCCGAGGCAGATGATTTTTCCCGTGAGGAATTTTCGCACATAGTTAAAGAATGTCAAAAGATCTACCAACCAATAGGTAGCACATCTAATGAAGAGTAAATTAGAATCAGAATTCCTATAGAGGAAAGAATAAATTGAATCATCCGGTAGGATAGCAAGGGGACATATTGAAGCCATTAAAATGTGCAATCGGCCATATTGAATGGATCTGTTGTGAAGTTAAAATAGTTTGAGTGAGATTTTTCTCTTGCCGTAATCAAGACCATATTCAAATTTTATTTTTTAATTTAAGCAACAGTAAGAAGCATGAAGTAAATATTGTTACATTAATAATGCAAAAACATGTTTTAAATTACCGACATTCTCAGTTATTAAATAACTGTACATGAATAAGGCATTAACTTGAATTATTTTTTTTCACGCCGAACGCTGAAAATGCCTTCAAAACCGAAGATTTCTTGCAATTCTGTAAAACTTACTCCACTGAGTAACTGCTTTACTTTTTTAAAAAGTTGAGAAAGCATACACACTACACACTGTTAAATTTCTGACAGGTTATATGCGTTAGATATTGCTCATTTTTTTTAAAGTAAAGTCCCTCTGGAATTCATGCCCGTAACATTACTCAAGGAAAATGGCTGGTATATTTCGACAAATATCTCATAAAGTATATTGGTAAGTGGCTGATATTTCATTACCATTGGAAAGATGGGATTTATTTTCTTTACAACTAAGTAAAATTCTCAGAATTTTATGTGAAGTGATATCTCACTCAAACTACCTTAATAGGTCGAAAAAATAGATATGAGTAACGGAATGGTCGCAGTACCTCAATCATTTACCGATAAAAAAATGCAAAATTGCAATGATTTCCAAAAAAGACCTGCATTATTCATTAAAATGTATGGGCAAATTACGCGCGATATCCGAGTTAGGAGGACCATGTTTGGGGAAAAAATACCGGCTTCATTTTTGGTCCATCAAGCCACCAGCTACTGTTTACTTTAACCTACGATTTGAGCGTAACCATAAATCTCTTATCCCCCCTCTCCCATGCTTCCATACTCGTCCCTATGTCTATCTCCACCCTCCCTCACTTACGCAAACGAAAAAAATATATACTCCTTACTCCTACTCTTACAGTCCGTCAACATGCCTGCTCCTATCTGCTCACCTCATACTTCCTCCATGCCTTGCGGTGTTTCGCTCATAAATCAGCAACGTGTGGGGAGCGGGGGTGTGGAGAAGTGATCGGGGGAAGGTGATGAAGGGGTCTGCGGGGGATGGTTAAGGTAGTTTGAGCGAAAAATCACGTCATCTAGATTTCAATGAATATGGCCTCATTTTAAAGAAAAAACATATCATCTTCCCAATGATATCAAAATACCAACCCCTTGCCGAACTACATTTCGAGAAATTTTCCTAATAAGGTAAGCTGTTATACATTGGATAGATTACGGCTGTGCGCTCCAGAGAGAGAATTAAAAAAAAATAGGAATTTACAACACCTAGATTACGTCAAAAAATAGCTGTGTTTAGTTTGTATGTTTTCTCAACTTATAAAAATTAACCTATTACTCACCGCAGTAATTTTTACAGAATCGCACACAATAAACCTGCTGTTTAGAAGGCTTTTTAGCCGTACGGCGTGAAAAAATGAGTCAATTTAGAGACTTTTGTAACTTTATTTATTTAATTACTGAGAAATGTGGTCACACTTAACTATATTTTTGCACCATTAATGTTACAATATTTACGTCATACTTCTTACAGACGCTGAAATCAAAAAATAAAATTCTAATATGGTCTCCATTATGACGAGGAAACTATCTCGCTCGAACTACATACCTTAAAAGCAATCAAATACGGTAGACTACCTCTCTTCCGGTCAAAGTGGAACCAAATCCTTGACCAGGATTTCTTAGAACACATTAAAAATCCCAAGATGAATGGAGCAATTAGGCACAGTTTTATAATCGATGCTGCAGAGACAGAGACTATGAAGAGGAGGATTATATATTAATAAATAAGATGTAATACCTTGATAGTTACACTAATGGGTTGAAACCTTGGTCGGTAAATAAAATATGTGTGAAAATAGTACAAAGTTATAATTCTTCATCATTAAGGATATTTTGTGCGTCTGAATGTAGCAGTGGAAGGAACAACCAATGGGAAGAATTGCCGAGGAAGACCAAGAATAGAATAAACGGAGAAAATCACGAAAAATGTCCGAATGGGGAAATTCGGAAAGAATAAAGTTTCGGAAAGAATTCGTTAGCCTGTACGAAAATGTAGCGGAGAGCAGTAGGAAAACAATCTTTGGAATGGTGACAACTGATCATGATTAATCTGCGTTAATTTTATTACGTAAAGAACAGAAAAAAATATTTCACCACCTAACCAGTCCACCATAGAGGTAAATTGAAAAAGTTGCCCTCTAGAAAACTGATAACGGATAAGTTGACGGATGATTGGCGCGAGACCAGATAAGTTGGAGATTACCGTACAGGCAACAAAGAATTATTTAAATGATTAAAAAAAAATAAAAATGACGGAAACCGAAATTCACAGCCGCGTCGAATTCGTACGTGTACGCAAAACAAGGCAGGTGGCAAAAAATCGGCCAGCAAAATAGTCTTGGCGCGGCGGGTTATTGAAATCGTCACAAATCCCAAGGCCGCCCGTTCGAATTTTACCGAAGGCAAGGGAACAAATACAGATTGATTGACAGAGCTGTTTTCATTAATTGAAGAGTATTGCGTCTTGATTTTTTAAAGTAAAGTCTGTTTTTTGCGAAAAAAAATATCCACCTTTGATTGAAAAAAATAACATTGATATCGCGCGTAATCAAATCCAAAATATTTTGTGAATAGTGTAGAGTTTTTTGAAAGTTGTTCCCATTAAGCATTTTACTGGATAAGTCATAACGGTATCGTGACAAAAGCGCTACTATGCTTACGGCGAGTAAACTACAAAACTGAGCTATCCATCATAGCCGATTACGCCTCTTAATGGCATATGTTATTCTTTGCTACCGAACCGAATGGTTCCATTTATTCCCTTCAATAATCTATGAAGGTTTATATATTCACAGAAATTAAAAATTCTTAGCAAATAATTATGCCTTGAAGTACATAGAGACGATTAAGACTGGTTCGAGTGAGTTTTGAAGAAAAAAGATGAACATGTCGATATTCAATAAACGATATAAAATCTCCTAGAGACCGTTAGCAAGTTAATTATTCGGAGACGTTTTCCATCGGCTATGAATATATTAACTCAGTTGTCAACCATGTCTTCTTTAATTTTCCGCGTTTCCACTGCTAGTACGGCAGTAATTAGCGGCTGAGAGTCTTGTAGTTTTGATCAAAGCAGCGTTGCCACATCCGTCAGACATGATTGCTGTGCCCATGTTTATCGTAATATACGAAATGAGTATATCGTATTGATGTTTACAGTCACTGTGGCGGGCGTTCAGCTGAGGCTGTGCAGCCGATGCATATGAATCCATGTTTGACATGAAGTCAGATGTTAAACACTTTCTTTTGTGATTATAAGTTTTACATACTGGTCAAATCATTAAAGGGATATTACGGCCTTGGGGTGTTTAGATATTGTGTACATTCCTGTATCATTTTTTGCCTTCTGCAATTTCGTTGTCCTTGTTCTTTAATATCGATTCGAAGTATCGATCCCTTAAGTACCTGAAGATGACACCGCTGTGTCGAAACTAGTTGTACCTGAAAATAAATTGGTGAAATATAACAAAGTTTTCCTTTCCATTTACGATTAAAACTTTACTTGACGCAATGGCAATTCGAAGAAGCGGAAGCAATTCGAAAAGAGGCGTGGTAGGTCATTTGGATAGCTGGGAGATCAGAGACCCACTCATCATCTTCTTCTTTCTTCTTAAGCCAAAAAGCTTTCGATTACGTCACGGGCAGCGCTTATCTTTTGGAAGCAGAGAAATGGAGGGGAAGCAGGGATAACCTTGTAACAATCCGCGGTCAATCCAAGGCGGAAGTCCCCGATCGCCCAGAGAGCTTAATCAGTGACGAGTATTAATAGTAGTAGTAGTATTTCAGTTTAACGTGCTTCGACGGCTTGTGTCGTTTCGCACATACTGTAAACCACAGGCGTACAGGGACAACAGCACTCGGACGAATAGGAGGTTCACCCCTCCAGATTCGAGCTGAGCCCAACCATGATGCTTTACACAAAGGAAACTCTTGTAGGATTGATTTTGTGGAAGTTGTCCATCACGGAAGAATGAACTTAGTTACTTTAATTCTTCCGTGATGATGTTTAACCTCGACGACTGCGAGAACCGGTGTTTCCATCGTGGCAAGCCGTTGCCTCGGAGACGATGAGGGCAATGAGAGTCGGTTGTGGGATCCTTATGAGGGGGGAGGAGTGCAACAAAATCTATTTCGAACGCAATATTGATGCAAGATTTTTCCCTAGTCATAATAGAGACCATATTCGAATTTTATTTTTCAATTTAAGCATACCGTAAGAAGTATGAAGTAAATACTTCAAAATTAATAATGCAAACATTATGTTTTAAAAGACTGACATTCTCCGTTACTAACAAAATACACATAATATATAAGGTTATATATGTGTACTTACTTGACTTTTTTTCATGCAGTGCGCTGAAATGCCATCTCAGTCGAAGATTTTTTTGCGATTATGTAAAAATTAATGCGATGAGTTATTGATTTATTTTTTTAAATAGTTGATAATTAACCCAAACTGCAAACTAAAATTTCTGACACGATTTGAGCGTACAAAATTACTTATTTTTTATCAAAGTCTCGGAAACGTGTGTACCCGTACCATTTCCATTGAAAACGGCTTCTAGTTTTTTCCCAAATATCTTGAAAAGTAGTATGGTAAGTAGCTTCTTTTTGCTATTTGAAATATGAGATTTTTTTCGAGTGTTGTTGTTCCCGTCTGCAAGTTGCAATCAGTATGCGCGAAACCTCTGCAATCGAAGCACACCAAACGAAAATACTACCTCTTTCCCCTCTGATATGTTACTCACACATTCGTTGTGTCTGAAAGGCTCAGGATCTTGTCTTCCCGATAGTTCTCCATGTGTTTTTCTCCTCCTCTATTCTTCTGTACACTTCCTCGTTTCTGATCCCATTCATATCCCTCGGATCTGGTTTTGATCTTCAGCATCCGCCTTCAGCAACAATTTTAGAAATCCTCCTTTCTCATCTGGTTCAGCTTCCGAAATGGTCCATGTCTCTGAACATATAACACAAGACTACACACGAATGTTTATCAATACATTTTTCAACGTAAATATTGAATATCATGGGTGAAAAAGCACACCCTTGCCGAACTCCTTTTCTCACTTCTTCTTCCTCCGAATTACTTTCACATGTGTGCAGCATTTGCAGGTATTATGAAGAATAGATGACATCACTGCCAGGTGTTCTTCATACGACCTACATACTGCTCTTCTGTCATAAGGTGACACTATTATACTCTTGAAAGTAGTGAGTTCCTGTTCCAGACCAACTTTCAAATGCTTACTCTTGGTCAATGAAACAAATATATGTGGGCTGGTCCTTTTGAATTCTTTTATATATGATAAGTCTCATACGTGTAGAATAGCTTCTCAGGTTCCTCTGCTTTTCCTAAAACCAAATTAGTCTTAGCCCAAGAATTTTTCCTCCCTCTATTCTGCGTTAAAACTGAAAAGAGACGCAAGAGAAATCCCCCCTCCTCCACCATTAAGTTTGATACGGTTTAATAGGGGATACAAAAATGCATTATTGTGATTGAATCCTAAAATGTGATTTATAATGTGAATGAGTGCAGTATTTATTTTATCGAATGATTGAAATTTTTAAAACATTGCCACCTCTTGGTGGGCCTACTTAAACATGCTCGAGAGGGAGGAAATATTTTTCATTTTATGATTGATCGATGGGACGCAGGCGAAATAAAATTGACATAGTTTCTGATAAAGAGTAATTCAATAAATGTGAGCACACAGCTTGAAATGACTCGTCTAATGCAAACAGTTTTGTTCATCCACTGACCTAGACCTCAACTGGACAGTTATTTCCATTCTTTTGTCCTCTCTTATTTATTTCACAGAGGGAATCCATTTTCAATCATTCACCCACGCACATTTCTTCATATTTTATTGAATCAAACTTCCGCATTCTCGCACGAATATATATTTTAGGTTTTAACGGGGTCATATATATGAATGTATGTATTCACATATCATGAATGAGCAGGGAAATTACAATATATTGCTTATACTTCTTGCATTTTCATATTACGATGAAACGTTGACTAACATGATTGCGTAAGTACAACTTTTTAATTCATTCATTACAGTAATCTACCGGTTAGAGGTAGGTTGTGATGAAAGTCAGAGAATATCCAACGAACTCTTACACGCGCCGTGTCCTTTCTACCTCTAGTATAACTTTTTAATTAGTATTTGAATTATTTTAAAGAAAATTGTAAGAAAGTAATGCTATTTGTTTAGGGCAAAGAGTGAGACTGGTAACAAAAGAAGATGGAGCACAAAATGTAGAGAGTATAGAGCAATCAAATTACTAAGGTGGTACGCTAGGGGAAAATGGGCCAAGTAGCAGAGACATTAGGAAGTGAATAGCGCCGCGAAAGATGCGTTCAGCATTAAGAGGTAGCTGATGATGGGAACCTTGTGCAATGATGGAAAAAAAAAAGGTTGGCGATGAGTGTAATATTGAATGTAGCGTTGTGTGTCGCAGAAACATGGACTCGGAAAAAAAAGAGGACGAAAATAGGCTGCAGGTGTTTGAGGTGTGGGTGCTGAAAGGAACGTAGAAGGTGCGGTGAGGATAATAATGAAGAGAAACGAGCACAATGGTGAGTCAGAGGACGAATCTTCTGGAGGAGGAGATTAAGGAGGAGTCAGAGTATGATGTTTGGAGCAGTTAATGAGAGACAAAGGGATGCATAAGGCCTTGATGAAGAGGGGATGAAGTGGGGATGGGGAAGAAATGAAATAGTCTTTAAGGACGGGATGGAAAGAGTTAGAGCGTACGTTGAGACGAAGAAAGGAATTGTGTAAGGAGATAGGGCCCTGCGCGTGTAAAAATCTACAGGTTACACACTTCCATTGGACCTACATTCACCGGTGGATTACACAAATAGTAGTAATATTTTTCAGGGAAGGATACTTACTACGGTATAAAGGCTTATATTTTACGAGTTAGTTTTCAGCCGCTGGAACATATATGCAGCGGTGAATGAATTGAGAATGGTAAAAAAGTATTGTATGACGAATTGCATGAATTTCGTAGAAACGAAAGAGATTTGCAAGGATCTTCATCTACATACTACCCCGCAAGCCGCCTCAATAGGCGTGTGGCGGGGGGTGTTAGGACACCAGCCATTTACATTTAAGAAAGGAAAAGCTCTAATGAAATTACGCCTAGCATTTATTAAAGTCCCTTATTGTTCGGGGGAAAAACGAATTCCCATTCCTATCCATTCGGCAAAATATCTCTCTTAATTTATCGTTTCGTATCGTAGGATATGGCAGCGTAGAGGAAATTGCTGAAACGGAAACAGTTTCCAAGGCCTTACGCCGATTATTATGCTCTTTTGACTGTGTCTACCTCGAAAGGGATTTGTATGTTGTGCAAACAAGATTGAAGGGATATGCGACAATGATTGTTTTCTACAAATCATAAAGGTAACTTTATACTTAATATTCGAGGAATATTATTCGGGGGAATATTATTATTAAGTCCCCGAATACTCAGTATAAGGGGAAAAGAGCATAATCACGGATGTATTTGTTTGTGTAAGAGAGCGTTTTTTTTTCAAAGGAGAGTCATATTAGGTGAACGTATATACATGGATAATAGTGCAACCATGGCAATTCTGAACATTATTTGAAGTAGTAGTAAGTTGAAACCTGTACGCAGTCACCGTCGAACGATCCATGAAGTTCTAGGTTCTTCCGCACAAAATTTACATTTCTCCTAATTTACAAAAATGCTGTGGCATAAATGAGTTCGTCCACATGGGTTTCCTAAGTTTCCTACTAAGGTTCACTCCGACATAAAATGAGCAGAAGAGTACAAATCTTATACTAAATATTTGAGTTGTTAACGAATTCGAGATAATAATGGATGGCAATATGACAAGTATGTTTTAAAATAAAGGGGGTAATTAACCTTTGCAAAAAAAAACGCTAAAATAAAAAATAAAACCATGCGTTAACAAAGCTATTTATAGAATATGCTGATCAAATATTCGAACACCAGCTTTGATTCATCACATCAACTAAGTTCACACTCAAAGTCGAAAAAAAATCTGAAAAAGCCTGTCTAATCTCCGATGAACATTAGCATCAATATATTTTGTTAAACTAAGAGAAATAATGAACTGACGAAAATAATTATTGGGTGCAGTCGATTAAATCCATGAGGAGTCAATGCTAATCAATTCACAAAATAGAAAGTTTCACTGTCAGTCCGTGGCATTGTTTCGTTAAGTACTGATGGAACAAGAGAGTCGTTTAGCCCCGAGTCGCTACGCCCAGCAAGATGGGGGCTAAACTCTGAGTCATTAAGATCAATGCCACACAAGAAAGAGTCAACGAGACACTTAATCAAATAGATACACTGCTTCGGACGCGGTCCAGAGGTCGCCCAGCCCGCATTCTTCGAGATTAGACACCAAATCCATCAGCTTCCGAAGCTTTATCCTCATCCTAATCTCGGTTAATCTTTCCATTCAAGGACATTCTCCTCATTCTATTTATTTAATATAGAGGAAGTATTTCCAGAAAGGATGGCGTTGATGAGTGGAAATTTGAACAATAAAAATAAGAAAACTTTTTTAATAATAATAAACACTTGGTTGTTATTCCACACTTTATTTGAATAAAGTGTGGAATAACAACCAAGTGTTTATTATTATTAAAAAAGATGGAAGGAGTTCCACAAAGTAACGCCGGAGACAGTGTCTTATATTAAAAATAAGAAAAGATAAATTAAAACTTTTAAATGGAATGTAGCATTATATGATTCAGAAACTTGGTACGTTTTGGAGGAATATAAGGGTACATAAATGAGCACAACTTAGTGATTACCACTCATTTACTTTTTCCGAAAATCGGAATTTTGTGCCCGATAATATCATAAGAACCGAAACCTTCATTTTGTGAAAAACAAATCAGTTGTAAAACACAAAGCAGAACTCATTAAATTATGTAAATATTCCACAAAGTAATATCTGATATCATATCATAATAGATGCAATGCTGTTTTTCTGACAATGTTTTTCTCCTCTAAATAAAAACGCAATAGGGTGCAGATACGGCCCAAACTATTTTAAAAGTGTGGGAAAAATTTTATTTGGCCGCCCCTAGCAAAGAATTCACTTACCGAATGTGATATCTTGAACCACGCGTTATTTTGAAGTATATTCTGGAGTTTCAGAACGATATGCCACAGTGTGGTGAAACGCGCGTCGTGCCAGCGTAAGAAAGTTTGTGGAATTAACAAAGGTGGTTTTCTCACCATGGATATCCATAATTTCCACGAGGTCAGGCCTGAGATCATCAGTTTGATCCTCTCAATGTTGTCGTTTCCTTTCCCACCGAGGAACTCGAATTTTAGCATACAAGTTGTCTCCAAGATTCGAGTTTTACGAGAAGTATTTATAAGGATTATTTATTTTATACAGACTTCCTGACGGTGGATGTAATTTCAAGAGTGAACTCCAGGGCAATTTGAACCACAGTTCCTTTCAATGAGTAGGTGATGAGAATGCTAATGAAGGAAATATTTATTCCTCAGGTTTCGTTTTGCTTTTTGTTGAGAGTCAGTCACTTTTACGACGCCTTAATGAAGGTCATTTGCGATCTAAATCGATTTTAGAAGCTAGTTACATTATCCGATGTTCATACTTTTCTGTCCCCTTTTCACATTCACTAATAAGTCGAAGACTGACCGCCCCTACGACGGGCGCCTGTGGCTTTTGCCCGCGTTGCCCTCGCCTTGGGCCGGCACCGATAGGGTGCATACCTTTTCCGTATGTTTTACCAAAAAGTGAGTTAGGGGTCATTCAAAGTATTACGTAAGACGTTTTGGGGAGGTAGGAGGTTTGGGCTTTTCTTACATTGTCTTTCGTAATGGGGTGGGGGGGTCTGAGACAGTCTTACGTAAGATATATCACTTCTGAATTCGTATTATTATTACTTTTTAAAATTATTTTCGTAGGAAAAATCTTCCTTTCTTGGATCACCGCCGCAGCGGTACGCCTGAATGTATTCTAAACTATAGAAAAACGTACAACCAATCCCT
The DNA here is from genome assembly GCA_963573305.1 of Pyrrhosoma nymphula. Lineage (NCBI taxonomy): Eukaryota > Metazoa > Arthropoda > Insecta > Odonata > Coenagrionidae > Pyrrhosoma > Pyrrhosoma nymphula. The sequence continues at coordinate 20,333,878 of OY754328.1, forward strand.
TGCGTTCATTAGTTTGGAGATGTCGCATTTTTAAATATCACATTTTTTGCAAGTTGTGCGTACAGCAAATCGCGATATATCGAAAACTGCTATCGATATCCATGATGAAGTCAATTTTTGCGCATTTTGACATAGAATCCCCCATATTTTTCTGTCTTTGTACATGGTTTCAAAAATGGCTGATACCTTACGTATGATTGGGATGGGAGGGTTCATGAAATCTTACGTTGTCTTATGTGGGGGGAGGGTTAAAAAGTGGTAAAAAATCGCCTTACGCAATACTTGAATAGCCCCTTTTCACTTCAGGCTGCAAGCAGACACTTGAGTCCCTTCCTCAGAAAAATCTCTGATTGTAGTAAGACAAGGCCTCATAGGGGGTCCGCTCGTTAATGTCGTACTTTCCGTAATCTCACCACTACACCAATGCTCCTATTCTGTCGCCTGGCTAGCTACATTACTTCCGTGCTCAATGAATGTGGTACTCTAACATTGCAAAATTATACGATATCCAGTGCTCAAAGCTGTACGATGGCTTCTATGGAAAGATGAAACTGCAGAAAGCGAGCATTTAACGTTGAGTAGATATCTAACAAATATCTAACGCCTTACGTAACACTGAGAGGGAAGGGGGGGGGGGATTGGGACAATCTTACATTGTCTCACATAGGGGGAGGGGGGGGGGGTCAAAAATGGAATAAATCGTCTTACGTACTACTTGAACAGCCCCTTACGGTGTTTTCAGTAGCTTTGTGAAAATAATACCGATTACAAGTGTTCTACATTTGTTAACGTTGGTTCTATAACGTAAAATCGTGTTCGACAAATCGTGCGAAAAGGTCATATAAAATTTGAAATATTGCTGAGGTGGTTTGGAAAAACTCTCCATTGCTGGGGAAATAATTGATAACTAGCAGACCTGCTGCCTGCTTAGCAGGCAGTCTCTGTCTGGTGTGCTCTTGAGGTGCCCCACTGGCTATTTTACTTCCCAAAAACAGCAAGCACTGGAGCAATATTTACATACATTTCAACAAATACTGGTAATGAATTATCTCCGAGGTCAGTTTCTCGCACATTCAAATAGCATTCGTAATGGTATAAGTAATACGTGAAGAATGGTACGTTCGACGTGAAGTTCGTACCAATATTGAGACAGCGGCACACGCAAATATATTGAAACGTTTATGATATTTGATATTTATCCAGACACTTTAATGCAAGGAAAACTCTTGAGGTTAAATTCACTTACGCTAGCTAAATAAATATGTCATGCAATAAAACCAAATCAAGGGAACGGCAATTTCAAAATACTTAATTGATTATATTAACGTTGAGTTTACAGAAATTTGACATGAACCTTATTGTTTTGGAGTGGCATATATTTAAACATTCACCCGGATGATTTCTAAATATCTTCACTAAATAAATTCATTCGCGTAAAAGTAGCTATGCATCAAGGGAAATAAAAGAAATTAAAATAAAGTAATACAGATATCGTAGTGCAATCAACATTTACCCGAAAAAGATAAATTAACAACGTTTATACGCGCATACTGACCATAATTTAATGAGTACTGTTTGTTTACTTCACCGTTGCTAACCTAAATAAATGTATCGTTGTTAAGCAGTTTTTACGGATTATGAGCTTAATAGCCACGGTTTTTTGCATTTTTCTTTGCACCACCAACTGCTAAAAATCAAAAACTACTACCAAATCATACAGACAGAGAATCCACATTTAGGGTAGTTTGAGCGAAAAATCACTTAACCTAGAATTTGATGTATTTGGTCTCATTTTAAAGAAAAAAACTCTCATCTTTCCAATGATATCAAAATATCAACCCCTTTCCAAACTACTTTTCGAGCAATTTGCCTCAAAATATAAGCTGTTTAACATAGGATAGATTATGGATGTGCGCTCCAGAGGGAGAATATTAATCAAAAGAGGAACTTCTAGCACCTAGATTTCGTCAAAAACTGTGTGTAGATTGGATGTTTTGTCAACTATTTGCAAAAAATAATCTATTAGTCACCACATTAATCTTTACAGAATCGCAAAATAAACTTGCTGTTTTGGAGGGTTTTCAGACGCACGGCGCGAAAAAATGAGTCAAGTTAGACACTTATGCACTATTATTTATTTATTTACTGAGAAGTTAAGTAATATATAACTATATCTTTGCGCCATTAATATTGCAATATTTATTTCATACTTCTTACAGACGCTGAAATAAAATAAATTTGGATATGACCTCCATTATGACTAGGGAACTATCTCGCTCAAACCACATTAATGCACCAAACCTCATTTCTCAAGCTCAAGAATTGAGAGAAAAATAGACGAAATGGATACAGAATGACTGACTGACTGACACGCTACAAAATTAATATATACAGATACTGCCACTAGCGCAGCAATTGATCTGAAACAATATTTATTATTTTCTCTTTTGCTGCTTGTCACATTTTTAATTTGTCTAACCCTAAAACTAGCAAAATAGGGTGGTTTTTCTCTTACGCACCACTTTCCCTTTTGGAAGTGAAACACTTCTTTTGGATGAGGATAATGTCGCGAAAGCCTAGCGTCACGCAACACCCGACTCCCGGACGGAATATCTGTGTAGAATATTATTCTTTTATTCAGTTAAATATGAAATATTTAAGGTAGAAGTTTGGCACCTGGTTCAAAATGAGGCCAAAGCATCATGACCTTTAATTTATCCAACCATATTCTGTCTTTAGATCGATAAATTGAAAATTTTAGACTCAACGCAAATTATTTATGCAGATGTAGAGCTTTTTTCACTTTAGTTGCCAAGAAATTTTTCCATTGGAACCGAGGCTTGCCATTTGCTATACAGGATATAAATGCAACATTAATGGGAATTTAACTTTCTTGAGGCGTACTTTCATGGCTTTAACAACATTATACCTTCTCTTTTCATGATTTACATTGTATTATGATACTTTATCCTTACTAATATATAAATATGTAATGGTGTCTGTCTGTCTGTTGCTCCATCACACAAAAACTACTGGACCTATTAAGCTGAAATTTGGCATGTAGGTAGAAAATATATCTCATTATAACATAAGCTATATTTAAAAGCCCTCGGGGCCCTCGAAAGCCCCCCGTGGTGGTCCATGCTAAGCGTTGGGTTCGGTGTAGTGGTTTCATTTTTTGTTTTTTGAAAGTACTTTTACTCAAGTTAGAAGGATGGAATTTTTTAACGGATGGCTGAATAAATGAAGTTTCTAATTGTTTAAATTGATTTTCAATTACGCTTCGCATTTGTCTGAAAATCATGTTTTTAGCTGAAAAATCTCACATTTTGCTCTGGAATCAACAATAGCATATTTCCGTGACAACCAAAGATTTGATTTTCATAGGATACGAGCGGAAGGTGCCCGTTGAAATTCAACGGGTGTGACAAACGTTGAACTTATTTTATATGAAAACCACAAAACCTGAAGAAAAACTGTCAGCGTGGTCATTTGAGGAGTTTTTAACCTATCTTGTATGTTGTGTTCGTCGTAGTAGACACGCTGACCGTTTTCCAGGTGCACGGAGAGATAAGTGACTGTTTGTCCACTTTCATGCACGGGAAACCCAAAAATGGGCCATACAGATTCATTACTACTGAAATAGCAAAGGTTGATATTTGGTCACCTCATCCCTCCAGCTCTCTTGAGCCGTCTCCTGAGTGATTAACAGCTTGATCGCTTCCCTTGTGTACATACCTACATATATTTGCATTCAATGACATAATTGAGTTGCACTATTCAACGTTGATATGAGCGTTGAGTAACTTAATCAGGATTGGAGAGTAGGGTACAATCCAGTGGTTGACAACGTCAAATGGAGCATTTGCAGCAGCAGCCATGTTTATTTGACCTATGAATCCTCCGTCGCCCGGACTGCGCCTTCGGCATAAAGGGTAGCCATAATCATTGGTTTCGTTTACTTAATAAAAAATATATTGTGATTCTTAATGCACTTTCCGATTTTCATCCACGGATGTCGTTCATTGCGCAGAATTTCCGTTATTCATTCGGGTAAGAAGCATGTAGTGACGTCAGTATAATTTCCTCAATTTTATAACAGATTGAAGTTTCGAAACAGATGCGTCTATATTTGAACCAGATTTATGGCTGGTTATCCGTCTGTAGGTTGGGTAAGGATGAAATTTGTGCTGTTCTTAGCGTATCCAGAGAAATATCACGGGGAGATAGATGCTCATGAGACCGCTGGTGGGTATTTCTTTGACCATCCAAGTCTGACCTTAGTCTTTTTTCTTTCAAAGGCTCATTTTCTCGCAAATATGACATTCATTTTTCTTTAGAAGATTTTTAGATAGGCAACTCTTTCTTCAATTAGGCATGTTGATGGATATATTTTCAAGTCCAAGGAGGGGAAACACAGCGGCAAGTGAGATTCATGAATAGTCAGCTCGATGATTGAGTGAATATACCCTAGTTAGCTGAAATTTAACACTTTTAAACATATATGAATGACTTGAAGCGTTTATGATGTGGGAATTGGTATAGCAAACAGTTCGCAATCGAGGCAGTGAGAGGCAGATGCAGACAGTTCCACCACGTGTAATACATCTGAGTATTAAACGATAATAAACAACGCCGTGTTTGTTGTGACAAAAGATGCATTATTACCATTGCTATTCGCGGCACGTAAATATTCTTGCACATTTAATTGCGTGTGTAATCTATTTAATTCCTTTATGTGTATCGTTTACTACGTAAGTATTCTTTCATATACATGCATTGCCCCTTTGAGAATAGACGTTGAAGAGTATACTTGTTGTAAATATGAATTGAATTTATCGATTACCCCCCGAAGCATTCTATCAAGGGCCCTTGGGACTCAAGGCCCTTCTTATACGGATTTTCTTTCTACGTACTCACATGGGCCTGCAGGAAAGCGTGGTATTTAAATGCTAGAGGCGTGAATATTCTATGAAAATCAAATCTCTGGTAGTCAAGGAAATATGTTATTGTTGATTTCAGAGAAAAATGTGAGATTTTTCAACTGAAAACATGAATTTCAGACAAATACGGAGCGTAGAAGAAAATCGATTGATAAAATTAGAAATTATATTTATTCAGCCATCCGATAAATAAAATTCCAGCCCTATATCTTGAGTGAAAGTACTTTTAAAAAGCAAAAAAATAAAACCACTGCACCAAACACAATGCTTAGCATGGACCACCAGGGGGGGCCTTCGGGGGCCTTTGGGGGCCCTTAGGGCTTTTTGATATAGAATATGTTACAACCGGATATGTTTTTTATCTGCATGCCAAATTTCAGCTCAATCGGTTTAGTAGTTTTTGCGTGATGAAGCAACAGACAGACAGACACCATAATATTTATATACATATTAGTAAGGATCACACCCCTAAACCCTGAAAAAAAGGGTTTTTGTTAATTGAACCCTACAGTGTTTGTTGTCAACCACTAACAAACATGCGTTCCAAATTTCATCAAAATCGGTCCAGTGGTTTAGGAGGAGATGTGGAATATACCCACATACATACATACATACATACATTGACTTTTATATATATAACGAGCGGAAGGTACCCGTTGAAATTCAACGGGTGTGAAAAACGTTAAACTTATTTTGTTTGCAAACCGCAAAGCCTGAAGAAAAACTGTATGAGTGTTTATTTGAGGAGCTCGTAACCTATCTTGTATGTTGTGTTCATTGTAGTAGACACGCTGACCGCTTTCCAGGTGCACGGAGAAATGAGGACTATTGGTCCACTTTCATGCACGGGAAACCCAAAAATCGGCCAAACAAACTCATTACTACTTATATAGCAAAGGTTGATAGATGGTCACCTCATCCGGTTCTCTTGAGCCGTCTTCTTAGTGATTAACAGCTTGATCGCTTCCCTTTTGTACAAACATATATTTGCATTCCATTCCTTTAACTATTGCACTATTCAACGTTGATATGTGCGTTTAGTATATTAATCAGGATTGGACAGAAGGGTACAATCCAGAGGTTGACAACGTCAAGAGGAGTATTGGCAGCAGAAGCCATGTTTATTTGACCTATGAATCCTCCATCACCCGGACTGTGCCTTCGGCATAATCATTGGTTTCATTTGTTAAATGACAAATATATGGTGATTCTTAGTGCACTTGTCGATTTTCATGCACGGATGTCGTTATTTGCACAGAATTTCCGTTCTTCTATCGGGTAAGAAGCATGTAGTGACGTCATTATAATTTCCGCCAT